>CAEFZP010000796.1:0-600000 GCA_903064625.1 Mallotus villosus
TAGATCAAAGAGCAAGAGTTTGTTTTTAACCAAGAGCAGGGGTTATAGAGAGGGCAGAGGACCATGTGGAATATCTCCACACTTTCAATCCAAGAGAAGAGCTGGAGTTCTCCCCTGCTGTAGAAACAGGTTAAGAAGTGTCACTCTAGTTGTCTAAATACTAGAATAATGTTTCAACGTTAGTCTGTGCTTAGTTCTGCCTTCAAAGCCGAGAAGAATTGCTTTCCTTCAGAGTACATTTGTCTTATCTCTCCAGTCTACAATCAAAGAGAAGGAGGACCCCATGAACATTGAGCTTCAATGTCATTCCAGGCAGTTCTATCTTCAATGGCATGGTCTGATATTAATGCCCTGACTCCCATATGGAGACTTCTGAACACGACACAACGTTCCAGCAGATGAATCAGTACATTAGACATTCCTGATGCATTCCTAAAGACTGTGTCTGTAAAGAAGATAACCGGAGGGAGAAAAAATATAGCACATCAATTGACTAGGAAAATTAGAAAGTTTGTCCCTGACTCTTTTGGAATTAACGTAGATATCTCATATGATGTTTAAACCTGTGGGCCCGGCGGGCTGATACCTGGCTGATAAGGGCCTCTCCTCACTCATCCTTGCACGCTAATTAGCTTCCAGGCTCTTTTTGTTTTATCCATTTTAGGCTTTGAGGCAAGAGAGAGCGACACCTGCATCAATCATAATTATTTTGACTGATGCTAAAATTAGCAAAAGAGAGAGAACACAGTCTCCTTCACACAGAACAGAGAGAGAGAGAGAGTGTAAAGATAGAGAGAGAGAGAGAGAGAGACGTGAAGAGAGAGAGAGAGAGTGTAAAGATAGAGAGAGAAAGAGGAGAGAGTGAGAGGAGAGAGAGAGAGAGTGTAAAGATAGAGAGAGAGGAGAGGAGGAGAGAGAAGAGAGGAGAGAGAGTGTAAAGAGAGAGAGAGTGAGAGAGAGAGAGAGAGAGTGAGAGGAGAGAGAGAGAGAGAGGAGAGAGATGAGAGAGAGAGGGAGAGGAGAGAGAGAGGAGAGAGAGAGAGGAAGAAGGAGAGAGAGTGAAGATGAGAGAGAGAGAGAGAGAGAGAGGAGAGAGACAGCAAAGGAGACAATGGGGGGGGTGGAAAGCAAGTGAGAAAGAGAGATGAGGTGAATCGATAAATATCACTTGGACTGATTGGACCTAATTAAAGACATAGAGGGGCATTCTGGAAGAAGCTGGGTGGAATTGAGACGGCCAAGTTGTCAGAGTGAATTAGGCAGCTGTATTATTGAGATAGAAAGAACACAGATTCGATTAAGAATGGGTGTGTGGATATACTATATGTTTGTGTATGTACGTGTGTGTGCATATTAGTGTGTCAGAGCTGAAAAGAGCATTGGCCAGGTGCACAGTAAAGGGATCACCAAGCCAATGACAGCTTTAATTTCAATACAAAATGTCAAAGACACAGAAAACATAGGCACAGGCACAGGCACAGACACAGACACACACACAAACACGGACACACACCCACACAAATACACAAGATACCTCCAGCTGTCAGCTGCTGGACTTGGCTACAGCTGACGATAGTTTCTAAGCACATTACCGACTGTCTCTGTATGTGTGTGTGTGTGTGTGCATGTATCTATGGGAGTTGTTCATGCGTGTGAATGTTTGTGTGTGTGTGTGAGAGAGAGGTTGGTGCCTAAATGTGGGATAGTTGTTGTGATTGTTGCTTCAGTGTATGGCCCAAGTGCCTTCAGCAGTGGGGGGTGGACAGGGGGTTGGGGCATTCTCAAAACAAAACAAACTTCCTTTACAGGCATTGTCCAAGTGCACAATGCTCAAGTGCACTAACACATACACACACTGCTACGCAGCAGCAGTCTGTCTGTCCTGAAGACAGCCAGCAGAGAACCAGAGTGTCTCTTCTCTCTTCTCTTCTCTCTCTCTCTCTCTCTCTCTCTCTCTATCTCTCCTCTCTCTCTCTCTCTATCTCTCTCGTTCTCTGTGGAGAAGTGTTGTTGTGTGCCTCAGATCAAACAGAATCAATCCTTGACTTCAATTCAAAACTATACAGAGATCCTTTCACATATCTCTTCTGTCTCCTAACATTCAACAATTTCATCGAGAAGTAAGCATGGCAATATCCCACACGGTCATCCACCTACCTATAACCCTTAGAGAAAGGTACAGTAATGAAAGAAGATGTTTCATTCAGTGTACTTAAGAATAAACCAATATAGCTGTAGCTAAAACGCCTGCGAAAACACATGCACACAGACACCCAGACACCCAGACACCCAGACACGCGGCTGGTTGCTCTAGGTAACCAGTATAGGCAGCACCCTGTTAGTGAAAGCTCACACTGCGTATTAACAGTGTCATTTCATAATTTCCTATCTCAGCCAGTGAGCTGCCTTGCACAGTCCGTGGGTCCATTAGACAGGAGTCCAAATCTTTAGTAATGAGAGAAACAATTAAGACATATCATACCTAATGCAATCAAATTTAGAATTGGCATTTGGTATTTCACTTTCTGGCCTACCAGCTCTGTGATAGTGGATGAATATCACATGAAATGCACATGAACTAAGTCACTGTGAAGAAGACCAGTAATTGGTCTGTGGGCTTCTGAAAACAAATACTGCCCCCGTGAGGCTGAGTGAGGAACACTCAGCGTCCACAGGCAAAGATGACATTTAATAATTCAGTGGTAATCAATCATAACATCTCTACTCAGACTGTATCTCTCTCTCTCTCTCTCTTTCTCTGATGTGTTTTAATGCACTGTTTCGTGTTATCTGATCATCTCAATTTAAAGATTATCTCACCATGTTTGAACTTTCTTAAATGGAATGTTGTAAAGGGAAAAATTCTGTCGACGTATTTTCTTTATTTGATGATGGAAAGTTTAAGTCAAAGTCACCATTCTAACTGCGGGGGGAGGGGGAGGGGGAGGGGGGAGGGGGAGGGGGAGGGGGAGGGGGAGGGGGAGGGGGGGGGGAGGGGGAGGGGGAGGGGGGAGGGGGAGGGGGGAGGGGGAGGGGGAGGGGGGGCACCACAGAGGAGAGACCACAGAACAGAACAGAGTAGGATGGAAGTACACACTAATTCCTGTTCCTGAGAAGGTCATGCATGGATAATGCCTTGAGACTCACTCAACTTTAACCTTCAACACCAACAAATCTAATCAAAAACCACTGTAATATGCACACACACACACACACACACACGGTTGGTCTAACAGGGATTTCAAAGAACGACACACGGAGTATATTTCATGTGGATAAACCGACGTTTGGATTAGACTTCCATCCCAAATAAAAAGGTACGATAAGCTTCCTTCAGTTTATAATGACTTTACTGTAAAATATTATAAAGTTTAATAGCAATTTTGTAAATCTGAATACTTCTATTTCATCTCTCTTTTTTCATTTGAGCCTTTCCTGAGTATTCATGTGTGTGCATGTGTGTATCGTCTAGAGGAGACTTGTGGCTGGACCAGGGACCAGGGACCAGGGACATGAGCAGGGCTGGATCTGAGGTGCTGGCTCTGCTTCTAGGGATCACTTCTCTGGCCTTGCTGCTGTCTGCAGCTCTCTCTGACTGTTGGAGGGTAGGACACCTCCACTGATCACACACACACACACACACACACACACACACACACACACACACATCCCTTTAACAGTGGCAGTTTGTTTTGTGTAGTGAACAGCAGCAGCCACCAGTCTGCAGTCTCCACACATCTTCATATAGTGTGTGTGTGTATGTGTGTGTGTGTGTGTGTGTGTGTGTGTGTGTGTGTGTGTGTGTATGTGTGTGTGTGTGTGTGGTGTGTGTGTGTGTGGTGTGTGTGTGTGTGTGTGTGTGTGTATCAGCGGGGTGCTAAGGATCCTCTCTCCTCGGTGGACCTGAGTTTTCGCTGTAGAGGACTGTGGGGAGAGTGCATCCGTGACAACGTGGCTGGGATGTGGACCTGTGATGTCACTCTGTCCTACCTGGAACACCAGCCAGGTTAAGCCATGCCGAGCAACTGTCATTTGTCTGTAGATCATTTTCGAGAACCCATTTTCTATGTTCTAGAACACGCCGTCAGTTACTGCTACTGCAACCGTACACATAGACAGGCTCAACCTATTTAACTTGGTGATTGATTAGGTTTACCTAGTACTTACATCTCGTATTTTCTTTTTACTGTGTTCACAGCTAATATCTTATCTATGAGGGTTGCATTGGTGTTAATATGTGGGGCGTCAGCCATCTCTAACCTCATTCTGGCATCTAGCCTGAGGTGCACCAGGTTAATCAGTGACTCTATCCACAAGAACAGATTGATGAGGGCCTCTGGTGCCCTCTTACTGGTTGGAGGTGAGTATTACAGCTCAACCCCCAACTCATACTCAATAATATAAGCTCAACTCCACTCAAGTTGTTTACTAGTTTGGTGGTGGTAGTCATTCCTAAATGCTGACAGCTGCGTTACATTAAAATCATATTAAGCTTTACACATATCTTTGCACCGCTGCCCACATGTTTTGTTTTGGCGTGTGTTCAATAAGCTCCAAATATACTGTGGGTTGTTTTGAGCAGACGTGTTGTTCCCTTCAGGCGTGTGTGGAACAGCAGGACTGATGTGGTTTGCCGTGGATACCTTCATCAGATACAGGCAGGAGGTGGGTATGGTGTCTCAGGACACATTGTGATCCAGCAGCCCTCATCATGTCTCTCAGGAACTCTCCATTCCTCCGCACCACTCTCCCATAGGTGGCTTTTGGTATACCAGGGATAACCTACGAATTGGGCCCGTCCTATTGGCTGGCAGTGGGAGGCGTGGCCTGTATTTTGACCTCAGCAACCACCATACTGACCATCAGGCCTGCGTCTCAGAGGACAGATGTCGTTGGGATGAACCTGGTTCGATGGACAGCACAAAAGGGCCTAAGCCATACTCCAACCAACACCCAACCAAGGTCCCTTGGTGAAAGGACCTACATATAAACACTGAATCAGTGTCATTCTTTGAGCTAACTTATTTAAGTATCAAAGTAAATCAATAAAGCTTCTAGTCGTTTCTGTCTAGACTGTCACACACGATACTGTCACACACGATCCTGTCAGACACTATCGTCACTGTAAAAACCTACAGTACAGTACATTGTATAAGTATCAGTCCAACGTTTAGTGCTCAAAGGGTTGGTTTGAGACGTGTGTGTAACACAAATGCAACCGGTCAGTCCTACACTGATGGCTTTAGGCTTGAGGGGATCTAATATTGAGTATGAGAAAAGGGGATGTCCGCTGTTTTAATCCACAATCATTGCTCTAGGTCACCTGATGTCATTTGAAGTATCTTTATATGTGGAACTTCATAGAACTTCATGCAAGTCTGGTCATTAAAACCTTTGACATGAGTCATGGTCAACTAGTCTTCCTGCACATCTCAGGGTTGTGTGAGATTTCACATCCGTTCTCTTCTCCCACTGACCCACACTCCTGTGCTTACATCCGTACTTTCTCTCTCCTTCTCTCACATGCCAGGCTAAGACTTGTGCTCTCGTCTTCCTGCGTACGTGCTCAGCTTGTCATTACTGATCCCCTTCTGATGCTCTGGAATCAAACAGGGGTCAAACAGTTCATAAAGTTGATGTTGTGAGTGGTACCACATCCAAACCAGACATGAGGTTAGCTTCTAGGAAGACTTTGAGAGGGCGCCAGATCTGCTGAAGCAGAACTGGAATTCAACTGTCTGCAATTATTGAACAACAGGGAGCAGGAGAGGTATTTCAAAGGGTGAGGAGGTGGCGGCTTGGAAATGGAGTGGGAATGGAGGAGCAACGTAACGTTGAAAGTCTAATCCACACACCCCTGATGACTACCCTCCCTTTTCGCTCTCTGTGTTTGTATACACGTGCTTGCGTTCATGTGTGGCTGTGATGATGTGCGACCTCCGACCAGCTTATTTGGACCACAAGCTTTCCTCGAGATTCATCAATATATTGTTTTTCTCAGTTTACTTTATTCTAAAAGAAACAAACAGGAGTATACTTTAAAAGGAGATGATAACATAACATAATCGTGATGAATATTAGATACAGAAAATGCATGGTAAATACATGTAAGCAACAAAAAGACATTTGAACCAGTCACACTAAGCAATCTGACTGTGCCTTTGTACAGGAACCGTACTGAAGACACTTAAAGCTCACAGAGTACAGTACAGCCCTCAGAATCAACAGTACAGCACTTTGCTCATTCAAATAACGCAGGCACTGACCTAAACAGAATGCATGTATGTTGGATCGATCCTCAATCCGGGCTACGTACACAACTTCTAGAGAGAGTGGTATCTGACATCAGTGTGGGAGATTGAGGGATCTCACTTGGTTGGTCAAAGAGGCATACAGTACTGCAAAAGTGTACAGATATCTGGCAAGAGCTGGTATAAACAATACATTTAGGGCAAGAGATAGAGGAGTACAGGTACATTTGTCAAAAGGGGGAACTTTTATAATACACTCAGGCTTTGTGACACTATGGAATGTACAATTGTCAAAAACATACATGTGCACACACACGTGTGTTATAAGGCACTGTAGTAGATCATTATATATGTAGTAAAAAGACTGTAGGTGACATATACCCTGGGCACTTTAACATGTTATAGAGCATAACCCTGAATGACTGTCCCCCAGAGAAAACACAGACAAGATACAAGATATCCGTTTGTATCTCCAACAATTGATCAACAACACCGTCTATAGAGTGATACAAATATTACTGTTTCAAGCATCAAGCGTGTCGCATAACACTTCACCAAGAAATTGACTTCTGTACAACTCGAGGCAGTTACAAAAAAAAGAAGAAAAGAATGAGAGATGTTTGTATTTCATAATTCTTTCTTTACAAAAGTTGTAATACTAATTCAAAACATCTGTAAATATGTATCTTTTCATGGTTTGGGATTGGGAGTTTCTGTCTAGTGGAGTGTCTGGTTTTCTTTTCTCAGTGAGAGCATCTTGTCTGTTGCCAGATCTAAACCATGGTAAGGCAGAGGACTCTCCCAAACTACAAGTACTGCTCCCTTTTCTCTGGTGGGGGTACTTTTAACATTTGGTCTGCAATTTAAAAGGGAAAAAAACATATTTCAGTACATGTACAGTTGTATTTACAGATAACAAAAACAAAACAAAAATGCATATTCACAAAACCCAGAAATCATAGGATATCAGTGAAGCAGAAATGAACACGAGATGAGCGTTTTAAGCTGACACTTAACACTGAGTAAATTAAAGATAGAAGAACAAGATGGAGTTTCTAGTAGAGGGTTCACAGGTCATAGGCGAGCCCACCTCCTTTCTTAAAGGGAGAGTGTAGGGCCACCTAACTATACTTAACCTTATATAGTCCATATTTACAAACAGGCTCAGTGGGTAAGAAAAAGGGCAGACGGCAAGCTTTGCTTTCCCAAACTTTAATGTGAGAGACTAATAAGGTGTAGCAGACATGTTTAGGTTTGGGTTGGGGAGGGCAGCGCATGTGCTTTAGCAGAGAGACAGGGGTCCAGAGGTTGGACCTAGGAAGAAACAAGGAAAGGGAAGACAGTGATCGGAACTCGAACAGTCCTCGAAAAAAGGCGGGGGGTTGGTCAGTCAGGAAAACTAGTCTCACTCAACAACTCTGCCCTGAATTAAAGGAGACAAGAAGACAGGCAGAGAAGAACAGAATTAACAAAGAGGAGGGGACAGACACATCAAGTCCTCACTGACTCTCCCCACAACTCTGAGGTGTTACTGAGCGAATGAGCGCCTGATGGTAAGTGCTACAGTAGGAATGTGCAGTGCGAGCAAATTAGAAGTTCAAGCTACATGCTAGGTTGTTAGCGTGTGGAGTGAAGATACATTTTTGCTTCATGTCATCGCAGTGTTATTTGTGTGAATAGTTTGCATGGCATTCATTAAGCTCAATGGAAAGTGACTCCGTGAAGATATTTGCTCCAAATCAAGCTAGTGATGGGGAGCAAAGCAATGGTAATCTGGTGAATGGTCGCACATAAATGATTAAACAATTTGTTGTGTTTACTTTCATGGCAGTAAATTGTGTCTGGAATCAATTTTGTGTGTGCTATGTGTATTTATGTTCAGAGGAGATAGAGAACACTGCTGTTTCACTTTCTATCTTGGGGTAAGCTTTCTAGGGGTTGGGTCACAAGTTCAGTTGAATAACGGTCCTCAAAGCACATCTGCTGTTGACAGTCGGCTTGACTCTCCCCCATTCATTAAAGTCCTTCAAATCTACCCACCCCCTCACAAGGTATAATGGAATGCTCCACTCACAAAGACATTACTAAGAATAGGGTCCAAATGACCAAAAAATGGGGAACAGGAAAGTATTCTGAGAATATGTGAATGGGTTCTCTGCCCAGAAGAATGATGAACTCTTTCTGACTGAATGAAGGGTTGTTGGAAGGATCACATCCTTTCTACAGGCACTGGAGTGCGGAGGTTTTGCAACAGTAGTCCTGTCCCTGTTCAGTTGTACCTTTTAGCTTTATTTACTTTTAAAATTAGTTAAATTTAACTGTATACTTCAACCCTTTTTTAATTAGACACTTAAACACGCTAAAATTGCTACATTTACCTCAACTGTCACTGTAGCTCATGGTAACAGGAGGATATTGAATATAATTGAGCTATGTAACTGCTCATCAGTTCTATGTAAACTGACCTTACAGTGCTAGACTAAGAAGTTTAAAGTTCAACCAATGAAGATATTCACCTTCGCTGACTATAGATAAGACTGTCGCCACAGTGCACACTTCTGCATGAATGTTGTGAGTGGAGCAAGATGAAAAGTGCGATGATGGTCACATCTCTCAGTAAAACTGAAAGATGAGATGGTCGTTAGCTTTCACCATGCATCCTGTCCTCACGGCTCCTCCCAGACAGAGACAAACCTTTCACAGTCCCACGCCTGCACTTAAGTTCCATTCATTTAGCTTTGTCATAAAGCACCTGTATCATAACCAAACTTCCCTCTATGAATTTACAGTACATCCCAGCGATCATTGAAATAAATGACTGTACTGTACAACTGTTATTAACCTATTTACTTGTGTGTGTTCCCTGGTTGAGCGATGTGTTTGGGGGTAAGGATGTTTAGGGATGAGTAAGCTCTGTGTTTCCCACAGAAGGAGTGGAGCCCCTGTCTGTCAGCGAGGTGGTGATTTATGCTGTGTGTTTCTCTGGTGTGGCGAGAGGCCAGGCCACAGAGAGCTGCATCAGTAGACTATGAAAGGCCTGATACTGCACTTCTGTCTCTGTTAAAGGCACAGCTCCATAGTTGGAAACATGAAAGCCACACACACATGAAGCTCCAACCAGGAAGCACAGGACGGGCTGTTTGGAAACACAAAAGCTTGATTCTGTTTAATGCTTTCACATGTGCCGTGTTGCTAAATTTGGTCGGTTTTCACAAATTGAATCACTTATTGATTACACCCATAAATGTACTGTAATCAAACACCATTAATCTGAGTAATTATGAGTGGATAAGGTGTTCATATCAGACAAGCTGAACTATTGGTAACCCTCTTTTGCTCTTTAATAACTTAGGATACCCTGGATCCAGTTTAATAGCTTTTGCTTGAATGTTAGTCTTTTTATATACTGTGCAAATACACAGACACTATTTTGTACAAGCCACTGTTTGTAGTGATTTGTTTGGTTTGTCGCATCTCTTATAAAGTGTAAAAACAGAGCAAGCAAGCAGCTGGATCTATTGTTTTGGGTCAGATTCAAGCAGCTGTGTCAAAATCCAGTAGAATAAGTCATGTTTTTAAGGCACATGAAAGTTTCCATCCATAAGAAAAGTTATAAAAAATAATTGAGCAAGATCCCAATCTTGTCAATGATATTTTTCTTCTCGTGAATAAGTTATGAATAATTCTGCACAATCATAAGAAGAAATGTTTCTAACTTCTTGCAAAAATGCTTAATTGACAATGTGTGTGTGTATGTTTGTGTAATAGTCAAGCTTTAAACACGTGATATCAGGGTAAAAGGGTGGAGCCAAGCGTGTCCTCTGCTCCCTGTTTGGGTGGCTGCTGGAAGAGGGCGGGATTTACACGTACTCCCTTGCTGTGGAAGGCTGTGATTGGCGGTAGTATTGCTGCCCTCGTCTATCCTCGTTAGAGCAGGAGCAGCACAGGAAGGACCCGCCCAGTACCGTCAGACTGGCCGCCGCCCATCCCACAAACAGAGCAGACCCAAACTCATACCTGCACAGGGAAAGATGGGATGAGAAGGATGGTGTGACTTTGCTGCTCCTGATGATTGTTGTCTGGGTGTGTATTTACCTGGCGTTGAGGGGTGTGTTTGGGTTGAAGAACTGATAGGACACCTGAGTGGCATACCAGGATACAGAGACCAGCGTGCACAGACCTGCCGACATTTAGAGAGAGAAAGTCAGAGGCTGTCAATGCAATTACACATACACAATTGTTTTTCTTACACATTTTACACAATATGCTACATTTTTCAGAGCTCCCTTTCTTCACACAAATAAAGTGTGGCCACCCAAAAGCACAAACACCTTCTAATGATTCTGCGGTTGCTGCTTTTCTTTTTCAGAAATAATGATGTCTGAGGTCAGCCGCTAATGTGTCCAAACCCCCCCACCTTCCTGTTTACAGCAGGGCCACTAATTACCCAGACAACCCCTGGTGAGAGGCTCTGGTCAGAGGAATGCCAGATATGAGCCTGTTTTTCAAAGCAACTTAAGATTGGACAGATAAAAAGGATAATAGAAGGAAAGACACAACTTAATGTGCTGTGCTGTTCAGAAGCATGTGAGGCGGACTGGGTCTTAGTGTCACAGTAACGTAGCAGCGTCGGGCGCCCTGAGAGCGGCCTCACCTGCGAGCAGGAACAGCGCTCCCCCTGCGACGGCGATGCGGGTCTTGGTGGAGGGGTTGTTGTCTCCCACCTTGGTGCACTTCATCCCCACCACGCTCACTATGATGCTGATGAAGCCCAGCAGCACGGATACCACCATCAGCGCTCGGCACGTCTGGATGTGCACTGGAGAGAGAGAGAGAGAGAGAGAGAGAGAGAGAGAGAGAGAGAGGAGAGAGAGAGAGAGAGAGAGAGAGAGAGAGCAGGAGGACGAGGATGAGGAGGGGAGCACAGATAAACGAGAGATTACACGGGATGAAAATAGAGGAAATAGAGAGGAAGGATGTGCAATAAGGAGTAATTAAACTTGAGTCAAAGGTCCCATTCTAAATGAATAATGGCAAGGAGGTTAAAAAGGATTTCCTTCTACAGAACACTGCATGAACTGTAGACTCGACATAGACATATGGACGCTCTTACAGTGCACACCAGAGGATATGGAAGGTCCATCTTGTGGTGGTTAACCACAGCAATAGTATTGGACACTGATGGAAGATGTCCATGGAAAATCTACGGTCCACCACTGTCCCATAGTGGGGTTGTTGCAACCACAGCCTGGAGGTCACCTGGCTCTAGACACGGGTGATAAATGCTTCTAGTGTGGCTCTTCTGTTACTCCAGACCTTCTCCTGATCGTGATGGATCATTCCACAGTGGTGTCACCGCGATGGATTCCATGGATAACCCACACAGACGTTAGTTCACTCATAACTTAGTGGGAGGGAGATTTTACATATTTACACATACAGACGCATACAGACACACATACAGACACATACAGACACATACGCACGCATACATATTGTAGGAGGAGATTAAACACACAACTCTCTTTCTTTTACACACAAGCCGTAGGAGGGCCATTTGTACATGTTTCGCACAGTGGGATTAGTGTGGCTTTGTCACAAAGCAGGATTGTTTTCCTGGGGCTGTCGCCACGGCGATCAGACAGCGCAGCCTGAAACACAGCAGCCCGGACAACAGAAACACTAATACTGGAACAGAGCTTCTACATAGGGACAAAGTTTGTACGGTAAAAATAACCAAAACAATGTCCAATAAGAGGAATGTATTAATAGTGACATAAATAAAGTATTTATCTATCTATCTATCTTAATGTAACCCAAAAGTTCAAAATCTCATTCAAAACATTTATGAAAACACCTACCGAACAAAGATCTGTCTAGCAAATATAAGTAGGCATCTATCATTGTGACATTAATACACACAGGCATTCATAGTTTGGTAATAAAGTTCCATCTCAGTATCTGTTGTGATGGGAAAGGGGTAGGAGAGCCTTTTTGAAGTTAGATTTATGAGTAGAAGGGGTCCCTTTGATGAAGGGATTTGAAAGGTTTTTAATAGAAAGAGGTTTTTTATTTTCTTTCATCCATTTTGTCTATTCTTCCAACTTCTTAAGCATGTGGGGAGTTTGGACTGCCCTAAATCGCACCACCCTGATGAACAAAGTCAAGTGTGTATGTGTGTCTGCGTGCGCATGTGATCTAGGCAGAAAGAAAAACAAAGGGAGAATAGAGAAAGGGGATCTATGGGTGGGCTGGAGGGCGGGTTGTCTCCCACTCTTCTCTAATCTTTGCCAAGGTTGGCAGTGCCAGTTACAAGCTGTGTGTGCGTGTGTGGACATGTTCCATTGTTGTAAAACTCACAAAAAGTGATTTCTTGTTTCCTGTCCCAAAAGGGATAAACTGGTGTGACACTCGTAACTACCGGAGGGCTGAAACATACCTCCTCACAGTGTGCCCCTCAAAGCTGGGCTCGGAGTCGGAGCCCAGGCCCACAGAAAGGAACAATAGATATCAGTAGGAGGCGGCCAGTACATCCACAGGCCAGTACATCTCTGCTACTATCCCCACTGGTGACCTCACCCTTGGAAACAGAAGAACAGGCCACTGGGGGAGCAGAGGAGGTGAGGAGGGGGAGGATGTGCGGGGTGGGGGGTCTGACACTGGATACGGTGTACCACCAAACATTCCATGATGGAAAGTGAGTAAGCAAAAGGATCAAATCCTTCTGTAGTTTTGAAAGTGAATGCTCCAAGACGAGGCCTCAATGCGTCGACATGACACACTGATGTCCCATTAATATATGGTAACAATGAATGAGCCACATGTCTAACTGTAAGTTTCCATCAAGACAGAATGACTCTGTACAGTGACATCACACAATGCCATGACATCCTGGTCCTCAGCGTGTCGCCAGGGTCATTCTACGAGTCTCTCATCGGTCAGCACTGAGGTCAGAGAACTGCGAGCTTGTCAGTACCGCCACTATCCCACTCTGATGCTACGTTTGAACTGGAACATGGAGTAGAACTGTCCCTTCAGCACCACTGGGCAGCCTCTGTCCATGTCCTCTCTCAGACCTGCCTCACCTTCCTCACCGGGCAGAACAAACACGACCGTGACCCAACACTCACTACAGGGAGACATGAGTTTGGACGTGTCCACCGAAGCAGCCTCAAACACAGTCAGTGTTTTCCAGCACATTGACTGGCTGCTGTGTCAGTCCAGTGCAGCACAGTCTGGTGAACAATCGGGCCTCATCACATGCTTGTGATGCTGTGAAGCCGGGGGGAGAAAGGGGAGGTGATGAAGGGCCCACCTGCAGGGCTGACCCAGCCCAGAGACACATCTAGAATATTCTATTCACTGGTTCCCCACCTGACAGGAGAACCACCCTCCAACCTCCTCTCCAAACACACGTCCACCACCTGAGAAAGATCCTGACCCACTTGTAAAACACGGCTCGGCTTAGCCATGTTTTAATAGCCGGAAATAGAATCATTTCCTTCAGAAGTCACCATAACTGATTGCTTTGTGGTCGCTGTTTTGGGTTGATTTCCTTGTCTGTGATTTCAGAGGATACCCTTTAAGAATCATCTGTACTTAGGGTTTGGTTCTGCTCTGTTTGGTGGTCGCTTGATTCTGTCTACGCACTCGGGATATGTTAGTAATCTACAGAGGAACAATGCGCGTGTGTGGGGAAGAGAGAGTGCATTCTGAGAATATCTCTGGTGTTTTGCTCAACACTGGGCTTTTCATTTCTAAACAAGCCCTATTCATCGTCAGGGACAATACGACTGTTCTTATTAGCGGATGAGCTAGAGGAGACACCAGAACCAGCACACCCCTCAAAGAAAAAGCCACAGAAAATGTTTTGATATCATGGATTGCACAGTCGGCAAACATTTGCAGAGTGCAGAGTTTGTTGTTTTGGGGTTTCATGCGTCACTGGGATTAATTATGGTCATCAGTGTTCATTAGAAAACCACACAGAAAAACAGTTTGTTTAAATTAATCCTGACCAAAACCCCCCACCAGTCAGACTTTCATTTGAAACCAACATGAGCTTGTTTCAGCAGACAATAGCATATCATCTGTGTGTCATTAATTATGAGTCAGTAGTTCTCACTAAACAGATTTGAGATGACAGCGGCATTATATTCAAGGCTAATTTATGTCTGAACCCCGCATTCCTCTCTTTCTCTTTCTTTCTTTCTCTCTCTGTCTCTCTCTCTTTCGCGCTGCCTCTCCCTCCTCTCTCAGTAATGATGTTTGTGAGTTGCGAGAAATCCTTCAATTAAACACGCCCACAGCAGCAGTTTGAATCTGATTTATGTCTCTGATTTTAATGTGACGCAGACAGAGTATGGAATTATGGGATCGTTTTTGCATTCCATTTCTAACTCACACCGAAGATTCAGTCTAATGGATATGACTATCAATACCAAATGAACTTGTTGAAAGACCCCTATTGTACTTTGTACAAACTGTGTGTGTTGGGAATGAATACAGTGCCAAACACACAAACCATCCCGGCAATCACTGGGGCATATCTTGTTTGATCTAAAGGCTGTCTGACCATGTCCTGTAGAACCATTTAGCAGACGCTCTTATCCAGAGCGACTTACAGTAAGTACAGGGACATTCCCCCGAGGCAAGTAGGGTGAAGTGCCTTGCCCAAGGACACAACATCACTTTGCACCCCGGGGATTGAACCGGCAACCTTCTGATTACTAGCCCGATTCCCTAACCGCTTAGCCATCTAACTCCCCTCATTGAAATACTGTAACATAGCCTACATTTGGGCATGTCAACAGGAATACCAACATGGGTGGGTGACAAACCAAGGTCTAGAGGATGGAAGACCAACCGACAAAAGACAGAAAGAGTTCAATATAACAAGACTCCAGAGGTCCCCCGTGCTGTGCTACTCACCATCCAGAGACAGCATGGAGTCAAACACCTTGCACTGCACCTGCCCTGTACTCTGGGAGGCACAGCTCATCCACAGCCCCTCGTACAGACCCACAGCTGTGATGATGGCATCGCCCGCATACGACGACTGCTTCCACTGAGGCATAGCCGTGGTGGAGATGATGCCTATCCAACCTCCCAGTGCCAGGAAGTAGCCCAGGAGCTGAAAACCTGAGTTTGCCATCCTGTAGTGCTCTGTCTTCCTTCTCTTCCTCTGGGGTTTTTCTCCAACTTTCTCCCTCTTCGAACTGGTCTTCTTGTTACGGTATCTAGCTGTCTATTTGAATCGGAATAGAATCCTCTTGTTTCAGTCCTCTCTTGACAATGCAGTCCTCTTCAGTAACACCTGTTGCTATATTGAAGCGCACTGCTTCCACACAGAGAGAGAGGCACTGGAAAAGCACAGGACTTCCCTGTTGGTTCCAAGGAAAAAACGTAAGTCCCAAGAAGTGATGTGATTAGATATTTTGGTTTTGTCCTATTATTTCTCCTTTGTATTTCCCTTCTCTCTCTCTCTCTCTCTCTCTCTCTCTCTCTCTCTCTCTCTCTCTATCTCTCTTGCTTTTGTTTTTCTGTGTTCTCTCTCAACTGAGAGTATCCCTGTGTTCTTCTGCCTCACACAGTTGATGGTGTGTGTGTGTGTGTCCGGGGCTGGGCTTGGCCTGCTGGCTGTGTGTACGATGCCGGGTCCTGGTTGTCTCTGGTCAAATCGTCAGGCTATCTTGCTAGATTGCCTATCACTCTGCATGGCTTCTCCTGCCTTTCACTCACGCTCTCTCTTCCTCCTCCACACTTTCTCCGTCTGCTCTGAGCTCCAGCCGCTGAACGAGGGATAAGAGGAAAAAAGAGAAAAAGTTCACAAACACGAAAAGCCCCCGACAGGCAGGGCATAGAGTGGATAGGTCACTGCACTGTGATTGGGTAGCTCAGGGATCTAGAAACACCCACTGGGATGGGAGAGGGGGAAAAGGGACAGAGGAGAGGGGTGGGGTAGAAGAAATAGAGGGGGAGAGGGATGGAGAAAAAAACAAAGAGAGAACGAAAGAGAGTGAGAGAGTGAGAGAGAGAGAGAGAGAGAAGGCAAAACAGGTCATGAGAGAACCCTAAGCATCACATCCCACCAACAAACGAAGAAATCTAAAATCATGACAGTCCTACATTAAAATATAACTGGACTTTTGGACTATTGTCAACACCAGAAGGTCTTTATCATTGCAAATAAACAATTTCAAAGTATTACTTTCACACAATAGTTTTTGTTGGTGGGTCTCTCGAATAGCATATGCTCCTGTTGACTAAGGAAAGGCTACCTCGTGACTGGACATGGCTGTAAAGCGCAACAAACAACTGTAAATCAGCATTTGAACAAAGACAGCGACAAAAGGACGTGTCAAACCCAGACAACCACTCTGGAAATGATGGGCTGACCAACCAAAGGTCTACATCACCGTGGTAACCTGAACAAGTCAAGTAGAAGAGAAAGAAAGAGAAAGAGAGGGAAAGCGAGAGAGGAGGGGTACTGCTTTCTATATACAGTTAGTTTGCAAGAGGGGCACAACTGTCTAATCGCACGTCCCTATCTCTCTAGTCCTTCTGGCTAAACGTTTCCCACAGGATCCCCTCTTCCTCTTTGAACCTGATTCAGTTTGCCTCAATTTACTTCAGTCTAACCCAATAATTCAGCACAACCAATTAGATTGCCCTGAAACATGCTGTCAGGGGAGCAACCGTTTTTTCACATCACTAAGAGACATCTCACATCTCCTCCTCACATACACAGGTAGTGCATCCACACCAAAAGACATCTTTAAAAAGTACACTCGTTCTCGCTCTGTCCTTATTGGATTGGTTGTAATGTGGTAATGTGGAAGTAACCTCTTAAATCGTGAAGAGCAGCATTTTTGACCAACATACGCATTCAATCTTACAAACACACACACAGACAAATATTTTTTTTTAAAATACCCCAACCCCCCACATTCTAGCCCCCCCCAGAACCCCACCTCTGTGTTTGGCTCCATGTTTACGTGTCAGTACAGGTCACTGGGCTGTGCAGATGAGGGGGACTGGGATGGAAACACAACTCTCCATTCTCTTCTCTACCTGTTTCTTTTTTCTCCTCCCTACATTTCTCCGGCTCAGCTCACCCCAACCCAGCAGCCTCTTTCACCTCTACCTCTTCCCCTCCCCCTTTTCCTCCCAGCTCTCACCCCTTCTCATCATCAAAACATACAGCCTGAACATCTATACATGCATGTGATCTCGCTTATTCCACACCATGTCTTTGAACCTCCATATTAGGACAGTTGTCAGAAGATCAACTGTGATCCATATATGGAGACTGACCATCTGATCAGTAGTGTTAATAGTTCACCAACCTTACTGTAGTTTCTCCTATAGAGCTAAACCCCCTGCTCACCCCTCCCCCCTCTGCACCCCTCCTCTACCCTTGACCCTCCAGAGTAGGCGGTGTCCATGGTAACCAGTGTTCTGTGGTTAGGTTCACTGGTGTCTAATTAGCAGAGTGATGTTGGGGGAAGATGTGGTCAGATCACTGGGGTCAGCTGAGCTCGGGAAATGGAGAGAACGTGGAAAGATAGAGATGAAAGGGAAAAGAAGAAAGACGGGGGGGGAAAGCTGACGGCTGCTGGGTGAACTATGCACTGCTTCTTTCTATTGGATGAATTTTGGCGAGTTTGGAAGCAATTGGGCAAACACATAACAAAGCAATACCGTCAGATGAACGACTCACTGTAGGCCACCATGGATGTATAATGATACTGTATCCAAAGATTGATGCACCTTTCCTCTTAAGAATATGTATTGGAGGTTTAGTTCTCTTAAATGAAACAGTATGTAATTGGAAACATTCACACACCCACACAGGAAACCACAGAATGAGGTTAGCACAGTCAGACAGAGACTTGACGCATTTCTCCTTTATCAGATTAGCCTGTTGTCAGGGTCATTGCAAGGTGTGTGTGTACATGTAAACATCATAGGGGTGGATTAATGTAGCGTTGCCAACCCGTCCAATCTTGTTGTCTGTCTGTTAGCAGGTCAGGAGTTTCAGGGTGATGGACTAGCTGAGCTGGATCAAGCTCTGTCACAGTGACAAGTTCCACTAACTCTTCAGCACCAAAGACAAACGTAGATCATTTTGTCCATATTTCACAGTTTTCAACTGGGATGCAATGACACACATCACCATTTGTACATTTCAACAAATCCTGAAGCCGTTTTAGTCCTTGGAACCTTGGCTCGTGTTTTCTACAGACCGCATACTGCGGATAAGAGCAGGAACTCGCATTAGGGATGAATGGTAATCAAGCAGAGGTGAATAATGCATGAGTGATGTCCTGAGAAGTGCTCTGGGGGCGCTGCGGCTGAGTGGCCAAGTTC
The DNA here is from genome assembly GCA_903064625.1 of Mallotus villosus. NCBI lineage: Eukaryota > Metazoa > Chordata > Actinopteri > Osmeriformes > Salangidae > Mallotus > Mallotus villosus. The sequence continues at coordinate 18,624 of CAEFZP010000796.1, forward strand.
AAGTGGCTCTGAGGAGACTGTTGTCTCGGCTCGTTGAGGAACAGAGGTCCCCCTCGCTTTGCAGAGAGTGTGGAGAGCAGACTGGAGCTTCAGGCCTCGTACAGGAGATGACCCGAGTCATTAGTCAGGCATTTCTCATTCATTGACGTCCTAATTGTCTTGATAATGTTGCCTTTTTCTTGGTTTGAATTTGGTTCAAGTGTCAAGCAGGGCTTTGTCGCTGTTTAGCTAGATATACATGAGCAAAGCTCTGTTTCAAAACAGTCTACGTTTTTCAGGACCATTCTACACTGTTGCATATAAAAATTGTGCATTCGCAATACATGTGCATTTATTAATTTAGCTGACAAACATTTAAGCTCCGAAGATGTGGCTAACTTTCATAGACTGCCCTCTTTTAGTTCTTCTATACCTAGCACGAGCAGGGAGCCGGGAGTGGACTTCATGACAGATTGCACGTAAGCGGAGGTGTGGTTTTATGCCCTTTAATCATCCATCCTTTCTTCCACCTCTTGGGTAGGCTCTCTTAACTCTCTTAACGTTCGTCTCTTTCCTCCTCTCAACTCTTCCTCCCTCTCCCCATCCCTCTGTCTCCCTACCTCACTCCCTCTTCCCATCCCTGTCTCCCTTCCCCTCACCCTCTCCCCAGATTTTCCAGACCCCTCCAGTACTAAGCTGAGCTTAGGAGTCAGCTGAGCTGATCAAAGACCAGAGTCGTGTAGTGGCTAACGAGAGACGAGAGTTCCCAACGACACAGGACCTCCCAGGGGCTCTGGTGCCACATAGTCGTTCACACTAGAATGGACACCCAGTCATGTACTCTGTAATGTGAGATAACTATTCTCAGTTCTTGACTTGGTTCTGTCGTAAACCTTCTGTGACTACAGTGAGAACATATATTTAATATGCGACCAAACGTGAAAGAGAAATAAGAAATGGGTGCTCTAGTTATTTAGGATCTAGCTGAAAGCAGCTTCACTCTGAGGTGGCCCCTGATGTGGGAAAGACCCTGGTGCTGTTCCCACCACCACTCCTTTTCCTCTCCTTCTCTTGCTCCTTCTCTCTCCTTCCTATCTCCCATTACTGTTCCATCCTCCTCCTCCCTCTACAGTACGTCTCATTAACATCTCGTCCTTCTTCAGTTCCCACCGTTCTCCCCTCCTTTACTCCTTCTCCCCCTTTTCTTTCATTCCTCTCATCACCTCACTCATCCAGTTCCCAGCACCATTGCCCATTACAACTAATTACCGCAAAGCATCTCATACTCTATATACCTGCCCCAGTATTCCTGAGAGTAATGCGCGGTTCTGGCCTCTCTGGGGGACATGGCGAAGTGAGGGGAGAAAAGGGAGAGAGGAAGGGTTCTTTCAGTGGCAGGAGATGGGAGAGGAAATGTCCTCTGATAGAGCTCCTCTATTAGGGGAGTTGAGGTGCATTTGTCTGGAGCCGGATGGAGCTATTGTGGTCCACAGCAAAGGCTCCAGGGCCTTCCTTTTACCCAGAAAAGCCTCTCTAGTCTGGAGGGGCGCTCTTCACAGCGGCCCCTCTACACCCTCTGGAGAGGGTCCACCTGGCACACAGAGAGCCGGGGGTAGTGGGACTATGGGGGAGCACGTCGGGTACTGAGGGGGAGGGGGAGTCTTGGAGGTACTTGCACATCAAAAATCAAGTAATTGAACAATCCATTTCTGCTTGCGCTAAGCAAGTGTTTCTTTTGAAAGCAGTTTGGATAATTACTCAAATGGCTAGAGTGGAGCGGAGGTGCAGAGCAGGTCCATGTGTGTGTTTGTGCGTGAGAGTGTGTGTGTGTGTGTGTGTGCAAAAATACGCACCCGCGCATGTGTGTGTGGCGAGTACAACATCAACAGGCGGGCAGGGGAGGTGGAGGCTACTGGCCTGAGGGTGACCAGCTGAGGGGGGAGAAAGGAGAGATTAAAGAGGGAATGTAGAATCTAATCCAGCGTTATACAGCAACCCTCTGAAGCTCCACTCAGCCAGAGAGCAAAGAAAAGACAAGCATTCCTCACAGCCCTCGGAAGCCAGCACAGAGCACACAGACCAGGGGCTCCTAACGCTCCAGCCATCTGGTCTTAACCAAACACTGGGCTGCCTCTAGCCCTCACCTACTCTACCCCAGAGCCATCCCGACTCAGGCCCGATCCCCTGAGCTTTTTACCCACTGATCCCCTCACCATGCTCCTGAACCCAGCCGCCCGACGTCCACCTCACTCTCGCAAACTGAAACGTTCTACTTGTCCTCCTCCCCATCCACACCCTTCTCACACTCCACCCCACCATCTTGCTCTCTCCTCCCCACATCGTAACACTACCCCTGCCCCCCCGAGCCCCACCTCAAATGTTCTTCTGTGTCCATATTCATGTACGTGTCATCTACCTGAACCATGCCCTCTCACAAAGATCCACCAATCCCGGTGCAAGGATTTCACACTCGTGTTGGATGTAAACAGCAGAGGTCATGACCCCACGAGGTGAGCCGAACTTGAGATCCAGAACAAATATGGGATTTCAAATCCAGTAGTGCTCTCTCAGAGGGCTGCACAAGATCACATGTCAGCTATAGTTCTACTATATACACACAACTTCATGACTAATAACCAAAGAAAACATAAGACTAGTTTACCTGTACTAAACAGCAAACTCTGCAGCTGCACACAGCTATATGTGTCTTCCAGCAAACATTAAACATCCAAACATTTCAGATACAACAGACTACAGAATTAATATTGAGTTCCATTGAGGTTATCAAAACGTTTTGTATTCATGTAAAAGCATGTACATTTGACTTCTTTGTTTCCCTGTTCTCAAATGACATGTATCAATGACACAAGAGTCTGTCAATCTGTCTGATCGTGTAGGCACGAGATAACTGGGAGTCGGACTTTCTCACACTACTATCTCCAGCCTTTTTGTTGGCTGTAATTCCAAAAATGTGTCGAGTAGATGCTGTCCGAGACGTCGGCTCTCTCACAGAGCTGAGTTCACACAAACACCTCTGGTCTCATTTCTGCCGTGTCCTTTTCTCTCCTCTCCCTCACACTCCTCTCCCTTCTGCACCCTCCACCCTTCCAACTCCTCTCCTTTTTCTTGCCACCATTTTCCCTGCATCTGTCTTTCTGTAGCTGCACCGCTCTGCCCGCTGTCACCATGACAACACGCAGTGACATCTTCATTTGACAGAACAAAGGGGCCCTTGGAATCAGGGCTGCTCTCCCAGAGGCGTATGGGTACTTTGTCCTGCTTTAGCACTAGGCCTATGTGGGCTTATTCCTGGAATGAGGCACAGTATATCACACAGGCACTTAACCTCCCCAGAACCCCCTCACTGAGGAGAGTCATTTCCCCCAAAAGTACTTTGCACCGTCCCTCTCAATAGCAAATAGGTTCACAGTAGCTTTGTTCGTTTTTTCTGTCTTTTATCCTTTGCGGTGTCCTCATTTAAATTCATATTTTACTGTTTGTTGACAATTTAAAAAAAGATAGGCTTTATTAACCTGTAGGAAATGTTTCTTGGACAGTACAGTGTCCGCTGTTTAAATAGAAACAGCTTTAAACATGCTTTTACTGGTGTGATTTCGACAATTAAAAATTGCAGGGTGATAAGATGCACGTATCTAGGAAAGAATTTGAATTTAAGCGACTGTGCAAATATATGTATTTTTATTTTCACTGCTGTCAAATGACTGGCGTAAAGCAACTAAAGTGTTAAATAGCTAATCCTCTACAAACAAGATACATTCATTGTTTTGTGTATGCATGCATGCCAGTTCATGTAAACATACATTTACTTGAATTTAAACTCTTCTCGTCTCTTGCCCAGTCTAAAACCAATTTAAGTCCTATAACATGCTGCTGTCTAGCATGTCCAATGGAGCCCCATCCTCAAAGACTACACTGGCCAGGATTACATTGACTACACTGGTATAACCCCCAGCCCCCAGCCCCCAGCCCCCAGCCTCTTCATCCCCAGCTTCTCTAAACTGGTTCCACCCCCTGGCCAGCACGGCTGTGATCCCAGTCTTAGGGGAATAAGGAGATGGTTCATGGCAGAGTTGAAGTCATAGGCCAGGCATCCGTCAGAACAGCTAGCCTAACAATCAGCTGCTCTGTCCTGCAGGCACAAGGCTGGTTTAGACAAGAGGCTGAACAGGGAAAGGATGGACATGGAACAGCATGGGCTGACTGATGGGTGTCTCCTGGTCTTTGACGGTAACTGCATACAGTTTCCAGAAACAGTTTGAGGCTCAGGTCACACAAACACTCACAAACACACACTCATTGTCAGCTAAAATGAGTTTTCAAACTATATGTGTTATTAAATTCTTATTTAGACACAGAAACTAGTCGATTTTTCAACATATTCATGCTCTATTAAACCTCTATATTCCATTTGGCTGCCAACCCTTCAAACTGTGGATAAGAAATACATTAGCGGAAGACCTGAAGCCAAGGTCAGCGCTGCACTACCTATCTACGAAATAAAGAACAGGCTGATCCTGAAGTTGAGGCCTCACAGCCAAAAAGTCGACAATGAAAAGTTTCCTTTCAGTAGTGCAGTGCGTGCCAGGGGAGCAAGCTGAGGGGGGCAGGCTGAGGGAGCCGTGTCAGAACTCGTTAGAATGCTGTTTTATTCTCCTCTTCTCAGAGTCCCAGAGTCACAGTTAATTTGAGTGCTGCATCCTGCTGGGCCCAACCCGCCAGTGACACCACCATTTCCATGCCCACCCAGCTGCCACGGCAACCAACAACCACCGTCTCCAACTGTGGCCTTGTCATGGGGTATGAGGTGTGTGCTCCCAGACATAGCATTGGCACGCAGAAACACACACTCAGACACATACAGGTAAGGGGATGCTGGAAGTTGACCAAAGAACGAATTCCCTGGGCCTTGTCTCGCAGGTACATGCAACAGTGTGTGTGTGTGGAGAAGGTGACATTCAGAGATATCCGTACCACTCTCTGTTTGGGCTACTGTAGTCTATCACTCACCATTCTCTCCTTCTCTCTCCTTCTTTCTTCTTCCCTTTCTCTCTTTCTCTCTCCCACTCTCTCCCTCTAGAACAATGGTGGAACCTATACACCACGAACACACAGGAACACAAAGTGGTCTGTGTTCCCTCGCTGGCCCAGAACCACACTAACCAGACCACAGGGAGACACAAAGAAAGCACAGAGAGAAACACAGAGACAAAGACACACAGACATGCACACATATTCTTGATACACAGACATTCAATCACACACACACACACGCACAACACTGACAGAATGGCAGTACAAACGGTATTCTAGCGAGAGGACACCGCAACTTAACGACTTAAACCTCTGCACCATCCTCATCAACATCGGTCGGGGTCCATTTTGTAGACGTAGACCCTATTGGGTTAAACATTGTTGATTTGGTGTGTGAGTAAGCGTATGTGTGCTAAGTACATGCAGCTGACAGACAAGGCTCCATGTTAGTTCCCTTTGCGGTGTTTGAAGGAATGTTTCACAAAGCGGTTGACGTAAAATATATGCATGCAGAAGACACTCACATAGACACATACTGTACGCTAGGCTCCATGGACTCTATATGCAGGGCATGGCTGGGAGTGTGGAAGGCCCCCTCCCATGTGGTCCTGAATAACTTGGATGTTTCAGTCGGGGGAGCTGAGCTGGGTGATGACTGTGACGTGCTGAGGAAATGGCAAGGCTGTGTGTGTGTGTGTGTGTAGTGTGTGTAGATGGCTTCACACTAGGCATGACTTCACTCACAAGCTAAACCTACACAGACGCACCCACAGCCTCTGAGCTGAGGACAACAGAGAGGCACACAGGGCAGGACACCTCCCTGTACAGATCCAAATGTTCTACAGCCCCCAAAATACTAATAGATCCTCACAGCTGTAGATGGGTCTGACCAAGCTAAAGTATAGTTTCTGGGTGGAGCAGCTATCTGATATAAACAGGATACCAAATTAAAACTCCCCCGAGGATACAAAGACAAGCATTTAACTACACACACACACACACATCAAATCAACTAAGAATGGTATGTAAGAGACAATATGGGGAGCCGTCACCTATGAAAGTCCTTTCATCAGAGTATTTGAGGTCCATTTAAGTTTGAATACTTAACAAACCGAACATCCTTTACATGTGCAAGTCACTTACTCTGTAGCAATCTTTTTCTTTTTTCTTCAGGACAGCAGTGGTGGATGTGTCTGTCTGAAGCTGGAAGGTTAATGTGGCTCCATGGTGCCACCCAGGGATACTTTGGGGTATTGCACAGAATGTCAAAACAAGAACAAGAAGTTAAAAACAGGGCTTTTATTTAGATGAAGATGTATGTTTTTTGTATTATTTTCCAGAGTGTGGATCATACCAATCGTATTAATTCCTGAAACAGGAAGAACATTTTACTAATTGTACATTTCAAGCATTTCATAAACAAACACTGCTGAAGACAAAATATAAAAATCTGTGATAGTCTAGGAGTCCTGTGATAGACGTGATTGCCATTGAAAGATGGTTCATCACTGAAGGCACTTATGTGACCATGCAAGCCATGATACTGCAGTCCATGTATGGCTTTTATTATCAACAACTTAGGGTTTCTTAGAAAACAACTAAAAATAAATCCACAGAGCAAACCTTCAGAACATATTCCAAAGGTAAAACAAATGTACCACTCATTGTAACAGTCCCAAGTGCTGCTTGGATCACAGCTCTACTTTGTTTTTCTGTGAGTCGGACTCTGGTTTGAGATCAGTTTTAGGGACCTTGGGGTCCTTTTTGACAGAGGCTTTCTCTGTCTTCTTTGCTTTCGGCTTCTGCTCCTTCTTGGCCACCTGCTTGGGTTTCGTTTTGACAGCCTGTGCGCTGTTTGTTTTTGCTGCAGGTTTAGCTGCCTTTGTCTTGTCAGACAATTTGGGCTTTGCTTCTTTTCCTACTTTGGCTGTTGTTTTAGCTGTAGCTTTAGGCTTTGATGCAGAGGATGGTTTGGCTTTCGTTTTGCTTGTGACCTTCACTTTGGCTTTTTCTTCCTCTTTAACTGTTTTGTTTTCCACTGGTTTATCAGCTGTTTTTTCAGTGTGTGAGTCTTTAGTTTCCTGAGGCTTCTGCTCTTCTGGTTTGTTGTCCAATTTCCCCCCCTGTTCTTGCTCTGGCTGGTCTTGGACTATGGGTATGGCCTGGTCAGGAGGTGTGGCCTGGTAAGGAGGTGTGGCCTGGTAAGGAGGTGTGGCCTGGTAAGGAGGTGTGGCCTGGTCAGGAAGTGTGGCCTGGTCAGAAGGTGTGGCCTGGCCAAGAGGTGTGGCCTGTGGCTCTGAGCTCTCAGATTGGGCTGCTAATTTTGTCTCCTCCGCCTTGTGTGGAGTCCCTGTTCCCATAAACTCTGCATCTATAGGTCTGGAAAACATCTTCAGCAGTTCCTGAGCTTGGATTCTCTCCTGTAGATGAAAAAGGGAAGATTTTTTTAAGCATTCAGTACTTATGAACAATATTTACAGATAAACCAGTAAATGTATCAGGCCAGGATCACAGTGTTGTTCACAGTGTATGTACCTTTTCCTGGTGGATGGGGTCCAGAGTGAACCAGAGGGCCACAGCACACCGCTGGCCCCTGGTGACTGCTCTAACACCATGGGGATTCTCCTTTCCTGCCTCGAAGCCAATCACTCGACCACACTGGGGACGCACCTCCGCCTGTGGCCACAGACAACATCGGAAATGGATCCAGTGATTTTCAGTTCAAATTCACCATAAGAAGTCATCTAGCTGCTTCACGACAACCTTTCCATAAAGTGCTCGACTTACAGTGACAGTTTTGGCATCCAGCTCAGTAAAGATGAAGTCTCCTCCTTCAAAGTCATCATTCAGGTAGAGAATGGCACTACAGGGGAAATAGGAGAGTGTTCATGTGAAATTGAGTGTGTGTGTATATGTGTGTAAATGTGTGTATATGTGCGGGTATTCATCGGTATACATACTGTAGGTACCTGTAGTCTCTGTGTGTGTACGCAGGGGGCTCTTTGATACATTCGTTGAGCTCTGAGATCAGTAAGCAGTTGTCTACATGGACTGGATGACTCAGTTCTTCCCTGTCTTCCTGCTTCTCTGCATGACCAAATAACACACAAACATCTGGCTGTTACCAAACCTAGAATAGGAGGCACATAAAACAACTGGGTGTGCTCTAAATGTGATAACCCACAGTTCTATGAGGGCTCTCTGCTTCTTGGTGTTTTATGACCCCTTAGAGCCACCGTAGCTCCCTGGCTTACCGTCAATAGCGGAGCGGCACACCAGGTGGGAGTAGGAGAAGTAGAGAGCGCTGTCCAGGCGGAAGTAGGATTCCAGGACCTGACGCACCTTCTCACTTATGTCAAAAAACAGGCGGGCACTCTTCAGGGGCACCTTGCCCTCCTGCCCTAGCTGAATGGCATGATGACAGCCAGGCAGACAGCAGTTATGAAGCGGTAGGAATGTACAGATTGCCTTCTGATGGCCGACTGAGAGTGGTGGTAGACTAGTGGGGTGCATGGGGTTAGGGTTAAGACTATGGTTAAGGTGTTCGTGCTGGTTATGGGGTCGGTGTTCAGGGTTTTCTCACCTTCAGAGCCTTGAGGACAGTGACCCCCTGGAACAGCTCACTGGGAGTGTGGGGGGATGGGCGGCCCCTGTACCCGTCACCTTTCAGCGCTGCCGTCTGGCATACACACACACACACACAATATCAACACACCCGTCAGACACACAAACCCTGCAGCCTGTCGCGGTATCTTACGTTAGACAGCCGATGGAGCTCTCTGCACTGATCCTCTGTGATGACTCCATCCAGCATCACGCGCTGAGACCCGTTCAGCTGCTTGGAGACCATGGTCACTTTGATGTCATCGTACAGCACTGGGCCACCTGAGGACAGTCGGGAGAGAATGTGATTGACAGTCCCTCGCCAATCGAGCAGCTATGACACGTCTCCCCGAAATGGTTCTCACCTTCCTGTATGATCTTGGCCAGGTCTGTCGAGTCCTTGTTCTTCTCATCCACGAGAGTCTCGATCTCCTTCATCAGATTACCGATCTCCTCTGTGATCCTCGCTGCCGTCTCCTTGTCTGCCCTGGGAGAGATGGAGAGTTTCAACCAACCAGCACACTGTATCTATGTATGGAATCTGGAGCACAATAGGATACAGTACAAATACAATATGTGTATACATCAAATCAACAGCGGCCATCAAAGACACATGCTCTGATTGACCATCTTACTTCTGCTTCTCTCTCAGTTTCAAGGGCATGACCTCAGCAGGGGTCCATGCATCCTAAAAGAGTTTTGAGAGTAAAACTGAGTAAGAGTCAAAGCTAAAATAATACCTTTATGAATGAATATGCAGGCCAGGTTTACCCACCGGATCAACAAAGGTGAGTCCAAATACTTCATAGCCAAAGTACAGCAGCTCTTTCTCCAGTAGGGACTGTTGGATGTGCTGTTTCACCTCCTAACGACAGACAGCCAGATGCATGTTCACGGACACACACAGACAGGTGGTTGGGGTAAAAGCACGGGGGCTCAGTTGTCGAGTGTGTTTGTGTGTGTGTGAGCCGTACCTGTTTGGCAGAGAGGGTGGCTGCCTTGTCCTCCCCCAGCACAGCAGAGTAGTATGCCAGGTTCTGGTTCATCACCTCATCCTCAGGGTGGAACAGCAGGAAAGTCTTAGCACACTCTATAGCCTCGGCATACTTCTCACCTGAGTGAAGGTGGAACGAGCAATTGTTTGCACTTACAATTATATTCCTTTTATCGGCAGGTTGTTGATGATGAAAGTGTTTCTCGCTGTTGAGACTTACTGTTGTAGTAGGAGAACTGGAGGTAGTTGAAGTGGGAGGGGAAGAAATCCTCAAAGGGTTTATCCTTGCCGGCCGTGGTGGCTAGCTCTACAGAGCAGCGCTGCTGACAGTTCAGCACCTGCATGTAGTGCTCTAAAGTACACACAACACAACCATACATGTCTATGGGTCAGTCCACAGGGAAATAACACACAGCAGAAACATCCAGCTGACGAGACGTGCACACAACCTTCTACCAGCAGGTGGCAGTAATGTGTTCATGAGATCCGAGAGCTGGCTCTGTTTTTCTCATCACCAAGAAATCATGTATTGGTGTTGTGCTCCTCCCCTATTATCCTTTCCTTCATCTGTATTGATGAGATTAACTAGAACTTTCTGTTGTTTTCATGCCTACTGTCTCTAATCCTAATTCTACCTCCTGTCGTACCTGTCATGGACTGGAACAGGTCGGAGCTGTACTCCATGTAGTTATAACCGTCGTAGTCGTAGGCACCCTCGCACAGCACGCGACACTCCTTGTCGGCGATGAAGTACTCCTCTACGGCTGCCTCAAAGTGGTCGATGGCCGGAGCAAACGTGTCGGCGCTGTAGACCCGCTTCCCTTCAAGGAACTCTGCCTGAGAGCACATCAGTAGGTCAGGAGCGTCATACACTGTTATTGATCTACAAAGTAAAGACTGGTGAGTCCCATTAAGTTTTGGGCTCTGGGGTGAGTCTGTGCTGATTGGTCTATATCTCACCATGTGAGGCCTGGCCTCAAGGTCTTTGAAGTCTTCCTCCTGTACCCCTGCCATCATCCTATAGTAGTCCAGGTTCTGTTTCATCTCCATGTGGTCCGGGTTGGCCAAGAAAAACGTGTTTGCTGCTGCCACTGCCTTATCCAGTTTATTGATCTACACAGACCACATTAAGGTTTCATTATGAAGCTATGAAGTTGTGAACCCTGAAAAGGGAATACCCCCACAATATTGTCTGCAATACATACACATCTGTAATGGAACCTGAGTGTCATTTGTCATCTTGCCGGGACCTATGTTAAAATGCACCAACTTTATCAACAAACTTTATCCCAATTTAAAGCAAGGGTTTAGCCAGCAATGCACAGATTGTTGAGCATATTAATCAGTTGTTAGGCTGTTAGGCCTTATTAACACTATGCCAAAGAAAAGTTTGTTCACTTGACTTGTCTATTGACAATAGTAAATACACTGTTAGCCTATGTAATTTCTAGTTTTCAACTAGGCCAAAAAGGCGCTATGGCTTTAAATGACTCCCCAAATTTGCGACTGCTATGCAAGACTCCACCTAAAGACGTGGCACGGGCTGCCTTGTCTTGGGGGTTGGGGAAGTAAACTAAGCTACTTACTGTAGCCTGCAGGGAGAGGTTTGAATGAAATTATAGCCTGCAAAATGTAAGATAAGACTTGTGCAAGGAAGCCAAAAGTAGACCTATTTGGCCTCATTCAAAAGCATTCTTTATAACGTAGATTTAACGTTCATTAATGATGTTGTGGTCAGAGTAACTTGCAAATAGTAGATTACTCATTTCCTAAGACATGCAATTAAATATTTACTTGTCTCTGCATCCATTTCATTCAAAACAAAGGATGACTGTGGCCGTTAGATTTACCTTGAAATATGCGACTTGGAGGTAATTGTAAGGGGTCCTCTTTCTAAATTCGAGTTCCACATCTTCGCTGACTTTGTGGACAGTAGATGGCCCAATCTTTTCACTTTCGCAGGAATGAACACAGTCAGCCCTTTTCAAAATTTTCTGGAAGAATCCAAGGTCTGCCACAGAGCCAGCACCAGGTATCGGAACCCCGAAGCCGGGCAGGGGTTCACCAAATGCACTCTGGTTGGCACAGGTTATCCGACAATGTGCCCTCACCCTTCGTATAGCAGCCTTGTTCCGAAGCGCCCTCTCCATATTAAGGATGACCGACATCCACTCCCCCTTATAATATGCTTCCACCGCTGTATCAAATAGAATATCATATGGCTCCATGATAATATTACTACTCAGTTGCATGTCGGACATGCAAAATGGGATGAGGAAAGCACTTAAAAATACTAAACGGCACTCCATTCTAGAAAATGGGCCCCCTACATGAGATGGTGGTCTGGAATTGAGCAGTCGGTTGAGAATGGGGCTGAAAGTTTGGCCGGGGGCTGCAAAGTTTTCTGGAGGTGGAGTTAAAGTGTAAGAGGCTGTATTGGGCAGTTGCTATGCTATGCATGCTCAGACAAGGCTATGACTAGACACAGCCTAAACCAACCAGGTAAACAATATCAGCACATTAAATGAAAATACATTGAATGACAGGATAATGACTAAAGCGATTAACTGTTCCTTGTCTAGCCTTTGCATGCACCGTAGGCTATTAGTCCAAATCACCATAGCACATAATAATTAGCCGATAGCCGTCACATTGATAAAACGTTTGAATGTTATGTAACATTTCATAGTGAACTGGAATGACATAAATCACTTCACAACTCAAATTGTAGGCTAAATATATGACTACAACTATGCGACTGGCTGTTGTGCAACCCGGCTGTCCTTTGACGTGGCCAATGAGAAAGCCAGAGAATAAATGCTTTATTGGCACGAATAATATCGAAATATATAGCTGATTTGGTTCATACGTATGCATATATATTATTTTATATATTCATTTTTATTTGTAGAATCAATATTTGTCATGTCAGAATGTTATTAGTGCTAATTTCACACAGGCAAAACTATGACGTACAATAACAGACTGGAATAGACGTAAGACCCTGAACCTCCCCTTTTAAGACTGGCTGATTTCACACTTAGGTAAGCAGTGGTTACAAAATATTTTAAGAAACAGGTGAAAGTGTAGCGTGCATCATTGTAGAATCCTGACAACAAATCGAAATGGACAAAACAGTAACCCTACCTAACCAACCCGACAAAACAACCAAAGGTAAGCCTACTTGAAATATATTTATTGCCTAAATAATGCCAGTAGACTCAACATTAATGTCACATGTGTTGATTAATATTTCCTCATTCACACACCACACAATATATTTTTAGTAGCCGCTCTGCCAAACAATATTGGATAGGTCATGTGGTGACAGGCTAGTTTAAACGGTTCACACTGAACCTAACGTATTCAGTGCAGTTCTATTTCGAATGAACCCAGATATCATGTAACAAAGTATCTCTGTGTGTTTTCAGTGACGTTAGTGGAAAACACTGAAAACCCAAATGGTCTGTCTTTGGTCAGCTCTTACCAGACCCACAGGGTGGGGGACCCCATGGATCTGGTTGCCCTGGCAACACAAGTACAGAGGGTAGGCCCATAAATTAGTATTAGAAAGTTACACTTACATACAAACATGGTCATGACATGTTCTTTATTTTTTATAGGGAGACGATTTTGTCAAAGCTAATGCTTGCAACAGGTTAACTGTCATTGCGGATCAGATTAGATACCTGCAGGAACAGGCAAGGAAGGTAAGACTGAGAAATTAAAACGTTTCCTATGAGGTAAATATGAATGAACAGAATATGATTTCACATCACAGGTTTATGAGGCAGGGGGTGTATTTACTGTACTAGGTCCTGGCTGAACTGTCTCTCTTTGTAGGTTTTAGTAGACGCCAAGAAGGATGCTGAGCTCCATCACGCTGCATGTAATGTTGTAAAGAAGCCAGGGAACATGTACTACCTTTACGAACGCCCGTCAGGACAGAAATACTTCTCCATCCTCTCCCCACAGGTAAGTAGTATAAAGAAAAAATAAACTAGACATTTAGGAATGTAGGAACCTTTTTATGTATTTTTAAATGTCATTTGTTAAAGCGCTTTAGTACATAAGCTCTCTGTAGTGAGAAGAGACACTACAACGTGGCAGAACATGCACTGGACATTATGTTTTCAGTTAAAAAAATTGGATGTCCAAAGTCTGCATGTGACCCTGAGTTGCGATAACTATGTCCACCTGGTGAAAACAGAGCCAGTTCTCGTCAGAGCTGACTGGTAGCCAGCACAACCATGAGAACATGGATGTGTTCAAAGAGTGATCAATATTTAACCAACTGTCAACTCCTCTTTAGGAATGGGGCTCCAGTTGCCCTCACAAGTTTATCGCCGCGTACAAGCTTCAGTACGACATGTCCTGGACCCCACTGGAGGAGGTGCAGAAGAGGGACTCGGAGATGGGCATCATGGACAAACTCCTCAGCCAGCAGACAGCCTTGCCACCCTGCTTAGAGCCTAACTTTGAGGGCCTGACTAAATGAAGGGTGACATGGGGAGCTGGATCAGACTGGAGCTGGAGCAGCTGTTTGTGGCCACCCAGGGTGGCTGTTAAAGTCTTAATTACAATTAAGGTTTTGATTACTGGGCTACCTCAGAATCATTGGCTTTGTGTGGACTATATCCCACTGGCACCAACATCATTTAATGACATGTTTCAATGATGTGGTTTCATGTCTTTACTGAACTGGAATATTTGCAAATGCAAACTTTTTTAAGCCTTTATGGCCCCTTTGTGGTTATTTTACCTTTTTTGTTTTAATGAACAAGGAATCTTCAAGGTGCTAACCAAGATTGGGATTATTCTGACAGTTTGAAAATAAAATAAAGTGTCTTAAACTTACAGGCTTGCTTAAACTGTATATTAACCAGCATTGCATTGTGAAGTAAGCACACTTACCATATAGGCATATAGCAGACACTAATCACTTAGTCATCATGAAGGTATTCTATTTCTCCAGAGGACTCAACACTTCCATGCTTTAGTGTACTCGGAATGAGGAACATGTATGCCAGAGAACTGAGAATTGCTTGTGCAGAGAAAAAAGTTGTCAGCCATTATTAGTTGTCAGCGTATTGATGCCCAATATGCTGACATAAAAGGAACAGCTAAGAGAAACATTTTCTAACTTTTCTGACTTTATTTGGAAGACAAATGACCGAATCTATATTCGAACAAACATGGACACATCCTAATTTAAACAGGCACATACACTTCAGATGTTGATTTGAAGTTCTCGATTCCAAATTGTTATATCCATGTGGAAACGTTTGATCAACTAACATTCCATACTACATTTGATGGATGCAGATTGTAACTTCAGAAATACACATGATTCAGTAAAAAGTGTCAAGATTTCCTACCCTAAATATACAAATGTGTTCCAATAGTGCAATACAACATTTTCGAATGCAACATGTGATTTCTTAAATCGATAAGATGCATACATGGACAAAACATGATTTAAACAAGTTTTAGGATTACATTTTCTTAAAGCAGGAGTTAGAGACATTACAATTTGGACCAGAAAGGCACTGTGCAAACACAAAAAACTGTTAAAAATGAGTTATTTCCATTTAAAACACCTACTATACCTTACAGATCTATCTGCTTGCCCCTTAAGCTGCAGCCTGCTGCTCTCTGGTAATCATCTGTAGGTAAGAGTTAATGAAAGGCAAAAGTTTCCAGTTGTCTGTGGCGATACTGATCTGCACAGCGTCCTCCTCCATGCTGACTTTCAAAAGAACATGAGACTTGGGCGGCAGGAAGAAAAGCACTTTGCTCTTACCTGGGGCTTTCTCTGACAGTTCTGACATCACAAAAGACTGAAAGTGCTTCTCTATCATCCTAACTAAGGATGAGTCACTCAGTTCACAGCAGAAGAGGCTTGAAGCATTGTCAGCTAAATCCGTCTCTGAATCCCTGGAGCTCATTTCCTTCCACATGACTTCGAAGAGCCTATACCTGTGTTCTTCTCCCCACTCCAGGGGGGCAGACAGGGGCAGAAATAATTGGGGGAAGATAACCTGAAGGTCTGCAAGGGCAGTGCGCCAGGAGAGCCCATCCTGGGTGGTAAAGACAGCGCTGGCTTTCAAGGTGGTGGGGTACGGCCTCCTGGGCCTCAGTCTCAGCCTCACCACCGGAGGCTTCCGCTCTCTGAACAGGCACGGAACACTGATGTCACTCACGTCCTCGTAGTGCGGGTCCGTGAGGTCGAAGTGCAGGTGTATGCTGAAGAGCTGATCAAATCTGGGGTCGTGAACTCCGGTGTAGGTCAGCTGGTAGTCTAGAATGATCTCCGAGGCAAAGGCACCGCTCTGGAACTGGGCTCGGTACTCCTGCATCTCCCCTAGAACGAGATCTTGGGTCAGGTCACGCTGTGGTTCTTTGTTGGGTGTGGGCTTCGTTTCTCTCTCTGGTCTTAGTTGGTTGTCCATCTTGACCAGCCTCAGCAGGGGTAGCTGTGTTCGGCGCATGGTCAGACCGCTAGTCAGCTCCTCACTCTCGGACATGATTGCAGAAAGTGAGCGTACCTTGGCCTGCAGGCCACCCTGAGCGCGCCCCTGCGCTAACACGGCCCCCAGCTTCTCCTTGGAGAGGGTGGTCAGCAGGGTGTAGTACAGACGTGCGTGGTCCTGGATGTCCGTGTCGCCGTAGTGACACGTGAGGTGCTGCAGGAGGTCAGCCAATGGGTTGAGGAGGATATCCAAGCTGGGGTGCAAGAGAAGACGCCGACACACACCTAGCAGGCCGTTCCCTAAACGCCAATCCCCGTCCACGCACAAAGAGGGGGACGTGACGACACTGAGCAGGAAGCTAAGGGTGCTCTTCTGAGGGACGTCCCCTTCCTCAGCCACACGTCCCAGCACCTTGAGGTGCCAGCGGAGGGTTTGCAGGGTGAGCACAGCCAGCGGGGCCTCGGTGATGGCTTGCTGCAGAGCCCTGAGGAGAGCCACGGCCCAGTCCGACTCCTCCAGCCTCTCCTGGGCGCGGTCAGCCAGGTTGATGAGGTGCGGGGCCAGCCGGGTGTGTCCGAGGTACAGCTTACATAGTCTCTGGGTCAGGTCCTCGCAGTGGCGCTCCACGTGAGAGAAGTGTAGGAGGAAGAGGAGGGAGGCTCGGAAGAAGGTCACCACCATCTCCCTGCTGCCGTGGTTCTCCACAATGCGGAGGAGTGATGTCAGGTGGTCGTACAGGTAGGCTAGGCCCCTCCCTCCCTCTCCATCGCCGTCCTCTCCTTCCTCCAAGTAGACCAGGGAGAGCAGGTTGAGTCTGGCCAACATGCTGGAGCTGTCATTGAACACCGTTGGCACCAGGGCTGCAGCGAGTCGAGGGGTCAGTAGCACAGGCAGGCTGTCATCCCAATCCCCACTGCTAATTGGACGGTTCTCTGGAAAGTGCAGGATGCAGTCCATGTAGAAGAGCTTCTCAGGCGTGCTCACGAGGGGGTGTTGGGATAAACCCACGAGGCGCTTGAGAAGGAAGGCCTCGTCCTCAGAACTGAACAAGCTGTCTGTGAACGCAGCCTTCATCAGCAGAGTCGCATGGAGCAGGCACACCTGCAAGAAGATGGGAGGAGATAAGGATTAGATCACACAGCATAACGATACTCTGATGAATGAATCTAGTATGTCTAATTACGTTTTGACTTTCTGGCATGTTCCGAAGACCCACGACTCACCTCGGACGTGCCTAGAAGACGGAGCAGCTGAGCTTTAAAGATCACCGGGGAAACAGCCGGCACCATGGAAACAACCTCTACCAGTCCTCTCAGCAGTGCAGCCTGGGCCAGGGGCGTGAGAAGGTAGGACTCCTCTAGCAGCGAGGAGAGCAGAGACCGTAGCTCCTTACAGTCTGGGCCGGTCTGCAGGGAAGGGGCCCTGCCAGTGGGACTAAGAGAGAGAGGGGAAAAAAGGGCTCTGTCTGTGTGGGAGCCTTCCAACACCAGACCCTCATTCCCCCCTAGCACAGCTTTCAGCTCCCCAGCGCCAGCTCCTGCCTGCTGGGTGAGCAGATACACAGCATTCCTCAGCCCCAGAGCATGGAGCCAAGAATAGGCCTGGTGAAGCCTAGTGTTTTCCTGTTGCCTCAGACCACTCAGGAGTTCCAGATGTTGGGACAGCAAACCTGGGCAGCAGGCCTCCAGCTCCCTGAGGCAGTCACAGGCTGTTGCCCGAAGGGGGCGTACCACTGCCCCACTTCTGTGGTCATTGGTGTCTTGGACTGTCTCAAGGAGGAGGTCAAGGAAGTCTTGAGAGGCACGAGAGTGTGTACTCACACACGAAGAGCAGAGGAGCACTGAAGTTAAGGTTAGGAGGAGGTTGCAGCGGAGTGAAAGAGCCTTGGGCGAACAATAGGTCAACACTGACATTAGCTCCAGAGCTGTTTCCTCACCCACTGTGACTGAAGGGCATAACAGCATAGGGTGCTCACACAGTGGAGACAGCAGGAGGATCTGAGAAAGGGGAAATGATGGTGTTCAAATGTCGTGATATTTACTGCCTGGAAAGCAAAGCAGGTAGGCTACATTAATGCCCCTTTTAAATGTGGGTGTTAAATGTTTTACCTTGACATTATCACTGGCTCTGTCGTCTCTCAGCTCGCGTAATAACTCCGCGAGGAAAGCCTCCGGCGTAGTGCAGGACAAAAACGCAGACGGACTGCGTAAGAAGGCGACTATTTTCTCTGGCCAGTTGTTCGCCGCCATGGTTAGCAAATTAGACTGTCAACAGTGAGCGACTGGTGAGCTAATCCCGATTTTATCAACAACTCAGAACTTTAAATACATGTTGTCTTTTGTCTTCGAACGGTGCACCTTTAACTGACATTAACTGACATTGTAACATGGATCATGCTAATAAATATATCTCTTTAAAAAGCAAACAACTATTCTGTTTTTACATGCTACTAGTAATACGGTACTCTCCCAACATTATGGTCCTTCTTCTTCTAAATTCAATGGTACATTGCAACCAACATGTAGGCTATGAGGAGCATTACCGCCACCTATTGTTTAGGAGTGTGTAGGCTGCTCCTTTGAAATTGTGAAGGAACATGCCCACTGACCAGGCTGCAAATAAATGGCAAATCTAATTTTTTCTAGCGTGCCATTTGTATAGTGATTTCTTCTTACTCAGTCAGGAATTTTACTATTTCATACTTTATAAATGCAAAGATTGGAAACCCTTAGGAATACTTCATGAAAAAATAAAACTCCTAGGCTACTATCTATTCAAGTGTCTTGCATTACTGTTTCACATCTTGTATAACACAATATAACACAAGTAGAAGTCATCACGTTACAATTCAATTCAATTTCATTCACTTTATTGACCCCAAAGGAAGCTCAAGATTGAGTGTTTGTCCAGAAGAACATCAGATGTATACATGAAAATAGATCATACTCCCACAACATCTTTGAAGAGGAGCCTTTGTAAGGCAAATTTATCAAAAGCACTTATGTTTGAAACATATAAGCAATATTACATTTAGAATTAATGTTCACTTTTTAACGCTGAGTACAATCAAATAGCACACACTGAAAATAAGCTTGAATGCTGGTGTGGATGAGTGACTGCGGGATTTGACAGACTGGATAGCACCATTGTGAAGGTAATGCCCTAGTTAAAACCTCCAGCAACTGTCCCCCGCCCTCCCGAGAATAGGTTAAGAAAACAAAGATGGATTGCTTCCATTAAACATTTCCATTTAGCATAATGCAGATTTATTAAACATTGTTATTGAAATATATTTTGTAAAAATAAATTGACATGATTACCATGTTAATGCAGTCACGTACAATATTGTATGTTGACAAGGAGAAAATAAGGAAGTTATGAATTACTAACTGAAGTGCATGTGTAGCTCACAGGCAATGTATCTTCTAAGTCTAACCATTTTGACAGATAAAGACTTGAGGAAAATAAGAGCTAGCTAAGTGTATAATACAGTATGTACATTGTTTCATGACCACAAAGGTTAACATATCGTTTTTCACATGGAAAGCAGTATGATTCCTTTGAGCTCAAGTATATTCTGTCCAGCAGGGGGCGTGCTGGATCAGCAGGAGATGACCAGAGCGTTCAGGGACTGGCTAGTCTGTTCCTGTGGAGCTCCAGAAGACAGAATCTCACACGCAGCCAGCTCATGATACAGAGCGTTGAGAACCTCCAGTATGTGGGCTTTCCCTAAATAATAGGTAACAGATGTGAATATACAGATAATTACATTACATGCAAGCCTATCCATAAGAAAATCTAATTGAAACCTATTTTTAACTTTACAACCTTGGGGGTCTTTTGTAATTCTTCATGATCATGTTTCACACAGCGACCATATGTAGTTTACTGATTCACTGTAAAGCTGTTTAAAGTGGTGTTTCTTACCATGTTGAGGATCGCTACAGGACTCCAAAGTGCTTAGCAAGATCTTCCCAAGAGACCTCCGGGACACATTCTGAAACCAGAGAACACTTTTTACTGGCTGCCACGCTAGCAACAGGCTGTGTAATAACAAGGGAACAAAGCTATAAGCAAGAGGGAAACAATATCAGCTACTCTTACACCTTTTAATTGAGAGAACACCACGTGGTTCAGCAATAGTAATGTTTCACCGAGGCACAAATAGGTAACACCTTTTCCTATACAACTGCTGATTGATTTTAAACAAAGAAGTCTGCTGGTGCATAATCCTCAGGTCAGGTGTCTGACTGACCAGGTCCCTCAGCTGCTGCAGGAGCTGTAGAACATCCACCAGTTTCTCCTCGACAAGGGACAGTCGCACCCTCTCCGTCTCCAGCATCTGCAGCTCCATCTGGAGCATCTCTGCTTCCTCGGCCTTCTGCTGCAGCTCCTGCACCAGAGAGTCCTTCATCTGGGACACACAGAGACAAAAACAGGCTTGTTGTCAGGTCATAACCACTACCACAGAACAGGTCTCTCCCCACACGCAGACTGAGGCCAGGCCTCCATGTAAATAAGCCCTCTCGCTCACAGGTTTGTTTAGCTAAGCGGCTGAACATTTAGAAAATACAAAAACGCACGACGTCATGGTCCCCGTCTGTACATGTTGCTGTTTGGTGAGCTGCTACTCAGCTGTATCCAGAGGGTTTAATTTACGATATTCCAAAGTGCCATGTAGGGCTAGAGGGTATTTTTGTGGTCAGCTCAGTGAGAAACAGCTGCACACACAGGGTGGCTCTGTGACCACTGCTGCCGGCTGGGCGCTGGGCTGTGCCACTCGCTGTGGTATGACTTTGAAGCCCTGCACTCTCATAACAATTTATACCAGTCCTCTCTAATCCAACTTTACACCATGACCAGAGCCCCAAAATGACTTTATATATAGGGAGACGAAACATAATCCAGAGAACTATTATTTCTCCAGCCGTATCAGGAAGTGCAGTAGTGATGGTGGTCATCGGTGTTCTGTACCTGGTCCATGTCGAGCTCAGCCTTGCAAGCCTGACTTTCCTTGAGCTCCAGCTGCTTGTTCAGCCTGGTGACTTTCTCCAGGAGCTCCACCACAGCACTGCGGCTCTCCTCGCTTCTGGAGCCTCCAAAGTGGGACAGCAGCTTCTTCACCGCCTTATCTTCACACCTGGTGAGAACCAGGGGAACCCATTCATTAAAACCTCTCTCTGAAACCCAACAGGCCAAATGAAGCTCCATTTCCATCCTGTTATTACACGTGTTAAACATGTAGGCTCAGTTAGGCCAACTTGTGCCTGGGTGGCTGTGTGCATGCTGCAGGTGTGAGAGGCAGGGTTCGTTTGGGGAGGTGGAGTCAGAGCTGGTGTGCTGTACCTGTCCCCACAGCAGGACAGCCTGGTGAGAATCCTCTTCACCTCGTCCACCTGTCTCTGTTGCTCTCCTGTCCACTTGTCCTCCTCCTCGTCTGACGCCGCCTGGCCCTCCACAGAGCGGAACAGTTGCTCCTCCACTGTCACAACACAAATCATCATGCTAGAGATGCCAGCATCACTAGATAAAACTGTGAGATCTAATAAGATGAGATGGTTTAGGCTGTAAGGACTAAAGAGCAGTATGGCTTACTGTTGTCTAGGGTGGTCTCAGCTCTCCCAGTAGGAGACCGCCGGTCATGCTGGGAGTCCAGGCAGAATTCCTGTCCTGGTCTTCCCGTGACCTGCTGCCTTGCCCTGGTGCTGCATGGGATTTGTAGTTTGGACAACTCAGATCTGGAGAAGAATAAGCATGTTGTTTCTGCAAATGCATTCACAATGCATTCTACTTCTACCCTACCCAAGCACAGTCTGACTTTAAAAAGTGCTTGTGTAACATGAGACATAAGACTTACTAAAAACATGAGTGTGTAACATCTACAACCGCCAAGATAATTTTATTGGGGGCTGTGTGATGTAGTTCTCTAAATTAAGTAATTAAAGCCAGGCACTGCATCTTTAGAGCACCGAAAGCTTTAAGACATTTTCACAGTAAAGTGGGACAGTGTGAGAATTACCCCTCAAGTTTCAAAGAGTTTGGCTACAAGTTCTGAGCAGAATAAAATGATGGTGATGGCATGAAGGAGGAGACATAGAATGAAGAAAGTCAAGTCATAAGTATAAAATATTGTAAATCATAATGAAGTTTGAAACATCACTTGTAACCTAGATGAAAAACATATTGATTAAAGTCATGCATGTCTTTGTAGTCAAAGTTTACATTTTCAAACTGTTGTAAGAATGCAGTTGATGTAGATCAATCATTTTGTTATCACGTGAACTTTTCTGCTTTCCTCCGCTGTCTGGTTGTGTTGTAAGAAATCCGATAGGGGCATTCGTGAATCACTGAATAAGTGTTTCCAGATGACAATGTCTTGCAAGGGGGAAAAAATCTAGAAAAAGGTTTTCAGCTTGGCTCGGTGAAAAATCTGTCCAGAAGCACTCAAGCTTATATCCTGCTGGCACGAGGCACACCATTAGACCAATGACAGAACACTGCAACAGCATATAGACTAGAGGGAATAACAGCTTTCCAGGTACAAAACACAGAAAGGAATTATGTGCAGTGTAAGGTCTGGTTTCCACAACCAATCAGAAAGGGTTGATATATTTGAAAATGTGGGGCCACAGTCAAGGTAGCTGTCAGAGTAGACTCAAGCCCTTGAGGACCCCCAGCTGCCTAGGGAAGAGGATGCTGGGGCACACAAACACAGATCCTAGCTGGTTGTCATGGATACCCTGGGTCTCAGGAATGAGCGAGCCGAGGGCCTTTTCAAACTCTGAGCCTGGTGTGACTAATTGCACTTTAATTGACAGAGTAGCCGTTAGAGCGGAGCTGCGGCCAGGCTCTTGTGAACACTACACGGACATATACATGAAGCCTCTGGCTCTGGCTTTTGACATGGGGGAGAAAAATGGTGCCAGCTTTGTCTGGTTGCAGACAAAGTGCTTGTACAAACAGTCAGTACCCCTTTGAGGGAAAAATAATGGATTTTCTGGATGTCAGGCCAAAACCATGGGCTAGGTTAGTTGAGTGGGATTATGATTGTGTATGTGAGTAATGCGATTTGAGGAGTCATCTTCATCAGGTAGTTGCAGAATTAAATGTATACATTGTAAGTAGTGAGAAAGAGCTCAGAGGTAGAGCTGGAATTGAAGTTGCAGAAAGTTTGTGAATCTCTCCAGACACCTGAGAGCAGGCCAGACATCCTGGATGGTGGTTTGACTGTGGGATCCAAGAGACATACTGTAGACAGGCTGGCCGTCTTGCTCTGCGATATGGACTGGGAGCTAATCCCCCACCAGCGTATGATGGAAAAGTAGCAGCAGGGGTTTTGGAGTGCAGTAAAGGAGACGTGTTTTATCGTTTTACAAGTCACCAAGACGCAGCAGATGAGTGAGAAATTAAAGAGAAATTCGGAATCCAACTAAAATACAAAAAGCAACCCTAGATATAAGACCATGACCTCACTTTTCCATCACCGGTAGTACATACTGTACGCTGGGGGTACATACTGTACGCTGGGGGCACATACTGTACGCTGGGGGTACTGACAGCCATAAATAGGAGGCAACATCGTACAACCCATATGGGATAGTTTAGCGGTCCACATCAATGCAAACTCTACTTTGCAAGCTTTTTCTAAACCTGCCTATCAAGCATTGTGTTCTGAAACAGCCCCAAAAGACAGGAGGTATTTTCCCATTCCTTCGTTGTGGACGGTGATTGACTTTAAAGGAAAAACTGGTGGAAATTGATTCACTATGACATACTTCTGATGTTCTTGATTATTGGAATCTGGAGATTCAAAGCAGAGTTATAAACACAACTATCAAAGGAAACCTGAGAAAGGCTTCAAAGGTATGGCTTTTGAAATAGAGTACCATTTCCTATTCCAGGGCTCCTGGATTAGTGAAGCGGAGTTGGATAATTAATATAACATTTCCTGAACTGTTTTCACTGCACTGTTCTCATATCTCTCCAGACGTTTGCCTTTTATAATGAATTAACATGATTGAAAGAGAATCTTATTAAAATATTGGGCCTAGTCCTGAAATTGATCATATCTCCAGACAGCATTCATCAGGAAATGTTAAAGCAACCATGCTATCTGTAAGATGCAGAGACGTTTGTCTAGACATCTTACATTTACTATCAAGAAAAGGCATTTAGTTGATGCGTTACAGCCATAGTCAGTTTACCTTAAGCCAATCATTGCTAAGTAGCTGCACATTGAGAGTGAGGTTGGATTATTTATTATTTAATTATTCTGCATCCAAACGTATTTATAAAGCACTGGACCAGTGCTTACGGGCCAGGGGGAGTTCAGCTGTTTATGGTTAGAGTCAGGACACTAGAGAACTTCCTGTGTTTATCACAGGGAGGGCCGATGGGAACTTCCATCCTTGCTCAGACCTCAAATTCCCATCCCCCGCTCGGCAGAAATGTCTCTCTTTCTTCAGGTGTTATCCGTCAGTGTGAGTGGTCTTCTGTCCACAGAGGTTACAAGTGAGGGCAGGCAGCAGACCTGAGCTTGATGTATAGTGCTCTCTTAGCAGGGGGCCTAATATTATGGCTGAGAAAGATGTGTTTATGTGAGGGGGTTTGTTTGGAAAACCTGTGATACATCTAATCCACTGAAATCCCAAAAGTCTGTTGATACATGGTCAGATTTATCGTATTGGGTGGTTTCTTGAGAAACATTAAACTTGGTTCTGGGCTGAATTGCACATTCAGTGGAAAATTTGCTTTTCAGTTGTGTGAGTAGCCTTAATCTAGATTTGGTATTCCAGCCCCTACATTTCTAGCCAGCAAGTAAGGTGCAAACAAATCTCTAGAGTTACAAGTGTTGATGAATTATGAGTGAAGGAAAACACATAAAAGGAAAATTCCACAAGGGTGGAAGGCAGTAATGTTATATAAGAAATCTCTTGTGTATGATGTATTAGTGCTGATGTCTGCACAGTCAGAATAACTCCACGCCAGAGGAAGGGAGGAGAGGAGGGAACGGTTCCAAACTGAAAGGGAGACCACTTGGCTGTGTGGTTTTTGAAGACTGTTCAAGAACAACACAAAGGCAAGATAATGCCCTTGGTTGCAGACATCCCTTGAGTGAGTCCTGCCCGTATTATTTAAGAAGCAGGAATGCAATGGCAGCACCTGCTCTTCCCAGTGTTGCTTTTCTCACATGAAGGCAGATAACTGACCCACTGGGCCCTCCTTTCTCCTCCTCTCCCAGACGCCACGTAGAGAGCATGAAAAGCCCTGCAGATCATCGCTGCCCTGAGCCCAGCATCTTAGGGCCAAGGGTTAGAGGCACGCACATATGTACATGTCACTTCTACACAGACTGTGTTTAAATATGCTCAGTACTAAAAGAGTAAAGAGTACCAGAAAATATCAAGGCCGTGGTTGTGGAACTTCCAAGACACAAATCGAGGCATAACCTTAGACAATAACACAAGACAAAAGACTTGTGCCAGTGTTGTTGTCATAGGCCAGGAGTGATTTGGGATTTCCACTCCGGATCATACTAGAATGTTGAACCACAGACAAAGAGGAGGGAAAGATGGATGACTCTGTTCCTCTCATGTGAGCCTTGAAAAACATGTCCTCCGCTCCATGAACAAACACTTGAGTGTTTGCTTCTTCCTCCAGATGGTGGGCTTTCCTCCGCCTACTTTTCTTTTTGTTCCTCTGGCTATGCTCCCCATTGTCTCTGGGTCTGGTCCACAGGACTCTATAGGCTGAACTGACTGATTTAGATCCTCACTACCTTTTGGAGTTTAGAAAAACCCAGAGCTAAAAGTTACACTCGGTTGGCTCTCTCATTTTTCATGGTAATACACTGAGCAGTTAATTCCTGTTCCCACCAATTCCCCTGTTGATGGGGCGGCTCCCTCCCTCCCATCTGAATCCCTCTGCTCTCTTTTAGCATATGATCTAAACCTTATGCCATAGGACTCACACTTCTTGAGTTTCAGACTACAACCACATTGACTTTAAATCTGTTCCAATTCAAACAGTCATGGAAAACTTGAGTGCAGATCCAGTATGCTGTAGTAGTGCAACATTTTTCAAAAACTAACGTGCAGTATGTCATGACGAAACGCCCCTCAGCGGTTGACACTGTTTACAGTTATTCCCAAGGAATGTGGAACCTGTGTGATTAACTCATCTCTGACAGCATCCCAAAAGTTAATCCTAGTATTACCATCCAAAGCAGCTAGTGTCACTTTGGTACGATTTGGCAACACATAACTGCACCAATCATGTACCACAAATTGGACATCTGATATGACATACTGCAGCCATTTCAGTATGTGGCCTATTTACAAAACAGATTACGCTATCAAGTTCCAGATTACTGCTGTTTGAAAATGATTTTGTGAGTACACATGAAACTAATACACATTATTTGATGCGGGTGGGAAAGGACCGAAAATCACAGGCAGATTGCACAAACCCTGTCCTTGACAGGTAAAATGTCAGACAACTCAAGTGGATGGAGTAAAACAACAGATGGGAATAATATGAGTGACAAATACATAACAGTATTTGTGTGCTCCTGAAAATGTGAAAGCTCTCCAGCTGATGTAGTCAGCTTGCTGGTATATCCGTGCTGTCTAGTGGCGCTTCATTGTCTCTAAACCTCAGTCTCGTCCACTTAAGAGTCAATATCCTGTATCCTGATCTGACATACTTTCAAAGAGACAACGAGATGCTCTGAGAGCTGTGAACAAGGCCACAAACAGAGTCGAATATCAGACACATTCTGTCAATAGGGTTTCAATAAGCAATACTTTGGTGAGAGTATTCATGGAGACTTGTTGCTAGGCTCCATCTGAGGGTGAGTTGGTCTATTATTGAGCAGGCAGAGTATTCTGCAGATTGATGGGAACATTCAGTCTGCTTAGGTCCTAGCTCAATGGAGAGTTGAGCCTATTGTGGAACTGAATAAATTATTTGGCTGAAGAGTATCAATAGACGGGGGCTTATAAATACTTAATGGCACAGCCTTAAAAGTTTGCACAGATTTGTAAGTTTACGGTTACAACGTGGTACTGTGTCTGCAAAACATGTTTCAGTGTGCCATTCACTAAAGAAGAAGCCTGTTTTTCGCGTTTGTGTTTAGTTCTGTTCTGAGTGTCTTTAAGACCTGTATATGACGAACGACTCTTCTCTGAATCTTGTCACATGCTATTTACGCAGTCATCTACTCCGTATACCAATTCTGCCATTATTAATGATAGGATTAAACAGACAAGACCAAAACACGAAGGACAGACACAATAAACCTTCATGGCACAAGGCTTTGTGTTTTCCAGTGCAATTATGAACAAATAAATTGGCCCTTTGTTAAGTTAATAATTCCCAACAGTAGCAGCACACAAACAAGGACCAACTTACCACACACAATGTCTGTTAAACCAACCCAAACAAAACAAGGCTGAAAATCGGAATACCAAACCACATCAAGAATAGTTAACTACTTAAATAGCATGGTACAGTTTTCCAGGCATGGAGCCAATTGTAAATAGGGAGTCATTTTATTCATGGAGAATTCAAAATTCATTATGGTTGACTATAACCACTAGAAGAGCTCTATGATGCAATGTGTTACCAAAACAATATCTTCTTTTTCATAAGGCATTACATTATCAGAGGTAAAACCACATATGGTGTGAGCTACATGTTAATTTAGCGCCAAGGATGTTAGATTTAATATGCCTTTGTTGTGTAGTATCACTGTGCAGTATTTCTTTCAAGAAAAACAAGCGGTCAGGCTTGCTTTTCTTCTGAAATACCAGAGTAACATGTCCTCATCATCATGCATTGTTATCATGCATTTGAATAATGGAATCTTTCTCTCATGACCTCTTAAGTACTGGGGCAGTTTTACCTGTAGTAGAGGAGCTCAGACTCTATCTGCTGAACATGTCGCTGGAGTACTGGGACATGGCTTGCTTTGGCCTCCAGCTCCTTCACCTTGCCCAGGCCACTGAGCACTGCCTGCCTGGCCTCTTCCACCTTTCTCCTCATGTCCACTTGCTCCTGCTTCAAGGACTTGTTACAGTCCTCCAGGGCAGCCACAGTCTCCCTGGAGCTCCTTAGCTCCTGCACCAGTTTCTGGTTACACAGCATGGCCTCCTCAATCTGGCCATCCTGAGAGCTGCAGATCAACTCTACCTCGTGGAGGTAACTATTCAGGCTTTTCTGGCTGTCATATCTGCTGGGTTTAGTGCAACCGTATGTGCTTTTTTTCTGAGCAGTTTGTTTCTGGTGGACAATGAAACTGCCAGCTTCTGGTTTGTGTTTAGAGTGACTTTTCCAAAGTCCCACCTGTGACAAAATTGAAATATGGTCACTTACATGAACAGAGTGAGTGATAAAATAAGGCTAATACATACTGCTGATGCTAAGAAAATCGTTCAGTAGCGTACCTGGCAGACAGCGACGTGAATTCTAAATTTGGTTCCATTGATTCATTTATGCTTACCTGTAAGGCCAACGACCGGGCATCACTGCTCTGAAGAGCTGCACGCATGTCCTCAACTAATTCTCTGAGACTTGCATTTTCCTCCTCCAGTTTGGTTATCCTGTCTTCAGCTTCTTCAAGTGCCACTATTTCCTCGTAACATTCCCGTGGGCACGACCCCAGTTGTTTGCAACCCGAAGCATGTCTTTCCGAGGTAGGAGAAGACCCTTGGCCCCTTCGTCCACCTACGCCCACAGAGAATAATCTTTCTCTCCTCCGCAAAGGACTCCTGAGACGGATCTGCGTTTCTATATGCTCGCTCTCCTTCCCAACGAGCAATCTTCCATTATCGTATTGGCACCCTGCTTTAGTGCTGAAGTATCCACATAGTTTTGCATGAAATTGTCTAAAAGTAAACTCGTTTGGCAAATTGTCCAATATACCAATACATTCCTCCGAATTTGAGTCTTTGTTCAGTCCTAAGATTTTACATAAAATATTAAAGTCCTCGACAGGAATTTTGCCGTCTCCTTGACAGTCCATATGATGGAAAATCTCCTGCAAATACTGATCCAAACCTGTGGCCAAAACTATGATTTCGTTCTCGACTCCTCGATCCAATCCATAATGGTAAGCTAGAGTACTTACTATCCATTGTGTCCTGCGCGCGGGTCGGCTGTATGGATCGTTGGTATCGGTATTATCCATATTTATATTGTTATCAACTCTGCATGTAGCCTACGATATTCTTTAAACTGTGTTTAGATGATGAAACTGGGTGTCTACTATCAATTGATGCATCCCACGCCAAAGCCTTCTTTTTCTGACCACTCACTTCGAGAATGTATCCAAGTGGTTCTATGAACATGGGGCGTTTCTTTGAAGTAATGTGTAGCACTGCCCCCAAAATTCTTTCCCATTAAAAGGACATTCTTTACCTTTTTTCGTAAAATTACAAATCGAGTTCAATCTAAATATTTATTGACAATTGAATATTATATTTAGACATTTGTTACAGCCTCAACTGCAGGATAAAATAAGAATAGACTATGCAAAATATGTAGACGGTAGTAGGTTGAACGTAAGGTTATGCCCGTAAAGTTATGCCTGTAAGGCTATGCCCGTAAAGTTATGCCCGTAAAGTTATGCCCAAAATAGATAATTAACTGCATAAGTCTTTTATTATTGTGTTCGTCAAGACCCGGTCTTAAGCATGCTTTAATCTCAAGGTTCTGAAAAAAAAGTTGCAAGTAAAAAAAGAGTTTGTGACATGCCATTCATTGTTGCACTCCATTGTTGTATCATAACTTCTTCAACGTGTTTAATTCCATTGGAATGCAAACTTTGTGTCAGTTGACTACAGTTGTTTTTATTAGGTTACAGTTTTCAACTTTATTGAAAGAGCAGAAATATAAATGACCGACACAGGCTACTCAGACTTAACAATACTAACTACTGTTAGTTTTTATAGGAAGTTAGAGTTACCATGCCCTACATTGTGACGCTGGTTGCCAAGGCGACGAGATGCAATGTGCCAGTTCATTTGGTGACAAGTTATTTGCAAAATAGTCTAAACAAGTTAGTTAGCCTGACCCAGTTGATTTAACTTAATGTATATTATGGGGTAAACTGAGGTCCTGATGCATACAACACGTGACAACTTGTCTCTTTAGCTAGGAAAGTCAAATAGAACTATTTAATGCCGCGGAAGTAGCTGTAAATTCACCGTTTTGTGGAAGGATGATTCAAAGTAAACTTTACCTGTTCATTTTCCAGAAAATCTGTTAGCCTGTAACACTGCTGTTGGCACTTCAAAGCAGTACGTGTATCGAACAGAAAACAAACGGTAGGAATGTGTTTTAAACTTAAAAGGAAGTTTTTTAATGTATTTTAAAATCTGCGAATTCTGGATCTACTAAATAGTAGGCTATAGGCCTACTTATCTGTCTGGAAGGTTTAAGATGGGCTATTAAAGTGTTCTATGTAAACGTTGCCAATAGACACACTCTTAATGGAAGCCAAAGAAGTATGTGAGTTCTCAGACTCAACGGGAAGCAGTAGAGTGTCAATACAGTGTCACTCACCCGAGTTTGACACTGGAGTTTATCCTGACAATGGAGTCCGTGACAGAGACACAGAAAATGACCAGTTGGATTCCCAAAGTGAAGTGCAACATATGGACCAAGGCATGGAGAATTCACTGTCAAATTCACATCTCGATGAATCCACACAAGTCAGAGATAATTCACATAATGTCACATGGAAAATTAGCATTGTTATAGCTATTCCAAAAGGTAAGTCATTTTACTATGTAAATCCTTAAAAAAACATGCACATTTAAATGTAATTTAACAGTTTGATACATTATTGAACTGATACATTATCCTGTGATAGATGTCACCTATTGTACAGATCTCATATTTAGCTGCTTCCTGTTGTAGGAGAGGATGAGGATCATGTTGCTATTGAAAAGGAAAAGAAGAGGCCAAAGAAAGTGTTGTCCAGTGGTGTTTTTGAGGCTCCCAAAGCTCAAGGCTACTATCACATAGAATATAACTTGCTACCAGATGATCCAGAGCCAACCAAAGTGGACCTCGTGATGTTTGGGCTTGCAGCTAAAATCTACATCGACAATGAAGCAAAGGTGGCAAGCAGATGTGATTACACGCTGTGCAAAAAAAGGGATAATGATACAGTAGATCACTACATTGTGGCTTTATAACAGTGTTGTAAACGAAGGCCAGCTTACTGTCTGGCTGTGTTCCACTTGCCTTAAGTATGTATGAAGAACTAAAGGTCACTGTACTGAGACAAGAGAGGGTTTAGAATGTCAGACGGAAACCTAAATACCATGTCGGTGTTTGAAGGGTTTGTGTTTGCTCATCATACACTTCACAACACACAGGCACTGATTTTGTATGGGAATGTAATCCTCCTCATTTGAAAACAAAACTCCACTTAACTCCAGCTATCTCTGTTAACTATTGCTGTGGGAATTCAATGACTTTTGTATACTGAAAACACTGTCTAAACTATTTTGGAGGGCCTCATTTGCATGTATTTGTTGTGCAGGTGTTAAAGCCATGGCATGAGGGAGACCAGGTGTGGCTGGGCTGGTCTCAGTCTGTCAAAGTCAGAGTCACTCGAGAGCTACTGGTTAAACTAGCGTCCCACAAGGTCACATTTAGAGTTTGGGACACAAAGGACAGAGTGTCTACCAAAGCCAGAAATGACCGACCCAAAGCCTTCAGACTGCCACAGACCAGGAGTGGCGAGGAGACCGATCATTTAGGTATGGACTTTGACAGCCATGTATCTATCTTGCCATGACATTACTATTAAGAGTTATTTAAACGAATCCTCTATTATTGAATTATCTCCTCTGTTAATGGATGACAGACCGAAAACAATAGTAATCAGATGTTACTCCTTTCAGCTTTGCCTTACACTGTGGTTTGATTAAAGGATGTTCCGTTTCCTATGTCTTCATTGTGATTGTTGTGTTATGTGAGAATGTGCTAATGAGTTTCTTGTGTGGAATCTGTGATGGCAGGGGCTCCCCCAGACTGTGAGGCGGCGAGATACGGTAATCCTGTTACACATCTGGTATGGTGATGTGGTTGGTTCTTGTCTTCAGGAGATCATTATGCTGACAGCCCCACTGAATCCCATTCATCTTTGTCTATTGCTGCTTAGATTCAGATTTAATTGGAAAATCTAAATATGAGTTTCAGAAGTATCGTGTGAAATACCGTTTTTCTTGTTGATGAAATTCTCAGACTTTCAGATTTCAACTGATGAAATCCTCGACTGATGAACTCTTGTCAATTTGAAGGTGGTGTTAAGCAGATAGTGTATAAACTGAGATCTGTCTTTGAGAAGGAGAACCCAAGGACCAGATTATCTTCTAAGAGACATGGAGATGCAACATCAACAGATTTTAAGAACTTCTCTGACATGAACTGTGCAACAGGTGAATCGTCTTTTCTCAAAATAATTCCATTCCAATAATACCTGTTTTGTACATGGACAAACCCAAACCCCCAATGTGAGGAGTTTGTTGTCGTTGCTATCGTGTGATGGTATCACTCTTCCATATTGCCTCCAATATCCGCCCTCAATGTGCCACACTAGACTCAATCTTGGGTCCTCAGAAGTACACAGTAAACGTGCAAGTGAACACCTTCACTTTAACAACCATGTAGCCATGCCTCAAAGTAATTTGATGCTGCTGGGAGTCTGTATAGAACTGTGGAGTGAGTTGAATCTATTCATACTATACAATATGGTGCTAATCAAACCATGCTTTCCTCAATTTGTCTCAGCTGCTATGAATAGCAGCTCAGTGAAAGACAAGAACCTGGGGGGTTTCAGAAAGAAGCTTCCTCAGAAACCCAACTCAGGACAATGCTGCTTATCTGGAGAACATCCAGAAGAACGGATCAGCCTTGGTGGAGCTCAGTCTTCTTCATCTGCTGACAGGTAAACTGGCAAACAATCTATAAAGATTTTCTTTTGTTTACCAATTAAAATGTAGTACAATTTACCCTGCACAAGTGGTTGCTGTCAAGAAACAGGGCCAGTTGCAAAACATTTCAGCAAGCATGTTAAATGTTGGTCAACGGTAGCTCAGCTTTGCTCAGTGTGTGTTGTGAAGGCACCGTTTCCTGTTTACTATGGCACGGTGGTAACTGTTGGGGGTTCTGCTGCTACCTGGGAGGGGCCATGCTGCTCAGCTCTTTAATTGGCTATTGTATGGCACCCGCATAAGGAAGTCTACTGCATTTGATGTGTTCCTCTAACAGGCACAGTGGGAGACCCTGATGAAAGCCTTCATTGAAAATTCTACAGAAATTCTTGGGGTTTTCTTCTATAAACTGGACCCAGACAAATTACACATAGCAACTTTGCTGGGACAGAGATTTCACAGTTGGATCTCCATTACCCAACCCCATCATTATTTGTTTATAAAATGAGGATGTTTCTGTCAGACAGTACTAAGTTATGGGGTTCTAAGAGATAGAATGATGCTTGTTAACTGAAATAAGTTGCTTCAATAATATCATTTACATGGCATACCTATAGATATTGTTATAGTATATGTTTACACGATTTTCAGTACCCTTTATATCTAATGTTAGGAGACAGGTCGCTGACTGATTGCCTGGTCACCTGTTCGTCGGGGGCGTATGAGGGCCTGTGCAACATAACTGTGGACAGGCCACTGATCTCAGAGGAGCTGAAAGCTGAGCTCAACCCACTGGTCATCACGATCCTGTCTGCTTCCTCCCTGCCCTCCACTCCTGTCCCCTTCCAAGTCCTGGAGGTACTGTACCCACAACTTAATTACAGGAATTACAGTACTAACATAATGCGCTCAAATAGCTACATTTCATTATACATTTCCAGTAGTGACGTTTATAAACAATATCAATGTTTATAAGATCACATGTTGTTCTTTTTCCATAGGAGAAGTGTCTTCCGGTGTATTGCCAGTACAGGTTCCACAACTTGAAAGTGCACAGGTCTAAAGGCAGAGAACACCGCTCTAACATCTACTTCAAAGACGTCAATGTGATTCTTACAGGCCTGCTGAGCCCTGGGGAGCTGCAGGAGTTCCTCCAAGGACCTCCGCTGGAGATAGAGGTCCACGACCGGGACAGGAAGGTGGAGAAGCCTTCCTCCGGTCCCGCCCTGTTTGGTACTGAGCCCAACGATGACAAACTGAGCAGCGTGATCCTGGTCAGTGGCAAACGCACCACCTACAACCCCTTGAGGGCAAAGATCAAGCAGTACAACCCATACGGCATAGCCAGGCTGAACCTCTCTGGCCTGCTCCATGGCCAGAGATGTGTGAAGCTGAACATACCTATCGAATGCTGCCGTCCACCACAGCTGCTGGGAAGTGAGAGGAATGAGTGGGAGAAGAAATTGACGGCCATGCCAGGAGTGGTTGAAGGAGCCCCAGATCACGCCAT
Organism: Mallotus villosus; assembly: GCA_903064625.1. Classification (NCBI taxonomy): domain Eukaryota; kingdom Metazoa; phylum Chordata; class Actinopteri; order Osmeriformes; family Salangidae; genus Mallotus; species Mallotus villosus. The sequence continues at coordinate 53,184 of CAEFZP010000796.1, forward strand.
GCCAATGGGGCATTACTTGGATGCCAACTCCCAGCTCAAAGTGCAGGTGGAAATAGCTTGCCCTTTCAACATGGAGAGCGGCAGTGAGGGGGCGCAATGTTCCCCGTTTGGTCGCATCATTTACATCTTCAGATACACCAACGTGTCTGTCGTGGCCAAGCTGAGGTCAGAGATTCAAAAGATCAACGCAGCAGCTTTCCAGCTGGACGCGCAGTCAGACGAGACCATTGAACGAATCCTTTCCAGTTACAAAATGACAGCCCCGGAGAGGGGGAGCGTTGATCTGGACACTGTTACTGGATTCCATATGCTGGATAAGCAGATACACCTTTTTGTCCTTGAAGGTCTAAAGCATAAAGCCATCAAAAGGCTCTGGAAAACCGTCCCTATAAAGTAAGACCACGAAGACACTCTTAACAGTTGTCAGCTGTGTTGTTTATTGGGTTGAATTGTAGAGGTCACATTCCTATGTGGAACTTGAGGTCGCTGTGATATGTTGCAGGCTGATGGGGAGTGAAGAGGAACAGGTGATGGTTCTCTACAACTCCGATCTGAGCTTCTCCAAACGCCTGTATGACACCCTGGACATCAGTCTGAGTCCAGTTCACCTCCACGAGCCACTGGAGGCCATCATGAGACAGCCTCTGGTCTATGTCAGAGACATGGTCCCCCATACCTGCTTCCAAGCCATGTCACGGTATTAGCTCATAACCATAACTCATCTGTCCTCTAAGATAGCACCATCAGTTAACCTCTGTGACCTGCACTCTTATGTCATCTAGGAGCCTGACAGCAATGTTTACAGAAATAAAATACCGATAGAGATAAGAGATATATTTACAGGTCATTGTCATGTCTAGCTGCTGATATATAGCTCGAAAAGGAGTAGAACTTCACTTAAAGTGTCCATCACTGTTTAGATTAAACGTCCTGTGTAAACTGCGGAAGCTGAAAGATGTGGTGAGGAACAACCTGTTCCCCTCAGCCGAGATGGTTCTCAGCATGAGCAAGGAATTTGGAATAGTTCCTGGGAAATGGGAGCAAAGGCTGATGGCAAAGACCCAAAAGGAGCCTGAGTTCTCCCCCATGCATGCCTGTGAGAACACACGCAGACCCCTCAGCACCTACAACTCACGCTACGTTCAATGGAAACAAGACGTTGCCGACAAGCAGCTGCTCAGTCAGACCAAAGACTTCATCCAGGTTGGTGGGTCCACAGAAGATATGCATGAGGTTTTCAGATCAGGAAATACTGTATGTCATACAATGAACCACATGTATTTCAGGCTAACATTGAGGAGGTGCAACGAGCCAGTCTTCAAGTAAAGAAGCCAAAGGTAGCAGTACTAGTTGCTGAGCAGGCTAAAGACAGTGCAGCCCACAACTACAGTACCCAGACCATGAACTCAACTGAGCAGGCTAGGGAACTGCTGCGCAAGGAGATGGCCAAGGTAAGTACTTTTGTGTTAATGCCATGCTAACTCCCTGGTCTAGAGGAAGTATCCAAAAAGAAGATGATGTCTCTGTTCACCCCTTTCTGGATAGGAACCAAGTCGGAGGTTCACCTACAGCCAGCATTACCAGACAGCCACAGTGGATCCCAGAGATGTGAAGTCTGAGATGAGAACCTCAGAGGCCAGGTCCAGGTCGGCCTGGCGCACGTACGATGGCTTTATATACCCGGGGTTCAAGAGCAGCATCGAGTCCAACGAGCACCCAGGACATCCCGACGAGGCTCGAGTGGAGGCGCTGAGGAAGGTGATGTCACCGCCAGGAGCTGAGCGCCATCATCCACAGAGTCAGGTTTCACCCAAATCCCAGCAGAGTGAAAACGCCATATTTTATGGGCATTCCTCTGCATTGGGGCAAAGAGATTGGGTTTTTAGTGGTGTTTACTTTTGGGCTTCTCTTCCATGAAGATCCACTGAGCTTAATGGATAGGGTTACACATAATGTGAAGTGCTTAATGCTTACTGGATTGATCGTTTTTGAACAGTAGTTTTGGCATGGATAGGGTTACACATAATGGATAGGGTTACACATAATGTGAAGTGCTTAATGCTTACTGGATTGATCGTTTTTGAACAGTAGTTTTGGCATGCTCTTCATTCTATTCTATTTCGTCCTATGCAGAATTGAACTTTCACAGCAGTTAGGGGTTTCAATGTAAGAAACGGTGTCCTAAATGTACATGATAATTTGCCATTATGTTATATATAAAAAAAAACGATCCTATTGATCTGATGGTTTAGAGAACACTCGTAAGACTATATGAAAGATAATCCTGTAGAGAGGATGGCTGATACTGCCCTTCACCCCCAGCCCTGGAGGGAGAACATCCTGCATGGGAACACTCTGAGACCCACGCTGACACGGGACCGATGGCCCTGGAGGGAGCGCCACCACGACTTTCAGATCTACACCCAGACTGATCAGGACCTCAGCACTGGGAGCCCTGTCTCCATCCACCTGGCTGGTGAGAAGAACCTCTCCATACAGACACTGACTAAACTACAGTTCTAGTTCCAGGGTACATTCATGAGGGCAGTTCGAGCTTGACAGTGTGTGTCTCTCTGCAAGACTCGCGGGGTGACCTTCTCATCCAGGCCTGTGTGTCCCTCTCCAGGAGAGAGGCTGGAGCAGGAGCAGCAGCAGGCAGCCTGGTCTCAGTACTCCAGGTGGCGGAGGAGGGTGCTCCCAGGCGGCAGTACCGGGTCTGGCAGGCGGGCCCCAGAGTTCAGGTGCTACATGGGGGCAGCTCCAGGGCAGCTCCCAGCCAAGCTCCAGAACCTGCTGAAGGATCGGCCCATGAAGTACTCCCTCAGAAAGCCAGGATTGGCCCTCAAGGTAAGGCTCTGAACATTTCAGTCATCGTGTAAAGACATATCAAAATAAATGATTACATTACAATTGTTAAGTCAGGTGAGTCATTGAGATAAACCTGAGGTTGGAGCTTAGACTGAGTGAGTCTGTGTTTGTTGCAGCCTGTGCCTTCACTGTCTGTGGTTCAGAGACCTCCGTCTTCAGAGAGGAAGACCAACATGGCATTCGCTCCTGGGCTTTTCCAGGACCGAAGCCTGATGCAGGATAACAATATGATACCAAGACACAATTCCCAGTACAGCAAGTTCCACTTCAGGCAAGTTGGCAAGCTTTATTAAGAAAGACACCCACAAAATAAACGCAACAGAGAAAGAGAATAGTTGTTCATATAAAAGTTTTTTTTCTTTCTTCCTTGTTGATTATTGCAGAGAGTTCTGGAGGCCACACGCTTTCCAGCACAAGAGGGCAATTGTGGGCCTAACCGAGGAAGAGAAGGGTGTGCATCTCTTCCAGAAAGCAGCCCCCAGCAGCAGAGAGCTGTCCACACCTGTCCTGCCCCAGCACAGCAGCAACATCGTAGAGACCAGAACCCACAAGGATGTCACCCTGCATGTCCACTGAGGAACACAACTTCCTGTCCACTGAGGAACACAACTTCCTGTCCACTTCCACACTCGCGTAAAGGCATGTGCAAGATCAGTATCTCAGTACTCAGGATAAAAAGCTCTTTGAATAACACTGTGTTCAACATGTATTCACCCCAATATATTATACAAGTTAATTCCACCTTTCTATTGTCAGTAAAATTATTAGAACAATGAGCAAATCATGGATGTAATACATGTTATATACATAATTTAATTTACGTTACATATATTTAGTATACAACTGAGTGAGGGTACATGCACAACTGGATTAGTGCAATGTTGGCATCCCACTCCACCCAATCGGAAGACAAGGGGCGGTTCCAGGGAGCTCGTGGGTGTGGCCTCAGAAGGTTCTATCCAGAGGGTGAGAGCAGATGTATTGCCTCTGCTCCAGAACAGCCTGAGCAATCTTCTTGATGTTGGCATCGTTGTTCTCTGGACTATCTACAACCCACAGGCAAACAAGCAGAATGAGTGGGATGCAGAAAAATGTGTTCTATCTATACCATGTTACAGTAATGAAAGTGACTTGTGCAGTGTGGACATTACACCACAACACAGAAGTTTGACTTGATGGTTTGTGGGGTCAATGGATACATTCTGTAACATATACAAGTGTTTGGTACTGAAGGCATCCCTAGCCTATAAAACCTGCACTGGGCTATTTTCAATAACCATTGTGTGCTGTACTTACTTTTCTGGAGCTGGAACATCAAGTAATTGTTTTTGTGAAAAGCTTCTGTGCAGAAAGTGTTTGTGAGCAGAACCTAGAAAAAATAGAAAACATTCAAATTTCAAATTCTTCCAAACGACAACACCATTTACCAGCAGGTATGATGTTTTTTGGGGGATAAAAGCTGCCAAAGAAATCATTGCATTTATCGCGATTTTCTGTTGTCTCACATCTCAGTAAAATGAAATCATTCCACAACAGTGGGAGGACCCACCCTGCTGGCTGGCATGACCGTCATCCAGTTACGACTCTACAGGTGTCCTGTGTCGGCCTGTCCCTCGCAAACTACAATGTGAACAGTGGAGTCTAGGATGCAGTACTTGGAGCAACAGCTTCATGCTGGTACACTGTGGTGGAGAGTCTGGCCGAGGAGAGACAGTGCCACTGTGGGTGCCAGGTGGGTGCCAGGTGTGTGTGTGTGTGTGTGTGTGTGTGTGTGTGTGTGTGTGTGTGTGTGTGGTCCTGTACCTCGTGGTCGTGGTTCTTCAGGCCAATCCTAATGGAGCGGCTGGTTCTGGACAGAACGGCTGTCATGGCGTACAGGTTGATGAGGATGTCTGCTACACGCTTCAGGACAAGCTGCTCGTCAACTAGAGTCTGACACCACAAACACACACACACACACAGCACATTTGAACCTAGTCCATTCACGGTATGCTGTGTTGGACTACACTACTCTTTACAGTATTTTCAAGTCCACAGATATTTCCACAGATACCAGAGAATTAGTGAACATTATTGAGCATTCCGAAATCTGCAGCGTTTGCAAGTGGTTTATGGCTGCTCCAGTGGAGGGCTGATTACAATAGCATGGCCAAATAGAAGCTCATTTAGGGAACAGGCCCTACCTAGGCCCAGCTGTTCAGCACATGAACATTACCTCAGCCCAACAGGAAAAGAGGGAGTTGAGAAGAGGTCCCAACTGTACTAAACTGGCTTAGAATAATTAGGTCTGCAGTCACTATGGGAACAACTTACACTTTCATGTTCCTGCTACGTTTGTCTCATGAAATTCTACATATTTGACAGGGATTCATGTATATATTTGTCCCCAAAAATATGTCTATAAATGCTAGCTATATAAGCGTATGTCCAAGAAGTAAATAACAATACTGTACCTTCCCGTATCTGTATAGTAAGCTCTCCACTGTGTTACCAAAAAACATAACGCTTTGTTCAAGCTTCTTTGTACTGTCCTGTGAGGAAGGAAAAACCCAGCAAAGCTCAGAACACAGCTTCTAAAAACAGCTCAAACTAAACCACAGTTAAAACACGGTCTCTGTAACGTCATTGTCTGAAGTATTGACACAGGTGGGCAGCGTACCGTAAGACTGGGGTGCACCACTCCATCAGCCCCAGTAAGGCCCATGTCCCTGGGCATGTTTGCAAACTCTCTCAGCCTCTTCCCCACCATATCCGCAACCACACCAACGTTGCCCTTCTTCAGCTCTCTGGGGGCAGAACAGACATAGTGGGTGTGAAGGAGTGCATCTGGAGTGGTCTTCAAAGCAAGTCTTCCAAACAAGGAAAATTCAACGCTCACTTTATTTTCCCTGTCAGGATTTTGCCAGCATACTGCATCCCAGTGAGAGCAATGTACATCCTCAAGATCTCATTGGTCCCCTGAGAAAGGACAGAACATTATATTAAAATCCATTCCCAGAGTAAGTTGAAATCGCAGCTTGGTTCTTGGTCTAGTAGTTGAACATATGCCCTCTAGTGGTCTCTTAGAATATTACATGTCAAAAGTATTAAATCATTGTGCAGTCCATCGTGATACCTCAAAGATGAGCAGGATACGACAGTCCCTCAGATATCGCTCGTAGGGGTAGTTCTTGGTGTACCCCAGGCCTCCCAGTACCTGTAGAGCCTCACTCACACACACCCAGCCCCCCTCCGAGCTGAACACCTGCACGCACACACGCACACACACGCGCACACGTTGACCAGGAGGCAACTCTAAGATAACACTATGAAAAGCCCAATGTGGTACCCGTCTCACCTTGACCATGGCAGCCTCCAGAGAACAGTCTGGAACCCCAGGCCGATCCATCATGCCTGATGTCAGGTAGGCCATGCTCTCCATCACAAAGGCATTCTGGGCCATCACTGCAAACTTCTCCTATAGCAAGGAACATGATGGAAACATTTCATACACTAGTTATTTCATATGATTCAGCTCGGGCAACTCATAACCCTGATTCTATCCCTCCTTACTTGAATCATTCCGAATTCACTCAGTTTCTTGTTAAACTGCTTCCTTGTACAAGCATACTCTGCCGTCAACTCTGCAAGGTGAAGAACCAAATCAGAACAGTCCCAACATTCCATAGATTTCCAACCTGATCATCCCTGTACTCAGGCAACAGTGGTCTTACCTATCAGCTTCTTGATCATTCCAGCACCTGCACTGCCCATACTGAACCTGCCCGAATTCAGGATATTCATTGCTACCTGCAACAACAGAACACATAGAAACAAAAAGGAAATGTTTAGTCTGACATCATCATGATAGTAAAAGACTGTACTTAGTAAGTGATACAGAGAGGCCGTGTAAAGTGACCTTGAATCCAGCTCCAACTTCTCCTATAACATTCTCCACTGGCACTGGGGTGCTGTCAAATGACACTTCGCACGCTGGGAGGAAGAGCACAGGAGTTACACAGACAACAATAAAGGTACCCAATCTGTCCCAACAAATAGTGTACCTGAGGAAATATCACAAGTGATAATTGTACACGTAAACTATTGTTCTTACTGTTGGATCCACGGATGCCTAGTTTGTCTTCAGGCTTGCCACTGGTGATCCCTCCAAAGGCCCTCTCCACAATGAAGGCTGAGATCTTGTCCTTCTTCACCCCATCCTTGTCCACCACCTCTGTCCTTGCAAAAACGGTCATCACATCTGCCATTCCCCCGTTAGATATCCAGATCTGAAACACAAATCAAGCAATATACCTACTATTCTCTTTATTACCATGTACAAGCAATGCAACCACAACAATACATCGGATGTATCATGGATTCAACTCCAGGCATTCATGTTCCTCACCTTGGAACCACTGATAAGGTAATGTGTCCCATCTTCAGACAGAGTAGCACGGGTTTGTATTGAGGCAGCATCACTTCCACTGAAATGACAAAGCACCATGATATTATTTCTGATCAAATACAAGATATGATGTTCTCACTGCAGTAACAATGCTAGTAGATACAGCACCATTATTACTCAAGTTGTCTGTTCAAAGCCATAGCCAGTCATAATGAAGGAGTGGAGTTTAATCAAAGGAGTAGACATGTGTAAGGATGAGATCCCAGGGTGGTACCAAGCCCATACCTTCCAGGTTCAGTGAGACAGAAGGCTGCTACATGCTCTCCTGAGGCCAGTTTGGGCAGATATTGAACCTTTTGTTCTTCGCTCCCTGCTATCAGGATCCCCTAACAAACAACCAAAATGTTATGAATTCACTGTCTGATTATAAGGTGATGAAAAGGTAATATTGCACATTTGGGTTTACCTTAAGACCAATGGCTTGATGGGCTGCTAGTGTGACAGCGATGGAGCCATCCAAGGAGATGATCTCTCCAAGACGAGCATACATGGTGTTGGACAGGCCAAGTCCCCCTGGAAACACATCGCTATGGTGACTTCCCTTAAAAAGGTGAGGAAAGCGGATAGCAATCTCAGGTCACAGTATGACCTACCATATTCCTCTGGCACCTGGATCCCAAACAGCCCAAGCTCTTTCAACCCATCCAAGGTCTCTGTTGGAATCTTGGCTTCGTGATCAATTCTCTTTGAATCAACTAAGAAAAAAAGATATGTATATTTTGCATTCATCATAGGGTAATCATGTTCTGTCGTTAAGACCTAATGTTCACAACGTGAGTTACATCCATTTGACTTGATGACATTTACACTTTTCTCTTACCTTGCTCGTTGAAGAATTTCTCTACTGGTGCAACAAACATATTAATCTCCTCCAATTCTTCATTTCCTATCTCTGGATACGGGAACACCTCTTCCTGAAAGAGATTGCCTGATTGAGATCACCTCGATAACCTCTCCTTTCAGTGAAGTTGTAGGTTTTGTGATAACCCTCCGAGAAAATATCACCCGTATGACACTGTTTGAAATCCAGTTTAACTTAGCGAACTAGCTATAAAACAACAGGCACACAAGAGGCGAATACAAAGATTAGCAAAGATGTTCTCTTACCTTATTTACTTTTCCAAGGAACAGGTCCTTTCGCGTAGGCAAGATTCCTTGCATTTGTTTTGAAGGTTCGATGAGGACGTACACACAAGTTGATATGTTTTCCAGTATGCCGTGCATTAGATGTGAGCAAACTCTTTCCAAATTTGGCAGATTTGGAAAGAATTATAAGTCTGTTAATATTCATTGTTCTAAAAGTATGCCCTCATATACCCTTCAGTAGCTAGTTTCTGAAAATGGATATACGTAAGTATCCAGAGACCTTTCCCCTCATTCTGTCGCACGTATATGACGTATTACATGTTAAATAATAAATGAAGTGTCCATGCAACTATTATTTCATACCACTTGGTGGCAGTATTTGTACTTGGTATGGAACATAAAATATCATATTAACATAACACAATGTAATTGGCGAGCATACAATTGAATTGGGGCTAAACACGAACAGACATTTTCTTCCACGGTAGTCCAGTTTTTGTATAGTAGGCCTAAAGTTATTTTAGGCTTTTCAATTTGTTATCTTCTGTCCACTGTTATAAAACCGTCAATGACCGTACCCTCTCTGCCAATCCCGTCATGATGACACAGCAGGCAGGCCTGCTTACAATGAGGTCATGCCCCTCCAAGCAGAGATCTATATTTAGTCCATAAACCCAAGGGCCAGACAGACAAAAGAGGCACAGTCACTCACAACACCTGTCTTTGAGAGTGGACTGCAAAAACAGGAGTAATGAAACCCTCAAATTTCCCAAGTAATAACTTCATGACAATGTTATGATAGATATAGTTGCTATGTTCTTTAAAGTTGAATACCTCACACACACAGACACACAAGCTGTGAAAATTGCCAGATTTCCCCCAACATAAGACAATAACAGATAAACACATCATGGACTTAACAGTATATTGTTTTATTTTGCGTTCTCAACATGGTCACAGTAATAGTTTTACATCAATAAGGTCTCTTCATCTACTTAAAAACAATGCATATTAAAATGAAAGCTCTCCTCTCTTCCCTTTAAGTTATAAAATGGTCTGTGAGTGTAAGAAAACAGAAGTGTCTCAGGACAGAAAGAGAAGCAGTGATAATTATGTAACAGTCGGCTGTTAAGATCTAGATCCTATCACAATTCGATACAGTTGGAGGCAAAATAAAGCAGTTGATGGAACTCTTGAAGGCTGTAGGAATGCACCTTCAATGTAACTGTAGACATTGAGTACTAATCATTTACAGACTATCTACAATTGATCACCTCCTGTTTGAGGCAGTCCCACCCCATCAAATTCCTTCCCTTTATTTAATTGCCTTTAGATATATGGTTTCCTTAAATTTACTCCGATGTGTTTGGTATATACATTTAGCAGCATACTACAGTCATATATTCACAGCTGGGGTGGGGATGAAATAAATGCTTGAGTATAACGACAGTTTAAACTGTAGGGAAAAGAAGCATCATTACTAAATCTAAAGAAACATTAACCAGTAAAAAAAAATAATAGCATTTGAAACAGTATGTGTGCATGCAATGAATAGTCTATGATTTCTTGAAAGGTTTTTACCATAGATCATTTTGCCAATTAAGTGAAGGGAAGATGAGTAACTTTTAGAATCAAAGCCATTGATATTAAGCCTCTTTAAACCTACTAAATGACCTTATAATAGTGTGACATGGACAATTCCTCTGTATGTCGCAATGTGGAGATCCCTAGACTACTTTAATGTGCAAGTTTCTGGCCAAGGCTGTGAATTTATCAAAAATATAAGTATTGTATGTGATAATACAAGTAATTATGGATGTTTTGTTAAGTAGTACATTGTAAACCACTGATTCCCTAAGACAATACTGTACACATGATGTCATATCAAATCTAGACTTAACACAATTTGTTGTTGATTGTTAACTCAAAATGTTGGCAAATAAAGCTTCCATTGAACATGACTGCTGCTTTTAATTACCATATGTAGATAGTATGTAAGCTACCTTGGTCAAGTCATCAAATTGATTATCCCCTGGTGCAACATTGCTACTGTACATAAAAGACTTCAATTACTACTGTTGCGGTATTCGATGAAGTCGATGCACTTTAAATATGTTACCATTCAATTTCAACAATTGTCAACTGTAACACTGATATAGTTTGGGAATACATAATATTTAGAAAATAGTCTCAAAATACAATGTTACATGCAAGATTATGTTCTTGACATTCTTCGTCACTGATGGAAGGCAAATACAGTACCTTCTGAACAATGGGGAGACTTGAGCGTCACTGAGACAGAAATCACTGAAAAAGAACAAAGACCATGGGAAACACAACTAACACGATCATATGAACTAAACAAAACCATAACAGAACAACCACTTGACTGTAATCGCTCTTTTACAAAATCGTACGTACATACATATTGCACATACAATGAGTAAAAAAATCTCTTCATCTTCGCTGCAGATCTAACTCTCGATACAGACTCATTCCACTGATAAAATAAGCTATGTATGATAAGTGCTGTGTCAATCCCTTTCAAAACAGCACAACATACGAGAAACCTCTCTACGATCAAGAGTACTTCATCCTCACGCCTCGCCTTCCAGTGACACAACAGATATGATACACCGACGGGCCTAGAGAGAGTGTCTGTCAGCCCATAACAAGTACAGTAAGAATGGTGGTGACATGGTACTGTAGAAAAGAGGAGCACTGTTGTATGTGGCCCTTTGTGAGGCTAGAGGAGGCTATCGCCATCACCAAATAATACCTACGTATGTGCTGTCCAGGGAGGTCCTGGTAGAACATGCTGCGTAGACAGAAGAAGCAACACTATGCAACAGTCCCATTGTTAAGGACACACACTGAAACCACTGAAGGACTGAGCACACTCAGCCAGCTGAGAGCTCCAGCGTCATACGAGACACCGTGACAGTCATGTTGCTGGGTTCTAGTTGATGTGCTCCTTCTCTTTCTACAACAGGAACTCCTGAAAAAGAATAGTCTTCAGAGCGAAACAAGCTCTTCCTTAAATACATCTGGCAGAAGCACACCAGCGTAGCCTCATTACAGTGACCTGTATAGTATTCATTATTGTTTTCTTATTCTCTAAAAAAATAGTTTAAAAAAATGAAACAACGATGGACAAGCAGCCAGGGCCAGTGGGAGGAGGTCCATGTCTCCCGGGAGCTCCAGAGCCGGGCTTGGCTCCCTGGCCCAGGCCAACACACGCCCCACTCTGAGCAGGTATACTTACATCTGCAGTGAAGGAAATGATAGAACCACTGCAGAGTTCTAATCCAAAGGCAACCAGATCAATTCCAACTGAAACACTTGGATAGGTTTCATAATAGTAAAACTACAGTATGTCACCTAAGTAAGAGTATTACACTGAGATTTTAGTTGATGTCTTAGACTGTTTTGCTTTATAACAATAATAATAACTGCTGCTAATATCATTATCATTAATTTACAAAATACTATATTCACGATATACACAAAGCAAATCTTGTGACTACTGTAAATTAGTAAATGCTTGGATAATTGGCACAATTATGACAGCTAACGGATATCACAGTGGACTGTAAGCTACAGCTACATTAACTACTGGAACTACTTTTGTGACAGCTTCTCTGTCACCGGTGACTGTGTTGTTCTAGTTACTGTTCCATCGAGTCACATAGTTTACCTTAATAGACATAACTGTTGAGAAGCATAATTTGCCTCTGAAAATGCTACTAAGACAGTTATTTGATAATGCTATAAGGTTGCCCAGTCATTGGAAAAGGTAGCCATGGCCTTTTTGCATGCTTCACTGTTCTTTGAAGGATGAGAAACACAAGTGTTGGTAAGTAGAGTCACTAAAGGAGCCACCTAGGTGAGACAGAGTTGTTCTGGCAACCTACTGCTTAACAAACAGCCGTGAGGAGGATGAGGATGAGACACAGGACCAGTCCGGTTCTAGAGACCTCTCCCATACCCTGGAGGAGGACACCAGACATGCCCAGTCACCCTCTACTCCAGGGTCTGTGAGAGAAAGGAGAGTTCAGTCAAGGCGCCTTCTGTTGTTGCTTTTCTACTCCAGCAGGGAGAGCACCGTCCCAGCTGAGAACAGCCCCGCAGCCCCGCTGATGTCCTGCAGCTCAAACCACTGTGCTGATGCCACTGTGTTTGGGCTTTGTGCTGCTGGGGGCCGGGGAGGGGGCTGCAGGCTGGCCATGGTGGTGTGAGGAGGGGTGCTGGGGGTGAGGAGGGTGAGGGGGGTGGCCTGCGTGGCCATGCTGTGGGTGGGGATGAGTGGAGTGAGGGGGGTAGGAGGCCTGCTGGCCGTGGGGGGCAGGGGGGTGATACTGCTGGGCTGGGTGCTGCACGTGGGCGGGGGGGTGGTAGTGGTGGTGGTGGTGATAGGGCGGGGGGTTCTGCTGCACGTGGCAGAACTGGGCATGCATCTGGGCCTGGGTTTCTGTCTCCACCCGGGCCGTGTGGTGAAGGTTGGATGGGTGGGGGGTGTGGGAGATGAGTGTGGGGTGCTGGGTCTGGGGCGAGGGGCTCGGAGACTTCCCCCTCTTGGAGCCGAAGATGGATCCCAGGAGCGAGGAGGAGTTGGGGAGGGTATGCTGGCCGCGAGAGGGACAGTCACGGCTGGAGGTGGCTCTCCGCCTCATGTGGGGACTGCTAATGATGGAGCCCTGCGGAGGACACACACACAGTGAGATCACAAGTACACTATCACCAGTCTGCACTGACACACACACACAAACTCGTCGGTCTCTAGAACACCGTCGCTCATTTTTCGCATACGGTACAGAATACAATACTCACAAAAGAGGCACAGTTGACAGAAAAAGAAAATCGATGCTACCAGTTACCAGTGTGTTTCAAACGAATGAAGCAGGTCATGCAAAACATGCAGAAGCTGGAACAAAAGGTACACCATTCACAGTTGACATTCAGCAAGATTAATGGATGCAGTGCTTCAGGTTTAGTGGAAATATGAACAAATATGGTCAAAATTGAATCCTGATAATTACATTTCCTGTCAGAAGGGCCTCGCTTTGTGATTTGATAAGAGAACATTGACAAACAATATCTGTACCTCATAAAGTACAGGCTTGAACCGGGCTCTAATAAAACACCTTGGTTTGATCTTCAATCTCCACCTTGGTTGTTATTGAACACTAGTGAGAGAAACCTGATGTTTATTATACATCCTTATTTCTAAGCTAGTAGGAATGTTTTTGTCTGTAACCTGATAAATAAGGTAATTCTGGTGAAAGTGGGATGGGAGAAGAGAGGAAAAGAGAGGAAAGGAGACACAGGCATGTGGGTGGGAATGGGGGGGTTCAACAGATATTTCAGACATGGTCCCTTTAAACTTCACGAACTTGAGTAACACAGGCTCTTAACACAGCTTCGCTGCCATTGTGCTCTCAAGTAAACAGAGCAAATAATGGGTTAAATAAAGCATCCCAACCAGTGAACACCAGAATGAAGAAAAATGACTAAAAACGACAAAAGAAGCCGGTATAATGGAGGTCCACCATGAGCCCAGTGTCCGGGGAGTTAGTCGTATTAGTCCCGACATGCAGCTCCAGTGGACGTTAAGAGGGCAAGCTAACACCTTCCCTTCCAGACAGCCATGCATGCACAGCGACCAACACAGGCAGGTGATCATAAAACACCAAACACCACCAACAAAAATAAATGCCGCAAAAGTAACATGGTGCGGGGGGGGAAAAGTAAAAGTAAGAATTGCGTTTCAAAATGCACAACATGACAAAGAGCAGCTAGACACGGGTCGGTTCCAACTTACTTCCATATTGCTGTCTAGAGATCCTGCACTGCTGCGGCGGCCACGCTTGCCTGCCCAGGACATGCAGACAGATTAGACAGGTCAACACACCTGGGAGATCTAGAGGGGGATCTAGACCCTTCCGCCTATTCTAGTGCTCTGGAGGAGAGCGGCGACACACAGCCAGCTATCTGCAGCTCTACGGGGGAGGAGGGGGAAGAGGGGGAAGCAGGGAACAGGGAGGGCGGTGCACTGCTACTGTACTCAGCTAGGCCACGGGCTACATCCAAGGTTGACCTCCGTACAGAGCGCCATGAGTCAGGACTGGCAGGACGTTTCCATGGTTCCTACAGAGATCTGGCCTCGCAGAATAGGTCAATCCAATGAAGTTGGAGAATCTGTTCAAACGAGGCAATTCTTTACGAGGAACCAAATTGCCCTCCCTAAAGACGAATAAGTATCGATCTTGTGCAATGTTTTGGAGTACCAGATGACAAGGAACACAAACAGTTGTTCTAGATAATCCTCCCAACAGTTCAGAGTGAATAATGCACCGGCAACTCCAACCCTAACTTCTTTCGTTCAAAGACACGTTAATGTGAAAGTTAAGAAACTGCAAATGCCAGAACAACTAGAGAAAAACAAGAGAAATTAGTGCTGACAATGCCCAGGCAAAAGAATCATTGGTTTTGAATGGAACACAGAAGAAAAGGCAAGGAGGAGAGAGTGTTCCTTCATCGGATGGATCCTCAGGTTGTGGAGTGCGTCTGACTGACTCCAGTCAGGGGCTGTGGCTGCACTGTGGAGCCTGGCTGCTGGGGGTCAACAAGCCCCTCCCAGCCCTCAGACACATGCTCATTTATCTCCACCAACTACATAATGCCTTCTCTTCCCTTGCTGCCAAAACCAGGGTTACCAGTCAATAGTGCCTAGTAAATTACACCAAGATCCATTAGTGAAAACATTCATCTCTCCCCGAGGCCCATACATACAGGAAGCTCTCTCCTGCTGAACTCCTCCCTGTATTACAGATGCTGCTGAGGTAACTTAAGGACAGGCATGTTGCCTGGCTGCTCGCCTGCAGTGGCTATGGGCCCAAACAGACCAAAAGAAGGTGTTGACACCTGCACACCTGAACAATGCTCCCAGCTCTCAGTGAGAATAACATCATGCCAGAACCTAGCTCACGGTTTCCTATCACTACAGAGGGGATGAGGACTACATGGTGCTATATGCAAATGTAGGGCTCTAGGTTGGTCTGGCGATCCCCTGGCCTCACCTGCGTCCGAGAGGTCGCGCAGGGAGCTGCTGAGGGCGCTCCTCTTCAGCCCCTCCCCCATGGCGTAGGTGTCGTCCAGGCTGCCGCGGCTCAAGTTGCCCGCCTCCTTCTTCATACCAGAGCTCTGGGACAGGCTGGGCCTCACCACCCCCTTCTGCTTCTCCAGCTCCGCTGCACAGGACAGAACACACAGGTCACGACCAGGACAGCACACACACAGGTCACGACCAGGACAGCACACACAGGTCTCGACCAGGACAGCACACACAGGTCACGACCAGGACAGCACACACAGGTCACGACCAGGACAGCACACACAGGTCACGACCAGGACAGCACACACAGGTCACGACCAGGACAGCACACACAGGTCACGACCAGGACAGCACACACAGGTCACGACCAGGACAGCACACACAGGTCACGACCAGGACAGCACACAGGTCACGACCAGGACAGCACACACAGGTCACGACCAGGACAGCACACACACAGGTCACGACCAGGACAGCACACAGGTCACGACCAGGACCAGGACATTTTAAACAGTCTTTACCACTTGAGTGTGTTTACCACTTTTATGATCCAAATTCAATTCAATTCAATTTTGTGTATTTCCTTGTACTTTTCTACTTTAGTCTTTCAACTGTCATGTCTGAATGATAGAAATGGTGTGCTTGGTGAGGGAGGTCTGCTCACACTCTATTCGGTACTTCTCCATCTCTTGGATCTCAGCAATGGACTCGCGCAGGTCATCTGTGAACTTCTTGCGGTCCTGGGGGTTGGGGGCGTTGAAGTTGATGAGGACTTTGACGTCCGCTCCAGGGATGGCTGATGTCAGACGCACTCCATTGGGATAATCTGAGAAAAGACAGTACAGGTTACAGACATCTCACTGCTATGCTCCTAGTTCTTAACAGCCATTGTTACTACAGGGACCATGGTAACCAATCAGGGGAGTGGGACAGGCCATGTCATCATGAGAAAGGGCCAACAGTGATGGGGTGACAAATGAATGTAGATTGACGGTTAACGAGTGCAGTCAAGTGGAGACACCTGGGGTCAACCTACACTGATTATCAAACAGGTGCACCTGCATCCCATACAGAGAGAACGACTGTCTGAAGCTGTACGTCACCGAGTTCTTCTTCTTCTGAAATATCTTTGTGACCTGGGAAGGAATGAAAAATGCATGAGGGAAAATATATGTAATATCATTCGTGAGGCGTCCTTGTCACAGTTCAGAGCAGACAGTTATCTCCTGGTAAATCAGCTGGAGACTTACCACCAGCAGGTCGTTGAAGAGGAATATCTCTCTCTGGTGCAGACCGAGCTTTTGAGGCTTGTTGGGGTCGGGGACTTCAAAGAGTCTGCAGTAACACACCAGCCGCCGGTGAGGTAAGGACAGCACCTGCAGGCCCAAACACACATGTCAACTTTGGATATACTGTCTATACTGTATAGAACTTCATTCAAGTGCCAAACCTACTAGGTATGTTTATGTAGAGTAGAAGCAATACTCACACATCCTAGACCGTGGTGCAAAGACCCAATCTAAAACATGAGAACCAGAGAGTAAGGGACAGAGAGAGAGAGAGAGAGAGAAGAGAAAGATTCATTTACTTCTGTCGACCATCGTCTCTGGTGTCCAAAGACGTGTATGCCTGCCTTGGTATTTGACCTATTGTTTTTATGCTTTAACACTGCACATCTTAAAACCTTTATATACCTCTATATCTTCCTACGTGTTTGTGTGCATGTTCACCCCCTATCTTTTGCTGAATCATCTCAGTAAGGTAAAGTCTGTGTGATATTTACAACTGGATCGTTTTACTCATCATGCAGTGTGTCTGTATTTACTGCTCTGCAAACTTCTTCTCTAGGCTAATGCTGAGGGTCAGAGATACAAATGGAATCTTCCAGCATAAAGGCCTCCTGTCTTGAGGAAAATTCCAACTAGAAAAGCCTGTTAAAACCCCTCTCTGATGCTCCTTATTTAGACACTGTATGAATAATGCAAGCCCTCTCCATGTTTGGCAGATCCTGATAGGTTGCTCCGGTCCTTGCAGTGTGTGCTGTGTAAACTCAGACTGTCTGTGTGGACTGAGTGGGCAGGTCGACAGGAGTGGAGGTTCAGGTACTCATGCTGTACTGTACTGCTGCACTGCACTGTAGGAACGCACGTACCGGCTTTTTCCCCACGATGAGCTTTTCCACCTTTTGGACCTGAGAGACGTGGTCTTCGTTGGTCTTGAGCTCTCGTTTACGGATCCTCTCATAGATCCCAATCAGCATCTCTCTAGGGATGTCCTCCCCGTCATCCACTCCTGAGTGAGAGGGAGAGGGAGAGGGAGAGGGAGAGGGAGAGGGAGAGGGAGAGGGAGGGAGAGGGAGAGGGAGAGGGAGAGGGAGAGGGAGAGGGAGAGGGAGAGGGAGAGGGAGAGGGAGAGGGGTAGAGGGAGAGGGAGAGGGAGAGGGAGTAGGGAGTTTATACAAAGAGATTTTTAAACGATTTACAATTTTAACTACTTCAATTGGCAGATCATTCCATTAGTCATGCTGTGAACTCCTGCTAAAGCTTCAAAATCTATTTTTATTGAGGGCAACTAAACGAGTTGTGAAATAAATTGCCTAAATTGCAATGGGGAACCATGATTTATGGATGCACAAGCTTAATTTGAAGGGAGTGCGACTAGAACAATGTCCTTGGTCTGTCTGACAGAACTGGGAGGTGATAGGTGCTACTCTACCTCTGAGATTTTTGACAAAGTCCTCCAGCTTCATCTTCCTCTCTGGTTTGACGTTGGGGCTGTACATGTCTGTGTTGAGGAGGATGATAGCGAAGGCCAGGATGAAGATGGTGTCTGGGTTCCTGAACTGGCGCACCACACCAGGGTTACAGATGCAGTAGCGCTGGCTGGGGGGAGAAAAAGATGGAAAGAGAGAGAGATAAAGACAGAGAGAGATAATATTATTCTATTGGAAGCAGCAACATTACACAAACGTTCTCTGAGAACAGATGGTGAGCATTAAACCACATCCAGCATCAGTATCAGAACAACCACCAGGAAATCAATATCTGCCCTGAGCCATTGGTTCCTCTCATACGCAGGGGTGTCAATATTGATATTGGGCAACAGTCCGGTCTGTGGTCATTAGGATGACCTTCCTCCTATCTTAGCCAACGGGCTGAGGAGTTCTTCTCTGTCTTAAAACACTGACTTAAAACTTCTGGCCCTCAGGCGGTCGACTGGAAAATAATAGAACCTACCGTTCAGTGAGCCCATGATCATATTACTGATGGGCACGGGCTGCACCCAAAAACTTGACTTGTATCATCACATCTTTGTAACGCATCTGCCTCTGCTGTGTTTACTGATGCAAAGTTATTACTCGGCACAGATCGAAGTAGATTCGCTCTGGGCATGAGAATGCTTTTTAAGTCGTTAGGAGATGAATTACATCAGGGCCAACAACAGCAGCCCCTCGGTTTGCTGTGGCTCTATGATTGTTTTCCTCAATCGTTCGATGGATTCAACCCACAGGACTGTTAGAACCTACTCTGGGAGAGCGAGTGATGCCTTTAGTCTTACCTGTATGCTTCTATGAGGCGCTCCACCTTCTGGGCCTCACCCTGAACCCTGATATGAGCCTGGAACTTCCTCAGGGCCTCGTCCAGCTCCATGGCTGAGAAGTCCATCTCATCAACTACACAGCTGGACACACACACACACACACACACGTACATCCACACACAGGAACACACACATACACAGGCTCAGTGGAAAAAACAGGAACAAGCATAGTGTTGCACACAAATGAACGCGCAGACACACACGTATACAAAGAGACATTTCTGGCAGTGTGATAATATGCTACAGTAAAGTCCTGAAAATCTCATTTAAAATCAATCGAGGCATAAGTGGGTTACAGCGATGCCGACTTTGATGCGTAGATAGCATCGACTCTCCAGAAAAGATGAGATCTCGCTCGGATCTAGCAGATGCGAGGAAAAGAACCCTTTCAAATTCCTGTCAAATGGAACCAGAGGAAACATGTCTGGTGTTATCCTCCCCAGAATCTTGATGGGTTCTGCTGGAGAGTGTTCTGACTCTCCAAGCCTCAGTGGCCAGGACTAAGGCCACCAAAGACCCATCAGTAACACTCGAGTCGAGTGCTCGGGACCACTTGAATTCTGGCAGAGGTGCTGGACACAGATCAATGCCTTTTGTGCTTCAGCGTTTGAGCCATGACTATGTACTGAAATAACAGGAGTGACTCACCAGCTACATCGCAAAGATAAAGTTATTCATAGAAAAACACACTTATAAGCAGCATCTCTACTTTCAATTGTCTGCAGATGGAGATATCAATATAGAGCTGTTTGTTTAGGCAGATCATGGACGAAATAAATCAGAGTTTTACAGAGTTGGTTTTTAGATATAAATAACATGCTGTTCTGTGTTCTCTTTGTTGTGGCTGCATATTGATTATAGTCCAACTCACTCAAGGACATCTCTGTTGAACTGCTTCTGTCTGTTTCCCAGGAACTCCCCAATCATCTGCCGGCTCAGCCCTTTCCTCTGCAGCAGGAAGTGAGCCACGCCCACAGGTGTGTCCGGAACAAACCCTCGCTCAATCAGATACTGGACGCCCTTCTCTGGTTTCCTACAGACACAGGGAGGAGAGGAGAAGGGGTTGACTTTCTGCCAAATTCATTGCTCTGCTAAAACGATGTCTTATTAGAAATGTGTGTCAGAGGAGCAACGGGATTTGGGGTGGGGGAGGGGGAGGGGTGGGCGACGGCCTGGATTCGGGCCAAGCCAAGCACAAATGATTAAAATGAATGTGGTCCTCTCCAACATAAAAGCAAATCCACAATCTGAAGAAGATTAAACAAAATTGCGCGGCAGAAAGAGAGAGCTTACTCGTTAATCACTGTTATCACATATTATACAATGTGACACAAAAATGAAGGCGCTATTTAACGACATCCATGTCTTCTGAGAAAAAGGACATTTAATGCAGGGGGCTCTCATTAAGACATGCCTTTAATCTGTACTCTGTGGAAGGGTCCAACTCAGTGAGCCCTGCTCAGTCGTTAAATAAATAGCAATTTGGTCTTTAATCTTTCCCAGTCTTTCGCAGAGAGTTGATTGCGAGCACTGATTGCAGATTGTCATAGGTATGCCAGCAAAGCACTGGGCCATAGACGTAGCGTGGTGCTCTGTGTGTGAGGTGGGGAGCGTGAGTGGTGCTCTGTGAGCAGTGGGGCACGTACTTGTTGAAGAGGTTGAGTCCGATCCTGTAGTGCCTCTTGCGTATGATGTCGTTGCTGAAGGCGGGCGAGTCCCAGCTGTTGCGGGTCTCTTTGTGGTACGTCTGCTTGCTCAGGGTCTGCTCCCTCAGGCTGTCCCTGGACGACGACTCGGAGCTGCAGTTGATGGTGTCGTTGGAGTTGGACGTGCTGTTGATGCTGTCGTTGTCGCCGTCGGAGAAGTCCGACTCGGACTTGCTCTGCCGGTTGGCCGTGCCGTTGATGGCCAGGTGGCTCTCCAGCTGGCGGTGCCGGTGGCGCGGCGGCGCCACCACCGCCTCGTCGTCCCGGGCCGGCCCCCGAGGCGGCAGGACGTGGCTGATGTGCTTGGGGCTGGCCTGCTGGCTGCCGACGCCGCCGCGCTCGTAGGCGCTCTGCCTCTTCAGGGAGCTGCGGTCGGAGCGGTCGCTCAGGTCCACGGAGCTGTCGCTGGGCGGCTCGATGGTGAGCAGGGGCAGGTGGTCCACCCGCAGCCTCTGCTCCTGGCACTCCAGGGAGGGCGTGCTGCGGCAGCTGGTGTCCGTGTCGCCCTTGTCGTCCTTGTGGGCCAGAGACCAGTACTCCTGGGAGGAGTTGAGCGAGCGCAGCCGCAGCTCCGACTCGGTGCTGGAGGGCCGGTCTGCCGACTGGGACAGCGGGAGGGGCGGGGACAGCTCCTCCTCGTCGATGTAGAGGGTCACGTCGCTGTACGAGGCCGTCATCTCGTCCAGCTTGCGGTGATCGGAGGAGGAGCCGTGGGAAGGTTTGACCTTGTAGGTCACCTCCCTGTCCATGTCCGGCAGGCTCCTGGCAGGCTCCGGTAGGCTGTCGTCCCCGTGGAGACTGCGACAGTTCAGGGCGTCGTCTATGGACTCTGCCAGAGATTTGACCTGTCTGGAGAAGGCATCCTCGAGTTCTGTAATGGCGTCTGTGAAGTCATTCTGGGCTGCGGGTGACTTCATGATGGCAGGTACTCCCATGTCACCGCACTCTGACTGCACGAGCGCGCCAATCTTGGAGCCATCGTCCGTTAGGGAGACCTGCTTCCCCTCAAAGTAAGAGCTGTGGACTTTTTCAGGTCCTTCAAAGGAAAACTGCATTCTCATATTGGACAAGACGATTCGTCTGGACATACGGTTCTCTGACATAGAACTTCGGAGCCGTTCAAAGTTCTTGTTCATCTGATACTGGCGGAAGGCGGTCTGGATGGTGCGCGCTGCATGGCGGGTTATAAAACGGCCTCCGTACTTGCGCTCTAGCATCTCCACCTAAGAGACAGCAGACAGATGTGATGAGAATACCAAACAAGTATTACAAGCCACTACTAATGGTTTTCAGTCTCCCGCTGTGTTCCTGACAGTGGGTGATACTCTGAGAAATACAGGATCTATTATAGGATACAAAGAAAGGAGATTATTCAATTATTCTCATGGAAATGTGTATTCAACCACGTATTCACAATTTTGCTGTGAATGAAAGCTATGATTTTGAGTTAAGGATTGGATTGTAAGGATGCTATTCAGAATATCAATCATTAGTTTGTGAACAATAGGGTGCGTCAAAAAGGTCTCAATGAATACAAGTCGGGCGAGTGTAACCGAGTTTAATTGGATAAACTCACTCGTCAGTGTAAATACCGCCCGCCCCCCCCCCACGCCGTCAGAGAACAGAGAAGCCCGGTCCTACCTGCTTGTCCTGGAGGTCTGAGGAGAGCTCATAGCTCTCGGAGAGCGAGCGAGAGCGTTTGATGGCCTCCTCCTCGGCCTGCTTGCGGAGGATGGACTGCGAGTGCTGGAGCTTGGGCCTGCGCGGCCGCTGGATCTGTCCGTACAGGTGGGCGTTGAAGTGGTCGGGGCCGAGGCCGTGGCTGACCGGTGGGCGACCGTACACCGCGCTGCTCTCCAGAGAGCTGGACGCCTCGATGCCGGGCGCGTCGCCTTCCACACTGCAACGAGAAAGCGACAGAACGCGCTACGTCAGACTGCACACACACACCTCGCAGAGCTACTACTACTACAGTGCCGTGAAGACGGTGTTTACGTTGATCGGCCAGCCTTCTGAGTCAAAGTCCAAGCTGTTGTTGCAGTATTGTTTCTTAGCTAGGCACGTGGTACACGGGGTGAACTTTGGCACCGTACACAGGTATAAAAGGGACCGAGGACTATTATAGGACCAGTATGAACGACACGAGCCACACACGCACACACACCATATCCTCCTCGAACACACTCTCTGAACGCTCACATCAAACGTGTACGCCGATTCAAGGAGCAGTTGAGCCTTTATTCATTTCCGAGCGCTGTAATAGCGTATAAAGCATCTGCATTTAGGATTTGTAACACTAGAGGAGACATGTCGATCATTGCTAAATCTCCATCTAGCTGTAAATCTGGGAACGCAGCGCCGCACAGGGCCATAACTCAGCTGGTGGAGCTGTTCTGCAGAGCCTGCATGCTTCTGAGCTGCCTGGGACACTGTGGCTCAGAGTACAGGTGCTTTTAGGTCATTCAATAATAAATTCCTTTTAAGGAACGAACCATGTGTCAAGTTGGGTGGGGACCGACAGTAACAGCCATCTATTCCGAAGAACTGTTTTGTTTATACATCTGGATCTGCTTTGTCTATGTACCTGAGTCACAGGGCTATCAACATATGGTCTTTATCAAACAACAACGATGTGTGTTTCCTGCCAGGTAAGTTCAGGGCTTGTTCTAACATGTTCCGGAATTCTCGAGGTTAGTGCTTTGACAGCGTATTCAGTCCACTGTTCGTGCCTCAGTAAATGCTGTGTACCATGTTGAGCTCTAACAAAACTACTAAAAACTGACCCTTGGCCGGAAAATATGTCCCATGATTCCCACAGGGTTTCAACCAAACGGTACAGGACTTAAGGGCTCAGTGTTTGTGAGAGGCTTGTGTACTGCAGCTAAAAGGGATCAAGCCGTTGCCTAATCACACAACAAAAAGACCAATCCCACAATGCCATTCTGTGTGGTGTGCAGTGAATGGGTTATCACAAGACAAAAATGAGATCAGTATGACGGACAGTGCTGTTCAACTATGAAATGCACCAATGTGTAATAATGCCACGAGTCAGCAAAGAGGAAGCTGGTCCCAGGGCAGTGCTTCCTGTTGTCAGTTAGGTTAGGTTCCCGGGTATCAGTTAGGATTCCTTGCATCACAGACTTCTGAATAGTAGTCTGTAAAGTACAACATCAAAACGTCACCCTAACTAACCTCCAAAGACAGACGTGAGGTGAGGTTGCAGTGGAATTGTAAGTATTATTCCTGACAGTTTGCTATCTTGGCTCTGGGCCAAGTTGTTTAAAGGATTATTTTGATGAGTTCTTTTCTATTCAGTTTCTATGCTTCACCGTTCTCTGCAGAAACCTATTACAGATACTTCCACAGGCTGCCTAAATGATGGATGGCAACAACATCTCACAACTCACCTTGCAAACAGAACTGTTTCACTGTGTGTCAAGGTTAGATCATAAAAGCTGAATACAAAAAGTGTACTAGGAAGGTTTTACGTCCGCCAGTAAATCAGAAGTCTGCAGGTCATGTTATGGGTTGACCTCTAGTTCTAATATTGTTGTAAATGCCCTGCGTAGTAAATGAAAGTGTTAATAAAACCTCATTATGGAGCATTATGCAAGCCAGAATTAGTGTTAGCACCAGCTTTCTTTTCTATCCCAGCTTTTGTTATGCAATAGAGCTTAAGTCATTAGATGTAGTAGGTGAGTAAGGTGTTTCTCCACTGAACCACAGAGAAAGAAAAGGGCCTGGAAGAATCATCTGGAAGAAGTCAGCTGTCCCAGGGGAACAGACAGGACCTGGCACGAGGGCACACCTTTAACCCCTCTGCCACGAGCCCTCCGCAAGGTGCTCACAACCCAAGCAGAACAAATTAGACCAACTACACCAAGGAACTGAAGATAAATGTCAATAATGAGGAAGAAATAGAGTTCTTAATTGGACGGGAGACCAGCTAGTGGAGGAGATGGGGAATATTCACGGTGTGACTGGAGCCAGAGACTGTTGAAGCACAGCAGAACCTCAGGCTTGTCTTGGCCTCACTGTCCTTCGTTTCCTTTGATGCTGGCTGCTGCTTCTGCTGTTGGAGCCACTGTGCGTTATTCCACCTTACTGTAAGACACATGTTAAGAGATGGAGAACCTTGAAGCGCTGTGGACTGTCTGACAGGGCCACATTTAAACCATGGTGGTTGTCACTTTGTGTTGTTGAAGATGCTGTTACGAATGTAGTCACTCTCCCTGGCTGGCAGATAGAATCAATCTCAACCGTATAGTAGCAGAGAGAGAGAGAGAGAGACAGAGCGAGAGAGACAGACAGACGGAGAGCTCGGGAGACCCATCACCTCTCTAGACACAAGCAGCCATGAAGCCTCTTGAAAATTAATCACGTTCTAAAATCCCATTTAAATGCAGAAAAAGGGGCAAAGGAGAGTGAATAGGCTGGTCAGAGACCACTGTCATTAGAATATTCAGAGGCAGAAGGGTTTCTTCCGGGTGTTTTATATGAAATTGAATGCGGAAAGAAAAGAGTATTGAGGTCTAAGGTCGGATTCAGATGAAGGCCTTTCAGACATTGAGGAGGACGGAAAGAGGCTGGGGGGTTATCGTGCCTTTTTACTGAAGATGTCCCCGTGATAGCACAGCTGTTTATTCTAATGCAAGCCTTACTATGCTTTACCTCACCCCCTCCACACCCTCTCTCTCTCTCTCTGTTTCTCTCTCTGTCTCTCTCTCTCAGAGAGAGGGGTTTGTCCCCCTGTAAGGTATCGGTGTGCACGTAACTGTCAAGGCTGTCTTTATCAAAGTCTGCCATGTGTACAGTCGATACTGATGTATGTCAGATATCAAACCACAATTGCCCCCTTGCAACCATGACATGACGAAAAACCTGCTGAATGAATCATGCTTGTCAAACTATGTCAGTGATGCATTAGTACTGATTTAGAACTTTATCTTTTTGTTAAAAGCCATTCATAGTCACTAATGATATTAGAGCAATTCCAATGGAAATCAGCAGATAAGGTTCATGATGAAGAAGGTTTAAATCAGAGACCAAATCTGGATTACAGTAAATCATCAGACAGGAAATGGCAGGGCTAAAACTGGGTTTGTCTAAGAAAAACATAAACACATACACTCACATGCGCGCACACACACACACCACACCACACACACGCACACACACACACACACACACACACCACACGCACACACACACACACACACACACACACACTCAGGCTGTTTCCATTGATTTACTGATGTTTGTCACTATCCACATTGAATGTTTTCCACCTGCTACAACATCGAACCTTTCACAAGTTAATTACTCTCACAAATGAGTTGATTAAGTGTGAGTTAGAGCGTATTAATAAATGAGCAGTTCAATGTGACTAAGCAGCATTGACATGCGCAGCACGCAGCAGGAAAACCAACTTGCAGCCTACTGATGGAGCAGGAAAAGCTAAGGCATCATAAATAAAGCCCCCTTTGTTTACACAAAGCTCCCTCTTTATAATTTCATCACTCGCTGTGCCCGGGCGCTACCCACATTTTTATAAATGGAATTTAATATCTAATAAAGGTTATTGGAAATGTCCTCGGTTCCTTATTTCTATTGGTCTCAGGCAGTTTGGCAGTAGGGCCTCAGTAAGGACCTGACATTTGCTGTACATCACACATCCACAGGCACGCTCCATGTCTGTCTGGAACAAAAAATAATTCCCCACAAGCAGAGACACACACATGTACCGCACACACACACACACACACACACACACTGCTTACCCGCTGTTTAGTTCCAGCTCTAGCAAGGATTGACTCCTGTCCGACGCACAATGTAAACACCACATGTTTTCTGTCTGAACTTCTACAGCATGACCAGCATGACCAGATCACTGAAGCTCCATCCCAAGCCCAGACCAAGCCCCAGAACAGCACCGGTCCCAACACGGCTCCTCCAGCTCAGCCCAGCAATGAAGGCTCTCCTTCTGCAGACTCCCTCTCCTCCTCCTCCTCCTCCTCCTCCTGGCCCTCCTCTCTGAGCCGGCTCGGAGGGGCGTGCTGCCCAGAAAGAGAGGGAAGGAATTCTTCCAGAAGGAAATTGGGTCGTCTGGCAGCGAAGGTGATGACCCAGGATGAGGAGGTTGTGAGCTGGGATCGGGGTGCGTGAGCGGGGTGCGTGCTGCCACTGGAGACAGGGTCACAGGGCTGGACCAGGGACTCCAGGACCCACAGGAATGCGAGTGGGAAGCTTTCCCCAAGCAAGGCGGGTTATTAGTAGCTGGGAGGATGCGGGCGGTTGGGAGTAAGTGGGAGGCAGCCCCCCTCTTGTTTAACACTTCAGCTGCCATTCCTGCGGCCGTGGAAGTCCCACCACAGTAACCTGAGACCAGGGTCCCCACTGCAGAGCCCAGCCACATGGGCTCCACACAGCACCACAGACCTGAGCTGAGATACATATTGGATATGTCGGGCAGATGTTACATCACAAACACAGGGAGACTGAAGAGAAAAGTCCAAATATTGAGTCATTTGATCAAAAATGACGTTCAATCCTGCAACAGCTGCAGATAATGTGACTTGAAAATGAACAGACGGCCAGCGTCAGTCGGATCTCTAGAATCTCTGCGTGCTGATATTTAGATTGACCCTCCCCCCATTTCCGCCCATCAAGAGGGTGGCTTGGGGTTTACGCATTTCCACATAATGACATCATTACCAAAACAATGGGCGTAGGTCCACCGGAGTGGAGATCCTATCATACTGTGAAAGCTGGGCTATAACTGTGCAAGGAGCTGGGCCAGAATGTACCTCATATGGCCCATCATGGCAGAACATTAAAAAAGATAGTAAAATGGCTCCCATCTGGGGGGACGGGGAGTGGAGCACTCCACATCCGTCTGAACAGGGGGTGGTGTTTGTCTGCAATTACTTGGGGAGCTAAGCCTCTCTCCCTGGGGAGACACAACTCAACCCCTCACCTCTCCCTTCGCACGTCCTCCAGAAGTGCAGCCCCCTCGCGGAGGAGTGGAGGTGAGCCTGAGAGGCAGCCCCCTCGCGGAGGTGAGCCTGAGAGGCAGCCCCCTCGCGGAGGTGAGCCTGAGAGGCAGCCCCCTCGCGGAGTCGAGCCTGAGAGGCAGTCCTCTCGTGGAGGAGCAGAGGAGAGCCTGAGAGGCAGCCCCCTCGCGGAGGAGAGCCTGAGAGGCAGCCCCCTCGCGGAGTCGAACTGAGAGGCAGCCCCCTCGCGGAGGAGAGCCTGAGAGGCAGCCCCCTCGCGGAGTCGAGCCTGAGAGGCAGCCCCCTCGTGGAGGTAAGCCTGAGAGGCAGCCCCCTCGCGGCGGCACGCTCCACATCTGTCTCAGGGTGCAGAGAGACGGAGGCATGCAGGCAGCTGGCTGCTGGTTGTCTGTCAGAGGGTTTGTTAGCACTGCTCCTCTCTGTCAACACCGCAATCCTTTAGGAGCGGCGTGACGTCAGTCGAGCCTAGACGTATTAAGTGATTATAAGACAGCTGATTTGTTTTGTAGTGGCTTCCGAGACAACTGTATTCCTAGTACGGGGCGCTGCGTTTCTATATTTACAGAGGAACAGAGAGACGTAAGGAAGCGTCTGTTGCAGGTTCTACGACTTCATCGTGCAGTCTGTCATGGTTTCTGTCCCTTGACAGATAAGACAGATCATAGTTAAGACGGTGTTTGGAGGTACAGTCGGCATGTGTCATATTTCCCAGCTGATTTGCCTATAATTACTACATATAGTGTAAAACAATCAGAATTACAAGAATAGTTTATTGGGTATATAATAGGGACACTGAAACAGTCTTGGCAGTTGCTTTGAAAGTCAAACTGGACACCCCACCACCAGACAGCCCTCTAAGAGACGTACTTACCAACACACCTGTCACATACTGTCTGAATACCCAACAGGGTGGCATATAACAAGCAGACTGACTGGCTTTCACACACTCTCTCTCCATCTGTGTCCTTGTACTAATCTCTTCATCCATCCATCCCCTCATCCATCCCCTCATCCATCCCTCCATCCATTCATCCCAGCTGCTGCAGGGAGAGTGACAGCTCTCCACTGGGGGAGTGAGGTCAGAAGTCAGTGCTGACCAATAGGAGCGCCTTCCTCTACATCCTCTCCTCTCAGGCTGAGAGAGAAGCCTTCCACCGTTTCCAGGAAACTGCTGTTTTTTTAGAGTGTTGACCAAAATAGCTGCATTGACAGGCATTTCATTTTCTGCTCTGCTTGGTAAGTAATCTGCTGCATCTGAGTCAGAGGGACTGAGACAAATGAGTTTGGAGGACCTCTACTGCAGATGTCTGAAAACAACCATAATGCTGATTACAAACACCAGAACACAAATGCTTTTGCCATCCAGGCCATCTCTGTAAAAGATCTATATAGCAACCTACTCAATAACCCCTGGTTCCACCTAAAATGTACTCCATGTACCTGTAGTATATGGAGTATGTGAAAGTGCTTTGTGTTCAACTCCATGGTACAGAACATATAGTTCGTAATTGTCTAAACTGCATTTACAACAAAATACTACAGACTATTAATTGCTCCATATATACGAAGAACATTTTTTTGCATTTATTGTAGTCATAAATGTTGTTTTCCTAACCTTTTACAGCATGGAGACCTGTATGTTTACACAATCTTTAAACTGTTATCGTTAGGCGCTAGTAAAACCTAGAGCACATTTGCAATATTTCCAGATAGAAAACAATTTCCTGTTTACAGAGTTAATTTTCTATTTTTATTATTTGGTCATGGAAAAAAATCGTTGAGTTCCTCTTTTTCCACCCACACCTCACGCTTGGCCAATGCTTGCCGTATGACCAGCTCTCTGGCCACAGCTCTCTGGCCACAGCTCTCTGGCCACAGCTCTCTGGCCATGCCATGTAAAGCTGTTTGGCTCCTTTCCAGTCCCCTAATCCCTGAGCCCTGGGATCCCACCCACGTGTGGCCTGAGCAGCCCAGCCTCCCTATCCTCCTCCCCAGCCAGGTGAGGCCAGCCTCCCTATCCTCCTCCCCAGCCAGGTGAGGCCAGCCTCCCTATCCTCCTCCCCAGCCAGGTGGGGCCAGCCTCCCTATCCTCCTCCCCATCCAGGTGGGGCCAGCCTCCCTATCCTCCTCCCCAGCCAGGTGGGCCCAGCCTCCCTATCCTCCTCCCCAGCCAGGTGGGGCCAGCCTCCCTATCCTCCTCCCCAGCCAGGTGGGGCCAGCCTCCCTATCCTCCTCCCCAGCCAGGTGGGGCCAGCCTCCCTATCCTCCTCCCCAGCCAGGTGGGGCCAGCCTCCCTATCCTCCTCCCCAGCCAGGTGGGGCCAGCCTCCCTATCCTCCTCCCCAGCCAGGTGGGGCCAGCCTCCCTATCCTCCTCCCCAGCCAGGTGGGGCCAGCCTCCCTATCCTCCTCCCCAGCCAGGTGGGGCCAGCCTCCCTATCCTCCTCCCCAGCCAGGTGGGGCCAGCCTCCCTATCCTCCTCTCCAGCCAGGTGAGGCCAGCCTCCCTATCCTCCTCCCCAGCCAGGTGGGGCCAGCCTCCCTATCCTCCTCCCCAGCCAGGTGGGGCCAGCCTCCCTATCCTCCTCCCCAGCCAGGTGGGGCCAGCCTCCCTATCCTCCTCTCCAGCCAGGTGAGGCCAGCCTCCCTATCCTCCTCCCCAGCCAGGTGGGGCCAGCCTCCCTATCCTCCTCCCCAGCCAGGTGGGGCCAGCCTCCCTGCCTCTGTCCTCCACCAGGACAGGGAATGAACAGTAGTGTATCTGACAGCTGACCTCACGACAGACATAATGTACACCCCACTATGGAAATAGTCAGCATTTTACATTTAGTAATTTACATTTAGTCATGACTTATGGTAAGTACAGGGACATTCCCTGAGGCAAGAAGGGTGAAGTGCCTTGCCCAAGGACACAACTTCAATAAGCACGGCCAGAATCGAACCGGCAACCTTCTGATTAATGGCCCGATTCCCTAACCGCTCAGCCATCTGACCCCATTTTATACACATACTAATACGCACAGCCCGCATGCCTATGTGTATCCTCACGCACACACACAAACGCACAAGATTACCAATTATCCTGCAACATAAAACAGATAAGCCTTGATATGCTGTTGTTGATGGCCATATGGCATATTTCTTTTCATATTTATCTTATACTAGTACTGCCCCTTGGCCCTCTGTCTCGTTCCTCCAGCTTATCTCCACTAAGCCTCAGGAAGTGACAATAAACTCTGGTAGCATACAGTCCCAATGCCATCAATCCAAAGCATCACAATAAGAACCTTGCTGTACAATAAGAATAATCCACCCAGTACATTTAGACAGTCACAACACAGAGGTGGAGTTAAATAGGACATCATTTGGGTAGCGAAGCGGAGCAAAGTAGATTCATCATCCTTCAATCTTCCGTGTTTGTTTAGTTCAGACTGAGCAGTTAGCAACAGCCTACTGAGAACACAGGAAGGAACATTAAAACAACATTAGAAATCACCCGTCTGTAACGGTTAACAGACAGACCCCGAGACACAGTCTGAACGTGACTTCTCAGCTAAACCACACCAAGGCATTCCGGTACCACTCCATATCACCTGAGTACCACACCTCTGCTGCTGAAAACAAATGACTAGTACCACAAAAGTCTCGGCCGTCAAAGAACTGACAATGACTTGCAAGTTGTTATGAAGTACGGTAATGTTAGCGATCAGTGTGGTGTGAAGAGCATCTGGTAGTCCAGACAGAGAGCTGCTCCAGTGTGCTCACGAACACCCTGCCGTCACTGGGACAGCAGCCGTAGAGAGCGTGCTCAGACACTGTCTCAATCTGTGTGTGTGTGTGTGTGTGTGTGTGTGTGTGTGTGTGTGTGGCCAGCTCACACTGGAGGACTGAGCACAGCTGGCTCTGGCTGCAGCAAACCCCAGGATAGATAGAACCTCGTAAACAAACAAAAAAAGGGACAGCATAATCGAATAACTGAAACCCACCCAGCAGCCAGACAGCCAGACAGCCAGCGTCGGGGTCACCCTGGAGGCTGTATGGACTGGTAGAGGAGCGATATAGGATGAGGATGACTCAAGGAAGGCAGGGCTCCAGAATGTGGTGGTATGAGTAAGGTCCACATCCCTCCCCCGCCCCCAGCACTGTCAGCTGTCTGATATGTGATCCAGGACCAGCCATCACTTTGGAAGAGCAGGGAACTCACTTCAAATGAAGGGAGCTAAACGCTCTCTCTCTCTCTCTCTCTCTCTCTCTCTCTCTCCCTCTCTCCCCCTCCCTCCCTCTCTCTCTCTCTCTCTCTCTCTCTCTCTCTTCATCGCTCATCGCTGACACACAGTGGGATGCTCCACTGCCTCTGCCACAAAGACTGATGGGTGGTGCCCTCCGCAGTCCAATCTCCATCCCAGCCATCAGAGAGGGATGAAAGCCTCCTGAGCTAAGGGCTTAAAAAAACTGACGTGATATGGATTGGTCTGCGGCCCCTTATGGTTTCAAAGGCACGTGATCCACGGCAGTGACTGTGGTCTGTCATACAGCTATACAGACAATCCAAAGGGAGTCGATGTATAGCCACACTATATAAATTTGAGCGGAAAGTCCCTAAGATTCTCCAAAGAAAAGTCATGATTACGTTATGACTAAAAAGTACCAAGCTGTTATGTGGAAATGTGTTGGCTGAGAAAAATGTTTGGCAAAGAATATACACAAACACAAACACACATACACACACACATACTACACACACTATGGCGAGTATGGCACGTAATAGAAGAAGCTTAGTGAGCTGTGGACCTACCGTAGAGGAATATGTGAACTCCGTCACAGCAGCGCTAGCAGCAGGCCTACTGTTCAGATCAACTCTCCAGGACAGACAGTCCAGTCTGGTTCCATAGAGCACCTCTCATCAAACACTACTGCACTGTGAGAGGATCTGAGTGGGCAGTGGGCACCACCCTGTCCCTCTCTCTCTCTCTCTCTCTCTACCTCTCTACCTCTCTCTCTCTTTCTCTACCTCTTTCTACCTCTGGCCCTGTATTACCGTGTATGCCACATGGCACACACACTGAGGCTATTGAACACTTCCTGGTGGTGCCGTCTGCACCAGCCCTGGGCACTGTTGACCTTGGCGCCTGGTATAAAGACAGCCTTTCTCCTGCCTGTCTTGCTGTGGGGCTCTCACCTCCTCCCAGGACAGACTGAAACTTGGGTCTAAAAAGGAGAACTTCTCTGTGCTCGAATGATGTCACAAGCCTACACTGTCAGATGAAGGGAGTGGCTGGTGACACACTTGATTACTGTTGCTGAATAAGAACAATTTTAGGCCTGTAATAGCACACTCTTCTAGAGAAGACTAGATTGACTATGTGGCTAGAGGTAAAGCATATAGCCTGAAACATGTGATTTCAACAAAAGCCCTTACCAATACTGAAACTGAATATTTCCATGATACTGTAACTGGCCTATTACCAAATGTAAAGCACCCATCCCCTTTTGTGTGAGAAGAGCACACTACGTACAGGCAAAATGGAGAAGTGTTTAACACATGGGAACTCCCCACGACTCCAGTCAGCTATATAAATGAAGAAGGAACAAAAATAGCTCAGTGTGCCAGAGAGGGCTGTAAGAGTGACTTAAATAGGATGAAAGGCTAAAGGTGTTTTCCGAATGTCAACTTTAATCTAATTAATTTAAGTTTCTTAACTGTCAACCGCAAAGTACAGCTAGTAGCGAAAGCTGCTTATGGGCACATTTGAATTGCATTGGCCTCATCTGAGTTGTGAGAGCGAAACAGTAACAGAGGCCATGTTTAATTTATCTTCAGAGATACTGTGTGGGGACTGCCCAGATGAAATTCAAATAAATGGTTGCACACCTTTAGTCTCACAGTTGTTTTTCAAAGACAGAGAGAGTGAGAGAGAGGGGGGAGAGAGAGGGGGAGAGAGAGAGTAATTACACCCTATACTATCTATTACTTAACTATAATGGACTCTGAAATGGGCTGCACATCAAAGATCATACCGTGCAACATTGATGGTCTCCGCTTGGTAACAGCTTACAAAAATACACAAAATGGCAACCAGACACATTCTTTTTCATTAATTGAAGATGGTTAACACATGCAGACTAATGATGGGAAGTAGCCTTGTCTTAGCAGAAACAGGGAGGCTTCAAATGGCTTCAGTTAAGTGACCTTTATCTAGATGTTGAACTGAGGAGCAGTTCACCACTGCTCTTTCAATGCTCATATGTAGCGTCTCTTTTCATCAAATACAATAGCGTGACATAAAGAAGGGCTTAAACCATGCTAAGCAACATGAGATGGAGATTGAGAACAAAAGCCTGTAAAAGCAGTCTTTAGTTTTACATTTACGATCAATTTGTTCAAGTTCTTTCTCTGAGTATCAAGAACATTTGTAACTACACTAATTGTTAGACCCATCTGGGAATTGTCAATGTACATTTTTACAAGGTTCACAAACAAGCAAGACTTAAGTCTTGTGCATAGCAACATGTGTAAACAACATGGCAATATGGAGAGGTAGATTAGAACAACATGCACAGCTACAATACAGCATCCACAAAGATGTTTTGTCCATGGCAATGGTTACTGTGTATGTTCCTTACAACTCAGTGCATATGTGGTTACAGCGGCTTCTCAGGAAAATGCTTCTCTATCACTACATTAATGTGTCTGGCCTATTCTGACAAGTCTGACTCAGTATTTCTGGATCTTTAGCCTAAAGACAAACAAGGTGAAAGGAGGGGGAGGCGTGAAGAGTTGTTTGTCTGACTTCCTCTCAGTGCCTGACAGCCTGGGGACACAGGACACCTCCCTATGGGCAGAGCTCTTCAGAGGTGACCTCTGTCTCCCCTGCCGGCTGCCTAAACAGAGCAAGACTGCCCAGGCCTTACGTGCTGTCTTCTGTCTGGACAAGTTGTAGTGTCAGGCATTTGCAAGCCTGTCAAGGATATCCTGCCCTGCTGTAAAGGCCTCTCTCTCTCCTCCTTTTCACCTCAGTAACAAGACAAATCAAAGCTGACAAGCGGAGCACTGTTCAAACATGCCAGTCATGCTGGCACGTTGCTCAAATAATGGTTACCACAGAAGTTTACAATTCCCTCTCAACAGGGTGGAACAGGTTTGAGACACCACACACTCCTATTTTCCAAATACAGTATAAGCCTAAACTATAATCATAAGCAGGATCGATAAATGTTCCGAGAAGAACTGGCAGTCTGGTACAGCATCTGAACTAACCCACTCTCTTCCTTTCTGAGTAATTGCTCAGTAGACCTGGGAGACACAGGACATACTGTCTCAGCATGGCTAGAGGGATGTCTGAGATCCATGTCCTGGAAACACAGTTAAATCAGGGAAACTTTCCGTCCTAGTAAAATGTAAGTCAGCAAAAACGATTCAAGAAAAAGGAAACACATTGTTAGTACAGGCTATCAATGTCAAGAAAGCACTTTTAAAGTCCGCTATTTCTCCAGTCTCTTGATAGATTCCCAGCTCATGTGACTGAGTTCTGTATCATTTCACCAGTGTTCATCCCAATCAAAGCAGGAACAGATCCAGACTACTGCAGTAGACGTGTGGACTTGATGTCGCCTGTCAGAGTTCACATAAACATGTTGAAGCCCACTTCTACAGCCTCCCTGTGCAACCTCACAAAGCCCACTTCACGAGTGGTGCTGTAAATCACACAGGCTGGAGTGCACGCCCTGCCTCAGGCTAGCTCTTTAGTTGTCCTGGTCTGACTCAAAGAAAACAGCGTCCGGAGCGTCCTCCTGAGAGCACGCTCCCGGACCTGGCATGTAAACCCTGTTAACCTGAGCTGCTACCTTCCACAAGATTACCCTGACATACCCTGTCAACAAACACTGCAGCGTTCTCTCAGGGAACTCTAATGTAAGGTGAGGTATTTACCTTCATTGA
Source organism: Mallotus villosus (assembly GCA_903064625.1). Lineage (NCBI taxonomy): Eukaryota > Metazoa > Chordata > Actinopteri > Osmeriformes > Salangidae > Mallotus > Mallotus villosus. The sequence goes on from CAEFZP010000796.1 coordinate 88,954, forward strand.
GGTGAACAAGTTGTAAGGTAAATACCTGCACGAACGCACTAACAGGCACGCATGCACACACACACGCACACACACACAGGCACGCATGCACACACACACACACACACGCACACACACGCACACACAGACCATGTTGGTAGAGTTATCTTTTCCATGCAGTCTAGGGGAAAGAACCAGCTCACCATTCCATTTTTCCTGGAAGGGTTCAAGAAGCAGGAAGTCCACTGTGAGAGTATCAACCTCATGGAGAAATGACAACACACGGACGAATATGTTCAACGTATCGTTCAATCATGGAAACATGACAACAATCATTTTGAGTTATAGTCAATATCTGTCTGGCTGTTGTCTTAGTTACTACGTTTCCCAGCAGCCACGCTAAAATACTGCCTCTGGAAGAGACTCCAACGAGGTTGTTTCACGCTGATTAGGTCCCTCTCAGACAGAAGTAAACGTCAGTCAGCTGTCCATCTCCACACCGCGAGCCAGGAACCCCTCTCTCCCATTCATCAGAGCTCTCCTCCACAACGTCATGTGACAGCAGCTAGTACCTGACACTGTCTTCTGTATGTGGAAAGAAACAGCCTCCCATCATTCACTCTGATCTACTGCTTGTGATTGACAGAGGCACATAGACAATCCCATTTCCTCCACAGTGTGGAGTACATGTTGTTGCGCTCGGAGCTGTAATTACGGCAGCGATAAATACATTTCTGTAAGAAAGCAGCAAAATAACCCTAAACAGGTTTTCCAGACACATGTTGGGTGTGACCATGGCAACCTGTTGACACCAATTCGATCCTCAGGCCCCTGATAGGCCGAGCAGGGAAGGGGTAACAATATAATAAGTCTATTAATCTCCGTCCTAGCCCGCCATCATGAAGCCCCTGAGCTGGTCCCTGCATGGTGGCTCCCTTTAGGCATGATCCTCACTATGACAACACGTCCACATACACAAACAGCAGGCGTGTGTCAGGCTGCTTTCACAATGCTAGGAGGGGAGGACCGAAGCTCACTATGGCCACAGCAGGAGACGACAGTCTTCACCTGGGCTGGGCCCAAACACCTTGAAACACCAACATCTGAATGAAACCTCTCGTGGCGAGACACATTTACTGTAGATGTAGTCGATCAGCTAATCAGCTCCTATTCTCCAAGTTGCACAATTTGCTGACACAACCAATGCAAGGACGGCGTTAAAGAACACCTCAAATGCAATTTCATGATGAGTCACTGTCTGTGGACTTGCACACTCGTCAGCTCAATGGAGCTCCAATTAGCCTTACTTCTCTCAATGTACTCCTCTCGTCTCCACTCCTCCTGCCTCCTCTCCTCTCCACTTCTCCCCAATCTACTCCCCTCGCCTGTCAGGCTGTGATAATGACAATTACACAAAAGGGGAGCCTTGTGCCCAGAATGCGCACACAGCACAGTCATGCTGCCCTTTAACTACAGCACCGATGAGTCATCGTTCGTCTACTGAGAGCTTCTAACCCACTGAACATTCATTCTCAGTGCTTCAGATGGTGTGGTATCATTGTTTATTTACGACATACAGCACATGATTCATGTTTCATTGAAACAGCCTATTTGCATGTTGTAAGGTTCATATAAAGAGTGGAGGGAGGTGCACTTCCTATAAAGACATGTACAACTTGCAGCCAGAAAATAATGCATAAAAACAGATATGATAACTATGTCATACTTCATGATACTGTAGATAACTAAATGGCTGACTACTACACGTGAATGTATTATGTAGAGACATTACCAAGGTGTCTTTGTGAACAGGAAACACGAATCTGTCCAGAATCCCAATCACAGAGGATTTCATTATAGTTTCATTATCTGATACCAAACAGATTAATGCCCCAGAATCTGGCAAATCCTTCCCCCAAGGACGAGACTGGGAGCCAAAAAACAGGTCTGGCCTTGGTTAGCAAAACGTGTCTGTCAAGATCAGATATATCACACTGGCTCAGTCATGAATGTGAGACAACATCAACTCAAAAGATAGGCTGCGCTGTGTCTGATTTGCATCCCCGGCTGAATGTGTCCAGACTGGACGTGAGCAGCTGGACGTCATGCTGATTGTCAGGTTCTGTTCAAGAGATCGCTCAGCCAGGCTGCCTCCCTCTGAGCAGTCATCCACAGTCACGGACTGAAGACCTTGTCAACCATCAGCACAAAATCAATGACCCTCCCTGCAAAGCCACAGGGAGGACATAGAGAGAGAGAGAGAGAGAGAGAGAGAGAGAGAGAGGAGAAAGAGAGAGAGAGAGAGAGAGAGAGGGAGAGAAGAGAGAGAGAGGAGAGAGCAACCTCTTATAACAGAGACGAGGAGACACATCGACACCAGTGGTGGTTAAGGTTAAATGGATCTGTTCAGCTTACTTGGCAAAAACTAGTGGGTGTCCTCCAGCATTGCTACATCAGTAGGTATGAGTATGACATCAGACTACAGAAGAGAGGCAGAGAGGTGGGAAAGAGAGAGAGAGAGGGGGGGGGGTAGAGATAGATAGATAGATTGAGAGAGATAGCCCCGGGGTGGGCAGCTCTCTGCAGCTGCTGCAGATCTCTCTCTGCCAGACACTTGCTAAGACATCGGGTTTAAACGCAGACTAATGCAGCATGAGCGCACAGACACACACACACACGCTCACACAGACACACACACCTCACACACACACACACACCTACCTCTAGTACTATTCCCGTTCCGGACAGCCAGACACACCACAAGAAGGAGCACTCAGGTAGAACTGTATCTGCCCCGGGAACGTGCCCAGAAATGCTCTGTGCTCAGCCAAACTAAAACAACAACAACCAAGCGAAGAGAAGTCCTGCGGGCAGACTGTCCCAAACAGCTCCTGCCAGAGGAGCAAGAGGAGATGCACCTACAGCGTCAGTACGGTGGGCTGGGCCCGCTGGCTCCCCCGCCTCCTCTCGGCATCTCTCCCTGCGTCGCTGTCTCTCTCTTTCACTTTGACTTGTTCTCTTGAGCTCCTCTCCCTCCCCCTGTCACTCTCTCCACACACGCGCCTCGGCCCCTCCCCTCCCCCTGTCTCTCTCCGCCCCCTCTCCCTCCCTCTCCAGCCCTCCCCCTCTGTGTCGCACTGGGAGCCTGAGCTGAGGGGGTCTGGTGATGAAGTCTGTGTCTGTGTGTATATCCCGTTTCGCATGTGTGCTGTGTGTGTGTGCGTGTGTTTTTGTGTGTTTTTGTGTGTGTGTGACAGGGGAGAGCCATGTCCCTGGCCTCTATTGCAGTGCTGCAAGGTCAGGGTTTGTTATTTCCTCTCCTCGCAGAGCTCCCCAGAGCCAGAAGCAGCATTACAGCAGACACACTGACACATGCTCCGACCACCCACTTATATAAGTCTACATAAACACAAGACCATGGCATGTCAGCTTCACTACTCCACCAACTCATGAGGCAACACATTACAGAACAGCAGAAACCAACTCCTTTTAGAATCCTAAAGACTTGCACGAGTCGTAACGGAACGGCTGTCCTGGCTCTTTCCCATGGTGAGCAACGATCCAAAACTTACTGCTGCAGTTGCAGTTTGCAGCTGGCATGGAGCGGCATGAATATCCAAGAGAGGTGTCCTTCCAGTGGGAGGAGGAGGCGGATGGGGGCCGGACCACCCTGGCCCTGCGTTGTGTTCGCACGACAAGACGGAATCAAGCAGCGCTGGAAATGCCAGGGGAGAGTGGTGTGTATTCTACTCTGTTCCAAGCCAGCTGGGATTACACCTAATGGGATTTCCCACTAGTGGCCTCTTCTGACAGGTGGTGTCCCCGATTAGCTCAAATTCAGCTTGGGTTATAAAAATATCAGATGGTTAAAAGCTTTCCCTAAAGCCCTTCCTTGTTCTCCACGTACTGTCTGACACACACACACACGCACGCGCACACGCACACACACACACAGCAGTGACAGATCATCCTTCTAACCCAACAGTAGATGGAGGAATTTCACTTTGAACTTTAAAGAGTCTCTTTCCACCCGTGGGTGTTCAGCTTTGAACACGGGAGTCCCGCCGGACGGAACCGACGAGTGAGCCTCCGGGGGTGTGATGTTCACTGGGGTACTGGAGAGAGGCGAGGTGGGAGGAGGAGCCCAGTGCCTCGGTAGGAGCTGGCCGGGTGGGGGAGGATGCAGGAGGAGCAGCCGGAGTCTGGTGGATGAACACGGTCACTCCTCACCACCACGGCCTCGGCTCTTTCCATCCCACTCCCCCGCCTCCAGGTGTCCTGGTCTCGTGCCACCTGCACCTGCCTCGACACGGCACGCAGCGCCTCGCCGTGAGACGCCATCGCACACTCTACTGTACACCAATGGGGGGGGTGAGGTGAGGGGGATGGGCACCATGGAGGGTAGGGCGTGTCACACACTGTTCCGTGATGATGCTAATGGGGTAAGACGAGCTTGTCCCTTCCACATAAGTGGCTGAAAGGAGGATACACCGGGATGCACCGTCACAGAGACGGCCTCCAGTCTCAGACACAGTAAGGCAACGTGATGCAGTGTTGAGGAATTCAAGCTGAGACGAAAAGGTTGCTGGTTTGGTTGTCTATTGTTTGAGATCCACAAAAATAGCATGAAACTATAAAAAATGCCTTACAGCCTCTGGTTAGTAAAAGCACAGATCAAAGTCAATCTGAATGTCCATCTGAATCTCAGTGTGCCAATACGATCACTGATTTTATGGCAAAAGATGAGGCAGACTGCTGCACACAGAGCAGAGAGTACAGTAGGCTCACATCTGAGCGTCTGAGAGTCCATTCAAGGCATCACACTACATCCCTTCCTGTTCTCACACCCCAGCACAGACCTCATGCCAGATCTTCTACCGTCAACCACAACATCAGAGAACGGTGAGCTTGATCCATGATCATGGGGTTCAAATGTTCCCTTTATCCCAGTGACTTCCTGTCTATTCTGTGGGTCTGGGGGTCTGGCTTTAAGAGGCTGGGGGGCTCAAGGGGGAGCTCAGCTGTGTCGTTCCCTGTTCTGAGCCCTGCTAAAACCCTGGGGACATCGGGGAGGGCTGAGCAGTCCTGCTCGGACGGAAAATGACCAGTAGAGGGAACCATTGGCACAATTTATTTTCTTTGGATGTTGACCGTGCTGACAGCGCAGCTAGTCCAACTTTGATGACAGAACTCTTTCAGAATTTATGACCCAAGTATTGGCTTAAAAGACCAAATGGAAATTGGTTTGGACTGCTCTACCCATATCTTTAAGATCTACAATACTGATATCTAGTTCTTGGAACGAGCCAACAATCCAAGTGGCTAATTAGGGTGAGAAGCTAACTCACAGATGAGGCAGGGAGGGATTTTTGACAAATTAACAGCCTCCTGTAAATCGTCAATCTCTCTTCTCTGACCAATTAAAGAGGGAACATGTGAGAGAGGGAGTGAGAGAGGGAGTGAGTGAGAGAGGAAGTGAGAGAGAGAGCGATGGAGGGAGAGTTGAGGTGTCTCGCTCAGGCTGGCCACTCAGGGGAGCTCATTAGAGAGAACTCCTAGCTGGCTCGGCTTCTGACGACACCTCTGCCTGATGACTGGATCCCACACAGCCAAACAGGAACGTTCCACTCAAACTCCTGACAGCCTGTCACACTGTTTACCAGCCCAGACACAATAAATAAGACTCCGTCCTCAGTCTCACAACGCCACAGACTCAAATCCTGATTAAAAGGATTCAAGATTCAAGACCCTTTTTTTCCCTTCATCTCTCTGGGTTTCTCACTGATCAGAGGGTAGTACTGCAGGTAAGAAATACTGGCTACAAGCGTTACAGTCTGAGAGCGTCTTCCACACAGCCAGGAGAGTATAATTACCTTGGAAAAGCGAAATGTGCGCTTTGTAATTGCTCGCTGACAGTTCCTCTGCTCTGTGGGGATCTACTCTTTCCTGACTCGCCGCTGCCTCTCTACAGCCTCACCGCTGCCTCTCTGCTGCCTCACCGCTGCCTCTCTGCAGCCTCACCGCTGCCTCTCTGCAGCCTCACCGCTGCCTCACCGCTGTCTCTCTGCAGCCTCACCGCTGCCTCACCGCTGTCTCTCTGTAGCCTCACCGCTGCCTCACCGCTGCCTCTCTGCAGCCTCACCGCTGCCTCACCGCTGCCTCTCTGCAGCCTCACCGCTGCCTCACCGCTGTCTCTCTGCTGCCGGGAGTCTTCCACTTGGAAAAACGAGGCGGCCTCTTGGCTGCCCCTGTCTAAACACTTAAACATATGCTCCCTAGTAGGTATCAGGAGCAGTGAGCTGTGCCGCGGCTCCCCTACTCATCCAGGCCACATGCTAGCACACGCACTGGAGGGGCTGAGTGGAGCTTTGATGGCTACCAGAGCTGGCATTCGAGGTAATGAAGCATGGCATAGATGAGAGCGTGCCAGGTCGGTACCTGCTCTGAGAGAGCCCCCAGTAGACCACCCTGCCCTGGATGAGCTGCTCCGCCCTGCCTGCCACTACCCACTGTTTGTTTACGCTAGATCAAGCGAGCACTGGCTTTAACAACTGTTTACAAGCCAGGAAGAGGTAGACACCCCCTCCCCCCGCCCCCGCCGCCCCCCTGCTGACACAACACCACAACCCTGCCATCTCTCTCTGCCTACCCATCATGCAATAGCCAATTTGGTGGGACCTCCCTCCTGCTGTGAGTGGCAGGGTCTGACTCTTCTTCTTGTCTCTGATAAGACAGAGGCCAGGGGAACGGTCCCCCTTGCTCAGATCTGGCTGGAGCCAACACAGATCAGATCACAGATCAGCCATGGGGGGGGATTCAGTGGTTCTGCTGCCTGGGTCCTAACATTGGAAGTGGACAACAGAGAGTGTGTTTCCCTGGGTATGTCTGGAGGACATGATAGATAGATAAAGGGTGAATGTACTGTATGCTTCAGACACTGTTTGTCATGCAACAAACAAACCATATATATATTTTCTTTCATCTCGAGTTTCAAAGTTTGAGATGAAACCACCCGAAACAGACAGACACAGTGATTGAAGGTGTACTGTAGGAGACTGCTGATCTATGATATTGTCAATTGCTCTAGTGGCATGCCAGGACAAAACTAAAGCTTCAAAGCCAAGTCATTGAGATGAATTTCCAGAGCTCATTTTTGGATGGTCTCTTTCAATTATGAGAACTTCTAAAAAAGGGATGAGACAATGAGACTCATAGCAGACCGATTGCCAATAGCTCTGACAGAAATTCTTATAAGCTTGTGTCAAAAAAAACAGTTTATTGTTCCCTTGCAACAAAGCAGCACTAAAATGACATCGCGCCAAGGGCTATAATGACGACTACATCCATTATCTTCTTGACACCTATTATCAGCTCACTTGAATGAACAATCTGCAATGAATTTTTTATGTGGCCTATCTCTCCGATGACATCACATAAGTCCTCTTGGCCCATCGATCAAACAGGGGGAAATGTGTGGGCTGCGCTGCTGGCACACCCAACATCCTCTTCATCCATCCCTGAAACTCCTTCCTACTCATATACAGCCTCGTATACCCACAACTAATAACTGTGCATATCTCTATCTATGATACCAAATTCTCTATAAACTTCGCCATACTAACATTAAAACCTAATTAGATGTTACAATCCTTGTCATTATGGCTGGGGAAGACAGATTGGTGTGTGGGGACCACACCCCTTTCATTACCATCAGGAGCTGAGGTTCACCAGCTGGCCAGGCCATGCCATCCTCTCCCCCTCAATCCCTCTCTCTCTCTCTCTCTCTCTCTCTCTCTCACACACACACACACACATAGCCACACCTCCCCCACAGACTACCTCCCTAAATGTCCCTTACCCAATCACCACACAGGCACCATCTGCACTGTCCTTACTTGCTGATTGATCCAAGGGGAGAAAGAGAGAGAGAAACAGCAACACAAGACAGACAGATAAAGAGACAGAGACATGGCCATAGAGACAGAGATAGTTTGCACATGGACAGACAGAGAGAGAGACACACAAAGGGAGACAGAGAGATGATATCAGAGGAGGGCAAAAACAATCCTGACAGGGTCTGTTATTAGTGCTAATGGCAAGGTTAGGGGATAATTGCACAGTTTTATGTTAAACACAATGCCAGAAAACAAAGTAAGAGAGAACGAGAGAGAGAGAGAGAGAGAGACAGACAGAGAGACAGACAGACAGACAGACAGACAGACACAGACAGACAGACAGACAGACAGACAGACAGACAGACAGACAGACAGACAGACAGACAGACAGACAGACAGACAGACAGACAGACAGACAGACAGACAGACAGACAGACAGAGAGAGAGAGAGGGGAAGATAGAAAAATAGATAAATGGATAAGAGAGTAATACATAGAGACTAGAGGTTATTTGGTGAGGGAGGAATTTACAACAAACACAGTCCCACAGTGTTTGTCACTGGCCAGGAGCCCTGTTTGACCACAGTGAGGTCGGAGGTCAAACAGTCAGAAGATAAGGAGTTCATCTAGCTTTAAACGAACATACAGCCTGCTGCATCACCTGTCAAACCGAGATATGTGAATCATTATGATGATGGCAATAAAAGAGTGTGTTAACAAAGGGGAATTGCAAATGAGCTTGAGATTGATTGGGCCTGTTCCCTCTGTTCAGAGAGGAATTGATCGTTGGCTTCCCTGGAAGTCTCCAGTCATGAATAGTAAAGAGCTGGAGGCAGGTGTGTGGGTGTGGGGGTGCAGGGCTGCCCAGAGGGCTGAGGGACGCAGGGACGACAGCAGAGAGGGGCAGGATAGTTCACTAACCCCTACTTTTCTCTCTTTAAAGAGAACTTTGTTTAAAAAACTTTTTGCACCCTAAGACTGCCCTTGACAATTAACGGTGCATTATGACTATGTTTAATTTGGATCATTTTCCATATCATAATCCACACAGAAGAGAAGCTGAACATGACGGTTCTTATTACAGTTAGACCATGCCGTCATGTCGATGACTGGGTGAATGGCACTGAACCACAGGCTCCACTCTATTTTACAGCTCAGATTTGAAAACACAAATGTAGTCAAAAACTGTGGAAATAATCCAGTAAAAAGAATCAAGTCAGTGGAATTGTTCCCAGAGCATAAAGCTGCAGGAGGTGTTCTGCAACAGCGGGGCCGCTGTTGCCTTCCGTGATTGGCTACATCGTTACATGTTTGTTCAGCCACACTGCATTTGGGAAGACGGTTTCCAAGGATGGAGATCAGGGTTTCCAGATGGCGTGTTTGATGAGAAAAAGCTTCAACTTTTAAACCCATCAGAGTTCTGACACACAACACTCCACCCAAGGCTGGCCCTGACTCTGGCCCTGACTCTGGCCCTGACTCTGGCCCTGACTCTGGCCCTGACTCTGGCCCTGACTCTGGCCCTGACTCTGGCCCTGACTCTGGACCTGCTGCATGAGGGATTCCTCTGTGTGCTGTTTGCACTTTCTTTAAAAGGATACTTCTGTGTAAAATTGTCCATAATATTCCAATCAATGAATAATGTATGATAATAACCAATAATCTACATGAGTCTATAAACACTTGTTTCTGCTTTGTTATATATTTCCTTCCTTCTGTGTGTTTTTCGTAGACTGTGCCCAAAATATGAAACAATACTCAATTAGGTGTGGTTTGGGGGCAATAATACAGCTGTAATGATGAATGACATAGCAGCATGTGACCAGGCAGGCAGCTGTTAGCACTGCTCTGTGGTGCAGAGAATCCCAGCATCCTCAATCCCATGTCCCTCTCTGGGGATTCTCACATGTTCTGTATTCCAACGGTTTACATAAACTAGACAGGAAATCAAGAGGGCTCCCTCCCACTGCTGCGATGGGGCCCTTTACAAACGTGTTAAAGTGGCAGAGACCTTTTGCTCCCTGCCGAGAAAGTAATGGACTTTCATTTGACACGCTGGGAAGTCCTACCTCAGATAAGACGAGAGGAATGACAGCTTTTCCATTTTAAAAACCCTTAAAAAAAGAAGAAATGTGTGAGAAAAAAAGCAGCCAGGCTCAACTCTATCAGCCTGTCATTAGCTCGTGGCGCATGGCTGTTAACAGTCTCAGAGTGGCGTCAGTCCACTGTGGATGCCACAGCGCAGGCCAGCCCTGGAGGATCTGCCCTGCAGGCTCTGGTGTGGCCCACACACTGACCTGGCCTCTCTCAACACCGGGGTCACATTGGCCATGAATGTTGGATGAGCTGGGGAGCTTGCCAGCGCTCATTGGAAATGCATAAAAGATGTGGATGGAGAGGAGGCCAGGTGGTGGAGAGGTCTCTGACCACAGAGCAGAGAGGCGGCTCTGACCGGCCATCAGGGTCATGGCCATGACACAGGGGCACCATTGGGCTGGATAGGAGCCTATTACAGCACATACCATTAAAGTTCTGTTCAATCAAACTTATCGTAGTTAGAGCCCTCTCTGCAGTCGTGAAAGTATTAAAGTTACATTCATTCATACATTGTTTTTATTGAAGCTGACTCAGGGAGATTCGCACAAGAATCCCAATGCACTTGTACTTGTACCTATGCAAATGGCAATAAATATATATTCTATATTCTATTCTATTCATTATTACGTGAGATTACGTTCATTATAATCTTATCTATAACACACAAGTGATTGTTCAAGTGAGAATGTATATCTAACTCACCAATTGAAACATAATATGTAATGGTTATCCAATAGACCATAAAACTCCCATTAGAACAAAGATAATGAAGCCAATACAGCTGCTGTACTTAGGACCTACTAATGGATCCTAAATGCTATTTTCTTTAGCTAGGACAACCTCAATAAAAACCATCCATTTCAAATGGAAATAAATAACCTGAAATGTTAAAATTGTAATAACATGGTTAATTACGACACTATCAGTGTCCAAGCTGCAACTTACAGCAGGAGAATGCTACCAGCCTATGTTTTACTTCAATTAACTGAGAAAACAAGACAGGAAGACATCCACTGAAACATCTCGGGAGTGTTGTACAGGCAGCTGTATACAAAACACTCCCAAAAGGCCTCCATGCACTGCTGTTTCCATCATTCAGGAGACAAGCAGTTGAAACGGATTAACCTTTACATAACACAGCACAACCAAGACCCAAAAAGACACAAGCTCAATTATGATGAAAAGAATTCCAGACATAGTTAAGACCAAAGCGTGACATTCCTTGGGAATGGCATAAGAAAGCAATTGGTAAAGGATACCACTTCTGAATCAATTCAACATAGATAACAACGTTCTTGACGTACAGCCCAACCAGAGCAAGAGAGAGAAAGAGAGAACAGCAATATTCTCCGAACCAGGAAAACAGTGTTCCACATGACTGGGAGCACCTGGTTTGTTGAGGCTAAATATAACTTCATTCCTGGGTAGGAACCCTCCTTGTATAACCCCTTCTCCCAGAGAGCCAAGCTGACTATCTCTGTATTAGACAGACAGAAAGCATTACTCACCCACAGTTCGGTGGAAACCAGTGGCCAGTCTGGATGGCTTGTCAGGCACTGCTATTCTGCTACTTGCTATTTCAGTAGACCTGTGTTATGTAGTAAACACTGACTACCTCCTGTTTACCTCAGGGACCTGTCATATGTTCTCTCTCTCACACACACTCTGTCTCTCTCTCTCTCTCTCTCTCTCTCTCTCTCTCTCTCTCTCTCTCTCTCTCTCTCTCTCTCACTCTGTCTCTCTGTCTCTCTCTCTCTCCTGTGCTGGAGCAGGAGCGGAAACGCGTTTTCTCCTGAGTCATTGCGGCTGCTAAAACAGAAGAGCGTCCAGTCCTGTCAGGCCAACCACCATGACTCCGCTACTCTGTTTACGGCTCCGTGGACCAAGACAACCATGACCATCAGACCCACCGACACCACTCAGTTAAGAGGGGACGGGGGTGTGCTCAGCCAAACAACTTTACCTTTCAAGCCTCTAGGTCTGTCTCCAGAGTCTACTGAAGCAAACGGATGATGTCGGCCACGGGGTCTTCGTGGGAAGGCACAGCGAAGGTCTGTTGTGGGCTCACGGTCGAGTCCTCTCTGCTCCCCTGGCAGTCTGTCTGCTGGGCAGGAAGCGGCTCGCGTCTGGGAGACTCGTTAAGGTCCTGTGCGAGGAGCCAGCGTTGTGCCGTGAGCGGCAGAGATACGACTCCCCTCCTCAGGGAGACGTCCGTCAGAGCAGGACACAGACAGACAGGCCACCTCCAGTGGCGGCTGGCTCCAATGTGTGTCTCTGAGTAAATTAATAATACCCTCGGCTTCCTTGGCCTGCGTTTGAAATGGCCAGATCAAGTTCCCTGGGCTCTACTGTTTCACTGCTGTCTTTTTAAAGCGCCTGGAAGCTTTAGAAACAGCCTTTGAAAATGTTTCTTACCTAGCTAGCACTATCAAAGACGTACCCTGCTCGGCATAGAAGGCCCTTTAAGGATCATTTATTACAAATGGTTCAAGTGAAGCAGGTTGACTGTTTCCCAGCAGCTGCTCCCAACCTAGTACTGAAGGGTTGAACAGGGAGTGCGGTTAGCAGGGGACTTACAAACACACAACCACAAACAGCACGTATTCAGACAAGTATTACCAAACCAAGACCACAGCTGGTTACAGCAGAACATGACACAGGATGTGAAACTATTTGAAACATTCAGAGGTATGACTGTTGACTGTTCCGGAATGTCCCGTCCCAGGAGAGACACGCCTGTGGCTAGGAGAACTGAAGAGACTATCTGCTCCGTCAGGAAGAGAGAACATCAAAGGGCCCTTTTGTGATTTTAAACAAACAGTGTAAAAAGGTGTGTGGAGCAGACTAGGAGGACAGTAGACTGCTATCAGCCGGTCCTAAATGAGAGGCTGCTCTACAGTTCAAAGGTCACGTGATTCCAATGCTACACACAGCAGACATGACAGCAACTCATACCTGTAGTTTCTGCTAGCCTTACCAACTTTAGAAATGTCTAATACCCTGGCCTTGTGGTTTGCATGCGAGTCTCTCAACATTAAAGAGACTGTGAAGGCACATGTGAGTCAGAGTGAGGATGTGTGTGACTTCCCACGAGTGTGCTGGCTCTGGGGATTGACAACATTCAAATACTGGATGGAACTAGAGAGGAAAACATGGAAATGTGGGCTTCATGGGAAATTAACAGAGATGGAAAAATACAAAAAAATCGGAAATACAATAAAATGACGGTTTGACTTGGTACGAGAGAGGAACAGTTCTGTAAGAAAACCCAAACCATAACTGCGGTTGGCTAACCTCAAAGATTTAAATTATAGACCTTTAAAATGTTGGGTTGCGATTGGCTGGTGCTGACTAAGACAGCTCTAGCCTCCCTGGCCACTAATTTGAACCTTGGTGTACTGAAATGACTAGTTAGGACCATTACTGCTTTAACTCCTCTTCTGCTGCTTATCTAATGGCAACTCTGCGATACACCAGCCCAGGCAGACTTGCTTTGCAGCTCAACTAAAACAATAGGTTATGCTTGAATAAACAAACCAAGCAATACTGAAGGTGATTAGCATTGTGAAATAAAATCTCAAAGCAGTTTCTGCCAAATCCAAGTTAGTCTCTGATTAGTACTGTATGTATTTTCTTAATACAAGTTACCAGAATATGTATACACTATGTGTAAACGGTTATAAAACCATATTAATACAATTATAGAAAGTATATAACTGTGAACTAATCCAATCTCAACAATTAAATCATAATAAAATAAACCTGACTTTGGAAACAGTGTGGTTGTCCATGTGAGAGCCATAGACCTGTGGCACAGGTGTGTCAAACAGCGTAAGATAGAAGAGGACTCTTCCCCTGGCTGTGCCTGCGTGGACCAGCCCTGTCTGATGGGTTTCCCAGTAGCACTCCTGTAACAAGATCTCCTACCTTATCGTCCGCACTGAAATGCAGTACTTCCACATTAGATTCCACATGGCACAGACATCGCTTGGCTGAAGACTTCAGACTTGTTTTTTGAGAAATAAAAAACTATGAGTGGGCCAGAAGAACAGAATGTAAAACGGCGAGCATGACAGGACAGATGATCTCTCTATCAACATCCAACCATGCCACTCCTCTCTTCCTTTACTTGAGCACCAAACATCCCACTTAGTTTTTTCCAGACTTCTGTGGAAAAATGACTAGTTCTCTCTCCCGGGGTTTGGGTTACAGCAGCCACTCGTGTGTTCTGTCTAGCAAAGTCTGAGCAGCCAGACTAAAGTGTTCCCCTCAGAGAGCCTAGTCTGATCCAGCATTACCAAGTAAGGCCAGCTGCTAAGTGGACTACACAGAGACTACACACTCCTCAGTTTACCCCTGTAATGCTAGCACATGGTCGCATTCCAGCAGCCCACTGCTACCCCTAAGTCTGCAGCGTATCACTTTCTCCAGCTCTCTTCTGGCTACAATACAGTCTAAATCATCTAGACATGCTGGTCGGGGGTTCTCCGCTAGTCGCTAGACTACAGGAGGGCTGGTTGGCCAGCTTGTTTGTCCCATTTTCTAGAAATCAGTGACAAGTCTACCCATGGAACACAGGCAAGGGGAAAAATCCCATAGGTGACCCATAGTCATAATCAGCCTCACTGAAATGGCTGTGAAAGAATTATGGAATTTGCATAGCAGTTATCTCACTGTGGGTCTGAAAGTATTGTAGTCCCCCAGACAAGAGACACACTCAGTAGCTGTCAGGTCACAATCAAGGAACGGGTTTGGAACAAGAGTCTGGACTACAATAATAGAGAGGGGAAGAAGAGAGGGGAAGAAGAAAATAGACTATTTCAAAATATAAAATGATGATAAGGGGCATGTGAACTGATAAACACACCAAATATTGCATTTGGCTAAAGAAGAGGGTGGGGGGAGGGGGCTTCGAACAATATTACCACCAAACCGAGAACCTTTCATGTTTTATTATATTGCTTTGTTGAGAGAAGATACATGATACAGTACTTACTGGAGGGGAATGTAGAGACCATGCACCCCAAAACCAACTGTTTTGAGTCTCACTTGTGGATATAGAGCACCCCACAGTTAAAGCATAGCTTCTCAACCACTTAAAATCAAACAAGGAACATCCCATGGAAAACGAATTATGAATTTTGCATTAAGTGAAAATGCAAATTCCAAGTTCACTTCAAAGCCTGCAATTTGTGTGTGTGTGTGTATGTGTGCATGATGTGCTGGGCTCTGATGCAGCCTTCAGGGCCTAGAACTAGGAACAGCTGCATCGCCTACAGGTCTCTCTTCCATCGTCCACTGAGCTTTGAGCCTCCGTGTGTACTGTGCCAACGTAGGCCAGGTTCTCATCCAAGCAGGGGAGCAGGACACCTCTTCAGAGAGGGGTGGAAGGAAGAAAGGAAGGAGGGAGGGAGGGCGGGCGGAAGGATGCCCTGGAGGATGCGGAGAACATCAGGAGCTGTCTGTTCTCTCATTATTTGTCCAGATCCCCCTGCAGGCACCACAGATGTCCCTGGAGAGCCCAGGGGAAGTGACCATCCTGCCAGTTACTGGGCAGCAGCACGGTTTGCTCCACCATGTTCTCAAACACACGGGAAACACAACCTCATCTTCAGCCTGATCCCCAGTCAGCTCTCACGGAGGCCATCATGCCGGCCAGCCTCTAGCAAGGTCAGGCCACCTGAACGTTTGATGTTTTCATGTTTTCATTTGTGATACAGTGAGGCCCATCAAGGTTGTCAGTGTGACAGGAAGGAGAGAGAGGTGCCTTTCATCTATTAGACACAGTAGGAGGCCATGAGGTGATATACTGTCCACTGATAACGTTTTAGTTGACAGATCTCGTTTTTTCTTGTGTTTAATGTATAGTTCATGGTTTGCCAGGTGGCTTTTTTACCAAAGGGGGACCAAACGATGCATAGGAACAGGTCCTTCTTTTTACCAACCATGATGCCACTGTGTAGCTTGACTGATAGAATGAAGTTAAGTGAACTATAAAGCAAGGTATAACACGCTATGGGTTTGCTGACACATGGTTATGCAAAGCCACTGGCATGCTTCTAACGGACGCCTGCCTTTATTATTTTAGACATTTAAGAATAGATGTCTATTTCCCCTCACGGTCAGACTTTGTGGCCTTTCTCGGAGCAGCTGCCAGCCTGTCACACACACACGCACACAAATCATTCATTCCACATTCCACTCCTGACATGATTGTGTGCAATGTGGAAAATAGGAAAATATTTTTCCTAAAAAAAGTTTGTGACCACATAGAACCGGCCACATACCCTAATACCACAGATAATAACATGGTGTACATAACTAGAATAACAACTAAATAGAGACAAGAAAATAAAGGTGCCAACACTGTGCTAGACAGCTAACAATATGTCCTCGATGATAAGAGATTGTAAAAAATTGGGATCACAGGGATGAATGGCACCCCCAGAAAAAGGCACTTTAGACAGGGTGGTTCCATTTCGTCTCAGGAAGATAAGGATTTATAGAGAGAGTGACTGGGATCAAACTGTCTGCTACTAGACATGTCTGCCACTACAATCCCTAGAACAAGCTAACACAATAAACAGCCTCCAGCTATGAGTGTGAATGAAACTGGAGCCATCCTGAGAGGGACATGTGTGCGTGTGTGTGTTTCTGTGTACCCAATAGGCAAACAGATGTACAGGGATTTGCTGAACCAGAGCTGAACATTAATGCAATTAGCACCTTATTAACTATAGGTAAGCCTTATAACTGCAACATTGCATTTCACACAATGTAAGACACTCCTCTAAATGCAAGGTCATCTCTGCACTGCTGCATGGAAAGTGATGCATTCTCTCATAAATTGTATTAAAGCCACTCCCATTAGATGGGTAAGGGCGTGTTGAGCCTAACCAGCTCTCTCTGTGATTGGTCTGGGACTTCTGAAGAGTAGGGCTCCACCCACCAGGGCAGCTCAAAGGAAAACCAACAACGTGCTCCATGACTTCAGATGGCTTCTCTGAAATCCTATGGGCACATTAAAGTGTGACGGGTCAAAGAGCCTGTCTGTTATCATCAGATAGGAAGGCTTTAATCACACTGACTATATACAGCATGCAGAAACTCTTGTGATCAGAGGGTCCGTAAAAAAATATCCTTTAGACGCTATCATGCTCCCAGCCATCACTATGATCATATCCAGTATGTGGGTGTCTTAGGTCGGGTGGGCCTGAGAAACGTGGATGAAGCGGAGGAGGTGGAGAAACATATGGAAAGGGAAATGTCCAGTGACAAGAAGGCAGCATGGTTCCTGACAGCTTCAATGTCAACACACCATAAGAGCTTCTTCACTTCACTTGCCTCTGAGCCCACCTCCACACCCAGGGTCTCTCACCAGCCCTCACAACAATAGACATTACTGTCAACTCAGGCTTTCAACACAGGGATCATTTATTTAGCTAATAAAGTACGACATTGTGTGACAAACCACAGATGGGTTCATTGTCATGATGAAAACAAAGTTCAAGTGCATACATGCATAACACAATTATGAAAGGAGTTGATTTTCTAACCAACTCAGATGTACAATGCTGTGCAATTTTAAGTTCTTTATGTACCAGCTCCCTCTAGCATTTCACCAGAGCAAATTAGAACAAAACTGATTTAATTTCAGTTGCTGCCGCTCGCCCTCCCCCCCCAAAAAAACCTCACATCCAATACATAATTAATTAGCTATGTATTATTGCAAACAGACACAAACGACCAGTTGGGATTATTAATGGAGAGGATGAGTGTGGAGCAGTGGTGTGAGAAGGAGAACATCCTAGACCCCCCAGAGACATCCTGTAAGGGAGGGGGGAGGGCACATGCAACCCGGCCTCACGGCTGTGAGCTCACACACAATAGAGAGGGATAAAGTGAGCTGATGTCTCTTATCAGGTCACAGTGACACAATAAAGGCCCTATTCAGATGTGTGGACCCTGCTGACACACCATCCCTATCCCCCTCTCAGTCCTGGTGCAGTGTGGTTCCGGGCAGGGACTGGGTGGGCCCCTGACTGGACAGTGTGAGTGGCACTAACTGGAAGCTCCATCAAAGTTACTAAGTTAAGTCCCTTTGGTAAGTCCATTTAAACTGGGCTAGTCCAACAGGATGTGTCATGTCAACCTGCAGCAGTTGACTGTGATTATGAATCCATACACTGTCATCTCCATAATGTCCAGACACACAGTTACAGCATGTTACATGCATGCAGTACTGCTCAGTTGTATCGCTTTGGATAGAATCGTCTGATAAATCAATACAAGTTAAAGTTGTGAGATGGATACTAAATTGTGAGGAAAAAGACCCACAGGCTAGATTTGTATAGTGCATTTACCATAACATAGAACCCTGCCATGTAGGAAGGGCATTGTTGGCCTTACCTTCTGTAAAAACCAGTCAAAGGCTGCAGACAAAGAAACTGCCAGTAATCCAAACAAAAGGCTTTGAACTTCAACATTGTTCTTGATGGACTCGGAGACTTCAAAGATCATGGGTTAAAAGCTCCATAAAGGATTGACGGTCCTCCCAGACATAATAAAGCTGGCATTCATCAGAGCTCCTGTGTTTACAGTATGTCCGTTGCTCTGTTAAGGACGTGAAAGGGTTAACTGAAACACCCCCACATGGCACAGTCCCATGTCAGGGCATGGGGCTGCCAGTCAGCCACATGGTAGAGGGAGCTGAGCTAGCGTCCGGTCTCCTGGTGCAGGTATGCTGCTCTCCTACCCAGGATGTGACCAGACTCCAGGTGTCCTCTGTCTGTCACACCTTGAGCTTCCTGGGTGTCTCTGATAGAAACGTCACACAGCAGCCGTCAGCCCGTCAGCCCGTGAGCTCGTCAGCAGGCTGCTCTGCTCTGCTGCTCTCCTCCTCCAGGCACAGTGCGTGTGTTTAAGAGAACGAGCGCTGGAGGCTTAGAGGACCAATCCTCCCCCCACGCGTCCCCCACAAACTTCCACCTCCTCTTCAGTCCAGGCCCGGCTCCTTTCCTCTTCTCGTCCTGCTCCTCCAAACTCAGTCTATCACAAGGCTCAGTCAGTCGGTCCACAGACGAGGAGGCTCCTCTGTCCACGTGCTGCTCGGAGCTGAGTTACAGCTGCTTCCATTGTCTAATCAGCCACAAAGACAAGGTCCAGCCACGGCACGCCTCGCTGAGATGACAAAGCACACAAAGGCCTCCCACTACGGCTGTATCAATTATGTTTTATCAGATGCCGCACACTCTTTGCCAGCCAGGCCCGCCTAGAGAGACGCTAATCACCAGCAGCACATGGTGCACAGTGGGATGGGCAGTTCACCAGAGGGGCCCGCCTCACACCACCACACACTCCCCCCTCACACACACACCCAACCACTCCCTCACCGCACACACACACACATCACACTCACACACCACACACACACACACTCACACACCTAACCACCCAACCACGTCACTATAAGGCATACAGTGCCCAGACTGGTTGCTGAGGCAACTCAAACTGGAAACAAAAATACAAATAGGACCTTGATGACCATCGGTGATTGGTTTGGGAGCAGGGACAGAGAGGAACTGAGAGAGACATGATATGAGAACAGAGTGCCATGGCCGTGGTGTGCAGTAACCCCTCAACAATGTTGTCTGCGTTTCAGTGTCAGCTAATCAGTTTGTCCAAACAGAATCCATTCAGAGTGCTCCCACATTAGCATAACTTGATGAACTCAGCTATGGAACAAGGGCCATGGAAAAATATCCTCTCCACTAAGCGATTTA
Organism: Mallotus villosus; assembly: GCA_903064625.1. Lineage (NCBI taxonomy): Eukaryota > Metazoa > Chordata > Actinopteri > Osmeriformes > Salangidae > Mallotus > Mallotus villosus. Next base: position 108,706 of record CAEFZP010000796.1, read on the forward strand.
ACTTACCATTAAGTGAGCTAAAACAGCCATTTGTAGACAAACGAGCAGTATTAAAAACACAGACCTTTTTTATTAACAAATTGCTAATGGCAGAACACGGTATGCGTAGGGAACAAGGCTATGTTTTTTCTTAAATGAAAGACAACCAATATTAATTAGCATTATGCTAACAGAGTAGGACACTTCTTGGCCAGTTACCAGTACTGTGAACCACACACACAGAGAACCTAATGTGAGTAGAATGTTTAATAACAGTGTTGACTGGCCCACTAGCCTCTTCCACGACCCACCACTGACACTGTCTCTGTCAATAGCATCCTGGCACATGTTGACCCAGAGTCTAGCCATGGTACCTAATGTCCACTGGCATAGAGGAAGGGGAGAGGGGGGGATACTATGAAGACATTGTTTGAACAGGCAAAATAGAAGAATTTTCTTCCTACTTGTTTCGTCTTTGATGGGAGAAAAAATGTAGCTCCTTTGAGGCTGTATAAGGACAGGGCAGGAAATAAAGCTGCCATTAACTGTGTCATTTTAATTTTCAAATTCAGTATTTTATACATTTTTCTCTAAATCTCAGGATTTGGTCTTAATGCAGTTAAATTGGGTTACTATGAAGCAGAACTGGATTTAAAGCCTTGAAACAAATGCTAAATGTGCTAAAAGTAAAGAAAAAACATGTAATCAGAATCTTTTCCAATTAAACTGTAGCCCTTATAGAGCTGTAAGGCATTGGAAGATGTTGTGATACTTCCCTGATAATCTCCCTGATAATCTCTCAGTAAAAGCTAATATTGTCCACAACGGTTAGGGTCGGCTAAAAGTGTAAGAGTTAGGTGGCACTTCATCAATTTGCAATTTTGTAGCAGGCAGTTAAATGTATACCATCTTTTATCTGTTTAGGACTATAACAGACATGAGCATGAGGTGGGCCACATAGTCCCTCTGCCTTAATAAGGAGCCCTTTAAACACTTTCCTTTGTCTCTCTGACAGTCTGGGGGGAGGGGACCCTCTTCAGGGGGGCTAGGCCAAGGACTATTGAACAGATGGAGCTGCCAAATCCATCATGTGCAGTCCAGGGCTGGGGGGCTCTGCCATCCTATTCCAGAAAGCATAGAGGGGCGATCAATGCCTGATCACCTCTTTACCCAGGGTACACCTCTCTGCCAATCTACAGGAAGATTGGGGACTGAAATGGAAAAACGGAATGGGATTGTACAGAGAAGGAAGATAGACAAAGGAGCTCCCATCCCAAGCCCTTTCAACTGGGATAGTGTTTGACCCCCATTTAGCGATGAACAGCCCATTACAGACTTCACAGCCAATGCCTCAGACTTAATAGGAAGATTACTATGCTTGTCACACAGTATTATACTCACTCCTCCCTCAAAACAATGAACAATAATATGTCCACACTCCTCAGGAGATAAGCTTGGCAATCAGACATAGGAAAGAGTATTACTGGCTATCCATACCGACATTTGATAACATCTTATTGGGACGAGCGCTACATCTCCCGCTTAGGCCAGCCTGCACCATGATAGGACCCCAGGTGCAGCACTGGAAGTACCCAGCTGTGGCCTCCCACTAAACGAGCTGGAGGGGGGAGCTATGTTAATGAGTGTAGAGAAAGTGCAGTCACCACCTGGGTAGGCGCCACAGAGCAGGGAGCCTTTTAGCCACCACTCAATAGCATGGTGGGAGCTCTCGTTCTAAACAAACCGACACACTGTTTCACTGAGAGAAGCCAATAGCCTAGGACTGTTTAACCAGACACAGAGTTGGGCTGAGAGGGTTTAAAACTGAGGGGAAGCCCTATGCAATATGATGACTCAAGCAACGCGTCCGTAGTTTAACAGGAAAAGGAAGCATGGGGTTGATATCCACCTTCTCTGTGTCTGAGTAGCAGAGGTCTCTCAAGCACAGGTCATACAGGCCGACTTCACTACAGAACGCCGCGCGGAGCTCCAGAAAGAGAGGCTGGATGATATTGTAAGAGCAGTGAAATAGATTCAGTCGGAAACATTTATCTAGCCCCTGCTGAGCTGTTCCAACGGCTGTTTGACCGCTGCTTAGCAATTTCAGAGAATGGCTTCACCCCAAGTCCACTATTACAGCTATCAATATGAGATGAGAGCCGCTTTCAGCAGTCATGCAAGTCTGGGACAAAAAGATGTGGGGAAAAAGTGTGAACAACTACTAGAATGGTGGGGGCTCATCCCTTTGAAGATGAAACCGGTTTTGTAGACTTTTCTTCTCTCTTTTCATTCTGTGTAACATCCATAACCCTTGTTACACCGAATAGAAAATTTTTCTTTAGTTAAGGTAAAGGTCATTTCAACTTTTAAAAGGTACAATTACACAACTCAAAATAGAAACAGAGCTAGAATGTCAGTTTTTTTACAGATTGTTAAGCCTGCGCATAATGCCAGTGGGAAAACTGGATCAGACAAGACTTGTAGACCACATGATCATCATGAGCCCAACCCGTTTCATGTTCCAAGAGAATGTTCTGGTTTTTAACGCATAGGGTACCAAAATGCTTATTTTCAGAAACATCAAGCCTGTTTACATTCTCCAGCTGCACAAACAAAGCCCCATCCCATCGCCACAGGACTTTGCTGATGCAGGAGTCATAACAGGTTATATAATCCAGTTTATCCTCATTATAATGACCTTACACTCATATGACCTTCATACAATCAACACATTCTTGCAAGAGTCAGACTAATTGAGTACACCCCCATTGAAACATTTGCAATGTGTCTTCAAGCAAAAGAACATGTGGGTCTTTTGTGATGTTGCTATAGGTCGATGACAAGCTTTTAGAGACCGACAGGCCTGATTGAGACCCAGTAGGGAAGCAGAAAACCCTCTCAGGCCAACACCTTCCCTTCCCTCCCCTTCTCTCCTCTGTGTTCATTACTGGGACTCTGCTGCTTCACATTGTGTTTACTGTCAGATAGCAGCGTGTTGCCATCTCACCCAATTGAGGACGCTCTGCTAATTCCCCACTGAGAATAGCCTCTGTAGCAGGGGATAGTGGCAGGGCAGACTGGTTCTCTTCCCCTGGAGCAAGGATACCCAGGAAGCCCAAAAAGAAAGAGAGGGAGCCGCCCAGCCAGGACGGCCCTAACGGCCCCCCTGAGTCCGCGTGAACCTTGGAGGCTGCTGCCCTTGTAATTGCAGCTATTGTGTGGGCATGTGGGGCCAGCTGAGGTACAGGATGGAGTGATGAGAATCAGCCTAGTGTGTCCTCGCTTGGCTCTGACAAGACAGTGAGTAATGGCTATCTGTCGCCTGCAGAGTAGGAGACCACTGTTAGTCCCTAACAGCCCAGGGCACTGCAGCTCTGTAGGCCTGAAGACTGATGCTCCGCAGGCTAGCTTCCTGTGGTAACCAATAAGCCCTTCTAATAGATCTGGGCAAGTAAAAAGATAGAGAGAAAGATCAGATATGAGCGGCATGGATGATAACAGTCACACGTAAAAAATGAACCACTCATTGGCACGCCGAGTGGAGTAATTGACTGTAAATATATATCCTCCTATACTACAACAGTGTGCAAAGAGACAAAACAATGTTGCCAAAGTGGTGACCCTCAGTGGCATGTTTCTGACTCCCAGGATAGTAATTAGTAGGATGTCTTTGAACTGCTGGGAGCAGTGAACCTCTTCGGTGGTTTTCAGGACATTTCTACTAATGTTCTAATCGCTCTCGTTCCATCAGCTCCCTTATCTCCATCTTAGCTTGAACAATGCTTCTCTGCAGCAACTTCCTCTGAGCTTAATTCGGTCAAAACAATGTGGAAGGAGCCTCATAGTTTCATCTCTACAGTGTGCCAATAGGCTGCAGTTCAGTCAACTGTAAATAATGAACTTATGTCAACTCCAATTTTGATCACAGCTCTAGCAGTGTTGTCGAGACATCTCTAGGTCTACCATGTATTCCCCGTCAGGAGCTACAACCTCGAAAGTCATGTGATGCTTGACCAGAGCCAGGGTAACCCATTACAGATGCCTTAGAGCTGTGCACCCTCTAGTGGATTCTGTCCTGCAGACCAACATACAACGTACACAATCACACCACAAGTAACCAGACTGATCAATAGCTCTGAAAGAGCTGGAACCACACGCATTGTTCACCAGAATGTTCTGAAAGCACTGGAACCAGGTACGAAAAGGCTACAAAGATGCTAACTTTTCAGATGTGGCAGATGTTGGTGATCCAGTATTGTGAGCAATGAAAAGACACACACAAGTGTAGTAGTGAAGCAGGGCTGAGGCCTACTGTAACGTGCTCTTTATTCCCCCGGCAGAGCAGAACACAACAGGCTCAGAGGTCTGATCGCTGCTTTGAAGTACTCGTGAGGAGTAGGTGAATTAGATGATGCCACAACAAGATGAAAGGTAAATCAAATGTCACTGCATTCATGATGTTCAAGGACTGATCTCTTGACTGCTGCTGGACTCTGGGAGAGGGCTTTTAAGAGCTGGCACTTCAAGAGAAAAAAAAAGAGAGATGATATTCAATTTAGGTCAAGCAGTGAAGCGCAGTTGTCACACGGTGTCATGTGCTCAAACTCAGGCACTCCATAGAGCAGGGGGATGAGCAAGATTAATAACGTTGCCAAACTGGTTGAAAGGCATTGTTCTTGTATTTTTGAAATATTTTACAGTTTTCTCTCTGTGAGAGCTCCTGTACTGTAATTACAGAAACATGAAAGCCTAGTGGCTTTTGCTAACACGCAATGTATGGGAATCAACATGAGCGCTCTATCAATCATCTTCATGAGTGCCATTACCATCAGAGGTTGGGACCACAGCCAGGGAAAAAGTGCAGAGCAAGATGCCCATATACTGCACTCCCCTCCTCCCCCGGAGCCCTGAGTCAGCCAAGTGCATTGCCTGGGTGGACAGGGCCGGTGTCCTGGGTGGACAGGGCCGGTGTCCTGGGTGGACAGGGCCGGTGTCCTGGGTGGACAGGGCCGGTGGCCTGGGTGGACAGGGCCGGTGTCCTGGGTGGACAGGGCCGGTGTCCTGGGTGGACAGGGCCGGTGTCCTGGGTGGACAGGGCCGGTGTCCTGGGTGGACAGGGCCGGTGTCCTGGGTGGACAGGGCCGGTGTCCTGGGTGGACAGGGCCGGTGGCCTGGGTGGACAGGGCCGGTGTCCTGGGTGGACAGGGCCGGTGGCCTGGAGGCCCAGCTCACTCTGGGAGTCTCACTAATACAGCCCAGTAAGAGCACCAGGATCCCACAGGACCACCTAATCTCATTGCTCCGCAGAGCAAATCATCCCACAGCCAATCAGCAGCCCCCCCCCAGCACTTTTCTTCTTCCACTACAACCATTGATCTACACACACGTTTCACATTTTGAGTGCTGGCTTCATAAATATGACACACATGTCCTCTACAGTAAGCTGAAAATTGGGTTACGTTCCCTCCACTAGTTACTGTACAGTGTGAAAATTCAATGATGAATCCATTGTGGTACTCTCTCTCGCTGTCTCTCTCTCTCTCTTTCTATATCTTTCCATTGAGGAGAGATATAGAAAAGCACTCCAGAGTAGCCACAGAGACACAGCTTCTCTCTGAGTTAGCCTGGTCATTAGCCAGACTGACATTAATGTATAGAGAGCAACATTAAGAAGCAGCAGAACGGCAAGGGGAGTTAGCATGTCCCAGCCAGGCTCCAGTCATGTCCCAGCCAGGCTCAAGTCATGTCCCAGCCAAGCCCCAAACATAATCTGACCATGTCGCAAGCAGGTCTGGGTCCAAACACACAAAATGAACATACACATTAGGGAACCAGTCTCTGGGATGTGTCATCAAACCCATGCCTTTTTAATTAGGCATGAAATAAGACATGCTGGATTGGAATGGGGGATTAATGGATTTGTATGGGAAAAGGAGGATGATTGCATTAGAGGACTCTGTTACAGGACTACAGGGGAGCCAGGGTGTGACAGTACAGTGTGACAGTGGTGTTGGTGTGAGGTGTAATAAATGTCAAAGCCATCACATTATTCCCCTCATATTATGCCAGGGATGGGAGAGGGGGGACTTTGAGTGGCAGCTACAGACCGAGACAAGAGTGATTGTGATGATGTCTGTCTGTCTGTCTGTCGGTCTTCCAGCCTTTTTTTCCTGGCTTTGGGCTTGACTGTCTACCTACCTGCCTGCCTGCCTACCTGCCTGTCAGTCTTTCTGCCTGTCTGTGTCTGCCTACCTGCCTGTCAGTCTTTCTGCCTGTCTGTGTGTCTGTCCGTGTCTCTGCTCGCCTGCCTGTCTACCTGCCTGTCAGCTTGCAAGTTTATCTATCTGTCTGTCTGCCTGTCTGTCAGTCTTTCTGCCTGTCTGTGTGTCTGTCCATGTCTCTGCTCCCCTGCCTGTCTATCTATCTGTCAGCTTGCAAGTCTGTCTATCTATCTGTCAGCCAGCACGTCTGTCCGTACCTGTGGCCAACCTTTTTGCACCATACAGACTGACTGTTGATGGCAGGGCAGTCGTTGATCTGAAAACCCCTTGCATTAGTTTATACTCTCACACAAACCCAGCCCCCACTGCCCTAAGTGATATTTTATAATTAAATCAATTAACCACAATCAGTGGGGGAAGAGGGGAGCGAACGCAAAGCCTGTGCTATTTATGGCTTGTTTACACACATGATGACAACTTATGTAAGGTTACTCTACTCTTAATCATCTGCAGAGGTTCACATTCACGCATATTTGCTGTTAATTACCAAGGCTTGGTGTGTAAACACAGCTATTGTCCTGTGAACCACTACCGGTATGCCATTCTAGTTGTGCAGTGATGGATGAGAAGGTTCACACACACTTCACTACTACTGTATTGATTAGATATTAGTCTATCATTAGTAAGTTTTTACAGTGTTGTTACTGGTTCTGATACTGGTGTTTTCAGATGATGTTAAAATAAAACATTAATTGTGGAACTTTTTATGTATACCTTGTGTAGGTAGTGATATTCAAGAGTTATTTACTCTCTAACAAAAGTCTAAAATAAGAATTTAAGTTGCCTGCCAAGACTTCTTGAGTTGCCTTTAAAGATGTGAAACACTGTCAAGGGCAAGCTGTGCCGTCCAACCATGCGAACAACGCATTCAACTTTAACTGTTGGAGGTTCCTAAATATTTTAGTGATTTGTTCATGAATTATAAACAAGCTGGAGGGCATCTCTGGACTGATTTGTCATTGTGATAACATGCAACAGTAGACAAAGCAAAGGATGCTTTTCAGTGACAGTATTTACCTGAACCTAAGTTTGTGTGTTCATACTAAATATGTTAGACCAGAGCCTACAGGTACACATATAACCTGAACCTTGGTTCTGGACTACACTTCTACAAAGGTCATTTCTGCCCGGTTAGGAACCCAACCCAAGGCTGAGATAGTATGCAAAGCACACACACATACACACACCATAGTTACACATGCCTAAACTACGCAATTCATTCATTCAAGACACGTTATAGACAACCACAACATGAGAATATGAGAATATATAAACCAGAGGACCACATATCATCAAACTGCTTAGTTGCTCAATGATTAACACCCATTTAAATATAATCGTTTAGAACTAACCTCAAATGAACCGCTTTCCATGAATTGCTTCATCACCTCATCTAACCCAGGCAGTATGTTGTCACACCATTACAACAGTATGCCTCTCATGGGGCCATAGGTTATCCACACACTAGCATGACACTTGTGTTCAATTGTTAAGATCCACAAAGTGTTCAGGGTATCAAATGATATTAGCATCTACATTTTGCATAGACGCAGAACAATGACCTCAGACAGTCATCACATGGAGAGGGAATGGGTGGCCCTGTGTGCAGCAGGTGAAGACAAGGCTATGACTTCTCCATGGCTGGGGAGCACCTTGACGTGCACCGTGTGTGAACTACCAGGTAGCAGTAGCACCAGGAGCCAGCCAGGAGTGTGAATAGGCTGTTCATCCAATCGTTCCCTCAAGGGACTCCAACGCTGTTCTCTCCCCTCTCTAGAAGGCCAGTACGTGTTTCCTCCTGCTACATGCAACAGCCAAGTGCCACGATGCATTACTGTCAACCACACACGCTCGCTCCTGTCTTCCCCCTCGAAACATGCCTGCTACTGTACTCGTCAACAAACCAACCAGAAAAAAACGGGAAATAAACGTGGTGGCGTGTCATCAGTTGTGTGGAGCAGCTCCGGGGAGCACAGGGGAGGACAGCACGGGCTGTCAGTAGGAAGTTCTCCTTTGACAGGGACCTTAAACCAGGGTCACATGACCAGCCTGCTTGGATGGCTGCAGTGGCCTAGTGGCGTTGGTTTCCTGGTTGGACAGAGAAGGACGTGGTGTGGGAAAAGTCCTCTGAAAGACAGATAGAGCTGCTCTCTTTTACAGGCACCGAACTAGACTCAAGGCACACAATGATAGGACTTTTATTTGGCTCAATTGACTGGCCAATAACATAAAGCCATGCTACTACTAAATTCAAATCCTGTTGAAAGGCTGATGTGACTGGAGCCAGATGGGCTGAGGTTGCTGTGTTCCCCCTGGAGCAGCTCTCCTCCCTCAGAGAGACTGGGAGAAAAGGAACCACGATTCAAAGCAGAAAAGAAACACCTGATGCATTACCCTCTTCGATACCGAGTTAGCCTTCATGTCAGAGAAGATATTGACCCATACTGGGTATGACAGGATTCGTGTGTGTTCGTCTGAGCCGTAATTAAGAGTTGGAGAAGGCAGTCAAACGCAATTAAATTGTTTTAGATAGAAAACACTGCCTCACACAGCTTCTAAAAATAACCCTGGTGTGACGTCATCACTACTACGCAAGCCCTATCCACCTATCTCTGTCTGTGTGTCTGCGTAGGTATGCGGAGAGAAAGAACTCCTTGTGGAAGCTGTTTACCTCCTCCGAGGACCGTTTTCTGTATAATATTTTATATTAAATGCATATTTTGTACAGTTTAAAGTTTTCTTGCTGCCAAAGGCTCACTTGTGTACGATTTCTGAGATGACTTGTTTGATCAGATAACACATAAGGGAATAGAGAACCACTGTGTGACAGTCCTGCATCTGGAAGGAAAGTATTTAACACTTTTTCACACACCATCACTCAAACACTTCGGAATATGTTCATCGGCGGTTTCCCTCCAAAATATTGACACTTTTCAACACAAAATAAGGTCCCCCTGCACCTTCAACCCCAGACAAGAGACATTTAGACAGGTACTCACTAGTGCCAGCGTCTCTGAGCCATGGTGGAGCACGGGGATCTTCAGTCGACAGGCAGAGGAAAAGAGGCAGAGCAGAAGAGCGAAGCACTCAGTCTAACACGCAGTCAAACTCTCTCTGTCACTCTCACACACTCTCGCTCACACACTGGCTTGACATGCTCGTTCAGGCTTGGTCACCGAGGGGCGGCAGGCAAACAGCAGCCTGTGATGTCACCAGCGTCACACATCTCATTAGCTGGAGCCAAGTGGAAACGAAGTCTGTACAGTGAGCCTGCTCACCCTTCAACGCACCGGGCTGTTTTTAATAGACCGACTGTCTCCTCCAAGACATGCCTGCATTCACCCGCTCTGTCCAATCATGTGTGTGTGTTTGTGCAAATGTGTTTGTGTGTGTGTGTGTGTGTGTTTGTGCATGTGTGTGTGTGTGTGTGTTTGTGCATGTGTGTGTGTGTGTTTGTGCGTGTGTGTGTTTGTGCATGTGTGTGTGTGTGTGTGTGTGTTTGTGCATGTGTGTGTTTGTGTTTGTGTTTGTGCATGTGTGTGTGTGTGTGTGTGTGTGTGTGTGTGTGTGTGTGTGTGTGTGTGTGTATGTGTATGTGTGTGTGTGTGTGTGTGTGTGTGTGTGCGTGTTTGTGTATGTGTGTGTGTGTGCATGTGTGTGTTTGTGCATGTGTGCATGTGTGTGTTTGTGCATGTGTGTGTGCGTGTGTGTTTGTGCATGTGTGTGTGTGTGTGTGTGTGCATTTTTGTGTGTGTGTGTGTTTGTGTATCCCCAGTCAGGGACATGCTTAGGGAGTTGGCCATGCCGTCCTAGGGATTATCTGTCAGTCCCGGGAGCTGGGCTCTGCACCTCTAATCTGTTCGCAATAGTGTGCTCTTTAAGAGCTAGGAGGGGATTGGTCTGTTGGTAGCTATGGTAACAGCGGTCTGTGTGGTCGGGCAGGTCCGAGACTCCTCCAAGGGCTGCTGGGAGATCACATCCCTCCTGCTCCTCCTGCTCCTCACAGCCTGCTGGGATGAGCCCTGAACTGCAAATAGACTCAATTGTGCAAATAAATGGGCAGGTATGAAACGGAATTAAATTGGGATAATAGCTGGCAGAGACCGTCTGACTCCAATGAGCCATTCTGGCAAACCCTCTAATAGGGTTTTAGTAAGCAGATGTAAAATTCATTAAGGGATTGGTCAGAGAGGCAGTGTCAACTGAAGCTCTCGAGTTTGCCAGTAGTCTAGGTGGGCAGCTACAGAGTCTGCTAGCAGACTTACCTTAGGAGCTTGTCAGTCATAGGAGACAGATATAGGTAGCAGCTGTCACCTACAAACAGGATCATTGAGGGTAACAGGAAGTTACCCCTCAGGAACACGGTAGCCCTGGCTACATCGTTTAACCCAGTAGGATGGGAATCCTCTTTTCTGTTAGGATTCACGGAAAACAATGGGCTTCTTTTAGCCGGCATGACTTGGATACACAGGTTTGGGAGCCAAGTCTTCAAATGACAGAATTACGAGACCAAAGCTATTGTAGGCTGCTTCAGGATGTACTGTATATTTCCACAAGTAGGAAGGGTTTCTGGACCCGGCTTTGTGGAATGGGTATATTAAGGTGAGGCTTTAAAATAGTACCATAGCACAACAGCTCCACCTTCACTCAGTGACTCCTAGGCAATGTTATGCATGTACACACACCTCACACAAATAAAGACAGGTGAAGACACGACAACAGTGACAGATAAAGGTGTAGGCTGTCTGTCTATGTGGGACTTAAACATTCAGCAGAGGTCTCTTCAACGTTGTAACGCTGTGGGCCCTGGGCACCCTCCGCTCACAGCGTCCAGGAACAGAGCAGAGCCAGAGGGAAGATGCTAGTCTGCTCAGGGCCTCAGAGAGCCAGGGAGACAGGGTGGAGGCAGGCTTGTCATCTGGATGACTTAGTTCTGAATCACTCGTCCCGTCCATCCATAACGTAGGTTTGATTCATTTCCCTCCCAGAGGAAGTCTCAAGGGAACATATCTCACACGCACACAAACACACACACCACACGCACACAAACACACACACACAGGGGGGTGTAACACTGCCAATCATGCTGTACCTAAGTCTCCATTTCATTGCAGGTAAGAGGAAGACCCTTCAGGGCTTTGCCCTGGATTGAGTTGTGCTCGTGGGAGCTGGTGCATGCAGTACATGTTGGCTGGGGGGGTTCTATACACTCCTAATCCCCAGGCGGAGGAAGTCTAACAGCACATTTCATAACCAGCTTAGCGAGCGCTGCGTAGTGGAGTACTCACACTCGCAATATGGTGGAGAGCATCGTGATTACATTGGAAAGGTTATTTCCAGTTAGTTGTTGTGATATGATTATACTTTTTCACAGCCTTACAAACAAACTTTCACAGCATGACAGGTAGCCGTGTAAAAAAACATCAGATAGGAAGTGGTTTATAAAGTTCATGATAAAGATGAGGATGATAGTTCATGCTGGTAACCTGAGGACAGGACTACTGATGAAGTGCAAGAGAACACGTGTCTCGACTTCAAATTTGGACCAGGTCATCACAGGTGGCACAGCACAAAGCTGGGGTTGGCCTTAGATCCAGCCAGCAGAGATGCCGAGCTCAGCATTTGGCCATTAGGATGCATGTCTCACTTCCCCACTATACCTGTTTCAAACACAAGAGCTTTTTACAGGATCACGGCTACTGTGGGCATGAATAATGGGCTAGCATTAGAGAGAGAGAGAGATAGAGAGAGAGAGGGGGGAGAGGGGGAGAGACAGAGGAGAGGGAGAGCGTGAGAGGATAGATACAGCAGGCAATGGTAAAGCACTTGCGTTGGTGTCTCTAGTTTGCTTCTGTTTTTTACCCTAACTCTAAAATGTTGTCCTTCAGTCTCGATGGTCACTGTCTCCCCCATCTGGTTGCCACCTCATGTGGTCTTCATCTGGACATGACCTGTTCAGTATGCTTGTCGAAGATCCACCATGGACAATGTGAAAGGATGTGTTATTTCCACAAAGCTTGACAGTCAAGCTAGGGTTACTTAAAGTACATAAGTAGACTGATTGTTGTTTCTATTTCGCAGGGAAAAAAACACGGAAAAAAGGCTTTGAATGAATTTGTAACGTGCATAGAAATGGCCTGGTGAGATATGGTGATCTGCTGCTGTCAGCTCCTCTGAGGATGTGAGAACAGACATGAGGAAGCAGGTGATGGCCAGGACATAGTAGAGATCTGAAATACCACCAGCAGAGGGCAGTGTCCTTGCATTAAACACGACACGTGTCCCAAAGGAAAACCCTTGATGAGGAAAGGCTCAAATCAATATCCCGTGAATGTGAATCGCATTTCTATCTGATCCGATTGTGTAGATTGTGAAGGGTCCAAAGCGTGTACAAACTGAATTCCAAACTATTACACAGAGACAATGTAATCAACAAATTCCTCAGTGGATCATGCTATAGAAGCACTCTCAAAACATCCTGTAAAGGCAATGGTATACGCTAGAGCCACAACACATGATGATAGATTGTATCCAATTATTTCCAATGGCTTGACCATTGCTCATGGCAGTAGCAATACTGTGCCTGTCAACCAGCAGCATCAGGAGGTTGTGTATGTTTCAAGGACTCGGTTTCAGAAGCTCCTCTTCCCTGTCAGGACTGGAGTGTGCTTCCATCACCACCCCTATGTACTACACTGTCACCACGTCCTATTAATGCCATGTCACAGCCAGACAACAATGTAATGATGATTACAATGATTCTAATCGAAATTGCTCCATTATCATTAGAGTTAATTATAGTTATCTCCATTCCACCGCAGTCAAAATGTGACAGGAAGCTGTCACTAAATAAAATGAACAAAGAAAGAGCAATATCCTAGGTCAACCATAATTCCCACTGTTCCTACTGACTGGAAATAACCACATCCCTGAGAGGCCTCCTAGTTATGGTTCACATGTAGATGTTGTGGAGAAACAGTCACCAACACAAATGATGAAAGTATCCTAGATGATAGGGTAGATGTACACGATCAGTGATGTCACATGGAACATGATTGGAACAGGACAGCTGTCTTATGTGTATGGGTATAAGCCGAGAGGACTGTGTGGCTCGGAATTGAATAACAATTGAACAATTCCTGAGGTCAACAGCACGAACAACTTAATCTAGATGGGACCTAATCCAATTTGGCCTTGGCTCCTCTGGCAGGCGTGTGGCCTTGCTCGAGAAGGGAATCATCATCGCTCACTCGCTAACACAACCTGCCCATCAATCTGGAGTGAGGCTGTGTGTGAGGCTGTGTGTGGCTCTCCTCCCCCCCTCAGCCCCCAGCGGACACGCTCACAGCCTGCTCACAGCCTTCTACGGAGCGCGTGCAGACGGACAGGAAGCAGGCAGAACAAAGGCCTTTGTAGATCCCCGGTTCCTCAGCATCATGGACCCTGGCGGAGATGACCTCACTCATCAACAGCTTGGTGAACGCTGGGGCCAGGGGCACAGTAAACAAGATGTGACACTAGAATATGCTATAAATACCAAGATGCCCTCTCAGCTCACAGTGGTGGTCTGTTCCACTCTACTACTTATTGCCATGGGCCTCCCCCCCACACACACCCACACACACACACACAGGCAGACTGGGTGTGGGCTGTCGAGACAAACACTGACAGCTGCACTAACAAATGGACACACTCACGTGCCTTGACTCATAGAATAAGATGGCCATAGCCTGGAGTCAAATACACGATAAATCACAAACCAATAAACAAGAACGTTCTATCGCACATGTACGTGAATCTCATTGCAATCTGAAGTACAATTTGTCCCAATTCAAAGTACGCAGTACAATAGGTCCATCAGTAAACCAAATAGTTGAGATGGTATTCCATCTCCTTATTCCTGCAAGCCTAATCAACTTAAAAAATGAATTATTCACCAGGGTTTGTGTACAGGAATAAAGAAAGGAATTTCCACTTGGAATTCCCAAGCATTCATTAAGATACCTTCATAAATAAGTATCCACCCATGTTCTAGGTATGTGACTGAACATACCAGACTGGTTGCCTTGGAAACAGGGCTTTAACTTCACCTGGCGAGGACAAACAGGTGTGACGAGTCATCGTCATAGTGACCAGACTGGATATACGGACATATTATCCAAGACTCCCATGCAGTAGACGTCTGATCAGAAGATTGTTTTAGGTGATGCTCACCCACATTTTTGGGGGAATGACATGGATAGAGTCACATACAAACACACATACACACACATACACACGCACACACACACATACACACACGCGCACACACACACATACACACGCACACACACACCTACACACACGCACACACACCACACAGAGCTCCCCATCCACCCACATGGGTCAAACACGCTGCTTCCTCTCTCGTCTGTGTCTATGGAGCAGTGTCTGTGTGCGCTGTGCTGGTGCTCCTGCCTGTCAGGGTGGTTGTGATGTTACTCATGTGCAGCCCTCCCTCTCCCCCCTCTCCCCCTGGCATCTCTGTACCGTACTGTACTGCATGCTGACGGCCGCATGCAGCCCTCCCTCTCCCCCCTCTCCCCCTGGCATCTCTGTACCGTACTGTACTGCATGCTGACGGCCGCATGCAGCCCTCCCTCTCCCCCTCTCCCCCTGGCATCTCTGTACCGTACTGTACTGCATGCTGACGGCCGCATGCAGCCCTCCCTCTCCCCCTCTCCCCCTGGCATCTCTGTACCGTACTGTACTGCATGCTGACGGCCGCATGCAGCCCTCCCTCTCCCCCCCCTCCCCCTGGCATCTCTGTACCGTACTGTACTGCATGCTGACGGCCGCATGCTGACGGCTGCATGCACACACCTCTGAAGGCTGTGTCCCCTGGGAAGCGCGGGACGCTTCCTACTGCAACCCCTTCAAAGAGATCTTTAAAGGAACTCCTAATTCGGTATACTATTTGATGGAAAAGGTCGATCCCAAGTCAGGCGCATCCCAACCTCACGCACAAGTCACTTGCCGCGTCCCTGAATTTTGAAAGTGACCTTTAAATTCATGCACTTGGGGACAACAGAAAATAATGAGGCCTGCCATTTCCCCTGCTCCTCCATTCTGATATCAACGATGCCCCTGTGGATCTGGTTGCATTTGTTAAAAGGTTCTCAAATGGATCTAAAAAATACTGTCACGGCAAATCATTTCATTTAAAGTCTGTCATGCCGTCTGTCAACCCGTCTGTCCTGTGAGTTCAATGAATGTGGTATAGTCAGTGATTAGTAGAGGCTGACTTAGTCACATGACGGGAAAAAATCATCAACAAAGTAAGAGGAAGTCAACTGGGCCAGAGTAAGCAGGGGAGGAAGTTCAGAGAATGAAAACAAGAATCACAGAACGGAGAGGAGAAGGACTTGGCCAACAGAAACATTTCAAATGTGTGTAGTGTGTATGTGTGTGTGTGTGTGTGTGTGTGTGTGTGGCCCGGCTTGGTCACTGTGTGTGGTGGGTGTAGACGAGCACCAGTCAGTTCCTCTGTTTCTGCCAAGCCGTCTGGCTCGTGGCAGCTGTGGGTGATGTGGAGCTGTACTAGAAAAATATAAAACACCAGTATCCACTTAATCCATTCAAATATACACATTGTGTATGTGTTGGATGCGAGTCACATCCTATATAAAACACAGATAAAGATATACTGTATCAACGCACTATTTCATTGATACATTTATAAAAGCCTCTATTTCTGCTGAACTATATTACACAGCTGCATCCTTAAGCACTAAAACCACTCAAAGATGTCTCCACAGTAACCATGGCTACACAACTGATCAAATATCCCAAAAGGGCAGTGACGGCGTCACATGTCTGGTGTTCCTCAGGAGCACTTTAAGCCTAAAACTGTGCTACCTTCTAACGAATCGCCCAGACTTGTTACCACACACAGTCAACAACATACCTACTCACGAGACGTTATGGAATACAATGAACTGAATACGGTGACATAAACTGATGATAAAGTGCATTCTCTCACCTACTAAACCCTGTATGGTGAGATGAAGAGAAGCTCTCTTGTAACCAGGAAACACAGCCCTGCCTCTGGTAGCCAATTAGGAAGGTGTTGGAGTTGGACTGCTGAATCCCAGGTGCCTGTATGGATCAGCATGGATCCTGAATGAATACATGCAGAGCCACCGTTCCACTCACAGCGTTGCCCTCATGCCAATGCTTGATTATCTTTTCCTGTTTGGTCAACAGCAATCACAGCATGGGGAAGATGATGAGAAAGAGCACCTCTATTATAAGGCTATCTGAAAGAGTGGCTGTAACAAGCACAATGCAACAAGCTAGTTGTCATTAGCTAATTACAAGTCCTGATTGGAAGCTAGCAAGGACTAACCTCCACAACTTTACAGCAAAGGTGAAATCAATAAGGTTGTTTACCGAATTGTTATTGAAAATATACTGTAGGCTACATTATACTGCAAAGCAATGAGATATTTTCCGATGGGTGTAAATGTGGTACATCCACATCTGCACCTTTGTGCGTGTGCGTGTGTATTATGTGCTGAACACAGTAAACGGTGCACTCACGTGCGTTTAATTTAACCAAGAGTAACACAGAATGAAAATTGTTATCACGCCTGTGTGTCAGGCACAAAAAACAATTACTTGATCAGCGAGTGGTATTTGTGCCGTTTCTTGGCTCTCGCCTTCACTGTATCTCTCTCTGTATCTCTCTCTCTCTCTGTATCTCTCTCTCTCTCTGTATCTCTATCTCTCTCTTCTCTCTGTATCTCTGTATCTCTCTCTCTCTCTCTGTATCTCTGTCTCTCTCTCTTCTGTCTATCTCTGTATCTCTTGTCTCTCTCTCTCTCTCTGTATCTCTTTATCTCTCTCTCTCTCTCTCTCTCTCTCTCTCTCTGTATCTCTGTCTCTCTCTCTCTGTCTCTCTCTCTCTCTCTCTCTCTCTCTCTCTCTCTCTCTCTCTCTCTCTCTCTCTCTCTGTCTCTCTCTCTCTCTCTCTCTCTCTCTCTCTCTGTCTCTCTCTCTCTCTCTCTGTATCTCTCTCTCTGTCTCTCTCTCGTCTCCCTCTGGCTCGAGACTCTCCTCCCCTCTGAGCCTGATTGGCCCAGCTTTTGAGGAGCGGGGTGCTGATTGGCAAACGAGTTGCAACAGTGGGGAGCGGGAATCAGGTTAAAGTGGCCATCCACAACCTGGTCATAAGGCGGTTTGGGCGGCGCTCCCTGGTACCGGAGGGCTGCTAGCCCCTGACTCCCTGGGGATGCCACAGTGAGTGAGAGAGAGGGAGTGGCTTTCTGCTTAAGCGCTGGAGGGAAGAGTTATCAATCTATCAATTCCAGTGCCGCGCGCCCTGTCTCCCCTCCCCCTCCTCATGCTTCCTGAGATAGATCTGCACACCTCTTTGAGGAGGAGGCGTCCCTGTAAGAGGCTTTCAAAGTTTCTTAAATGTCTTGTGTGAATGCGAGCATAGATGACTGGCTAAAAACATCGGAGCAAAAACAACAAAACGTATTCAATATGTAAAGCCTGAGCAGCAGCTTAACACCAATTATGAAGATATCAGCCCCACAGGCAAAACAGCACACGTCTTCCTTCTGAGTTTCCCTTAAAAGACCCACACACGCTTTGTTGAAGAAAAAACTGTGAGTCTTAAATAATCAGAAGAAGCTAAGGGCTCACCAACTGTATTCTGAATGACGCAATTAAAATCATATAACGTTATAATCACTTTAGCAATTCCCACTACAGCAGAGTAGGACATACAACACAACATCAGGAAACCAAAATAGTGTGTGATAGGGATGACTAATGCAGGGTTTCCCGTGGAAAATGTGTTAGTTAAGGTAGTAGGGTGGGGATTGCCGTCAGGGGGGGGTGGGGGGTGATAGACTAATGCGTTCTGCAGAGAAGGGAGACTGGCGTTGGTCACGGTTTGGAACGAAATGGGAAAAAACAGGACAGAGTAACACAGCGGATATCGCTATAAAAAAAACAAAAAACAAACAAGACGACTACGACGTCGTTAAGGCGGCAGGCGTGTGTTGCTTAGGCGGCCTTAGCTGCAAAGTGCTGCGGGAAACCCTGCTAATGTCAGCCTAATGCAATACACACACTCTCAATGGCACCCGTTGGGAAGAACATGACAGGGTGGTGTCTTGACAGTAAGTCCCCCTGGGTGGTAGGCTGCTGCTGACGCTCCAAGAGAAAGAGGCCCTGGCTGGTTGGCTGGCTGACTGGCTGGATGGCTCATGGCCAGTCATAGGGGGAATCCATGCGACTGTCCCTCCCCAGGCTGAGATGCATAAACAGAGGGCAGTCTAAATGTGCTAGCTGCTTCCCAATCAAATGCCAGCTGTCTTCTCTCCTCCATCAGCCCCTACTGCCCAAGCCCCTAGCAGAAACCTCCCAGCAGCCTCCTCTCTCCCTGGCACACCCAGGTGGCCGGCCCTCATGGAGGAGCCTGGGTTACCCAGAGCAAAGAGAGGAGCGGGAGGGGAGTGTAAAGAGGAGATGAGAGCTGTAAAGGTAAGTCATACATTTGCAATTGTCCAACACAACCAGTGACTCCCTGGCCTATTCACTGTAACAGGGTTCATTTTAATGGGGCCAAGAGGGACGAGGTTACATTGGCTACAAGCAAATTAATTCCACCATCCTCTTATTGTAGGGTTACACAGTTGACAAGAGAGTCATAAAGGTAGGAGAGGTAATTACGGCTAAGGTGCTGCTGCCAAATCCCTCTTTTTAAACTTCTGTCTTTTATGAGATGGACCACATTAGAGGAATTAGTGTGCTCTGTTGGGTTTTAATGGACCCGTGGGGGAGGCGGGGTTACTCGAAGCTAGACACGTAGAAACCAGAAGAGAGGTAAAATAACTTTTCAACAGACTTTCAAAACTCAGGACAGAAGGGAACAAAGCAAAATCAGTCTTGTGAAAAGGTCATTTCACAGAGACCTGGGCTGGTGTCACATTTGAAATTCTTGTTCTGAGGAGAGAACGTCTGTTTTACTTTAATCCACAATGTGCTGTGATGTGTTAAATTGCTGCCGTGTCAGAAAATAACAGCCCTTCACACAATAACACACACCCTTGTCATTAGGGCAGTCACATGCTTGGCCCAGTATTTCCTGCAGCGGGAGGTGGAGAAAGAGTCAGGGCACTCAAGCTGTTTCTGTGGTAATATCTCACAATATCCCTCTTCTGATGAACAACATCCACATCATTACATTAGTCATGGAGCATTAAGTAGCAACAACACAACTCTTATCAGCCAGTCAACTTTCTCTTTTTTATTTTACCAATGCAGTATCATGTCAGATATAGAGGGAGGACGGAGGTGAAACAATAGCACTGGGATGAAAGACTGATGGACTACAGGAAGGGTCTGGCAGAGAGGGAGGGTGCTGGTGTCACTGCTAACCTTCCTCTCTGCAGCAGGCACCGGGGGCTAACAGGTGGTGGTGTCTGACCCAGTGTCCCTCCCACATGCACTCGTGGACAGCCCTGTTAGCCTCCTATCATGGGACTTAGCCTTTGATAAGCTAATGAAGATATCCTGTGTGATTTACCTCCTGTCTGTGGCTGCCTCGCCTGTCTCCCACAGCGTGCGGGGCCTGACATGAGAAAATGGTGTGCACAAACACTGTCTAGTTCCGCCAACAACACCAGCTGCCTAGCCAGGGATCTGTGATTTCAGACGAGCACCAGAGGACGTACGTAAGTCTGATTTAGACAAAGTCAGTCCAGTTCAGAACTTCCACTGTCTTGAGACGGGGCAATCTACAGCTCTGCTCATTCATCCACACTGGATTGAAATGGTTCCCGAGTATGCCCTGCTTTGTGAGGGGAAACACATCGTGGGCTCATTAAATTAGGCCCAATGTGTTAATGACATGAGACAAGAGGGAGGCTCCCATGAGTCAGTGTTCCTGTCCGTCTGTGTTCTGAACACAGGCGAGGCCCTCTCATCAGCCTGCTAGATAGCCCATCTGATGGTGAGACACTTTTGTTGAAAAAGCCTGGGCCTCGGCTTACCGCTGTAATAGACGCCATGACACTGTGCCTTAAGCCCTGAACAATGATTAATGCATGGAGAAAATTGGCAATTTCTACCCCAGATATTAGAAGCAGTGGTACAGTATAAGTCATCTCAGACAGGAGAAATCCAAATCCAAAAGCTTAAACTACAGAATCTCCAAGCCACTGAATATGCTGTGTTTGTTCATAGTTTTATTGTTAGATACATTTGATGACATTCTCCAACATGTTGATAGTTCTGCATTTGCAGTCAAGGGGTTAAAACCAACTGTACCCTTTGAGTTCCTATCTATACCTTCCAGATTGGCAGGAAGCCATGTCCACAATAAAACATTGGGCGAGGGCCATCCAGCAACTGTCTGAAACTAATAATGTGACACAGTGTCCAGGGTCAAATGCACTGTCGTCTTAGTGAAGAGTGCTGATTAGATTGAGGCAGTACTATAGATACTGTTGCCTTGGTAGAGGATGACATTGCATGGCTCTGATATTACACACACACACAGTGTGAAATCACTTGGAACCCAATCAATAGCTGTTGTGCCTTTTTAGTGTTCTTTACAAAGCCATGCACAGCAGAGGCCTTTAAGACTGGGGAATATAGATGCATTGAAGTGCTCTAAAACCACCCAATACTCAGATTCACTTAATTGATTTGCTAACTCCTGGCAAGCTAAGACCACGTCACAAAAGCCGGTGCATGAACCAGCGAGAGGCTCTTTTAGAGCACTGGGCCCACTGCTAAGGAACTACAGTAGTGAATGGTGAGGACCCACAGCTCTCAGAGAGTTGAGCCCCACTCCAAATCCCCCCTCCCCGTCAGTGAGAGCTTTATGGGCTGAGGAGCCTTTAGCAGAGGAATCAGCAGAGAGTCCTGGCTGCATGTGGGGTAGGACCATGGGCCCAGCATGGCCAGCCAGCCTTGATCTTTAGCCAACACCTCCCATGACAGCATGCCAGGATTAAACAAATAGTAGCAGTAAAGGAAAACAGCACTTTTAATCAGTTCCCAACAATAGTATTCAGAGGCTCAATGTCAGCGCATTCACACCCAGTGCTTTACCGCCCAGGAAGGGGAGTGCGAGGGGGGAACAAGAGGACGTGGTTCTACCCCTCTACTGCTGCCATCCCATAGCCATTGGCTCTGGCTGGGTGGAGGTGGCAGTGCTGGTGCCCGTGGTGAATATTTGACACACGCATTCTCACTAAAGAACAGCAGGTGCCCTGTGGAGCTTCTAGTCAGAGTCCTTGTGACATTCTCTGGTTGTCCACGGCTTGGCATCAAATAATACACAATGCTTGGAGGAAAATCCAATATGTTGTTCTGTTCCAAAAGCTCTGCTAAAAAAGAGTAAGTGAATACTCTGGGATTACATTTCATCCTAACCCTCCCAGATGGCTCCTAATCTCAAATTACTGAAATGAATCCGGAAGGCAGCGAGCTGTGAGCTGAAACCTTTAGACCTTGCAGGGTGCAGAATCAGACATGTCAAGATGTAGGCAATCTAACCTTTGACAGCATTAAACAGGAAGAAATGACCAGAGATACATTCTCAAAAGACCAAGAATGAATTCAGGAGCATTTGTCAGCAGTCTGTATTCAGACACATCACAGGGAATATATTATCTTTCTGTCACAAAAATGGACTGGACTAAAAATGTTTCCAATGAAACAGGACAACAATGAAATTTTACAGCTCTGCAGATATTTGGGGGAAAACAAGCATTTTGACCATGCTTATTAGTCCAAGGGCTAATGATTGGAGGGATACGGTTCAATGTCACCCTCAGCCAGTGGAACTATTCTGCATGCATCTTCTAATATCTCCCTAAAGCCCTCAGAGCGAACCCCACATAATCATTGAGGTTCCAGGCAAAACCTTTCACAGGGAGCAAAACCTGAATTGATTTGCTAGTGTACATCAGAGTGTGTCAAATGAGTCCAGGTGGAAAGGAATACCTAAACCATGAGGCCTAACTCAAAAAAGATGATCGCAATGATTAAGTGAAGAGGATTTATTATTCAGTGCCAGTGTAGACTAGGACTAGAGTAATGATCCCAATGTTGACCTTATTCAGATAAGGAGGGGTTATCTCAACAGAAAAACTCATTGTCTACAACTTTTCTATCATCAATCACTCTCAAAGTCAGACATTATTACTCATAGAGTGACAATAGCTAAGTGTATGGCTAAGTGGGCACGATCTTCAATGAATAGTTCTAACCCAGACAACTTGATTTTAAAATGATTTTGTAAATCAGAGAGGCAACAAAGCAAGAGGCATTTTACTGGTCATACATTTTATTGAGCTGTGATGATTGAAAGAAAATAATGTCAGATTTAAGGAGAAAGTATCCCTGGCTATAGACTATCACATTACATAGGATTTATGTCGAAAAGTAACTTTGTTTATTAAGTTGAAAATGACTTGCCATATGTCTCGAGTCACGAGATACCAGAACAACAACATTGTTACAGAGTGGCTGTAAAAGCACCACATGAGAAAACGGTTTCCTCAATTCAACAACAACAGTATGACTACCAATGAAACTAACAGTGAGAGACTTGCCAGGGTCCTGCCCAGTGGTGCAGCCCTCTGTCTTCCCCCTCGGCCTGGGTTCTGGCCAGTGACTGTGGACGCCGCGCACACAGCAACACCCGAAAGAGCTTATTTCAGTGACGTTGGTTTGCGCGGTGCACACATACTCACGCGCCTTCTCCAAGCCGGTGGAAAGTTCATAAACTACCTTCTGGAGGCGGCTGGTTTGTGACAGCCTGGGCACTGGCTACGTCCTATTACCTGGTCTTTAACAGTGATGAATTACTGCTCCCTTCCCAGCGCCTTCTTCCCATCATATGCCAAGAGCAGAGATGTACGCACAGGGGAATGAACAGACAGGAACACAATCATTTTGATAATACAAACAACCTCATTAGTGGGAATCAAGAATCCTCATTAGTTTTTCCTTTAAAACACATACACTCCTCTTGAGAGAAGACGATGATGATAATGTTGTGAAATGCTATATTTCCCACACTGTATTATTCTCCACACTCCAGCTAATTATTTCCTACATGTGATCTAAATGAAGATCAAAACAGCTCAAAAGGTTAAAGTAGACCGAAACTTCTCCCTGTCATCAAATTGGATAATTGTGGCTCTTTGAACTGAAGCTGTGCTATGTGCACAACCGGGTGCTGAGGTCTCAAGTCTTCAGAGATTGGTGAATTCCAGTGGGTGCCCTTGACCAGCATTCAGCTAAGCGTGGAGCAGGGCCTTGACAGGCTTCACACCTCACTATCAGGTTCTTGGCAAAGGAAGGCCTGGGGGCCACGCTCCAGCTCCAGCCCCACAGCACTGCTCTCTGGACAGACAGAGCCACACTCTTAAAAGTGGGCTTAGTGCTTAGACCAGAGGCATTGGACAGTTGAGGACATAATGGCTAT
Organism: Mallotus villosus; assembly: GCA_903064625.1. NCBI lineage: Eukaryota > Metazoa > Chordata > Actinopteri > Osmeriformes > Salangidae > Mallotus > Mallotus villosus. The sequence goes on from CAEFZP010000796.1 coordinate 132,466, forward strand.
CTGTATGCAATGTAAAGCATACAGCACAGGGTTCACACATTTCTTGAGTGTCAGTACAATATACGATATGCGCTCTTGAGAGATAGTAGCAGTAAAGGAAAACAGCACTTTTAATCAGGTCCCAACAATAGTATTCAGAGGCTCTCTCAGAACAGCTATTCAGTTTGTCAAGATGTTACAAAACCTGAGAAGGAAAAAAATGCTGCAATTCAGGTGCAATAGAACATCATTTGTTTTTAAATGAGAAACAACACAATAATTTCCTGAGGGAGGAAAATGTGAGCCACCGTGGCCTCATCATAAGCATCCATTTTACAGTATCAAAACAAATAAATACCAGCAATAACAGGTTTCTGACTCAGTGAACGCCCTCCAGCATATCAGCTACAATAATATGTTTTCTGCTCGGAGAAAGAAGAGCTGCTGCAAAACTGAAGCAGGAACAGAATGGAAACATAAGCTGCTGACAAGTTCAATGATGTAGGGCTGAGATTGAGAAGATGGATATATCAGTAAGCCAGTAGACATCAAAGCCTGAAAGTAAATGCACAGTCATCTGAGTGGCTGGTGTGGGGCTAACTTTCCCTCTACCCTGCCTGCATACTGATCCTGAAAACTGCCACTCTTGTACTACTTCAGAAGCAGCGCTGCTCAGACATCTGTCAGGAGGATTGTGGGCTGAGGATGCGGCTGCTGGCTACCTGGCAGAGGCACGAGAGCACCCACTAGCACTTCCTCGGAAACTGTCTGCTGCTTTGATCACAACCCATCTTTTGCTGAAATGTTTTAGCTTGCATTTTCACACAGTAACTAACGTGGTTCAAGCTACTGTAATGTGAGCCCCAGTGACAGCACGGCAAGGGTAGACACAAGATGTGTGACAGCCTGGCCACCCTGAAGTTGTGTGTCTTGCCACGACCTGGCACTGACACCCCTCTCCGTCGACACGTCTGCACTACACTCCGAAGAAATCAATAGCATGTAAATGGAGCTCATTTGACATTTCGACTATCTCTCATGAATACAACACGTTATACGCTGGGAAATATTTACATGCCACCTTCCCGGCCTCCCAGGGGTAAACCTTAATTACCATCCTCCTCCAGTCCCCAGTCAGGTCCTCCTCAGTCTGGTCCCTGGTGGGCTCATGCAGTCCCCCAAGCACCTTCCAAGGCCCAACTCCGTTGACAGACAATCCTTAATGTGTGCTTGTTGTCAAAACCATGGCTGTTCTTTGGTCAATACCTGCTAATAGATTGGAACAGCTCCAGACAACACTGTAATCACAAGTGTTTAACCGCACTGCTTTGTACTTTCATCTTCTCTGAAACTAATTAGAATCAACAAACATGGCTGACAACACAACTCATTAAGGAGTTTAACAATCAGCATCCTCCCCGGGCGATGGCCTAAGTTTCCCCCGAGTTCATTCGCCGCAGAACTGCTAGTAGGCTCTCCGATCACCAGCTCAGTGGAAGCTGGATACAGGGAGAGCAGCATCAAGAAAACCCTTTGAAATTCCCATCCAGCTTTTGAAGCCTCTGTCCCAGTGCTGCGCCTTGCTGCACGTTTTCATCTCCCCATTTCTCCTCATTTGCTGCGGAGCTCTTAGGGCATAGCCAAGCAGCTGTAATGAATTCAAACGTACTGTAAAACTGCCTGTCGGCCAGCCTCCTTGCCTGGCTGCCTACAGTACTTCCTGCCTTCCTCCTGGTCTGCATGCCTGACTGTCACAAAGCGCAACTCAGTGCCAGTGATAAGACATAAGACGGGCAACATTGCTGACAACCAGGGAGAATGAACAAGCCAATATAGTACAATAGCATCCAAAGCTTTCAACACCTTGCACATAATTCAATTGTGTCTCTGGAAGTTTGGTTGTAAACGAATCATGTTAGAAAGTAGGCACACAGACACAACCGCCCATTCAAGATGAGCTTTGCCAGGTCCACAAAGAGATATAAATCTGCCTTGATAAACTACTGTGACTATAGGAGATGGCAGTGGGCAGAGATGGGGGATGCCAGGGGTCTTCTATGCCCAGTGAAGCTCAGGCAGGGTAGACTTCCTCCCTTACCATGCCACTTCTTCACAGCTTGGCTGCCGCCTGGGTTTGTTCATTTTCTGTTTGAGTGGATTTGGAGCCTGAGAGGGGCCTCCCACAGCGCCAGTCTCAGCAGGTACCGTACAGGAGATACATCTCTGAGGAGTCGCCCCCAACGACAGGAAACCTTTACTGCTTGCACATAGGATGAATGTACCGTAGAAATAATGGTACCATTGCAGTAACATGGAGGTCTGAAAGTTATGTCGAGACAGTGTAGCAGATGTGAAAGACAAACCAGCAGAACTGTCCAAGAAAGACTGTGAGGCCACAATCTGTATGAATTGCATATCAAGGGTATGTTTGTCATTAAAAACTTGAATTTACCCAAAGGATGCAGACTTCCACTGGCGAGAGGGGTGACTTCGTCTACACGGAGGGGCAATAAGGCTTACAGGGCTCTCTGTGACATCTACTGGCAAGGAAGCATGTCGCCTGTTAAATAAGCAGAAGGGACAGTTAACTGATATTCTGTTGCATTCACACAGACAATTCATCCATTCAAAAATACATGAGAAAACCCCCACCCTTACGGTTTAAAACAAATCATGTATTAGTGCTTCGATGAAAGGTGTTAGGTGGATTTGTTGCTTTGTGAGATTGTGAACATGGAGAATGAACGGAATATGACATTTCCTCTGCTGAGAGAGATGCCACCCCGCCATGAGTGTAACCGGCGCCAAAACCCATCAGCACACAGCCTCCAACTGAGCTGTCCGTGGCATTCACCACAGGGAGATTATTCATCACTTCTGTCCACTGCTCCTGGCATTTCACTGGCTTCAAAATCATGACTGGGAACTTTTCAAACATGCATAATCACCACTGGCTGAATATGCTTTGAGGGCTGTGTGCCAGGTGAAGGGAGAGCCGAGGAAGAGTACAGTAGTATAGATAGTTAGTATAGACAGTCCACATATTTAAATTTAAGGATACTATATGTTTATTGTATGCACCTTCCTGCCAAAGCAAATTCCTTGACTGTGCAAACTTTCATGGCCAATAAAACCCTTTCTGATTCTGATTCTGATTCTGAAAAGGAGAGGAAGAGAGGCAGTGGAATGTCTGCGATAGACACCATGATGGAGGACAGCAGCCACTTTGATTAACAGATCAGAAGAGCAGGAAGGAAGGGACGGATGAGAGGCAAGACCAGAATAGGTCAAATCCAGCAGAATGGGAGACAGGTAATGAGCAAGGAACAAAGCCAAACCTTTTAGTACCATTCACACATGGGCCAGGAGAGAGGAGAGGGCAGAGGAGTTGGAGTCTGAACACAGTGGCGGAAAGCGGTGGCCACAACACAGCCTCTACATCTCCTCTCTCTCAGGGACTAATTGCTGCAGCTGGGTGACTAGAAGGAGAAGCAGCCACTCATCTATGTGATATTCTCCAGTAGTGATGCTGACTTCCAGACAAGATAATGAGCTGTGAGCTCTACAACCGCTGCGATGAGATACAGTAACAGCCACGTTCACTACTGCCACACTGTAGGTATTGAAAACCTTGAACGATGGGAAACTCTCGTCTATCTAAACATTACCAATTTTACCAAACAAAGCCTTCAACAAAAAAAAACACTGCTTCACAACTTGATAGATGTTTTTTCTTTTGTCTAACGCACAGTACTTGAAAGTTACAATTCCACACAGTACCTGGATAGACCTCTACACGGTGAACCTTTTCACTCAGCTCATACATTCACAGCATGCTGCATTTCACTAGGACTCCTGTGGGTACCAGATTCTAACTTCAAATTGGAAGATCTCCAAAAAAGTCAAAGTGTAGAGTTCTTGGGGTATAAAGTTAAAGAGAGTTGTGTTTTAATAGGCTTCCAATCATGGTAAGGAGGGACCATTCTGGGGTAATAATGAAAGCCACCTAGTGTCTGGGATGAACGATGCTGAAGCTGTAGGAGAGGAACACAGGGTAGAATGGGATGTCATGCTCTGACGACCGGCAGAGTGTTTTAGAGACAGCAGTACAAGGTTGTGGAGATGAGAACACACACGCACCACACACACACACACACACACACACAAACGCGCGCACAGAGCTAGTGGACAGCAACATCAGAGGCAACCTTTTTCAGGCCTGCCTCACCACTGTGGTCCTGTTTTGTTGAAGGTGGGTGTATCACTAAAGAACCAGCTGCACAGCATGACATCTGGTCAATCTGGCAGCATTGATGCTTGATTAGCCACCTACCTGGAGGAAGGATACAACAGCTTTGAAACAGTATCTAACTAAACGACAATACGCAGTCTTTTTAGTGAAATACTTTCCAAAATCAAGATCTTTACCAATTGTATTGATATACAATTATTAATAACCATATTATTCTGAGCAGCATTTGTTTCATTAGTAGTTTTATTAGTATTATTATTGTTGTTATTATTATTATCTGCTACACAGTGGATGCTCATGTACACATTCTGCAGAAAACTGTAGTGGGTCATAGACATGTAGATAGATAGATAGATAGATAGATAGGTACTTTATTGATCCTGAAAGGAAATTGCAAAGTTGTCATGGGACGCTACTCCTGTAGGTAGTAGAGTTTCTGTACAGTAAACACATCTGATGTGATGGGACTAGCTTTGGGAGGGGAGCAACACATTGCAACATGCAAATTTAAAAGCAGCAGTGCGCCTTATGGGTAAACGCACCTCAAGGACAAATGGTCTGTGCTCCGTAGCGACCCAGAGCTGCCAGTACTAATCTTCCATGCCATGGGGTTAAGTCCTATAGAGTTTTCTCTCTGCCTCTAATATAAGCCTCCTGTTATCACTGGAGAGCAGGTTCTCTGCTTACATAACCGCAATCTCTAAACACCCTCACTCCCAAAACTTCAAAACTGTCTAAAAGCTGGCAAATTCACAACACTAGCCTCAGATTAGCACTCTTAAGGACTAATTGGGCTCAGGATTGGCACTGCGAGTTCCTGCATAGACCATATGATACTAAGGCAAAAATAAACACTGAACTACATTTGTGGGAAACTGCAAATGTATTATCTACTTTAGTTCTCCAAAGTACACTCACTAAACAGACAAACACACAGATGACCTTCAGCTACAGTATAGTATCTAACAATAGCAGTGTGTTTGACATAGTTGGAAGGAACAATCCTTTGAACACTTCAATACGAAATGTAAAAAGGAATGTGATTGTTTACTTTGTCAGCAGAAATCCTCAGCAGCATTTCGTGCACTAACCTTTTTACACTTCTGTCACTTTTGACTGATCAGTGTCCAGCTATAGAATGGCAATATGCTATTTTCTGCTTCTACTATTAATAGGGTTGTAAAATGTGTTTAGAGTAGTTTACTCAGCAGAAATGAATCAAGGGCACTACCTCCAACTGAAGTTTAGACATTGATTTATTCACCTCTCACAGAGCAGCCTTCTATGATGAGTTGAGCTCCAGTCAGTTTAGATAACCCTGAATAACCTGCTTCAACATCATACAGAGCAGGACCAACTTGCCTTTGATACATTTCCCCTAGAATCAGCTATAACAAGGTCAGTCCACCGAGCAACACAGTCCTGCACCAGTGCACCACAGCCAGCAATGAGCCATCAATCAGAACACCACAAGCCCACATCCAGATGCAAGGACTTCAGCACACTGGGCTAAGCCATGAAGAACACAAATCCCACTGACAAATACCCCATCACACACAGACTGCTGCCTATCATGCACCTCCGGTAGGTTTACATAATACATTGTTCACTGTACTCCAAAGCAGGTTTAAGCAGGTTTACATAATACCAAATCTACCATCTATTTTCTGAGAAGTAAAGCTGCTATATTTTTTTTTACTATGTACTGGAAATGAGTTGCACAACTGAACAAAAACAACAATGGGTACATCCTCTTATAACCTAGGTTTTTTATAAGGTTTTTATGTACTGAAACCATATCTGACATAAGCGGAAAGGAGATGTGAAGAACAATTCACAGACATGGATAAAAAGACATGTACCACTTCTGCCAATTTAAATACGGTAATCAGAAATTCTCTGGTTTGAAGACATTTACTAAAGTTTTAGGGTATGCCCTGTCTTATCCCAAATCTTTAAATGGTGTCTTAATAAAGCTTTAGACTGGTTCTGACACAAGGCGGAATGATTCTTTCAACAGAAATGTCATACAGAGCACAATAATGATGCTTTGAGATCTCATAGATTTCCCAATGATATTATGTTGACAGAATCCAATTAACCTTTAGTACTTTGACATGAAGCCATTCAAAATCTCTCCAGTGATATTACACAGATCCTTAGTGATTTAAATCACCTAGAGTGACCTGTCGGTGAGGGCCGTCTTATGAATCCAGATCAGACCGGTGGGGATCTCCAGGGAGGGGTTATTTACAGCAGCGGTCCCCAACAGTTTTTGCAACCACGAACCGGCCGTCTAGGGGGCTGGGGACGACGACCGGAATATTGATAAGGGATATTTTTAGTATGGCTGCTTCTTAATAATATCCTAATCTCTCTTATCCCTTTCAAAGAAGCTCTTCAGAAACATGTGTTTTTTTGTTCTTCATTTCAGTCAGCTAGCAGAGTTGGCAGGCAACACAGCTCAGGCAGCCTGTAGAAACTGATGAACTCACGGCATGTTACTCAAGTTCACAATCGGTACATAGTTATGGCCATGAAAGAGATAGAGTGGTGAGAAAAGGACCAACAGACTGGACCAGGAGTAGTTACTGCACTAATAGCCTATAAGTGTATGATTATTATAGCAATTTTCTTATATTATTAGGCCAGAATGTTATTTGACTTAAAATATAAATAATTGTACATGTTGTATCCTTTCAGTGTGGCCTGGCAGCGAATGTGCCCTGGCGTTGTTACCAGTTCAGGGCCTGGTGGTTGGGGACTGCTGATTTATAAGAACCAGATGTAAATTCAATGATTTTCAGAAATTGGTTTTGTCAGCTCACAGCACACCACATAATAAGGCATATTCACAACAAATAGGACAAGCTATTCATTGTAACAGATCATCAAGGTTTTACCAAGCAGGGAGGGATACAACAGTTGGATCTGGATCGGAGGCTGCCAGTTAATTTGACAGGTATCAGGAAAGAGGGAGGGAGGAGGGGAGGGAGGGATGGAGTAGGCTTCTCTTCACCTGGGCCCCATCTACAGTAACATTCCAGCTGGCATGTGTGTGAGAGGCTAAATGAACCTCTCTGCAGAGTGTAAGTGCCCTATATCTCTTGTCCCAGAGGAGAAGATCAAGGAATGGAAAAACAAACAAGCTGGGGCCTTGTAACACATATGAAAATGTGGGCCAGCATTGCTCTCCCGTTCCTATAGGATGCAGTGTGCTGGAGAGAAGCCCTGAACAACATCCTGCGAAGACACACTTTACGCTTTTAGAGCCTCTCATTTACAGTGGATACTGTAGGAGAGTGGAGTGAAGCAAGCTCAAATTTCCTCTAAGTCTTCTAACTATCACTTCTGTAGACCATTCAGTGATATATCTTCGGATGTTCCAAATAAATTCCCCTTATTGGAGTCCCCTTATTGGTGTGGTAAACAGCTCCTAATATGCATAACTTTTAAAGTCCTTGGGAATATTCTTGCATAGGTCTCCTGGTGCATAACATCTAAAAGCACCAGTGCTGGTCATTCAAATCCCACTTAACCTCGGCATGTCCTTTCTAACAGAGTGCCACGTCAGCACAAAAAGCCCTATACTGCATGCATTCCAAAGAGCATTGGTAAACTGCAGCTGAAGGAAAAAAACAGTAACAAATCTAGCCAGTGTTGCTTTTAGTCGTGTGTTTCAGCTCTCTCATTTGTCCGTGTCAGGATGATATGGGAGGAAACGGGGGCAGTTCTGTCTGGGGCAGTTCTGTCTGGGGCAGGTCTGTCTGGGGCAGGGGCAGGTCTGTCTGGGGCAGAGGCAGGTCTTTTTGGGGAAGGGGCAGTTCTGTCTAGGGCAGCTGGCCGGTTCTGGCAAGAGCTGGGGCAAGTCTGTCTGGGGCAGAGGCAGTTCTGTCTGGGGCTGCAGCGGGCAGGGACAGGTCAGGCTGGGGCAGGTCAGGATGGGGCAGGGGCAGGGGCAGTGACAAGTCTGCACCCCAGATAAACAACAGACTTAAATGAGAGAGAGAGTGTGGGAGTCTTGTTGAAGGGAACTGAAGTCTGATAACACACAGTGTGGGAGGTGATTACGTCCTTGAGCATTGGAACACTGTGTTTAGCACCAGGAGTAAGCTTCATCTCAGGAGATCCCCACAGTTACCGAGAAGACACTAAGAAAGGCCTTAGCTGACACTGTGGTTGGCTGAAAACTTACTGTGGAGATTATTCACTCAAACAATGACACAATACAATATTACAATATCACTCAGCCTCACTGTATCTTTCTACCCAGCCTGAGGCTGGAACAGAGAAGACGTATCTCTGCTGTAACATTTGTCAGTGAAGCATTAAAGTACACTGTTATCTGCCAGTGGATCTACTGCTAAATCCTAATCGTGACACAGACCAGTCCACTGTGCATCTATCACAATGATGTAGACGTCCAACTCTTTACTCTGAGAGAACAAAGGGTCCTCGGTGTCCAGCTTCAGAGTGTAGAAGAGAGATGGTCAACACATTCATCTCCTCTCTCAGGACAGCGCCCAGGTTCCCTGGGATGGATGCAGGTCAACAGTCCACGTCCAGGTGCTGCTCTCTCATGCCACGAGCAGCTCAGATCATTAGAAGGCTGTTAGAAAACCATTCGTCCAGAGTATCGATTTTCTGGTTTTGGCCAACAGAAAAAAGCTGTTCTATACTTCAAAACAACAGAAAGAGGCATTTGATATTACTTGAATACGTCATTATCTAAACTTAGGACAACATCCATCAACTACAACAATGTCCTTGAGACACAGTTAAGAGCCAGTTTATAGAAGGCTAGTCCCCAAAACAAATACTGGTGGCAAAGGTGAAAAAGTGGGAAATATTGTTAGTGTTTCTAAGCATGCCCTGCCTGACAAACATACAGCTCCCTGATAGTTCAACCACATACATACACACACACACACAATGTAACAGGAGAAAATACAGCGATTGGGTCAGGTGATAGATGCAATGGAGGTTCAAACATAAAAAATATCCATACTATCGCAGGTGATTTGATCAGGGAAATCGTTTGACATGGATAAATGAATACTGACAATTATTATTAAGACATGATCTACTGAAGTCTATGAACAAACAGCACAGAAGAAAACATTTTTGCCATACCTGACACTTCTTGAACTTTCACTTTCTGACCTGCAAGACAAAGAATAACTAAAGGTTAAAACTAAAAAATTGTATCAAAGGTAGAAGAGACAACAAGTTTATTCAAATATATGAAAACAATTATATATATATTAAAACAAATGTTGTTATATGATTTTTCTAAGCCACTCTCAGCTTCTAAGACTTCTGTCAACATCCTGTACAATGGTTCACATTAGCATGGTAACTCAATCGCTGCACAGGTCACAGAGACACATGGAAATGCATTCAAAGCATATAATTACATTGGGCTCTCATATTGTACATATCTGCACGGTGTAGAAGAGAGGGTCGCACTATAAGCTACCAATTACATTTACAGCAAGCTTTGCTTTTCAAGGGATTTTGCCACACTTTTCAAGGCTGTAAAATCCCAGAGACTAACAGACAGCAGTACATTGGCAGTCATGTTCAGTCCTTACTACGTGATGGAGTAAGCTAATATCCACAACATACTCTTATACCCTCAGGCTCCCCAACTACAAGAGTGCTACATTGTGCATAAGGCTATGTGCAGAAGATTATGCTACTGTAATGTCAAAAACTTTACACAGTAGTTCACTGAACCGTGACTTATGGTTTCTGTCTATGGCCAATGTCTACACATTCAAATTCGATGGATACAAGTAAAGAAATGTGTCTTAGGCCACCTCACTGTACCTGACCTATTTATAGAAGTTGAATATGTTGGTCCTTCCTTGATAATTGTAGGCTGATTGAAGCAAAGCACACATTTCAGTTTCTAACCTTTAGTAGATGTGTGGTATGTGTGTCTAATGACAGACTATTGCATTGCTGGTTTTAGCCACAAACACTATGGAATGTCACATCAAGCCCGCAGTCACAAGGCTCACATGGCTAGCCAGATCATTTAAATTTAGCTGAAAAGTGGGAGGAAGGAAGTACATCTTTAGGGTACTGAGAGAAAAAGTCAAGAGAGCAAATTGTTCATGATATCCGCATCAACTTCATCCTGGAGAGTGAAACTGACTTTTAACAATTTAGCGAGTACACAGGAGCTTCAGGAGGCATAGCCTTCTTCATACATTTGACTGACTCCACCGTAGTTTTAAAGTTGTCTTTCTTAACCCGGACATCAAACTAATGAGCCTCTTGTCTCACTCCCTCCCCTGTGCAGAAATACATGTCAGCTCTTTGGCACTTGGTGTTCAATAAGAAACTAATGAGTGATATGTGGTCTGTATTAAATGCCATCCTAAGAGTGGGTGAAGAGAACCCAGGCAGTAGCAGGAATGTGACACGCTCGTTCTCACAATCTTGTTTTAAATGTTCTTGATGGTATGGTGGTTCCCTGCTTACGGGCTGTGATCAAGAGAAAGGGCAAACTGTATAGTAATAAGTAACAGATACTACCGAAAATACAGTATACTGTATTTTGACAATCTAAAAGCAAGATACTAAAACAAAGACGTTCAATAATGAACGTCAATCAAACAATGATATGAATTCCTCCGTTCCTATAGCCGGATGCTTCCAACTCTGACAGTCAGTCATTGCAAAGATTGAGACAAAATAGATCGAACATAAAACAAGGTCATTATATTGTTTGTTGGATGTGGAAGGCGAAGGTAGTATTTTTATGTTTTAAGTTGTACGTTTAATTAGCTTTATTTACTGCATTGCTTCTCAAGGGTGGACTGCCAATGCTTGCTCCTGCCTGGGCACAAGCTTGGTCCACGGCCAAGGGGATAATATTGACAGTTTAGAGGTGGCAAAGACTTGCCAGTTCTTCAAATCTGTCTGAGCAGCTGAAGACTTGCATAACTCACTATTATATTTCTGCAATTGATCAGGAAGTGTGTGTATTGCAGAGCTGCACAATGGTAGAATTTCTGTCTATGACTGGAGCTTCTTGCATGATAATACATTGTTACTGGTGACCTGATGAATTCTCCATTACCAATATGACTGATAACATCAATAGTGGCTCATAATATGATCTGAAAGGATGGTCTGTTATCTCCTATATCTGTGGAATGGTACAGGGTAAAGGGTGTGGTACAGGTCTGTCCATCCTAACAGGACATGAGCACAGTGTCATCAACAATAGCAACATTCCAGCTATTCCCTCTTTCCTGAAGGATGGGAGTTAATGTTAAAAAAAAATCAGCTGAGAAATAAATCATAAAAGCACCACCAGCCCAACCTTAATTACAAAATAAGTAATAGGCACAGGCATTGGGTAAATCTATTTGTTTTGACACTCTTGGCAATATTGGTACAGTATTTTGCCGTCACAATTTAGTCAGTGGGACTGTGTTCATCGTGTGCTGAATAACAGAACTAGAATTCACAAAGTTAGCAAGTGTGTTAACACCTACTATTGAGTGTCTCCACTCACACTGAGAATAGAAACAATTATTTAATATCTTACCAATGAAACGCACAGATAATAAAAAGCTGATAGAATTCCCTTCTGCCCATCTAATAGTCCGTCAGTCCAATTATTGGTGGGATTAGAGTAATGAATGTTTTTTTCAGGGCAAGAGTTTTTCCAATCAACTATTAAGTGTTTGAATCATTGATGAATTTGACGGCAGATAATTAGGACATTGGAGTTATGCTGTATAAATACTTTATAGAAATACGTACATGCATAAGTAATGTGAAGAGCATAAAAGATCAAACAAAGCATTTCAATTTAAAGACAAAGAACATTTTTATACACAAATTAAACAAATTACAAGTAAACTACGTTGGGAACAGTTAATGTGGTGTCTTCCATATGTACTCCTATCAGTAGCTCCTCCTAATACTACGAGTATCTCTTTCTAGTCTCCATTCTTTTTACATCTACTGCAGTGTAAAGTAGATATTAAATAGTGGGGTGGTGCTTATACAGTATATGGTTATTTCCGACCAAACATTTTCAGCTTTAGTATGAAAAATAAACTATAATTCTCAATGTTGTGCTATATGTTTTGATCAAAACCTACAGGTCAGCTGAGACTAGGAGCAAGAAGTAAGAGAACGTTTCTTACACCAGAGAAGAAGTGGACTCTTTACTTGTGAGACAACATTCTGAAATTGTCAGAGCAAAACCAATTAAATGATATGAGAGGTTTTCATTACATGACCGGATGAGACCTATGGGTTACAATGGTGTCATGAAGACCACATTTTATCCCAAGCTTTCACCCGCACAATACACGAGTGAGGTAAATATTGGCACTGTCTAGAAGTGGGCTGTACTGTTCAGTACTGTGCCATTTTGAAATCATCATCTTGAAATCAGGTGTGATATTGTACTAAATGGCATCAACCTCAATTGGATCTGTGTCAAAACAAACCATTTTGGCAAAGTATAGTTTGACACCCTACAAAGTGCTTGTATTCTGTCTGCACGATGAATTTAAAGAATGATGACACTCTGAAGTACATGTCATTAAAAACACGTCATGTACCTCAATATAAGACAGTATTAAATAATTGAGAACATATAACAAAAAGGTGCATTCTTCTCACATTTCAGTCCTCCTCTCACGCTTTAATAAAAGTCCTCCTAGGGCACCAGCAGGATCAGACTGCTGTGCTCATTGCAGGTCACACACAGTCACGTTTTGTGCAGTTTTCCCCCTCTTCCAATTAAACAATGATTGTGTAATCCAGCAGGGTAATGAAATTAACCTTTTTGCCTGCCAGGCTATACATCACAGCCAAAGAGCACAATTACATTTGCCGTGAGAGTAGGAGATCATTCGCAGCATCCTAGGGCCCCATCACACTGATCGGGAACGCAGTCAGACTTGACCAAATACACAACACATTTTCAAGGGCATTCTACTCACTGCTCTGCTGTTATGAAAGAACACTGTTGTGTTGTCTCAGGGTTGGATTTTGACTTTTATAATACATGAGAGAGGAATTCTTTCCTCCCTTTTGTGTGTTTCAAAAATCAACTGTACAACATCACAAATTCTTCAGCAGAAGTGTTTGAGGGAAAACTCAATTTCTGAGGAAAGGATAAGCAATGTAACCCTTGCCGTGGGACTAATGAATGCGCACATGTCAATAACATCAAATATTGATGTTAGCTGATGACTTCTCCCCTAGTAATTCCAACCACCCGAAATTAACTACTGACAACATTGACAACAATTTGGAGGAGAGAAACCAGCACACACAGTAGTTGATGATGTAAATAAAGTGTTTTCAGTGTAAAGTCTCTGGGATCTATTGACTGCGAAGTGGAATTAAAATGACCCCGCCCCCCCCCCGTCCCCGCCCCCTGTTATGTAAGAATTACTGCAGATAATAGCAAGTCCTATGAGTGGACTTTAAAACAGAGGTATTGGCTCCACGCCAGTAGGTGTGTGTTCAGACAGGGTATCCAGGGGAGAGCTGGTGAGGGACATGGAGTCACAGGAGAGGCAGGGAAGGAAGCCGGCCTCCAGCTGAACCCATGGGCTAGACCTGAACTAGCAAAATACAGACTTTTGTGTCTGTCACACAGGAGACTGAAAGAAAACTCTGGTGGTCTATGCTCCACAATCAACAACCCCATGGCTATTTCACCTGCCATTTGCAACACACTATATTGGTGAAACAAAGCAGTATTTTTTATGAAATAGTCACGACACAAACTATTGAGGAGAGCTGGAAATGGTAAATAACAAAAAGAGGTATTCTGTCAATCTTGTTAGGGAGCTGATGTGACAATAAGGCGTGAGAGTCCATCGAGGGCTTCTCTTTCCTAAAGCTGGACGTGTGTGACCATGCAATGATGGCAGGACTTAACTAGTCACATAGGGGGACACAAAGACACCAGAGCTTTCATCTAATGTCAATTGGATTTCCATTGATTCTAGCGGGTACGTCCTCAGCATGTTACACAGAGCTTTGAGAAACCTAGTCAATGCATCAGCAATTTAAGCACTACTTCATCCTGAAGCCAGAATGACTCTTAGCTTGAAATGCGATCTCTGAGGGTGGTATTTGTCACAGCCATCCTCTGAGCACAGGGATTATCTGCATGCTTGACTCTGGCTCAAACTCTTCTTAGAGTGGAAGCATTTGAAAAACGTAATAGTGCTATGGCTAATACACAATGGGAATGTGGATGTTTAGTTAGACTTAAAGCATTTGATTTACAGGACATGAAGGCTAAATCCAGTGTAACATCTGAATTCTAACCCATTCGGCAATACCTAAAAATGACGCCGATTTTTTAACTACCTTTTGATTCAATTAGAACTTAGAACACCATTGTTAAAGCAAACCAATCTCTTCTGCCTGACATGACATTGTTTATTCCTTTCAAATAATCAAATTACGTAACATAGTTAGAAGCCATTACATGGAGACACTGCTCTATGACATATGCAAACACACTGCACTGTCCTATTTCAAGAGCGTCACCTCAAGGCTGTCTTTCTTTTTGAATGTCTCTCAGCAGCTTGAGAATATTGTACGACACTTTATGTACAATGGACAGAAGTGAGCCTGGCAAATATCATAAATCATTAAAAAAATCACAGATAACTAATGAATAGTTGCCATTGGCTATATACAAATGAGGCTATAACCTGAAAGCAATGCATTGAAGAAGCATTCTGTTCAAGTTTTGAGTATTTGACACAGACCCTGAGATCTGTGAGGTAAGCATATTAGACTTGGACGGTAGGAGAAACTCATCAAATCCATAACACAAAGTCTCTCAATTGCTTGGCCTTAATATCTCAAATAATTTAATTTAGCGTAGTGTAATATAATCCTCCAGTGTATTTTCCACAGCAAAGCTACCAAGGCCAAGATATAAGGTATGAACACTAATGCCTTGATACCCTTAGGAAAGAGTGTAATATGTGCTTAGATCTGCACACATAAATAATTTTACTTATTACATTTCTGACCACAGGGAAGTCATTTCTACCGGAAATAGACTGGTGTGTGCAGAAATCAGTGATGATTGAAGAAGATGATGGATGAGTGAAAATCAATATCTCTGTCAATGTAATGTATAGTAATGGCATTGGCTACAAAAACAAAAGAGAGAAAATCAATCAATACCAACATTGTAAAAATAGCAAACAACTCTTGAATAATAAATAATAATAATATATTTTCTAATGAGTCTTGACTGTCTATGTCTTCATGTCCATGTTCCGCATATGCATAAGCTCTTAATGTAAAATGTAGAAATATTTTGAGAGAAAAATCAGTACGGTATGAAGCACATGGATAATTTGATAGTACTAAATCCAGACGCATCATTAGAGAGCCAGCATGAGGAATTAAGACTGGTCATTACTAAACACATAGTAAGATGAGTTTTCCTACTACTGGCATTGACCATTATGACTGGGCTAACATGGCAGATCAAATTAGAAGCACAGCTACAATATAGAAGATTAAATATCTCTACTGATAATATACATGCATCCAAGCACAAGCCTAAAAAAATCAACATTAATTCCATCTTAAACTGAGACATAGTCAATAACCAATCCCTATGCGTCTGGAAACGTCTTTGTCTGCAGTACTAATTACCTGGTATTTTCATTTGTATAATCGAAAGATGCTAGCCCACATACAGTAGAAACACCACTGAATACATTGCTAGAGCCTTAAAAGGGTTTTTTGTTCATTAACATTTTCCAAAAAGATCAATATTTTCAGTCTGTTAATTCATTTGCAGACCTTGAACCGACCTGTACCACTGTATTTCCTTACAAAGCCCAGTGCTGATAGATCCTGTGGTTATTAAGTAAACCACATCTTGGCAGAACAGTGAAGAGGCACATTAGAAGCATTTTGGCAGCCATCTCCATCGGTGAGAAAGTTTGATAAACAAGCATTTACTTCATCATTTACAGTTTCTGTCCACCCAAGTTAAGTGCTGAGCTTAATTAACTGATGAGTACATTTTTAAATGATTAAAATGTGATGTTTTGAGACCAAAGCAAGATACGCTATGCCTGTGTGGTTAGAGTTACAGAGGATGTGTTTGTATTATCAATATGAGCATCATAACGCTGAGAAACGGTCAATAACGTGTGACTGCATGATATTATAATATAAAAAAGGTTGGTAGGTTATAGATGATGATGGTAGAACTGTAATACAGCACTAATCAAAGCATTTTTGCATTAGTCAATGACAAAGACCTGTTTGCAGGCATTATGTTCAGTTTATTTAGCAGGCATTATGGGCTTTATTTCAGAGTGCTGCTGAGAGAGCTCAACGATAAATAAAGCCTTGTTATAAGAACTCAGCAACCTCTTTAATAATGTATGAATATCAGCTCTCTTTACAGAAAATCAGTCCATGAAAAGATATTCTCCTTTCTTCCCATCTCTTCATTCCAGGCTCTTCCTGTTGCCTTATCTCTGTCCCCTCTCTGTTCCTGTCATTCAGTCCCTTTCCAGAGGCAAGCTGCAGCTGTGACCTCACTTCCTTTACCATTTCCTGCCCTCGACTGAATACCCCTTTACAGTGTCAGGGCAGGTGATGCACTCTGGGGCAACATTACATGGGTTTAACTCGTACTTTGATCATTCTTGAATGTCAGTTAGTGTATGTGGGTGTGCTGTTGAAAGCATGTCAAAAGTGTTTTAAAAAGGAGCACATCTACTTGATTATGCATTTGATCTAAGGTATCTATGTGTGGGTGCCTACACATATAAACCACTTGTGTGTAAGCATGTGCAGGCTTAAGAACATTTGTGCCCTCCCTCTCAGCCAAGGTTGCGCGCGTGCTCTGGTCGGCTGTGTGTCTGGGGGATGGGCCAGTCATTAGCAGGTATTCCAAGCAGACAGACAGTCACAGCTTGAGGCTTTTCCAGGAAGCCTCAGATGAAATGGCACAAATAATGAGGTGCATTATCAATCACAGGCAGGGGGCAGCCAGCTCAGTGTATGTGCCACACAAATTCACACAGCCCATGGTCAGGAGAGGAGAGGCGAGGGGAGAGGAGTGGAGAGGAAGGAAAGGAGAGGAGAGGACAGGAGTGGAGAGGAAGGAGAGGAGAGGAGAGGAGAGGAGAGAGGAGAGGAGAGGAGAGGAGAGAAGAGGAGAGGATCCCAAAGATCATTCCCTCAGCAGCTGTTTATCCCAATGGGTCCTGACAGATTGGAATAGTGTAGTCTTGCTGTGCTCACTCAGAATTAGATGAGGAGAAAAATAAAATCAAGTCCACATCCCAAAGACATATTTCGGTTTTGTCCACCATCAGAAACATAAATGATTAGTCAACATTAACTGCAATAAAAATTTAATTAATTTCACAATGTCCACATCAGGGAAAAAAAAATGGAGTAATAAAAAGCAAACTGTTATTTCTGCTCCAGCCACACAACACAGCATTACGTAAGATAGCAAAGCAGGAGGAACTGACATAATCTCCTCCCTCTGGAAACAAGCGCCTAAATCTAGGGTGGAGGAGTGGACTTAGAAGTTCATTACAGTTCAGGCCAGCCAAAGCGGGCAGCCTGACGTGCTTTGTGGGAACCTGCGGATTAGGGCCAATGAGGAACACACTCTCAACAATACCCACAATCACATCTGTGACAGAACCTCAACCGCAAGGGAGGGTGGAGGGTGGGGGGTGGGGTGGATTGGACACAACTAAGCACGCCTCCCAATCCTGATGTTATTACAGAAGATCATGGGAAATAGCTTTGTGTTCCTTCATTTCCTGGCTGGGATAGCAGGAAACATCCAGAGAATCCCTGTCCTCGCCATGGCAGTAATTCCAGGACACGAGGCCTTGCACCCCTGACGACTTGGACGGCTTCTCTGTGAGCCTCCTATAAGACAATGCTGTCACTAATGATCTGCTGTCTTAAGCTTCTTGTATCTGTCATACCTCTCTTCAACAGCGTCGGTCTACAGAGAGACAAGGTTTAACACTGAGCTGGTGGCTTTATGTGCACAGTGTTCCGTTGAGTCTCACTTCCTGTGTAGAGGTACTCCACGTTCAAGGAGCATTCCTGGCTTATGTTGGGGACGCTGGAAGAAAAGCATGTATTCTAAAATAATGAGCATACTCAGTCAAGGATGAAATAAAAGGCGCTTAGCGAGTCAGCAGTCATTGCAGGTAGAATTCTCTGCATCAAACTAAAATAGAAGTGAAAGGCATAATGTCCATGATAAGTGCCTTTCTTGTTTTTACATTTTTTAAGAAAAGGACTGATGGAATTTTAATGGGAATCATTGACTCATTATCTAACTATACAGTCAGGAATCTGTGTGTGTATGTGTGTGTGTCTGTTTGTATAGTGATTATCTTGAGAATCAGGCATTGTATGAAGTTGAAATATGCCAGGTGTGTTGTGGTGTGAATGTGCATTGACGCTTGTGAAGTGGTTTGGATGAGCAGTTTGTGACAAACACATGTCATTATAAATTGGATAGTTCCAGTCCTTGATTGTGATTGGCTCGAAGCAATTGTAAATACTCATAAATAATAAATGCACACCTGTCACCAGATAACAATTCATTTGATGTAAATGCACTTGCCACCAAAGGGCACTGCTCTAGCGTTCACATGTTAGTGTTTGGCCACAAACACTGCACTTGCACTCATGCTTGTTGAAAACACAGCAACAAACAAGGTTTCTATACGGAACGGATTTCACAAGAAATGAACTGGGCAACAGTCTCCACTTAGTCGTTTTGCTTGCTATAGCTAGACTCCCCACACGACTAACAGGTTACTGTACTTTAGAAGTGGCAAACTGACAAGGTTCATCAGTTCATTGTTTTTTGATTATAAATAGGGAGTTATACAACACATATTCTACACACATTCTGTTTAACTAGAATAACTAGCAACCAGTCACAATCTGAATTATGTACTGTACCATGTGAGGAGTCAGCGAAGAAAATCAAATTGTCACTATAAATAATCGGCTAATAACAAAGATGTAAACAGCAGTGGTTTAAATGCTGAGAGGAGAAGACTGCTCAGGATTCCTACTGGTGCTGCAAGGCTAGTTAGGCAGATGTTAGGGATCAGGGCTCTTTCCCATGGGCTTTCCTCCACTGCAGGTCTTGGCCCTGAGGCCCTAGCTGGGGCCCTGTGTGCTGCTGACACCAGGTGAAGAAGGTGTACTAGTAGAAGGCCCCGAGCATGTGACAATGGCCCTATAAGAACTTGTTGAAAGAAGCAAAACGACCTGCCGTAGTCTATCATCGTGTCTGTTAGCCATGTCAGTCGAGATCATTAAAACGCTGAGTGCACCTATTACAGATAAAAGCATTAACTGAGGCTTTTCATACCCTCAGTTTTAATTGGGAGAGAAACAGCCGGACTGGGATCACATAAGGGGGGAACATGAGTCACCATTTGCACTGACGTGACACCTTGTGAACGAGCCAATGGGCTTCCTTCTTCAAAGAGCACCACAAGGAGCTGCTTCTTCTATATTCACGTCACAGCACAGACATGACATTCATCATAATGAAAACACATATAAATCCTCCTGATCCTGAAAAGATCCCACTTCAGAATCTGGGCTTAGAAGACTCGCAGGAAGAGGGGTGCAGCTGGCGTCAGATATTACTTTGGGGGAGAATAAATAGGTGTACTAAGGGCTGCAGATGTTTCTCAGCAAAATACACATTCATTACTTTATGCGTTTATGTTTTTCCTGTAGTTGAAAGCAACTATTCCACAGACACTTCCTATCTGAGATTTCACTGGAGATTTGAAACTATGCACCATCCATAAAGTATCCAATATGCATCATCCACTATAACCGACTATGGTACAAAACTGGATCGAGTTGATCTATTCCAGGATTGATTTAGAACGTATGTGTTGTGTGACTACCTCCACGGTCTGTCCCCCTGTGAAGAGTGTGTGTGAGTAGTGGTGTGAGCCCTGATCCCAGCAGCAGCCTCGGTGGCAGGCATGGCTGCTGGAGGGGGACAGAGCGGGGTCAAGTTCACTCCCTAATTAGGTTGCAGAGAAGGTCCTTCTTATATCATTAGTCTAATGGTCAAATGCTGCATCGCTGCTGCTTAGGAACGAGTCGTGATTGGTCTTCGTAAAAAGACAAACTGACTGACACACACACACAGACAGACAACTTCCAAAATGACTCATTTAAATGATTTAACACTAAGCAGTATGATGTATGGTCACTGTAAACGGCAGTCTAACATAAAGGCAGTACATGATTGAAAAAGTGAAAATCAATTTAACACAAACCTGCAAAGTAACGAAGGGCTTAATAGGAACAGAATGTCTGACTTGCTGATCCTCTGAGAGTCAATATGAAATCTCCCACATGTAGAGTCAAGGTGGGGGAACCAGGAGATCTGAGCAGAGTACAGCTGAGCAGCAGTGTTTATCTCTGGCTCGATGATCACCTGGTGGAGGACGTAGGGACAGCCTCTCCTCTGTCAGACGGGCTGCTAGAGCCAAGAGAAGCACACAGTGCACACAGAAGCACACAGTGCTTACTATGGCACTGTGGGCGGATGTGAGAGGCCTCCAACGCAGAACAGGTAACAGGCTTACCTGACGCACCAGCAACAGGTCTGATGCTAAATGCACTGGGACATTGATAGGGATGCCCAGTGTCTAGCTTCTCGCAGGCCACACAGTGTCACACCCAGGGCATGCTACTATTGTTAAAACACACAATACAGTGTCATTTCACAGCTACACACAGGTCAATTGATTCATTTATTTTGCTTTGAAAGTAAAATGAGATTCATTATTTATTTTACTGCCTGATAACAATCAATGGCTTGGATCAAAGCCCACAGAATTCCAATTTAATGCCAAAGCCATGGTCATCTTTGAAATACAGCTTTAAAGCTGTAGAGCAGCTTTTCCTTTTTTTATGACTATTCTAACCAGCGCATTGACAATATAGTCTAACATTAGCACATGGCAGAGTGAATGAAAGGCTGAGGCTGTCTGAGTGCTCTAGAGTTAAACATGACGATTAGACAACCATATTTTCTGTCACACTCTATAATGTTTATGAATCAAACCATCAATGTATGCTTAAATCAAATCCTTCTCTAGTCTGTTTACCCACACAGCCCTCACATTCAGGCTCACACTCAGAACTTTCTGAAAATGTCCTAATGTTTCCACAGTGTAAAAACTCTTCAGTGTTTTAGATTTATTTGACACAAAAAACTAATTCAATTCAAGAGTATTGTATTATTAGTGACTCAAGCTATACAGTATATGCTACAGTACTGTCATGAAGCCCATTAAAGGTCCCCAATGACATTAACCGAGTGTTTACAACTTCAATACCACAACATAGGAAGGTAAAATGTATTTACAAGATAGCAAAGGCCATGGAGGCACATTTCTCCATTTCAAAAAAATGAAAGTATGATATGTATTCAGATTTCTATTATGCTTGAAGATGTAGCATGTGGCCTTAGGAGATAAGAGTTCTTGGGTGATGCAATCGAATCATACATCCAGATGATGACTCGACATTGACAGATTTATAATTAAACTTTCAGGGAACAGTCAACTGACATCTGCCGAAACAATTTAGAGTATATGTTTTAGACTCATATGTTACTGTAACTCAACACGTACTGAATGTATTTTGTATTTTACAAGGAATGCAAGTCAGATAGTTAACAAAACCACTCACACCAGCTTACAAATCCATCTGTTGACTGTATTGACAATATCCTCATGAACAACAGACAACAGACTTACAGGCTGACAGTCGTAACATCATTCTCACAGAAGACATCATGTAAGACTTGCAGGTGTTTCCTGTAACTCCCCATGAATCTCAGGATAATAGTAAATATGTTATATACAAGCATCTAACTTTTATGTATCAGTCATCATGGCATTCTCCTTGTACTTGACAATCTGTCAGGTCTGTATGAATAGAAAGATTCAAATAATATCATATCAAAAGCAGCATTGATGCCCCAATTAGCGGAACATCTATCAGCAGTGTGTTTAAAAGATTATAGCAAACATGGTCACCGATGGCATCAGATTGCATAGACAAACTTTTCTTACAATAATGCTAAATTACAGACTGTATTTGGCAACTCCATCTCTCCATGGTTCCAGTCAACCTCCCAGACTAAAAACAGGATTGGTACAGTAATAAATAACAAATGTAATCTGGTAATTACATTTAGAAAAAAAGCATCTCAATTGGCAATGCTATTGAGGAAAGCTACATGTCAATATGTACCAGGAGGCCAGAGGAGCAGATATCTGGGAGCCAAAGGTAAAGTGGTGGCCATGGGCTGAATGATAGATGGCCTACATTTACACAACTGATAAGATCCCAGGGAAAATAATATCACTTTCTCACAAATGGTGGGAGCAAATCCGCTCTGCGATTCTGACTACCCAACGTAAACTACTGCCCATGCTCCACACAGGGAATGCATGATATCCCCATGGTGCTGGTTGATTCCTCAGTAACCTACAGTATATTCATCTTCCACTATTGCCATCTCTGATGTTAATGCACCACTTGTACTTTACTATGAGGTAAACATTCAGATTATTACAGTAGGGCATGTTATTTGAGAGAAACAAAGAAAGAAAAATAATAAAAAAGTCTGTTGAGTTTACAGTGAGTTGAATGAAGAAAGGGCAATGATAAACAATGAGCAATGATAAACTGAATATACTTGCCAACCCATTCACTGCTTGATTCCTGTATCCATCTTAATTGTACCTGCTGACATACAATTTACCTTCCTTTTCAAAGTCATAAATTATTTTGATATTTATCTTGTCCTCCCATCTATCTCAATTAAACTTGCGGCATCAAAATAACAAGCTCAGACCACTACCAGAAAATGTTCAACTGCATCTACATGTATTGACATTAAGATTCTATAACATGAGAGAATATTAATGTACCACGAAGGCAATAAATATTTCATAACCAAAGAGCTGTTTCTCTTCTTTTGAAAGTTTGTTTACTCTTCTCATCTTCTTCTGTATTCAAATGGCAGCCTGACAAAACTACCCTGGGGTTTCATGAACTACAGGATTCTCCAGCATGTGAAATGGCTTTTGCCTTAAATGCATCCCAAGCAGTGCATATTTCAAACTTGCCCAAGGCTACTGTGCATTCTTATTCATACAGTTAATTATCCAGGGCTTTAACCAACAGAAAATGATCAGAATTTCTGTAGTGGAACTGCTGGTAGATCACTGAACCTAAACACAAAAAGGCCATAACTTGTACAGTAAATGTATTATTATGAAAGTGCAATAGTACACTACTAATATCATTAGCCAATACAGTATACAAAAAACAGGGAATCTCTTTTTAGCAATAAAAGGGAAATTGGAATAAAGCAATAATAAACAAATGCAGCCACACTGTACAACATCATGGAAACCAGAGGAGAGGGATCATTCTGACTCCTCATCCTGGGAGGTGTCTAAACGCTCTCAACAGCACAGCCCGGTCTGCCCAACAACACTCTCAATGGAAAGCATATTCTGAAGAGCTCTTGAGAAGAACACTAACAAGGATTGGGTTATTCCCTTTAGCAGGGTGCTCCAGGTCTAATTAGGGTGTTCGTACACTGGGTGGGGCTTATTTCTGTAAGAGACAGCTCAGACACATGCAAGATTGTAAAGGGGCTTCTAACTCGTGACCAGATCCGAAGAACTGATCTGGGGAAATGTCTAGCTGTGTGATATACATCGGGCAACGCAGTCACACAGCCATGCAACCATGTAATCAAAGGGATCTGCTCTGTATGTCAAGCTTGCATAAATCATTGAACAGAGAAGTTGTAAGGTCACAGGTCCTAACCATGTTAGCCATGTTGGACATTTATTGTTCAAACATGTACTAAATATTATTAACTGGATAGCTCTGGTTCCACTTGTACTGATTAGGGATACATGTGTCACAACAAAGATTAATACTGCTTGACCTTGTTGAGGGTAATATGTATTGCATCGCGTGTCAGTGTGTGTGTCTGTGTGCGTGCACACATGTGCATACACAGCATGTAGAGTATAAAGTGTAGAATAATCTCATTAGGTGACACCTTAGAAAACAACCCAGGAAGCAGTTGAAACACAAACAGAACGTACTGCACTATGTACGTCACTTCAGATTAAAGCTCCTGCTAAATGAATACATGTAATTGTACATATTTTGTATGAATGAATCTGAAACCATGTCAGTGTGACAGAATCATATGGGGTCCATTCTACAGTTAGAGCAGCAGTACGTTCTGTTCAGATATTTGTATGCAGGGGAGTCCATGTGAACAGCTTCCTCATTGGCCTTCCAGTCAAGGCCAGGACTGCCTGCTAACTGTGGTCAGCACAAAGAGAATGGCTGACGTGGCAAAAAGTTGACAGAACACAAGGGGCAGGACTCAGTCTCAGCACACATAGACAGACCAAACCAACGTATGTTTGTGTGTATGTGTGAGCATGTGCGTCTGTGTGTATGTGCATGTCTCTTGAGACTTACAACTCAAAATGCATACACTTTACTGTAGTAAATCTAGGCTTGTGGTAAAGTGGGTTGAGTCTTAAATTGGACATCCTGGGAAAATCTGCTAACTACAAGCTATTGCCTTAGACAGCACATTATCAGCACAGATAACTATAAATTGTCCCATACAAAGACACAAGTGAACACACAATAGGTCACTGATCGAAATGGCTTTACTGTATTACACCGTAGACTGTAAGCAGGACTGTAAATGCAGATTTCTGTTCCTTTTAAAATAAAGATCTGTACAGACAGCATCTTGCTAACCAAGCCACCTATCTCACTGCATGTGGCTGTTACAATGACCTTAATTACCAACTGAAATAATGGTTTCAAAGAACTTATTTGTTCTTAAAGCATGTTCACTGACACACTCAATTGCTGACAAGACAGCTCCAGTTTGACTGAAATGTTCTAACTTATGTAGCCTATGATTTGCTGTCTTTTATTGAGTCCAATAAGATGAAAACTATTTGGCTTTGGATATGTGTGTATTGTCCCAGTTATTCATACATTCTAGGTCAATCACATTTTTTACAATTAAGTAGTTAGGCATTTGTAACTGCCAAATTGTATCAGGCTATGATTAACACTATGTGTGGTAATGTCCACTCATCCCGCTTGCTTTGATACAGCTAACAGATAATAATGGGGTGAAACGTATTTAGTTACCCTTGTAAAGTCTTACGTTCCATTCCATAAATGTGCTGGATGTAATACTTATCTTTGCAATAAATCCGCTCAGACTGACACATGTTATTACGCATGATTAACGACATTCAATCTATTAAATAGCCCAAAGATTAAACTAGACAATCAATATAGTACTAAACTATGTATACAGCTTTATATAAATCCATAGAGGATTCACTTGACTTATACGTGTAGAGAAATAGGTCCCGATGGTCATGGACTACGTCTATTCTACCGTAAACCCAACCTGCTCGTGGGGGGTGGGGTGATTTTTGATCGGGTAAATGTTCTACTGTATTATATTTTAATGCTGGTAGAGAATATCATACGGTATGGACCACATTATTTTAATAATTGCAAACGCAACCTATGGAATACAATCTGAGCAGGGAATGTACTGTAACCTTTACTCAAAATATCGTCCATAAACTCTATTAGAATATATTGACAATTTCCTAGTTACCTTCAATGTACAAAGATGGTAAATAGGCTGTGTGTATAAACTTGTTTGGTTTATTAGATTGGAGTTGAAATCTCATCCAGTAAGCTTTTGACATCTACAGTATATGATGCCTCATCCCATAGGCTAAGGGAGTATTATTGGCGCATGCTTTGTGAAACGGTGCTGGCGCGCGTAAGGACCACTCATTACGCGGGGTATCCAAATACACATTTGGTATTAAACTGACGGGAAGACATCCATTGAGCCTACAAAACTCGAAATTGTGTGTTCGTATAGAAAATTAAATTATATACAGTAACACATATACAAATAGTACAACATTACATGGCTACGTAGTGCATTAGCCTACGCACGTAATGTCCCAGATCAACATCAACATACTGTTCACTTTTCTTGAGAGGCGATAGATACTATGATTGTCAGATTATTACAGTTAACCCTTTCACCGTCGTGGCATAAATGTAGCTCGTTAACAGAATAAATAAACCTGCAGATATGAATTCTGTAAACTTACTTTTCTTGTATTACATTCTCCTTTATGGCTCCTAACGTGGAAAGACTATTGCTCTGTTGGAGTCTGCAGGTGACCAAGTGCCGCTGATGCTGGTCCTTCAGACATGCATTTTCTTTGCAAAGATCAGTGACTTGTAGTTCAAGCTCTTCAATTCGATTCTTTTGTTTTTCCAGTAACTCCTGTTGAGTCTCGATAATTTTATTGAGCTCCTTTAGATATTCCGTCGCCTTGCTTGGGTTTTCAGTCGGGTTTTCCATCTCGTATCTCTGTTGCCCGTCCATGGGCAATCCACGCAAGCTTTCACTCGTTCAGTTTTAATGTGCTGTCAAATTCCAATTCGGTATACTTCCTTTGCTCCGCCATTGTTTATGTTAGGTGCTGATTGGATGAGTAAAATAAGTTGGTTAGGGATGTCCGCTGCAGAGCGTCGTCCACAGCCTCTGCACCACAATAACTAACCCCCGTCAACCACTCAGAGCGTGGAAAACCATTTAACCCTTTATTGTAGGCTACGTTCATGTTAGCAACAATTTCTATTACAACTTCAATTTAAATAAACTTGTGTTGCGTATGGGTATTTAATGACTATAATGTTTCTCATTTTGATTTCCGTCCTATTCCCGTGCCAAAAAGTGACTTTCTGACTGAAACTGACTACCGCATATTCGATTGCCTGGTCAGTTTATACTCCCACTCTTTTACCTGGATCAAACAGCCAGAACATGCAAATACACAAGTCCGTGGCAAAATAGGATATGTTTTAGTGAAACGTTAATGGTTCTAGCTTGATTTAGGCCTATTAGGCAACACAATTACGTTTGCATTTGGTTTGTCTAAAATCATTGCGTAATTAGCCTACACTTGTAACTAGAGGCGGCAATTAGTTGTCGGAAAGTCACTTTTGTGCACAACACCGGAAGATACTTAACAGGTAGGGCAAACTGGCCTTACGAAAGCGTTCTAATTGGAAACTTTGCGAACTAAAGTTATGAGCCTTCCAAGTTGGTTATCAACCGTTTTACATTCACTTCTATAGTTGTAAATGTCGCTACGCATATAATGTCAAACATGTTGCCACGTTATAGTGGCACGTTATAGTTCACAGTTCTAGATCCCTGTCATATTGTTTACTGTGTAAGGAATCAATCATTTAGTCAATGAATCAGTAAAGACTGATTCAAAAGTATAGACTGAAGCTCAAATTGACAACATGGCAAGCTGGGGGTGATAGGAATGGATTGTTTCTGACAGATGCATACTATTGAGACACACTTGCTTACCTCATAACATTGTTGAGAAACTGGGGCAAAAGTAGGGTCACACTTACAATAATTTCCATCAATTTTCACAACAGTCTTTACAAATACAGAGAGGGCACTAGTCCATGGGAGGTACTGTCGATTGAAGATTCTGTTGGCAAAGTATGTTTAGAGGGATTGCCCTCTAGTGGCTGATTGTGGTAAACATTCAAATCAATGTTAACTGAGGGTAAAACCTCAAATGCTTTGAAGAGGGCACTCTTGGGGTGTGTTAATTTAACCTCCTCAATGTATTATGCCAGTTGCATATCATGTACATATGACACTTCATCTCAAGACGGATGTACACTTATGTGTGTACCTTCAGGGTGTGCAAAGGACACATAGGAAAGAGCAAAGAGTTAACAATTTCACTGTCAATTCCATCACTTAATTGACTGACTTACAAACAACATCCTTATCTTTATCGTTCTGCCTGCCAGACAGTACAATATTGCACCATATCTCCAATAAAGTGGGACACGATAATGTGCATAATTCACACTTCAGCTTCTGTGATCATTCACATATCAAAATCATCAAAGCCAAAGCAAGATAAGAGGGAGGTATGTAGTTGAAGGGGATTTTTTGGGGGGGGGTTCTCTCAGTGATTTATATTTTTAGACCTGTGCTATTCTTAATGTAATGGGCATATTATGTGGAACCATCTGAACTGTATGTCCATCAGGTTACAGATTAATCTGATATGACATCACAGTATATGGTTTGCACACTTCTACAGGTCAGTGGTCTGCATATATGGACTGTGACAGCAGTTGTTGCCTGCTGGTAGACCCCTATGTAGGGTCTCGTGAGAATGTAGATAGTATATTCATTATGTCAAAGAAAAACCTCTCTGAAGCATCTCAGAATGGAAATATATAAGGGACCATTGGGCAAAAGGGTGCTACAGTAACCATGGGTACGAGATGCAATCTCTCAACCCATTATGTACCTCTCCTGTCTTGACAATGAGCTAGCCTTGTCCGATGTATTCCCACTGTATTATCAAACCTCTGCTGTTTCTTACTTAAACATCTGATCAAACTCTCACTATCAGCAATACTTGTTAATTGGTCAACTTAATAGGGATAGTCTGTGCTGAAAAATGTCAGACACAATCTTATTTGTAGTCTTCGACAAATGGTGCTTCATATTTTCAGTGGGGAGTGGTTGGATTCTACAGCAGGTAATATGTTGCTCCTTGCACTACAAAATCAAGCTCTGATGATACCATTGTAAACCATGGGATATGTTTCCACAGTTGCTGTACACAATTTCAATATCAGAAGCTACACCTTGTGGTGGGCATATCACCTCTTTATGCTCCAAATGTTCTTTTGGTGGAGAGCCTCCTCAGTTTGTCAGTGTGAGCAGACGGAAGCCTCAGGCTGTGTTGCCCTCTCTGTCTCTGTGACTCTGCCTACTGTCTATCCTTCATGCTCATCACAAGCCCCTCATTCCCCTTCGCTCCTCCAGCAGTCGCTCAGTCTCGCGTGAGTACATAAATGTCACATATGCTGAACATTGCGTTTACAAATAATTGAGCTATATATCAACCGAGCAGTGTGGTTCTGCTAATCAAGTTCATCACTGCCAGGGTATCTTTTATTTTAATTTATTCTGTTAGATGGGAAGCTGTTTGTGTCTGTGGTGTATTCTCTGGAGCTTGTAGACAGAGGCTTTCAAACTGTGTACAGCCATTGTGCTTTTGAGGAGTAAACTGGCTTCTAATGTAACCGGGCCAAGTAGCACGGCAGCTTCGTCATCTTGGACTGGATCCTTAGGTAGGCTTTCTCTTTTGATTGCAAAGGATCATTTAAATTCTCCCATTTTAGCTGTACAAAAAATCCTGCCACAGTTTTCTACCGTATCCTGTATATTCCCCCTCTCTAGCTTGAGAAACATTATGTATGCGTTCACCTTCTTGGACTCGGTGTTAGGGGGACCTATTGTTATGAAAAGTAGGATGCCATTTTCCTTGACTGTCTATGCACATTAGTGTAATTGCTACAATCAAGATTGGAAACCGGATAAGAACATTCTCTCAGTCAGGTCTTGAATATTGGAGTATTGATTGTCCAACATGTATTGGTCATACCCAGATACACAGGGGGAGTACAACAGGTAGAATAAATACAGTGCATATTGAAACTAAATAGAAATGTGTTGTCCATTCCTTTGTGTGGCTGACAAAGCATTTTAGAAAACCTCTGTGTCTTCACCAGAGAGCATTGTACTCTGACAGCTATATCCCTTCTGACTGAAACTCACTGACAGGCATTGCTTTGGAATTGTACTGGGACATGATCAAAGATGCATGTGACAGCTTCGGTGTTGGGGTTTTTGCTTTAAAGCAGCCTATACTTCCTGCATCCACAAATGTCTTCTTAAACCTGGAAGCATACCTACAATACCTACAATATACCTGATGGTCTTGGCATACATTTACATAATTCCAAACCATTTGTTGTTGGCCAGACCCCAGTAAAAAATACAGCATTACATGTTGAATGAATTCCTGCCTAATCTTTTTATGTTCAGTCAACACTGTCAAGTGTCCTACCTTAGCCAGTGCTAGCCAATGCTCTGGCTGGCAAAATGGCAGTGAATGCAAGCCAACACTATTAGCATCTGTGGTGCCCTTGTCATCAGAAGAAGACAGGTGTCAAAAAGCCCCTACGGCATGTGCTCCTCAATAAAACAACACAGGAAAACAAGCTTTCATGGCTTTATACAATATGAATATATTTCAAAGCTGTTCTCAAATGGTATGCTTCATATGAACTACAGCAGCACAGGTTTTTTGCACAGGTATATCAGGCAGTCTCTGAGCCAGCATATTATGGTATTTTGTTCGAAGCAAACATTTGAGATGAATCAACAATAGATACTAGTAGGACCTCCTAATTTGTTCAGCAAACAGTATTTGACCATTGTTCACTAACATGGTAGCTTTTAGACCCAAGGTGTGATCGATGTGTGTCAGACAAGCCCCTTAGCAGAGTCACACCACAGGTTGAATGAAGAAGAAATGTGTTGTACAAACTGATGGATTTTGTGTGAATGCTCCCACTGAGTTAGGGTCTTAAAGAAAGACAAGCTGTCCTGCCCTTTCATGTGGGAGCTCTGCCTTGTTATTGCTAGGCTGCCCTCCAGTTCTGGCAGCACTCAGACCTGGCTGTATTGTTAGTAGAACGCTTGACTCTGTTGCAGCTGAAGAAATGATAGAACAGATCACTAACGTACACCGAATCAACAAACCAGCCCGGATTCTGCAAGAAATGTGTTGACAGAGAATTCATAGGATATTTTGTATTATCATCTTTATATCTGTGGCATCATATTATGTAAATAAATAACTTTGTTTGGTGGGTCAGGTCTAGCTTCAAATCAAGTACATCTCTGATAAAAAGATAACAACTCATCATGCACTGATACAGAAGAGTGGACAAAAACCTAAGAAAGAGACAAACAGTTAAACATAATGGAACATGCCTGAGTAAAAACATCTGAAAAGGAATCTCAGTAGGACATATTGAATTGGAACTGTTGTGAAAACCATTTCAAAACTACTTTATCTAGTGATGCAAAGGTTATAAACATTGCCCTTTCAGATTTGATATACCGCCAAATTGTGCACGTTCAATACTTTCATTACAGGAGGATTGATTCAGTGAATACATTAAACAGGCTGCTCTCATCTTCAACAATGCCATACTGTTCTTTCTCCTGGTCTTCTAGCTTTATGAATCTGATTTAGAGGAACATAATGATTGAGCACTGTTCAACCTTCCTCCATACAGTCTCATTATGTAGACTTCTGGCACAAGTTGTTATTCATAGACATATAGCCTGTTGACACCTCCAAGCTCTACAGGATGACTTTGGTGTAGGGCTCTGCTATTTAATGTGCATTACTGTCTAACCAACATACCACCACTGTCAATATGTGGCTGCCTGCTATCTCTCAAAGCTGAGGTAGAATAAAGCCCCTCCCATCATGGCCATAAATCAGCCGAGTCCCTGAGCTGACAGACAACGTGTGAGAGAGCCACAGCAGACACAGGAAGTGACCCGTAGAGGCAGAGAGAGGCCGAGGCCGGTGTAGGGCAGCAATGTACACACAGCAATGTATACACCAGGGGTCAGGAAGCACTGAAAAATAAAATGCTTTGTTTCCCCTGGTAGCATCAATATGGTGTCCCTGGATTGATTCTTCATTGTAGCTACTGAGCTTCAGGATACTGTTTGTTATATAACCTTGCTCTTATTCTGTTTGACTTCTAACAGGTCAGTCAAAGGAGCTAGCAAAGAGAAAATAAACAATGGGTCACAACAGAGATTATTATCACAACGATTTGGAGAAGGAAAGATTGCCTCTCCTCACAAGAAAGAAACTTTGTGTCACACTGATTGCTTCTATAAAATGGGGGTTTATTGCACTTTCATCATATTGCACATTATTCATACCGAGACAAATTTGTTTGTTTCATTTGTTTCCTTTTCCTTTTTTTTTAATTAAAAGGTAAAACATAGAAACTCTTAGCTAAACTTTTATTTTGGTGATAGTTACAGTAACTGTCTTTGCTCTTTAACAATCATTGTTAGGCTAGGGATTTTCCTATTTCATGTGGATGACTCAATAGAACTGTGACAGGAATGAGTCAAAATAATGTCCCAATCTCACAATATCAGTTCTAAGCACACTTTTAAATGGAGTGTTACTTGCCATATGAAATGGGCTAAAAAGGTATTGGTTTACAGGATATTCAATAGACCTTAATTATCTTCCATGTGTACTGCAGATATAGACACTCAACTGTTAAGGGTAAAGTGTTACGGAGCTGCCAGCACCATTAACCATGCTTTGATGGTGGAACACACGGCTTGAAGCTAATAGCAGTGAAACAGCCACAACATGCAGAGTCTAATGAATAACACAACCTGCCCCCATCATGTTGTCCCAGGGTGTTGCTCCAGTGGTCACACTTAGGGGATTCAGCCAAGAGGGTGTCTGTCAGTGTGTGACTGAGCCCAAGACTAGGGAAACCAATTACTGTTCTGGACTATGATCCTGGTCTATCTGCTGATCCAGGGCAAGTCTGGAATCTGTGACCCTCTATAGTGCTACCCTTCCCACCATCTAGCCTCTCTGGTCCAGCTGTTCCATAGACGTCCATGTTTGTTCTGTTCTCAGAACCTCATCCTTTTGTGACGGAGAAATGGAAGCATACATTCTATTGATCTATTTCTGGTGTGCTCTGTGTTTTATGATGGAAATGGTGAGTGCGCAGATTTAGGTAAGTTAAGCAACATGCAACGATAAAACAGGCAAGTGTATTAAACCAGAGTCAAGCTGATCATTATCAGTGTTTCATGAATTTTCACACTGAATACTATCTTAGATTTTCTGTGCTGGTATCATGGTCTTTCTTTCACACCGTCTGAATACTAAAATAAATATGCCACTGTTGTATTACCAAAAGGGATAATAATGTACACATAGGTTACAAGCAGGAAAAGGACAAAGATTAAGTGGCTGTTTAACTAAATGTGAGGTGTGCAAACACCCACGGGCAGTTTGCCAGAACCCCGGAAGTTCTATGCACAGACCATTCAAGGTAGAAATGGCTGCATGTATTTTTGGTCCAGATAGACCAGCTGTACTTTACGGAGTAGTTAAGTATAGAGTATTCATCAACAGACCTCTGGTTGTGATTGTGGTGTATCTACAGAGGAGGTTGACATGGTAGTGCAGTACTAGGCCAAGCCCCTTTATCCCAGTAGTAGTGACACAGCTATCAATAGTTTAAAATATATTATTGCAAGTCTATACATTCAATTAAAGAAAGATATAATGGCAAACATTCCCGACTGTAATTGTCATGTGCTTAAAGTTTGAAATGGTTTTAATTTCATCGCTTTGTTCTAGTGTATCCAATGTTTCACAGGATGAAAAATGTAATAAAAGAATCTTCATTTACCATGCAGGGAACCCTTCATAGTGCAACACCTGAAGCAGATAAACTAGACTGGAGACTGATTGTGTGAGCCTTTTGTAAAACTTTGATGCAAAATGTCCTACAGCACCTTCTTTTCAATTATTGTACTTTTTTGGAAGGGGGAGGGTAATCTTCTGAGATGGATTCCCATAAGACTAGCAGCATTGTAATAGCCCTTCTACTTTCATTAGAATGCATCTCTCTGGTATTAACCTGTAAAGGTGACAACATCCCACTGGAGCCTCCATTAGCCTAGCTTTAACCTGCAATAGTAATTAGGTTCAAGGTTGTTGCACAATGCATAATGACTTATGAATGGGATGGCTATGCATGGGCGAGTTATGAATGGATGGAAACGTTTATGGTAGACTGCACAGTAAATTTGATTGATGACACATCTGTAAGACATGTACTTTTAGAAAGCAAACATACTGCTATTGAAAGCTAAACTGTTCAGAATTGTGGTCCACACTCAAATGAGAAACTGCACTCCATTAGTAATCTAGTAGTAATCCGGGGAAGATTCGGTTCTTAGACAAAACAACAGAGCTCTTAAATCACATAACATCACTTTAAAATCTAAAGAGAACATGGGCATAATACATTTGATCCTGCTTATTCCCATCAGTGGCAGAAATTGCAAAAAAACACCACCCCTATTTTCTAGAAGGCTCAATTTGACTCCTGAAAGCAGAGCTAATTAATCCCATTTTTCAAGACGCTTTTTCGAAGAGACCCTTTCAAGCTGCACTGAAGGGGTTTGGCTAAGATATGCTGCTGATATGAAAGTCACATGTGCAGTAGAGCTCCTTGAGGAGGGTCTAACACTGGGCTCGGCTCTTCGAAGACAGGGAGTAGAGGGGGGTGTGGGTGAGGAGAAAGAAACTGTCCATTCATGCTTGAGCAATATCATTCATCTTTTTCAAAGTACAACCCCAATTTAACATGGTTTGACCTCATATCTAAGGGGAATTCCATAATGTGATTCCTCAGAAAGTGAATCTATTCCCAAATGATTGTATGAAGATCACAATGAAGATCACAGCTTTTGCACTTCGGGTTCTTGTCTGTTTTTGCTCCCACATTGTATGTTTATTTCTGTGCACAGACAAAAGTACAGTCCTTAGATGTGAAAATCTACTTGGCAATGACCATGTTTCTGATTCGGATTAATGATCTAACACAACAGATAACCCACATAAAGAGCGCCAGGGCAAACACCCAGGAAACAAACGGCAGTAGACCCATGGGGAAACACATAGTTAGCATGCAGTCTGTGGTGGCCCAGCAGAGAATACTACAAAATCAAGAATCTCTCGTGATTTTTTTTTGTTAACCGTCTCCAATGTAAAACAATGGTAATTTTTTAACTACACAAATTAGGTTAAAACTAAATCAAACAGTCTGCGAACTTAGGTCTACCTTAAAGAGGGTATTTTGGATACACCTTTATAATTGCATGCAGTATTTTATGAGACTTTCATTAGAGGAAACTAATAGTTTCTGTGTTATCCAATACAAATATAGTAACATGGCAATAAATGTGGGTTATCTTATTTGGAGTTACATCCATCCAAGATAGTGCTCCATGCTCACTCTCATTTAATACATGAAGGAAGTGACTCAACATAATGTTTGCTCCAATCTGCATTTGCAAATAAGGTGTCCCTGTGAAATGGGTTCATTAGACACAGTACTTACTGAAAAAAAACTATTAACCAAAGCAATCTTTATGTTTGATCACAGAAGATGATTGAATTGTCACTGCTGTTATGTTGGGATAGTCAAATACTCGTTTCAAGGTTGACCCATAATACGAACAATTGGGTTTTCACTGCTGTTATGTAACACATGTTAAATAAAGTGATTCTATTTCCAATTCACTCTAACATTGTGCCATTCCAATATACAGGAGGCTGAAGTGGACACAGACTAATTGCTGGGTCTCTGGTGGTTCAATTGACCACTGGGGTGTGAAAGAGAAGTCATTTCCCAGCTTGGGGTCCAGTGTGCTGGTGGTTGCCAGTTGGAGTCCTGTAGAGCCTCCTTACTGCCCCACAACCTCCTGCTGGCTGCCTCCTTGCACACACACAAACAACACATTAGCCTTCTGATGAGCCTCCACAAAGCAAAGCAATACAGTCAATTAGGGCTAGAGAAGCAATAACTGACAACCTGGGCTCAGCTTTCAGTAGCAATTACTTGGTTGCTTCTGCTTACCATAGATTATGCACAGAGTGCATCACCCACCCTGTAAATTACCTATGTATTGACACTTGAATGGGGAAGGTGCGTGCTCTGCAACATGTTACGATTTTGACAGTGCATGAGCTTTTATGTACCTGTAATGAGATGGAAAATGAAGTATTCTTCTGTGGTGGTGACTGAATATGTGAGACACAGATATCCCATGTTCTTAAGTGCCATAGATACATCCATATAGTTCATTTAAATGATATAATGTGGCCTGAAACAAAAGCTCTCATCGGAATCAAAGTACTCTATTGGGACCACTAACATAATGTATGCAGCATTTAAACTATAAAAGTGAGTGACTGCACAATTTATAGTCAGCTGACATTCCCTAAACAAATCTGCTGCTTGGTGCATTATCACCCTACCCTCACTTCCATAAGTTAGAGAGCCCAGTTCTAGAACTCTCCATGCTCAGTGTCAGTTTCATTGCTAGTGTGACAGATACTACTGTCCCTTTAAGGTATAATGGACGACTGCACACTGGTAGGATGTGCCCTTTAGGCTTGGCATAGGCTGACCAGAGCAAATTGTTTGTAGTGTTACCTTTGTTATGCACCTTAGAGGTCCAGGCTCTGTATCCTGAGATAGGTAAACCTACTTTATGGTCCAATAGGTATGATCTTCAGTAAAATAAGAAAGGTTTTGCCTCCTACAAATATGTTGTGCAAGATAATATGGCCCTCTGAGAGTTGTTTAGCAACACAGACAGCTCAGTGCAAGTAGAATGTCAAATAAATAAAAATATTTGGCAAGGTTTCAGCAACAATATGTATGCAGTAATAAGTCCAGGCTTCTCCTATAGGAACATATATTGTTTAGCTGAACCGTAGTTTTGTCTTTCAGGTGGACATTACAGAATGTATTGTAATGCACCCCTTTACAGAATGTTTATAAATACATTTTAACCACGAAGCCACATCTTCTCCGGGGCAAACGGATTGTAAAGTCCCCAGGTGGCATGTTTGAAAACCTTACCTCTTGCCAAACTAGCATGGTAAGTTTGTTAAAAGTCATGCTGACACAATACCATACTTGGTCTATGTCAGAAATACACCCCCCCCTGTCCTGGAACAGAACCTCATGTTAAAAACATGATATGATGACACCAACTGAGTGAAGATGACCTGAACAAAATGTGCTGTGTGGTGTGACAATGAAGTCTGCCTCTCCATAGATGTTAAATTGGACATGATACGCTATGCATATCTCCTCAACAGTGAACTGTGGGTTGCTGTAAGAACCAGAGTTTACTGACAAAAAACATCAAAAGTTGAAGGCTTCCTGCACTAGAAGATAGGAATATATGAGAGCTCAGTGACACATACATCACAGACTTCTCAGGATTAGACATATAGCAATTAGATTCAGTGAACTCTTCTATTAAAATAGGATAATTTTAATATATCCACTGAGAATATGGTAGGACTTTGAGCTGCTATATTGGAGCTAGATGATTACAATATAGCAGACAATGTATATGTGTCTAACCAGAAGCCCTGAGAGTGATAAAAAGTGAAGTGAAGAACAACAGAGATGTTTCTCAGTTGCTTCTCTCTTTGCATCTTAATACTGATGACATCCATTAACCACCAAGAGCTTCGTTCCCACCACCAGACTCCATACCATCAATCACACAAACAGCCTCGGAGTTTCCTAATTGATACACTGGATCTCTTATCAACAGTAAATGCAAAATAAGCCTTAAGTACATTTTCTCTCTGGCAGTAATATCTTCCAAAATAAACAAAGTGGTAAAATGTTTGAAGGAATGGGGAGGTGAAGAGTAAAGGGCTTGTTTATGTGAAAAGCACTTCTTAAAACCTAGGACACAAGCACTTGTCTACCTATCACCATCAATGACTGAATACCAGCCTTAATGTCAGATTGTCTCGGGAGAATATAACCAAATTATTTGGGTAGGCCATTCCCTGTTCAGCCGGATATCTTG
Organism: Mallotus villosus; assembly: GCA_903064625.1. Taxonomy (NCBI): domain Eukaryota; kingdom Metazoa; phylum Chordata; class Actinopteri; order Osmeriformes; family Salangidae; genus Mallotus; species Mallotus villosus. The sequence goes on from CAEFZP010000796.1 coordinate 170,505, forward strand.
GCTGGGGCTAAGATTCTCCCATTTCATGCAACACAAATGTAAGCTCATCAATTACACAGACACACACGCAATGTGTAAACATGATCAATCATTTACTTTAGTGCATTCTTTGACAAATGGCCAGTGAGCGATGCATAGTAGAGAGCCTTGTCAATGCAGGAACAAAGCCACATTATGTATTATGTTTAAGAAAACAAACAGAGTTTGCGCACACAAAAAAATTGAAAGATTTTGTATTATTGTCTGTATACATATCCTCTCTGAGATTTTTTGCTTGCGTAAAATATGTTTTCCCAGTGCTCTAACTCTTCAATACAATACCTCTGCCTGCTGGGCAAACATCAGAGCCAACAGAAGGCCTCATACATCACACACCAACCACTCTCCTGCTACAGCCTTCACTCCCAGCAGGCAAGAAAAACATTACAACTAATCCAAATGTTGGTGTGGGCTTGAATTAGAGAAGGCAGACAGTACGAATTTAGTTTGAGCTAAATAAAGTTTAAAAAAACTCTGAACAAAGTGCACATGTAGTGCTCTGATGTGGATCATGAGGAAAAGCCCTGGACCTTCCACCTGCAAATAAAGAGCATTATTAAGCTCATGTTTATGAATGGAGTCTGCTACCTTTACTGTCATGTACTCCTGAAGGCTCCTGCCAGGTGAGTGAGTGCTAGGTTGAAGTGGGGCCAGCTGTCAGATGAATGGCAGGATAATAAGGATTCTGTGTGTGGTAACAGCTCTGTGACGGCCATGCAGTTTGTCTGCTACTCCCTCCCCAAGCTCTGTAGTACACTCTCACCTCCACGCCTGTCGTGGAAATAGCCCTTTGAGTGACAGGGGTCAAGTCTCCCAAATTCGCATGTTTTCACTTTCCTCGATATAGAGTCAAATGACCATGTATTGTGGGATAGCAGCTGAGGCAGAGTTACACTTTAATGGTCTGGAGTCAAAGTAATTATCACAGGAATTATGCTGAATGCTCAACCAATAAAATACAACTATTTATATGACTATCAGGTATTGTAATACTGTATTTGAATTTGAAACCAGGGCATGCGTAGTTTAGATCAAGGGCTGTTCATGGCTGGAATGAAGGAGGGATAGCTCAGAGGTTGGTACAGCCAGGAACCAGAGTGTGGAGAGACAGCCTGAGGGAGGGGCCGATCTGGGATGACAAAAGAGAGAGGGCTTCTAGTGATTACTGCCAGGCTCTGGCAAAGTGAAACACATAACAGATAAGAACTGAGAGCTATTGTTGCAGCTTGATTCTAGATTCTCTCCATCACTCCCAAGCTCTGTGAATAGCAGCCAGAGAACTATAAATGCCAGATGGACTAAAACAGTCGTTTTGGCATCTATTAACAAATAGCCATTTTAGAAACTTTATCTTTAACATTTGCTTTTAACATAAACATAAAATACACAAAAAAAATGTTACTAAATATTCTAAACATTTTACAGCAGCAAGATAAATCACACAAACTGCCTGCATGGGGCTTAAAGTACCTTTCAGTGCACTTATGATTTAGAACAATATTGCTTCACAAAGGGAAAAGCATATTTGAATATGATATCTAGATTATCCCATGAATCAATTTTGAAGGAATAACCCCCCTTTGCATTTGCATGAGATAATTGCTCCTGCTGGCTGTTACACAGCAGATAATGGTGTGTTTGGAAAAACTGGGAGAAATACATAAGCGCCCTGCAATTTTTTTGAAGTTGCTTTAGCACCATCTGCAAAACAGCCTAAAGCTACAGCTATCACAACAGTGTTGTGTCCATATGGTGTTTTCTTCGGTGGGATACTAGTACTACTCGGATACTTGTTTGATGTTCTAAGGATGGATTTTTGGTACAAAAATCCAGCAAGTGGAGTGTGGTATGGCTATTGTCTTGAGCAATGAGTGTTGAAAATGTAACCTCCAATTTAAAATCCGCTCAAATAGTTATTCTTCTTCGTAATTTGTTGACCACGCAATGGGAAGACATCCAGATTTAGAACATCAATGAAACAGACGAAGCAGCATCATTATTACACAAGCCCGGAGAGCTATTTATAGAAACATTGCCTTTGGAAGCATCTGCCAAGAGGCAGGATTAGAAGCAATTCACATAATTAAAAGTTTTCAAGTTAGTTCTTGGCGTAGATTTGGTTTGAACATTGGTGGGGACAATCGTTTTATCGTTTATTATTCACTCAATGTTAACGTATACTTTACGATTAACCAGCCAGAAAGCCAATCTTCTCAGAATCTGATTCTGAGTCTCGCTTCAACGCTGCTCCTGACCACTGACACTGTTGTCAGCGCTCTCCTGCCAATCAGTAACGCTGACCTCAGAGTGTTGAAACCGGAGCAGAAAATGTTAAAAGAATGAAAAAAATGTAGACTCGCAATTATTGGTGGGGACAATTAGATGTTTCCTAACATTGGTGGGGACATATGTCCTTACCGTCCCAACCTAAATGTTCACATTTGGATACAGTGACTTTGAGTATAGCGCTCGTTTGAGTAACTGCAAATCCTTTATCCTGCATGGATTAAGGAATGGGTTTACTGCTTTCATGCCGTGTCTCTTCAAAAAGTAGAACATGTAGCCTACCGAAAACATAATGAATGCACTAGCGTCATTATGTAATATTTAACCATGTTTTATCCTCTTCATGATCATGTAATGGGCCTGTACAGCCAGTACGCGGCGAACGTAACTCGATTGCAGTTGTGCGTGCGTCCAGTCGTATGAGTAGATGGGGAATTAGTCTATGTGAAAGAAAAATCGCCTCCCGGTTTTCAGTATACAAAGGCAACATGCAAAGTGTTATCTCGCATTAACCACCTACAATTACCATTGAAGATCCTAAGCATGAGTCTTTGTTTACCCGATAGATTTAGGAGAGATTACTATGGCTAGCAGGTGAGTTTGACTATAGCTTTAACAAAGTGTGTATTGTGTCAGTGCCGGCTAAATCCCATCTGCAGAAAAATCTTACTAATGTTTTATAATGTAGTAATAGGCCTATGTGTGAAATAACGATAACGAAACAAAAAGAGAGGAATTGTTTCCTTTGGAATTACGCCTTTAGAAATTTCAATGCGCATGTGCTGCTGGGAGAAAGACACCTGGGTTGTGTAGTTTTTACCCTCTTCAGTCGCATAATCATAGTCAGACATAATCAGGCAGGCCTGTCTGTTTCTGTAGATTTATTTCAACATGGTTTAAAAAGTATATAAAGTACTTAATTTTTGCATTCATGCACATACTAATGAGAAACTGGTCTTTTCAATTTAATTTACATTTTAAATCATAGTATACTGCATGGAAAGATGTCTCAAAAAGAAGACAATGAAGCTGAAAAAAGGTAGGTTTATAAGGACATCAATGAGGTTGGAAAAAAAGTTGTTACAACCCTTAAATTAAAATGCTTTTTATTCACAATCTGTCATCATTGCATCATTGCAGGTCCTAAAAATCCCCATAATTGGTATTCCAATAATAACACATACTGTAATAAATGTTCATAATGTTAATGTTCATCTCTTTTTCAGCCTTCACCGCACTGAGCTGTACATTGAAGTCCCTTCAACGTGTATGCCCATAGTTTACTCTCCAGATTACAACATCACCTTTATGGGTCTTGAAAAACTCCATCCCTTTGATGCTGGCAAGTGGGGAAAAGTCATTCACTTTTTGAAAGGTAGGCACAACAAACGTACCATGGCAGACCAAGTCAAGTGTTCTTGAGCAGGGCATAGTATAATTTATGGATGACTCCAATCTCCTCCTAGAGAGGAGAGAGTCAAGGTGTGGGAAAGGCTCCTGGAGAGGAGAGAATCTGAGCAGCGAAGCAGAGATAATTAGAGAGTGTTGAACTCCCTCAGGGAGCCTCTGCAGGTATTATACACAATGCTGTCCTGCCTTTTAGCTGAAAGCATGAATGTTTCTCTGGCAGGACTTTACGTGAACCTGTTATCAACATAGTCTACTGTCCCTTTGGCACTTTTCAACACTGTGTTATGTGACATGTGACATGCTTTTTCCTCTCAGAGGAGCAGTTCATCACTGAGGGGAACCTAGTAGAGGCCCGTGAAGCTTCTGATGAAGACCTGCTCGTAGTTCACACCAAACGATATCTCAGAAAACTAAAGGTACCAGGTAGCTCTTCTGTATCTTACCAGGGCATTGGGCTCTAATCCTCAAGTGATCCCCTTCTCCTTCCTCCAAATGTCCGTTCCCTCCTCCTCCTTTTTCCATTACACACTGCTGGAAGGTACTAATGAAGAATCATGAACAGAGCTTAAGGATCATAAACAGATGAATTGACCCGAGGCTTTGTTATGTTTAGGGATCCTCTGGGGAACAAGAGTTAAGGTTAATGCTTCATTTGTAAATTGTGAAATCCAGTTAAGTTTTTATTTGATTCTTAAAGGGCTTCATTGTGCTTTCCCTAGCCTTTACCATATTGTTATTCAAGCAGTGATGGACAAAGTGAGTACGCAATTAGAATGCACCAGATTATCCCATGGGGGCCTTGATTCACATCCAAATCAATCAGGTCACAGTATGTTGAGGAGATCTCTCAGTTCTCTCAGCGGCTTCCATGAATAATACCCCAATTGAGTTGCTTGGTTGGATGGGGCAGACACAGTGGAGGAGGCATCATTGTTGAAATTCATAAGAAATTGAAAGCAGAGCATAATCAGTTATTTCTGCTGAGCATCTCTAGTCTTTCATAAGTACGTAAAGAGGAATTCTGACAGTGTGTGATGAGACATACTCTATCATACTATTGTCTCCAGTGTACTGTAGGGATTCCACAGACTGATATTTAGGAAGTTGTGTCCTAGAATACCTATGTATTTATTCTCTCTTCTCTTAATGCATGCAGAACCATACAGATCTTGGAGAGCCCAAGAGAGGTACCCTTAGTGTTCTGCTGTGAAAGAATGCATTGATTCTATATTTCCTTGTATCATATTTGAGATGGGAGACATGACATGATAATATGATTTTGCCACCAGAGTCCTTCTAAAATAGTCACCATATTCAAAACCAGATGTACAGTATCAATCATAATTAATTTCCCCATAGTGTATGTTATTATATGTTTTACTGTCAGCTGGTGGCAATCTACTGTATAACTGCTATTCATTTTGGAAAGGTGTAAACGTTTTCATATTTATGGATTTTGTTTGCATTTTAGTGGTCACTAGTAGTGGCAGCCATTACAGAGATCCCTCCACTCATGCTCTTGCCTAACTTCCTGGTGCAAAGGAAGGTGCTGAGACCCCTACGGACACAGACAGGAGGGACAATAATGGTAAGATTTGCATAAAATAAAAAAAGATATACCGTAGATTAATGAAGTAACACTTCCTATAATGAATCACTTTAGAATGCATTAGACACACTTTCACTCGTAAAAAATATTGCCTTCTAGTGAAAGGGGCCGTTTCTCTCAGAGAAGCTATTTGAGTCATTCAGTATTCAGACACCTTAGCTCCTCATGACTCACTATAGAACGTTGAGTAGAGCATAAGAGGCTCATAAGTACTTGTACGGCCTTGTACGTGTCTATTATTCATTATAGAAAGCATTTGTAGGAAGTGTTGCCAAACACTATTTTAACCTTTCTTTAATTTGTAATAATAAAAAACGTTTATTTTATGAAATGCTTCAGCAATACATTATCGAACTCATGCCTTTAAAGAAGTGGTGAGCTCTGTGATATTTAGATCTAATGATTAATCTCCCATATTGGAGACTATTGGCTCAACATTATGTCGTTGTGGTGCCTGTCTTGTCCAGGACAAGTTGTTCCAGAATTTTGTATAGAAGTCATAAGAGTACCGGTACTGTTCTACTCTACATGCTACTGAATGCTACCTTTTTAAAACAGTATTGGCTTTAACCATGTTGGCAAAATTCATTCTACTTGATGTTTTATGAAAATGCCAGTATTATTAAGGACACGGTGCAAAGCTTCATTTCCACACCTGAGGGGGATAGCATAACCTTGGCAAGAGCAAGCTGCTTTCATGGTTCTGAACATCTGGGATAAAGGGGCTCCAAGGGATTTAACAGTACAGGTAGCAAAACCACAGAGTGAAAATTACTAATTTGAAATAACTCTATGAGCACAAATTACTTTGTACCCTCTTGCCGAGGAGATACAAGTGTAGTTAGTTCTACTGCATTTCTGCTCCTTGTTATTTGGTAATTGTATTCATTTTCAGTTTATATTATATTAATATAATGTTTTGTATTGATATTGTTTTCTATTAATTACATACTTGCGATTCAGACCAAGACTGGTTGCACTCTCAATATTACATGTAACTCAAGTTATGGTTTGGTTGGCATTTCCGTTCCAACAAAATCCAACTCACCAATTGCTGATAGTTCTGCGTTATCACAAGCAACCGGAAAGCCTACTCATGTATTCAATGTGATGGAGATTAGCTTTTCAGTTTTTTCTCTCTTGCTGCAGCATCACACCCATGATTGGGGCTGTTCTGGTAGTACTGGTTACAGCATATTCAGCAGAACATGTGAGAGGTGTCTTTCTTGCAAATAATGCAAAAAGGTTATTATGGAGTCAGCTTTAACAAACTAGAAGCAGTGAGAACCTTTGGACCGAATGTAGTGTACGTATATGAAACCATTTTTATCATGCATGATAAAAAAATATGATTGCAGCATTTCTTTAATTTGCTTCCCAATCGGTAGGATTACACAACACGAGCGCCATGCAAATCATTGAGACCTATAATTCAAGCAACGTTTGAGTGAAGTATAATTCAGTCTTCCAGAAAGAAAATAGAGTCAGTTTTTGAAAAAAGGTGCTTGGTGCCTTTGACTAGAGTGAGTGTCTTTCTCCCTAGGTAGGGTTGAGTGGCACAACCCAGGCAGTGTGCGTGCATACATGCTAATATGTGTTATTACTTTTCCATCAGCGAGACATATTGGCTTTTACACGCAGCCCTTTCAACTCTCGTCTCCTGCCTTCAGGGTTCCTGTAAACTGAGTGCCACTGGGAGCAACTTCTCAGCTCTCTGTTTTAATCTAAAGAAAGGCTTCATCTGGCTGTGAAATGAATAGCTGCTATTGAGCATCTAACAGTATGGCTTTTTACATACTTTATTCTGTTGCTTGTCTTTGGGGGTTTGCATGATGTTTTAGCGCTACCGGTAGATGGTTCCACTGCATCCACACAATTCCTAAAAAAGACATTTTAAAACATACAGTAGATTTTTTTATGATCAAGAATGATTTATTCTAAATGACTGGTTCGAAGCATTTCAAGTAGTTCCAAAGAGATATGTCCCAAAGACGTGATTACTTGGCATCAACTGTGATTAGATAACATGCTGCTCATGCAGAGCCACACACGGATCACAGTCAGGGGATTAAGCCAGAATCCGAGTGGTAAAAGCCAAGCAGTCCTATAGTCTTGTGATAAGCCATTGTTGTGTAGAGTGTATCTAAACTCATTGTTGGGCTTGATGTAATCGTCAAGGAGGAACTGCTCCACCTGTGCTGGCACATCTGAAGAGTTGCTCGCTGCTTTTGACGTGTTTTGCTCTCTAAGATTAGGTCATGACATCAAGCACACCCACTGAGCACCAACACACTGCACTACAAATACTTCTATATCCCATTTAAAGATTAATGTTATTATATGGGAGGACGTGACTAACATGAGTACGAATATTGAAGCAATGTATATTTCTGTGTGTCTAAGCCACAAAGAGAAATATTGTCTTTTCTCCAGGCAGGAAAGCTGGCCATCGACCGAGGATGGGCAATAAACGTAGGTAAGTTCAATTTCATTAATTCTTTCAGAGACGGACCTGACCTGTAATTAGACAATCAATCTTTGTGCACCCAAGTGGGAAGCCTCTTATGTGGGGACTGGGATACCCACTATATTCTATCAGTTCATTGACTACACCGTGACATTAAATCTATTGCTTCCTAACTTTGTAATAAAGGCATTTTTCTTTTTTAAATGAATGCCAGATTCAATTTTTTATTATTGAATATGGCACTTTATTGGACAAAGGTAACTAAATGGGTTACCAGTCACTTCACAGAGACTGTGTGAAGAATGGCAGGAGAGAAGGGCCTTTGGCTTTGAGGCTTTGTCTCTCCTCTAGCCACCTATAGTCAAATGTGTTTATCTAGTTGTGATTAGCAGGAGGTCTTTGGCTAACCAAGGTTCGTTTTTTCAGATTTGTGTCAACTGAGAGAGGAGATCATCAGACATGTTTCTGCAGCTCTTGCTTACTCAGCCACTTAAAGCTCTGTTGATGAATCAGTAAAATATGTCTTGTTGCTTTGCATCAATAAACACAATTTTAATAGAGAACTGAAGGCGATTTAAAAGCATACGTATGTATGAAGTTTTGCCTACTTTGCCTATTTTGGTGGGTTCTTTTATGCTGCTGAAAATTGTATGAAAATCAAGTTCCCCCCAATCTCTTATTACTAGATGCAGCTCCACAAAACTATTTAATTAGCTTAACCACAGACGGGCAAAGGGGACTGTAGCTCTAACCTGAATACATACGAATGACTCCAATTTAAAGGCCACTTCGTAATCACTCTGTCCCCAAAGACCCAGAAGTCACTGTTGTTGTGACCGTGCTGGCGCTCTTTAGTCATGCAACCTTCTCATGGGGATCGCTCCAGCCTCCGGGCATTTGGTATTTTTCTTGCCACATCAGCTGCGTTTTGAATAGATTCCACAAAGTTTGCCATGGAGTAGGCAGGACCAGTAATGGGTGTGTCGGGAGGAGGAGCGCTGCACGAGAACAGCATCTTTCCCTCCTCCCAAATGATCGCCTAATCAGTTTCTTACACTACGCAGTTTTCCCAAACCACAATTTGTATAAATACCAGTGATCAGTCATTCAATAAAACGTATTCATAGATCAAGGGTTTCTATTATGTTCACGTTACTCAAGTCTACTGTATGCTTTTACCCCAGATGGGCACATGACTCATAGCTTCACTCTGGAAGGCTCCAGACTGAAGCTATGGACGGGTGGTGGATAGGAGACAGTGATTATCCAGTAAAGACCTGGCTCATCACATCCTATTAGTCCCCACCTTTTCGAGACAACAAGCATTCAATCAATGCTGTCAATGTCCCTAGTTGTAATAGAAAGAATTGGGGGCATAAAAATGCCTTTCAGATTGGGGACTACAATACAGTCATCAAAACTATAGTGCTTCCTTCAAATCCTATGCCCATAAATCTGTACCTATAACCTACAAGGAAGAACAAAAACTAAATGTAAGAAACATCGGGAGGAGCAATATAGTAAGGGTCACCTCTTTCAGAGATGATTGGTGTTACACAGAGTGGCATATAGGCATAGTACATTTAGGCAGGAATAGGATACAAAGTAAACAGTTGTATGCCTTCTCAATATTGCCATAGGTTATGATACACACTTGGATATTACAAAGTAGATACTATAGGACAGTTGGCAATGTGATGGAGAGCAAGATTAGTTTATGGCAAAAAAACAGGGTATCACACCCACAGCTCAGGGAAATAGAGACACTTTGGCCAAAATGATGTTTCCTAATTGGGAAGACCATAGACATCATAGCAGAAAAGAATGTTGGCATGTTATGGGACAGAGGTTAGCCGTTGGTCATGCATGCGACTCTGTCCGTGTCAAACCCATTCTGCTGGACTTGGAAGCAGAGACCAAAGCGCCTGTGGGAAATAATAAATCATATTTATTTGACAGAAGTGTATTAATTACTAAGATAGATTATTTCCATACATTTATTCAACTGAAGACTTTACACAATTATTGGTGGGTTTGCAGATCATCTTATAAGTGTCATATCAACAGAAGTTTCACAATATAGGAAATATATTTTGGATCCAGCTCATACCTGAGGTTCCTGCCTCAATCCCTCCTATTGAACCTAGCCTGCATTGCTGAGGTGTTCTCAAGCCCCCAGACCACGATGCACTGACAGCTAAATCCTCACACACATTTCTAGTAACAACCCATGGGGGATGATGAGTGTCTTTATAAATCTTGTATTGTTTTATCTCTACGTAGGTGAACTTCCATCGCAGCCTTTTGAGTTAGGTTCTTAAGTCTCTGCACTCACTTTTTTCACACAACCCCCGTTTGAACTGTCGACACGTTATTGGGTATAGGGACCAGGCAAATTCCAAAATGATTCAATTATTCAACACATGGTGGAGCCGGTCTCACTGACATAAAAATAAAATGGGGTAAAAACATACATTTTGTGAGCAAGATATTACATTATTTTCATTTTACTGGAGATTTAGACTGTAGTCTTGAGCTTTAGAGTAACAATATACTGTTCTTCCATAGGACACCTATTTTCAAACAAGAAAAAAAAGCAAATGATGGTTGTTTTGAACAATAGAAGTGTGCGATACACAGTGAGCTGCGGTGGCTGTTTAATGTCCTGACACTAAGCTTTGGCTTCTGTTCAAGGCGGGGGCTTCCATCACTGCTCCAGTGACAAGGGAGGGGGCTTCTGTGCCTATGCAGACGTCACACTAGCGATAAAGGTACTGTGAAAGGGGGGCAGGTCCTTTTATGTCAAGGTCTAGTTGTTAAAAATGCATCAAAGCTGCATTAGAATGCTGGAATGTGTCAAATGCACTGTATATGGTGAAATGATGATTTGCAATAGACCTTATCCAGTATTGAAATTATATTGATATACAATTAAAACAGGTACTATCCATTATGAATGTTTTTTCTGGTCTTTTCATATCTCAGTTTCTGTTTGAGAGAGTGGAGGGTATTTCCATGGCCACTATCATCGATCTGGATGCTCATCAGGTGAGCCATAGTTATTTCTTATCTGACTGTCATACATCCTTGCTTCTTCAGAAAAGGATGACAAGACCATCTGTTTAAGTGTGCTGATCCATGACAACACAGAACTGGCTCCAAGCAAGAGTTCTCTTTCCTACACTTAGTTGCTAGGCAGTGAAAATCTGCTTTGTTAAAAGAGCTAAGATCATCAAAGGAATTATTTTTCTGCATGCAGCTTTTGATCACAAATATAATTTCTACCTAGATTGTAGTTTCTTATATAAAAGCTGATCAATGTTAATCTGAGTTAACTCTTTTGTTTAATTTGAGTTTAATTTAGCTGTCATTTAGATCCACTGAGTGTGTGTGTAATTGGGATCAAATTGTGAATATACTCTACCTCAACCATGGTCGTATATTCAGGACTACTTTACAATATCGCATAGTTAGGAAGAGAAATTGGGCTCATACTGACTTTTGTGTCGGAGAGTGTAACTTTCTTCCATAGTAGGGCAAGATGAAAGTCAATGTTTTTGCCTCCGAGCTTCAGTAGTGCTCCACCACTCGTCACATTGTGTGTGTGTGGGGGGGGGACAGGGACTGGATGAGATCAGCACAACCCACCAAATAGGTAATCAGCACACAGAGTATGGGTACATAACTAGCAGTCACAAACCAGACACCATGCACATCATTCCCTGGTGCAATCTAGCAACTCACAGCACACATAAGGACTGTGGTAAAGTGAAAACATTCTGGATTGGGAGAGGTCTGTTCTAAAATGCCAGTTTGGAATCGTCCCTGTATTCACTGTCAATACAATATCTCAAAGGGCCTATCTGACCCTGTGGAGATAGTCAGTTCAGTATTGTCATCAGTAATATGCTAACTCAAGGACCACTGTGTCTTCATCTTGTTGCTATATAAATACTCTGTTCTTATTAACGATTTTCCAGCCCAGCATTTTTGTTGACATTTTAGGAGGCCTGATTAGCATATTTCTGTCCGACTTGTGGTGTATTTTAGATGACTCATATCCACAACCAATTAGTCTTGCAAAGATTGTTAACATTGACAGTGGTTCAAGGTTGCTAAGGTTCATGGCAAATTTCCAAAGTACAGCTTTATTCATTTTGAAGCATGGCTTGATCCTAATGATCGTTTCTAACTATTGACTTATGCAAGGGATCCAATCAATACTCATGCAGTAAATAATTCATGAAGGCTGTCCAGAAAACAAAAGACCAAATCTGCTTGATGGCATAAAAATGGACCTAAAATGCCCCCTCAGCACAGTTTGGGGAAGGAGGAAGTGTGTTGGGGGTGGTGAGTTTGTGAAGATCCCAATTAAGGTGCTAGCATATTACACTCTGGAGTGCTCTTGTCTCTGCACATGTGAATTCAGATTATGGCTAAATTGTGTTTCTCATTTAATGAGACAACCAATTGCTTCTGTAAAAACTCTGACAAGACGGTAAGATTAACAAACATTACAAGGTCACCAAGAGATTGGAATCTCACGCAACATCACTGTGTTCAAGACACATAGTGTACACATGTATCTTAACATGCACATGCAGATATCCAAGCATGCTGATAAAACAACACTTATTTTATTCCTTTTTACAAAATTCCAATAGAGGACTCTTGCATATGCAATGGTAGATTATTTTATTGCAGTGATGGAAGTCTTCTGTTGTCATTTCACATGGATCAGTCTCCCATGTGGAGGACCGTTTTAGGATATTCTGTGTTGAAAAATCCTGTTTCTGCTTGATGAATGGCCTTCAGCAGTCTGATTAGAGATCTATGGACACACCAGTGCAGATCTAGAGGATGTGAATGTCTGCACTGAGTTTCACATCCCTGGATCCCTCAAAGCCCTGCAGGCTGGCGTGGACCAAATGGATCAGCAGGTCCATTTCTTCCGCCTTTGAGGCATTAATACTGAGCCAGACACTTTATATGACAAATGGATGGGTAGAAGTAAAGAAGGATTGAGTTGCTGTGACTTTGGTATGAGTTTCTATGCCCATGGATTTGGATCCCAGCAATATGTATGTCCCATATCACCCTTCATTCACTCTCACAGGCCATCAGAGGTAGACACATTTCCCCAAATGGAATCTGTGAACACTGGAACGTAGCATGACGTATTATGGGCATGTCATTTGTATGCACCTTTCCATGTACCCCCCCAATGGGCACACCCGTGCCCACCAAAGATGTACGGCCCTGACATACAGTAATATTTTTTGGGTCCGGTGTTTACAGGTGTTATTCCTACCCATATTCCCTAACTGTATGTTGCTTTATGTTAGTATGTTCCTCACTGTGTTACAGGGAAATGGACATGAGAGGGACTTCCTGGAAGACAGACGGGTTTTCATCATGGACGTCTATAATCGCTACATCTATCCTGGAGATGGCTATGCCAAGAGTGAGTCAAACCAGACCATTTCCGATGGGATGTGGAACTGCCCTTCTGGTGCGAGGGAAGCACACATGACCCTTTTTCTGACAAAAGACCATTTTACCTAAATGGAATAAGTATCCAAAATATATATGTTAATCAAGGTGACCCAGTGATCTTTTGTGCTTTAATCAAACTAATACTGTGCCTGTTGGCGGCACACACTAGTGCGATGCATGTTGGTGGTATCTGTTGTTGGCAACAAATGCTAGTGTAGTGCCCATTGGTGGCTAACAAGATGCAGTTATATTTATTGCTTGCTAGATCTATGGTTCCATTGCTTGGTGCAGCTCTCCATGGCGGCAAACTCGTTTATATATTATATGTTTTTAGTTGCAAACCCCTCATTCAAACAGATCAGAGGCGACACTACACGTCCCTGGATCCGAGCAATCCACATGGAAAATGTCTACTTCATGCAGTGCCCAGTTCTTGACACACAGACAGACAGACGCACACAGACAGAATTCCGGCCTTTCTAGTTAGATGAGAAGAGTCTCATCTGCTCTGAACAGGAGAGCTGGTGTCTCCTCCTTTTCCAGCCCCTAGATGTCACTGACTGCCATTTTAATTATGCTTAATTATTCTGTCCATCCACACTACTGCAGCACCTCTGCTCACAGATTGCGGTATATCTGTCACCTAAGAGACCATTTAACAATAAAAGCATAACACACTTTGTCTTTCAGTACAGTGAAGATGACAGAGAACACATACATTGACTTAATCTCACCATTAAGAATACTCACTGTCATGGTTGTGTGGCTTTATTAAAATGAACTTTGGATGTTGTAGTTTTAATTGCATGCTACTGTACTCTTTGAATAATAGGAGATCGTTTTATATAGCTCCTTGTGACAAACTAAGGCCTTGCACATTCTGGTTGTTCATTATAAAGCCCTCAGAACCTCACCCTGCTTTGTGTTTTCTCTTGCAGAGAATAATTTATTTAAGTTTAAGTAACTTCAAAGACGGAACACCATAGCAGTGGACTCTGCTTTCCCACAAGTCCTTATATGTCATTGAAAGTCTTAAATGCCTGTTAAACAGCTGCTAATAATCTTCAATTCAAATAGTTAAATGAATTGTTTCAACCCATTCTTTACTTATTTATGGAATTGAAAAGATAAAAGGCAATTAACTTAATTTTTGCCAATTACATTCTACATAATAGTTTTATATACGGTACTTTATATAGTTATTAAGTGGGGGAATAGACACTTATCTAAAATGTGTTTAAGGATTTAATTATATGTTGCTTAGTTACATTTCAAGCCTGTAGAGCTCTACTTTGTTTTACACCTTCTGCATTGCATAAGCCACCACGATAAACTTTTGTGAAATTCAGTTGTTTATTGCATTATCCATTAGAGTAAAAGTGCATGGTAAGAGACATGACCGGACTAACCATGTCTTGTCAGGGGCCATAAGGAGGAAGGTGGAGCTGGACTGGGGGACAGAGGACGCTGAGTACCTCCAAAAGGTGGAGCTCCACTCTGAGGGGAGCCCTCAATGAGGTTCGGCCTGATATCATCATCTACAATGCTGGGACAGACATCCTGGATGGTGACCCCCTCGGAGGTCTGGCCATTTCTCCACAGGTACTACAATAGGTACACAGACACTGCAGAAGCAAAGAGAAGGCATCACTTAGTTTTGGTCATTGCCTTGTATTCTTGATATTCTTGATGTAATGTAAACTGTAGAAGTTTAGATAAAAAGTCAACAATATCTTAGGAAACCACAGTGGACTTCAGATGAACATCCAAAATAGATTTCAGTAGTGAAATGATTGTCTTTTATTTTCTGGCTGATGTAACAATGACTAGAAGCTATTCATCTGTGAAAAATGTGCACTCCCAATTTTTGGATAGGAACCAGCCCCATGCATGGCTTTATTTCATGACAGATGAGATCCCACCCAGTCCCTAGAGAAACAGAATATCTTTATTTCCTCCCAGGCTCCTCTCTGTTTTGCCCCCTGTTATGAATTCATGAAAGATCAGTCAAATTCTATAGGGGACATAAACATACGACACAGATGTAAACATCACATTAGCTGCCCTGCAAGATTTTGACAAGCTGGTTTCCATCATTGGTCATAAAAAGACTGACTGACCTCTCGTCTCTCCCCTCTCTTCTGTTTCAGGGGATAGTAAAGAGGGATGAGATTGTCTTCAGGGCAGCTCGGAGACGGGGCATACCCATTCTCATGGTGACGTCAGGGGGATACCAGAAGAAGACGGCCCGCATAATTGCTGACTCTATACTCAACCTCCAGCGCCAGGGCCTCATAGGGGATGACCAGGAGACGGGGCTGGCAGAGGGGGTAGGGCCACTAAGTTTTTCCCACATGTCTGCTGGGTCGGTACTCAATGCCATCTGAATGTGTCTGATTCTGGTTTACATCTGTGACTGCAGTAGTTTGCAGATACAAAGGAGAAGAGTGTTGGGCTACCATATCATGCTGGGACAGTACATTGTAATTGTTGGTACTAAACCTGTTAATATTTCACTCCAGTGGGATTCATTGGATATATATGAGGGGGTTTACACATTGCCTGTTACACATGCAGAACAACAACAGAAAGAATTTTAGTGGATGGTCTTTCAATTT
Source organism: Mallotus villosus (assembly GCA_903064625.1). Taxonomy (NCBI): domain Eukaryota; kingdom Metazoa; phylum Chordata; class Actinopteri; order Osmeriformes; family Salangidae; genus Mallotus; species Mallotus villosus. The sequence goes on from CAEFZP010000796.1 coordinate 186,430, forward strand.
TGTATGAGTTGGCAAAGGGATTCAAAGGGAATAATGACTTCTGTACAGATATCTAGACTTTTTCCCAATATTGACAGTTCGTAAATATTTCATAACGAGAGAATAATTAGTTTTTTGTTTCATTTCAATGAAAGTCAACTTCCAGAAAGTAATTACTTTGCACGCCATGAAATCAGATGACCAGAACAGTAATGAAATATTGAATATTGTAATCCTCTGTATCCCAAGATTTATACCAGTATACTTGGGTTATTTTCTTTAGTTCATTATTTTCTTACCTGATTCGAGTCAGTCTAAAAGCAAGGTAATTACACGAGAGAGTGGAAATATAAGGGATGACTAATGTTTCTGTCTTTGATCACTGATTTTGTGTTTCTAATGACAATAGTGTTTGATTAATGAACCATAGATGCATTTGCACTTAGCAGTTTACTAGTATCTCTACTGGAGCTGCACTTGTTGTGTCTGAGCCTTCCCTCTTTAATATGACAGTGTAATAGCGTAAGACTAAGACCTTTTCAATGGGACCTGGAACGAAATACAATTGTTGTTCGGAACTTATATAAATGCCATATTGTTTAAAAAAAGAGATTGTAATGGTTCAGTCATTATGAAAATGGCGATGAACAAGCCTGTACCTCTGTGAATTTTGTACCATTAATGCAAACTTTAATTTGTATTTTAGTGTCCGCCATGTTCACTCAGTCATGGTTGTGAGCAGATGTCCCTGGAGTTGTATAAATGATACAGGCTTGACTGATTTATCCACAGGTTGATTAATTGAGCACCTGTGAGTGAGCACTTCACAGCGAGAGCTAGTAGAGATTCTTCATGCACTGTCGAGCTCTAAGATAACACTGTCTGGTTGGCTCTTCTGTTTCTTGAACTCTGCTGAGGTCAAGTCAAGTTAATTTTCATGTGTTAACTAGACAAAAAAAACATGCCTTGAATACAAGGTAAAGGTACTACAGTAGCACAGATTCAGGGTTAGCTCAAGTGAAAATGTTATTTGACCAATTTGAGATTTTTGCTCTTGCTTTGTTGCTTCCACACACACTTAGTGACTGCACCAATCCTTCACAATCCTTGAAATCACAGGCCCATGTTGATCTTCCTCCTGAGTACCAGGTGCTTGAGTGAAGTGTGGGAAGTGTTCATGAATGTTTTCCAAAGGAGACAAATGTTAATGTTGAGGGTTCAAAGAGGAAATAATTTAACAAATGTGGTAATGCTGGTACGATAGTTTGAGAGTCGTATGATGACATGGACAATAAACGAAGTTATGGAATAAATCCCTGAGATAATTTTTATGTAAATTGCTTTATTGTTATGGAATTTCAAGGTATTGGATATTTGTTGTCCTACATTAATGTCAATCTAGACCAATGAGAGGCGTAAAGAAAGGCAGAGAAGAGAGCCTGTGTTTGAAGGACGTCATAAAACATGAAATGTACACTTTCTTGGTTTAGGATATTGTTTGATGGATTACTAATCAGACGAACAATGTCATTGCTCATTTCAAGACTCTTTGAAGGAGTGTGCTGCTTTTGCATGGAGGTGGACACATTCTTATCCTCTCTATATTTAATTATAACTCTAAAATAGCACCTATGGGTTTTTCATTCAGAGTACATATCAAAATACCAACCGAATGAGTTCTTTGTTTGCATCTTGGAAATGAAATAAAACAGTGCCAAAACATTTTGTCTTTTTAAGATTTAGATTTTGTCATTGTACTCCTATGCACAAATGATAACATGCAATAAATCCTAACAAATCAAATTGTTGTTGTCTATAGTTGTGTTATATTCTGACCAAGCATGCTTAAACAATGATGCATTTGAATGCAGCACTACCCGCTGGATGTCATGGAGTTCGCCCAGTGGTGTCTTTTTGAGACATCTAAGCACCTGTACTTCCTACAAGCTGGCCATTGAAAAACTACAAAAGGATTGAAACACATTTTATAGCCGTACCATGCTGTTCCACTTTTACACCAACGTCATTACTGGCAGCTAACTTGAGGCACTTTGTTCAATAATGATTCTTTTTATAGAACCTGAGGTAATGCCTTTAATGTGCCTTTAATGGTTTTCACTTTGAAAAGGTTTACTCGCAGACACCCCTTCATCATGCCGGAATCTGACATGTTTATTTTTGGATTCATCACGTGACCCCTATTCAATCCTACCATCACCTTGGCCATATAGCCATGGGCTCCACAAAATGCCTGTGCCACCCTCTGCTGCCCTGACATCATTAAGAAAACAATGTTGGGCCTCAGGTGCTTGTTACTTCTCCCTCGGAGTAAGAGGACCAAAATGCATGCCGTGGCGATACCGTAATATAGATGGAAATGCGATCATACGAAGGTATTAGAGCTTGCTTAGGTGCTTAAACTCAGCCTGCAGCCATGAAGGGAACTTAGCTCAATAGGATGTCTAGATAGGATGTCTAGTCAAGAGGATGTCTAGATGCAGTTTCTTCCATGTTATGAGAATTTTGAATGAAAAAACTAAGGATGTCCCTTTCTTCATGAACTAGCAGCATCAAATAATAATACACTGTTTTTTCCAGCATCAATGATAATCAACAAAAAATGTTTTATTACAATTATTTAAATTATTTTTAGGGGTGCTGAGATGAAATTTAGGGGTTGAGCACCCCTAAAAAGAGTCTAAAATTGCCACTGATCCAGAATACGAAGTAAAATATGTTAAAAATAGACTCATGTTTGTTTGTAGTTGTACGGTATCAATGTTGCCTACTGTAAAAGGGTACATATTACTGTAAAAGGGTACATCTTTCAAGTTGCCTCTTTCCCAATACCTCAGTCCCTCTACAACTACTTCTGTGTGGAACATTTCTTTGTTTGAACCCAGGCCAAAAATACTTTTTGTAACGTTGGAAAATCACTTTATTTGTGCTTGAAATGGCCTCATTAAGGAAGCCGTTGACCCAACTTTGGCCAGACGTTCTCTCAGACTCTTGCCATTTTTCGTTCCCAGTCAAATATTAAAGTCACAGAGTGATTTTGGACCAGATTCTAACTGACTCTCCATCACTCACTCATCTGAGTGGGACCAGAGCCAGCCACCTCGGGTCCCAGCAGACAGCCCCATTACCTCCCATAAGTGGCACCTGTGCTGCTCGGGGAAGTCACAAGCCCTGGAAGTTGGACCGGAGGAGATGTTATTAAAATTCCTGTCACAGTGAATTTACAGCAGAGTGACAGAAGCACACGGGCTGACGGAGGCTCGCGGGCTGACGTATACCTGCCGTGATCCAAACCAAACGCTTACTCACAAACGGATTTTCCAAAGTAGAAGCGTCAGGTGTAAATTACCTAGGCACTCTGAGGCAGAGATCAGGGAACCGTTCTGTTTTACGTAGAGAAGATCAGCTACACTCGTCTGACACTACAGTGACAGCTGTGGTGTTGAAGTGTTGCAAATCTGTGTTTACTACTGGGTTCAACAAGAAGCAAACACTTACCGCTCGCAACATCTAATTGAAAGACTTTATAGGAGGTCTGCTGCTTTCAGAATGTGTGTTTGTGCTGACAAATATGACTTCCTCTGTGTGAGTTGAGACTGATGGTGTGTCAGACAGACCTCCTGCTGGCTTCTCCTGGAGTGACTAATGGAGATTTATCTTCAGTTGTTTTGTTTCTCCAATCCTAATTTATGTATGCCTTGCAACAAAAGGGGTCCAAGATGTGTGATGGATTATGAATTAGTTCCCCTGCATTGCAAAGAGAATATTAAGTGTTTTTTTAAGTGGTCTCTTTCACTATTTGCAAAAGTTCCCTTCCTTAGTGGGTTACTCTTTGAAAAATGTGGCTGCTTTTGTTTGTACATAGAGAAACAGCTGCTCAAAACTGACCTTCACACACAACAAGAATTTGGTTACCAAACCATTTCACATTGTGCAAGACCCCGGAGAGTTTGGGCTTTGTTTCTACTTTATATGCATTTCTCTCTGGTGACTGTGCCACTTGCAAAGAGTGCTTGACACATCCATGGTCCTGTTGGATCCTGCTGGTCTGTCCTAGGTCTGGCTCAAAGGGAGTACTGTTGGATCCTGCTGGTCTGTCCTGGGTCTGGGGTCAAAAGGGAGTCCTGTTGGATCCTGCTGGTCTGTCCTGGGTCTGGCTCAAAGAGAGTCCTGTTGGATCCTGCTGGTCTGTCCTGGGTCTGGGGTCAAAAGGGAGTCCTGCAGCTTAATTAAAGGAGGCTCTGCTCCGAACACTCTGTTCCAAAAGTGACCTACCTACGCGATGAGTCAAAAACAATGAGATCACATTATTGCCCTGCCAAACATTACAACTCCCGACAACACCCAACAACAGCAGCTTCCTTCTTGGAGATGGCATCACTGCTTTTAATACTGCACATATATCTTATTACTGCACATATATGTTATGTGCAGTATGTTCAAAAACCAGCAGCGACAATCAGAAATTATTTTTTAACATCTCCCTCTCAAAAGATTCAGTTCTGAATTATCCATGGTCTGATTGCCCCAGAATGACTCCCAGTGATGCTGCTTCTCTAGTTGTCCAGTTTGGTCACAGATGGCCATGAATTATCAATTGTCATTGTAATATAGCCCTCCAACCAGCAGGTGGCCAGTGAAAGCATCAGCAGTAAACCCACACGACATTTCGGCCAAATTATATAATATATAGTGTATAATTTGTCCAGCACCTATAGTTCATGTTATGAGTAATACAAATTACAGTCCCTTGTTTAATTGTATTTTGATGAGTGCTTTAATGTGCACAACATGCATATCTGTTTTATGTTCTTCACGTGTGATCTGCAGACGTACAGAACCACAGGACTGTAGACAGAGGAGCAGAACCACAGGACTGTAGACAGAGGTGCAGAACCACAGAGCTGTAGACAGACGTACAGAACCACAGAGCTGTAGACAGACGTACAGAACCACAGGGCTGTAGATAGAGGTGCAGAACCACAGGACTGTAGACAGAGGTACAGAACCACAGGGCTGTAGACAGACGTACAGAACCACAGGGCTGTAGACAGACGTACAGAACCACAGGGCTGTAGACAGACGTACAGAACCACAGGGCTGTAGACAGGGGTACAGAACCACTGAGTAGCTGACAGATCGCAAGTTACATCTTCTTCAACTATTGGGGCATATGCCCGTCCCTGAAAGGGAAGCCCAATAATAATCCATCATGTTGACACACATACAAAGAAAGCATTGTATCTACACAGAAAATAAGTATGTCCATTGTTCTATGGACATACACTGTTCTAAAATAAGAACAAAATAAACTGATTTTATTTTTTGTATTTGATTGATAGACGTTCTTTAGTGTTCATTTAGAGGAGGAACAAAGACCTTTTGGAGGTCATAAACAGTACTGTATTCCCAAATGTTGATTACTTGACCCATGAAAAGTCTTCCTCATGGATATTGGCAGCCTGATGTCTAGACAACAAAGAAGGCATATGCCAGGACCTGTTTGAACGATAGGATACAAACAGAGACCAATGGGTTTTTATTCATTCACCCCAGATACAGCTGTCTGAGCTCCCCACAAGCACCATCCACACCCAAGCAACTACATTCAGTCAGGGCAGCAACAAGCAGGAAAACAGCATGTCTATACAGGATGATTTGTTAGATGTTTATTTACAAGGTATGTTTCACATTATGAGTCTTAGGATTTCTGACATTTTAGACTATAGAAAACCACATGACTATTGCAGTGGGTAAAGGTTTCTTTTGCACTGTACAGTCAGGGTGTACTCACATGTATTTTACCGGCATTTGCATCTTTATTTGACCTCCATATAGGATCTGAGTGTTTTCTCAGAAACATGTGTAGAGGATATGCCAATGATTTCTGTCCTTGGTGATCTAGCCACATCGAGAGATGAGCCAAACACATCCAGATGCTGCTGCTATCTCTCCAGTCCCCCTCCTGCCCAAGCACGGGTCAGCTGCCTTCAACCTCCCCCTGTCTGGAAGATGTTCTCTAATACCAGGCAGGAATTCTTGGCAAGACAAAACAGAAACCTTAAACTGAGGCTAGATGAATTGGAGCTACAGTATGTCAAAGTATATAAATGGCCTCATGCAGAGCATAATTTCAAGCATTAGAATTGAGCTTATGTCTGCTATAATATTGAGTTGATCTGAAGATAGATCTCGTTTTAAGGTTGTATGGGGTGATCATTTTGCTGGATTTAAGAGTGTGACTAGATGGGTGAGACCAGCTGGTATGCTCCAATCTGCAGACATTCCTTCACCCACACCCAATATGTATTTTTATTCCCAATTATACACATTTTGCAGATGATTATGCTGCTGATTGAAATAATAGTGAAGTGTTCCTCTGAGTCTGCCAATAGCATTTAAATATAAAGTGGACGCGGTGTGGCTATGCGTCACATACTGTAGTTGTGGTACAGAATGAAGGTCCATTTAGACCCTCCATCAAGCACAATCATGATCCCCCTCATATGGAATGGCTTTATACAACATCAGAAAGTAAAACCAGTCAGAATGATTGTAGTAGTTGGGTTTGTAATGCCATGAACAAAAGGCAACATACGGTATGAGAAAAACAGACATTGTTGTATGTCTGTGCACATGAAATGAAAAGGCCATGACAGACTTCTCCTGAATGCATTTACTGCAATTTTCATCAAAAACGCGAGTTTCACAACCGAGGCAATCAAGCTGTTTCTAGGCACAGCACTTAACGTGTGGCGAGTGTAGGGACATCAGCATTTCTGTGCAGATGGTTGCTGGTGTTATCATGTGGGAAACAGTGGCATGCTGATGAGACAGACGGAGGCACCTGTAATCCCAGAGAGAGCTGGGACGACAGTCACTACTCCAGAGAGAGAGAGAGAGAGGAGAGAGAGAGGAGAGAGAGAGAGAGAGAGAGAGAGAGAGAGAGAGATGAGAGAGAGAGAGAGAGATAGAGAGAGAGAGAGAGATGAGAGAGAGAGAGAGAGTAGAGAGAGAGAGAGATCGAGATGAGAGAGAGCTAGGGGGGTGGGGGCCTGAGGGAGTGGTCTGAAGTTTTCAACCTGATAAAAAAGTTTAAAACACACCTTCATCAGCATTGGCCAGCCCCTGGTGGCCTGACCCTGGCCACTTTCATGAAGACACACAGCACAAGCACGGCCTGCTGCATAATCTAGAGCTCAAACACAACACAAATGTCAAGGGAATTGATCTCCTTCAAACCAGCCAGGTTGTTTTGACATTGAGGCCAAACTTTAATGCTCTCTGATTTCAGGAGATAATTATTTGAACAAAGTAACATTTTAGTAAGTAACAAGTAAGTATCAAGTAACAAGACTAATGTTTTCCCATATTTAGTCTGGCAAAGATAGCAGTCTTCTGGAGCTTTGACTGCAGACTCATTAATGCATGAATGTTGTATAAACCAGTTCTGACATTGTGTATGTGTATGTCTGTATGATTGTGGATGATAAACGGAATGAAAGCCCTTTCAAGGCTCATTTATTGATGATAGAACCATTATGGCAATGATACTAAAGTTATTGGTTAATAAATGGACATCCAGATACGGCACGATCACTTTAACTGTATCCAGGATCGAGGAAGAGTGGATGGCTGCAGTAGTCTCTCAGACAGCATATAGCCTGCCTGAGGCTGGGTCCTGTGGATCTGCTGGCCATATGGCCTGGGATCCTTTATCTCATTTCTCACAGCATCACTGTCTCTTCTTACTGGGCCTCTGACAATCTGGATGAAACAAGGACACCCAGAGTAAACTGACTGACACTGTGACATGGTTTGATTATCTAGTGATGAGTCATCCACTGGAAAACAATATGGACCTGGGGGAGCTGATGATGGTGTAGTTGGATATACTCCATTTCCATTCTTACTTCTCCGACTGTACCTCAAGTCCATGATGTTATGCTGAAAAGATATTCAGAACCTGGTCGTTCAAATTGCTGTGTAACTGGAGATGGTTGTGTTGCGTGTACAGTATCGGCCCTCTGATTACCTTGAATACAGTCTACACAAACACAACGCCTTATGTATACTGCAGCCAGATTTATCTACGATTGGGCTCACAATAGGAGTGCATTTAGAACAAATCGCTGTTTATTTCCCAGCAATACAGTTTGGAGTCATCTGTTGTGATGACACTGTGTCGTGGTTTGCTTCTGGCTTGCTATCTGCAGTCCAGAATGACAAAGACACAGGAAGCCAATTTGGAGAGTTGCATGATTTGGATTCCTGTTCTGAGTCGTGCCACCCTTCTGGAAAACAAAGACCCCAGCTGAGTGCCTGCAGGTAGCAGATGAATATTTCATGAAATCAGGAACTGATTAACTGAGCGGTGCAAATAGATGTATTCAAGAAACGATCCCTCCGAAAAGAAACACTCAGCTCTTTCAGATCTGCCAGGATGGGGATCTGAAGGGGAGGAAAGATAGTGTTCGCCTTGATGCTGCTGCCGTGACAGATACGTCTTTAGAAGACAAAGTGAATTTGCCTGCTGTTTCCCAAGTCTTTATAAATGAGGGTTTAGGGTGTCACTAAATTCATCCCCTCAGATTATCCTTCAGAATATCAAAATAGATGACATTGATGTGGACAGTAATAAAAATAAAGATAATAGTTGTTGTAAAACTGTGGTGAGTCAGAGAAACATGTTGTCATCTAAAATGGCATCTCTTGAAGCATCATAGGGTTGACAATACATCAGTCATCATCCTCAAACATATCTCATGATGCCACCAATAGGTAGATTATGGGGCTCCAGCTCATCCAGCCATTCGGTGCTTAAAAGCGTGTCTTCGGCTTCCAGTGTGCTGTCCTATTTGTGGCTAGTGATTGGAGAAGTCAGAGGACAAATTGAAAACCCTTGCTAGCATTCTCTCTGTTCTGTGACACACACAGGCTGGCCACTTTATCGGTGAGCCCAAAGCTGACACACTAGCATGCTCAAAAAGCCACGTGAAAATAATACATTGTCCCCTCCTGACGTGCTGTGTCTGACTTATGCGCTTCAGGTTTGAGTCAGCAAAGCATTTTGGGATTCTTAGTGCCTCGTTTGACACAATCAGGTGTCTTGCACACCTTGTTTCTGGACTCAGGACTTTGTAACCAAAGTCTAGGATTATGTGCAACAAGGTTTACAATAAGATGAAGCACTTAATTTAGTCTCATTAACACCATAGACATTATTGTTGAAAACATTATTTGTCTACGTCGTGATACATCTGAGAATGTATTTTTTGCACGCATCTCACGTGCGTCTGACCAGCTTGGTAAATTTGAAAGACACCTAAATGCTTGTACATGTCCACATTTTCAGTTGTACAGTTAAAACCTAAAATGTCTACACATAAATGTATGATAAAAAAATGTCCTGTTGCTTCAGAAAGCCACATGCCTACCTAACACTGTGTGAGGAGAAACAGCCCTGCTGTGCTACGCTAATGGAGATTCCAGACCTCGGCCATACACACTCTACCTTTCTCTTCAGTTCACTTTGTTCTGAAATTCACTGTATTGCATCTCCTAGGGATAACCCACTAGCAACATTGGGTTGCCCAGGTCTGCCAACGCCCTTGTTAGGATCACGTCACACATCTATGGAAAATATTTGGGTGCAACTTCCCTTTTCGAATGAAATCAAAATGTATTTGTATAGCCCTTTTTACAAGCAATTGATACATGATAAACCTATTGATACATGAGAAGGCATGTTTCCGACCTAATGGCATCATAATGCAACAAATAATATATCCTGTTTAACTATTTTGACTCACAGTAGTTTTCTAACTAAGGGCTTAGTTTACCTAGTCGGGGTAGAAGAGTTTTCTTCCAAGCTAGAAACAGTGCCCTGCAGCTGTAAAGCTTGAAAGCATGATATTCCCCTTGATTAAGATGCACAATGTAGGAGCAAGATATGCTCGTCCACAATTCATATACAGTACATGTCAACTTGAAAGATGTGTTACATGACTCTTGCTGTGGTCTTTAAGATGTTTGTGTTACATATTGCAGTGTGGTTGACTGGAAACGTCTAGACAGAATATGTGCAGGAATTAAGTCCAGGCTGCTTATGATTCTTTTTTCAATGACAGATTAAAGAGAGTTTATGTGTTGTGCTTACACTTCTGATGGAATCAAAAGGCTGTTAATATGTTGCTGGCAGCCCTCATACCACAGTGTGAGAGAAAGAGATAAGCTCTATCTAGGAACATCTAGATATGTATTTAACTTAAAGTTCTCACAAAGAAACCATTGAATTTGATAGTCAAACTGTACTTGTGTGGGGAGGTCTCTGAAATTAAAGAGGCCAAGCTTATAAAGGACCATGGCACTGGTCACAAGTGTGCCCCATCACCAATCACGGCTCCTCCCATCCTGCAACTGAATTGAAGTAGGACACCAGTGAGGCTGGTAGCTCCTTGATGATCCCACAGATAAACCATTCTCCCTGGGGCTCTTTCAAAGGCTTGTCTGTGTTTGATAACTTCCCCCGGAGATCACACTGAGATATCACAAATCTCACCCTCGCGACGGGAGCTATACCACTTTTAGGGTAACAGAGTGGGTGAACGGGACCATGCTATGCACACGCAAAGTGCTGGGATGGAAGTTGACTCTTCACACCATGACCATTTTTTATGTTGGCATTCAATATAAAATGCCTGTTATACTACAGCAGGCATATCCTAGCTCACCATGATATATATTCTGCTATCTATTAGTTACAGTTGCTGTAGTACTTTGGATTGACAGGTCCACGGCATATGGGTATGTTTTTCTCTGGACCACAATGTCCTTTACCCCCCCTCCCTTCTCCTGCCTCAGGCCCATGTGCAAGGCTGCTTTAACCCCTTGCTGTGGTATATCTATGACAGAGATCAGACTACCTCCCATATATCACCCACAACCACCTCTCCACCACCAACACATCTAGTGTCCTGACAGCTGGTCATGACGGCGTTGATTTGGGCTGGGGGATGGAGTGTTATGAACTTCAGGCTTTCTTAGGCACTGCTCAATGCCAAATTTATGGCACTTCAAATGAGAGGGTGTGCCGTTTTAGGCACCAGGAAACTGAGACACGAGACTGAAGAAGTGAGAGTAATTTGGTCAGTTGCCATTTGCTGTCTCAGTTCATGGAGAAATGTTCTACCCACAGAAGGGAAATAATGTGTCTACTCTATACTGCTGTTCAACATACTGTGTATTGGAACAATGATTTGAATCGCTCAATTGATGTTGAATGTCAAATAGACTACAGAATTTTCTTATGTAAGTATTGGTTATACAAATAATTCTATAAAATTCAGCCTGTGATCTGTGTACTACTGTCATAGAAAATCATAGTACATGGACAAGCATGTCAGTGATGGAGCTAAACTATGGCATCAATGGGGAGGCCTGGCAGACCTAGGTTTAAATGTCTTTCATCTTTAAGGGGAATGAGTGGAACATAGCTCACTCGCATTGGTCTTGAGCTCTGGATCATGGAAAATCCAAACAGATAAAGGGATCAAAAGACGATTAGAAACAGGTCTGTGAGTGTATGACTTGTTTCAAGTGCAGCTGATAGAGGCCGGGGTCTTGGTCATGCCGGCTAACATGCAAGATACAGACAGTTTGAGTAATTACTTAGGCACAAGGCTTTTGTTTGGCCAAGGTTGTGACCTTGCTTTTAATAGGTACATGCAAGGTCCTAAAAGAAAGTGTATTGGACATCAGTGAAGTTTGCCACAGTGTCCATCCCCCAGCTCTCAGAGCATCTTACGGGAGAGCTTAAAGAATTTAAGGAATCTATTTTACATACAGTATATACTTGTATACTTATACAGTGACAGTCATTTAATCATCTGTGGGTGTAAAACAAATATTCAGGCATATATTCCAGTTATTTGACAGGGTACATGATCTAAATAAACGTGAAATGTGAAGGCATATGCTACTGTATACCTTTCTTAAAGAGGTGTAAAGCAACCTTGAAGAAATGTATGGCTACGGGATATCCGATGGAGCATTTGGATCTCAGAAAGTTTTGTACCTCCCACTTGACTAAGTATGCAAGCTGCTAACTTTTCAGCTGCAATACATTGGTCAACGAGTTCAGACTGACAACTGTACAGCGACTCGCGAGGGATTTTTTCGGACACGCTTCAACCCATGGCAAATCAAAGTTAAGGTAACGCATTCATTAATGGTATCGTCAATTATTGCAATGTTTAAGTTTCACACTCGAAGCTGTGGCTCTGTAAAACTACACGGATTTCGAAAACTTGTACACATAGGAATGCTTTTCCCTTAGAAACCAGTTTAATCGATTTAGGCTATAAACGTCCCTATAATAAATCAAAACAAAAGTCGTTAGAATATAGCCTACGTGTATCTGCTTGATTGATGGAAATGATGATATTCGTGCTCAAAAGCAACACGTGAGAACGGTGGTGCACTTTATTATCTGTTCTCGAATGTATTTATTGTTCAGAGATGAGTGGCACAGAAATCAACATTGAAAAAAGAAATCCATATATCAGTTATTGCTAACTACTTATTTTCCCCTCAGTGATACTAGTTGAGGGAAGCAAAATGCTACCCATTTGTTTTCTTGTGATGCATTTTCTTTATGTGTCTTAAATACGCAATGCATAATCTCTGGGCCAATAAAACGGCAATGTGTTTGTGAATCTGACTGTTGCCAGACTAAGAAATGTTGGAAGAATGTGTCCCCTCCTCTTGGCAGACTAAATGACATCAGGGAGTCATCAGAGATCAGCTGAGAGCATGCAGAGGAATCCCTAACTGCTTTTGCCAGAGGGAAAGCCTACAAGTTTAATGACTTGCTCAGTGCGCTATTACAGTGATCAGTTTTAGAAAGTATGAATACAAAGTGTAGAACTGATAGCTAGTCTTTGGAGTGAGTAAATCATTTGAATTTTGAGTTGGTTTGTTGTACATGCAGTGTAGCTATGAAACAAATAGAGTCTTAGTGAATGTCATAGTCATCTCTCAACATTCTGTTTCAGAATAGATTAATCTTAATGAACTCTATGGAATAATATGGGTATCATATGATGTAGGCCAATCTGGCCAGAGCTTCAGATAGTAGTGTACTAGGCTCCTAACAGGAAACTCTTTGTGTTGATGTTGGACATGGTATGCATGGTGTGAGGTGCAATGCCATATTTGATGCAAAACACATTTTAATGTTGTACTTCCAATCCTGACAACTATCTGGGATATGAATTTAAACTGTGGGTGGTTTTAAAATAGGTATTAAAATATATCACACTGTTAACTTTATTTCATAGTGGAATATACCAAGAGCCACATCCATGGGCAAAAGACATGACTAGCCTTCATAATAGTAAATCAGAAACAGTTACTGCATTAAAACAGCTGGAAGTCTGTTAAAAGATTCATTTGGTTTCATTGAGGAATCTAGAGAAATTAAGACAATTAAAGTCCTTTGAAAATAAAGGAGACCATTTAGGTTCTATTTTAGAACCTAAATAAAATAAACAGAGACGTATTATTCCTGATTCTAGGGGTAGCACAATCAAAGTCTGACTTAACTGAAGAAGTTGGCCATCAGTATACATCTCAACAGTTAAAACACAACCATGTGTCTAAGAATACTGTTTTGACTGTCCCAATTTATTTTCCAATCTTCCAGATTCTTAGAGAGCATAATCAACTGCTGATGAACCTCCACCAACCAACATCAAAAATCAGTTATGAATGAGTGCTTTCCACATCTTAATCTTAGATTTTCATTCATTTCATTTATTAGGACTGTGTATATTAGAGACCATTGTAAATCATGGGTGACAGTATGCAATCAAAATGTCAGGACAAAATATAAGAACCTTGCGGTGGTAAAAAGTGGATTAATTTGAAAGGCTGAGCTCAATTGTGAAGCTGAATGTTGGCTGGGACAGTGGCTCAAACAGACTTGAGTTGTTCTTAAATTTGAAGCTTTACTATCACTCTCTCTTTCCCACTGTCTTAAAAACATAGGTCCAGAGAGAAGGTGATTCATGAGGGAAGACAGCAGCAACATCCTCAAGGACTACAAGCATACCGGGAGCTGAAATTTGAATGTTTTAAGTTTGTATGATAAAGTTGGTTCACCTCACTGTTACTGAAATGACCCTGTTGAAATGTGTGCTGATCACACTCTGTCTAAATGGCTGTTTGTGCCAGAGAGACTGCACTGGAGTGGATTGCCCTGTTCTCAACAACTGTATGGAGGAGGTCTTGGAGAGCGGTGCCTGTTGTGCCACTTGTGCCCAGACGGGGTGCACGTGTGAGGGTTACCAATACTACGACTGTGTCAATGCTGGCTTCAAGAATGGAAAGGTACCTGAGGGAGACTCCTACTTTGTAGATTATGGAAGCACTGAATGCTCCTGTCCTGAAGGAGGAGGGAGAATAAGCTGTCACTTCATCAGCTGCCCCGAGATCCCCGCCAACTGTATCGAGGTGTCCGAGCCTACAGATGGTTGTACGGAGTGTTTGCGTATAGGATGTGTCCACAGTGGACAGAAGTATGAGGCTGGTCACTCCTTCAACATGGACTCCTGTCAGGTCTGCCACTGTCCAACCGATGGAGGGAAGCTGATGTGCTACCCGGTACCAGACTGTGACCCACGCAATGTCCAGAAACCCATGTTAGCCCCGACCACTGAAGAGAACACACACAAGAAGCTTCACAGTGACCCCTACACATTCAGTCAGCAAGGTCCTGTGGACCACTTTTCCAAACCTTACAGGCTTTCACACAGCGATAAACTGCCCATCTTCAAACCGGCCCCAGGACACATGGAGGAGGGAGAGGAGGAGGATTATGACTACGACCCCACGTTCACTCCAGATCCCTATGCTAAGGACTTGGCTGTTCCCACGCGGTCTTCCACCTCGAACAGAGTTATCTCTGTGTCACATCCAGACTGGACACATAGGACCTCCTCACATCAGGGCTATGACAGGGCAGGCAAACTGGAGCTGAGGGAGAGCTATGGAGTTCATGAGGGCACTACGGTTAGAGACAAAGCACAAGTGACAGGCAGAGACAGAGAGAGAGTGACAAACAGTCCCGTGACGGTGACATTGGAACAGACCACTTCCCGTTCCAGAGAGTTCACCACCAGTACCTGGCCAAGTAGCACTGAAAGCCAGATAAACCATCAGAAACCAGGGGGGGGATGAGGAGGAAGAGGAGAGGGTAGTTACATTGAGGAACATCAGTGGGCCTGTGGGGAAGGATGTGCCTTATGATATTGGTGTTAAGAAACAGGAGAGACATACACCCAGCAGCCACGCTGAGTGGAATGGCAGGGAGCCAGCTAGTTACCATGAAAGAACCACAGTGGAGCCCAGCACTAAATCCCCCAGGAAGCTTGAGCCGCACACTCTCCCTACGGTGCAATTCAGCCCCACCAGCCAGCCGTTCCTGAGGCTGAAACCAGATGGAGGTCAGCGTCCCACAAAGCAGCCCCAGACCCTGTTTAACCCGAATAGTGAGGACACAGAAGATTTGGAGGAGGAGGAGGAGGAGGAAGTGAGGGACAATAGTCCTGTTTTACTTCCAAAGCCTGGAAGCGGTAAGTAGAAAAGTTATGTATTGTAAAACTTTTTTTTTGACTGACAGTTCAAGATCCATTTTTCCATAATAGTTCTTCTTTCAATGGCCATAATCCTACTGCTGATTGTTTTTCATATCTGTAGGAATTCTCATGGAGTTGAAAATAACAACAATAACGTAATACTTGCCCCACGATTCCTCGTGTTTACAAGAGCTTTGTGTAAAGTTACGCCCAGTTGGCCAATATTTATTCCCACAACTCACATAGCAGTGTAACTGCCAAACAATTTTCTTCCCCCCCTTGTGCTTATAAATACGAGGCAAAGTCAGGATGCGTATCATGAATAGCGTAGCATATCAATGAGGCTCTTTCTCTGTTCCCTGTACATATGAACATAAGTATGCACATGCAACACAGGGGGTCTGTCTGGGGCATAGGGCCAAACACTCCTGCTGTGGACATCCCCTCACATCAGCCTCGTATAAGTCAACACCACCACTCACCCAACAGGCAGCGGCTCGTTGGTCTTTAGTGGCCTGCGCTGCTGCCAATCTGCAGCAGGACACCACCGCAGAGGTGGCTGGAGAGTCTGTGTTGTCTGATAAATCCTTAGAGACCTTTGAGGTTTTTGTAATGTTGAAGCATAGGAATACATTTGTACTTTTGTATGGGAAAGTTTGATACTTTTAATACATTTTCATAGGGGGAACTTTTTTGACACATTATTGGTTATTTAAACCAATTTGTGAATTTAAACATCATGCATGTGTGTTCTGTATTTGAACATTTTGTAATTTGACATTCATTTAGCATTCCTTTATCATGTGGAATGTACTTTAATCAATTCTGTATCTAATATGTACAGCAATAATCATGCTGTAGCTATCTGTGATACAATGTAATTCAACAATGTAGTATAAAGCAATGGAATGCCAACTTATGTTGCTCATTCAACCTTAATGATAAGACTTGCATCTCTTTGGGTTGTTGCAGTCAGATAATTATACCCTGACCACATAAAGGGAAGATTTTCAGCACCAATTCCCCAAAATTACACGTTTCCAGTTTGTGTTGCTGCAGAGGATAAGCTATGGAATTACTTATCTCGCAGTATGCCAGGAGGCTCCAATTCAAGATAAACTGCTTTCTGTAGATAGAAGCACTTAGGGCCCTTGACAGGTTGCCTCTCCCCGACTTCTTCTCAAGATACGAGGGCAGGGCAGGCCTCTTCTCTCCTCTGATAACATATGCAGCAGAAGCTGGAGTTTATCCCTGCTGACAGTGGATCACCCTGGCATAGCATCACAAAACAATCTGCAACTTAGAGTTTTCTCCAACATTCAAAATATTGTAGCATTTCCACTAGTCCTTGCACCTTCCTGTGGATGTATGATGACTGATGGGAACATCTGGAGTAACAGACGTTTATGTCTAGTGTACTGGAGTGATTTGTTGCTGTGTTCCGCTTTGATGTTTTGATGGACACAGGATTTCTGTGTATTCAATTTAGCTGCCATTTTGTCCCAATTTTATTTTGTGATCCGGTTTGTTTGTTTTTATAGCCTCAGTCAGGACACAACTATCACCAGCTCTGGTGTCGTATAGTGTCGTATTGTCTGGGGTAGATATATGTTCCCCAGTACTCTGTATTAGCAGGAGTCTGGCTCAGAGGTCAGAGTGGGAAACAGAGTCTGGGTTCCACACACCCCCTGGGATCTATTGTAATCAAAACACTGGTCACACAGTCTGCTCTCTGACAGATACACTGGTCAAGCGCCTCAGACACACACAGACATATACAGACTCTGTTTGGTAGGATCAACAGACACAGTCTTTGTGCCAGTTGACTTTCAATAAATCTTATAGACCATGTAAGGGTACTCAATGGGTTACAGTATTGCTGTGCCTGTGATGCATATAATCAGTTGGCACCACAATTTTACACTCACTTTTACACCGAGACGTGCACTCATGGCTTCAGCAAAGAGAAAACTGTAATCTGCCACACCTTTATAGCCTCTGTATTAGAAATCAGTTGCACACATAACATCTATTTATCCTAGTGTGTGTGTGTGTCTTAGTTATTTTTGTGGTGTGTAAACTCTTTTATATTACTGCTGGATCAAAAATGATCCAAAGACAGTCTTTGTACCCTGGTGGTGTACATGGAACAGGTACATGGAAATGGACATGGAAAAAGCCATCGAAAAAACTAAGTGTTTCAATTTCTCTAACGTTACAACGTCACAAAAAAACTGCAATTCAAGTTGAAAAATATAATTCATGTTGTTTGTTTGTTGAACTCCATGGCTGGTCTTAAGAAAGTTAAAGTTAAATGAGGTTGCGGAATTACAATCTGGAGGATGTCCACGTTAATAGTACACAAAAATAGAAACACACATTACTAATTACATTTGATGATGCCATTCCCTATCATTTGTCCAATATTAACAGCATTAGTTTGATTTCATTTGGATATAGACATGCAATGATAAAATATGAAAAATATTTTTCTACATTTTTTAGATTACAGTTGACTGGGAACAGATTTATTGAATTTGTGGATGGATGTCTTTGTCTCCGCTGTTGCAGTTTTCCCTTGGTGCATCACCATCTTTCAGTGAGTGAGGGAGTTCAAGCCATAAGTTAAGATGGTAAATTGATTCAGTATGTTCAAACTATCTCTCTGCATTCTTTAGCCATATTCATCATGGAAGTCTGTGTGAAATAGCAACAACACTGTGCATCTTTCACACCCTTCATCTCTACAAATAATCTAAGCCGCCCAGTTTGTCACCTCTCAGTTTGTTAACATAGCTTCCACTATATTTTCAGTGAATAATCTTAACAAACAGAGACACCAAAGTGTTAACCCAACCAGACCAGTGTCAAAGAGTAAAGAGTGCCCTGATTTTGAGACAACTCATTCATATCCGCCATGTCTGTCACTGCCTCTGTCCCTGTGACCCCTCAGCCCTGACACCTGCCAGAGTCAGGAGGCCTCTGTCTCAGTTCAGCTGCCAGTCCCCACTAGGCCATGCTCTGGGCAGCTCCAGTAGCGCAGAGTCTGGTGCAGGGCCCACGTTAGTTACCCTTCCAGCTGGAGATCTTGCCACCGAGTCACAATGCTCCAGATGCCACTCTCACGCGTGTAGCTCTGCTATCACATTAGCAGAAGTCACAGAAACATCAACTCCACTTTTTTCAAAATGGCCGTATCTCATTTGAATGCACCTTACTTGCAGAGGCTCGATTGTCGCCCAACATTAGTGAGTCAGTGCGACAGCGTTACAGATGTATGGGCCGTCTGCTCTCTGCTGTTCTGAGTGGTCTCATGCAGACGCAGGCTGCTGCTCTCCCAGTGCTGTGTTGTTGTTGTTGGCAGACCTTGGAGCGTGCGTATGTGCCGGTATGACCCCTGTCCTCATGCAGCAGACTGGGTGGGAAAGGCAGTTTGGCTTCAGACAGTTGTCCCCTGACACCGTCTGTTCTCAGTTTGCTACATTACCTTACATCCCTGAGTGGGGAAGTATAACTCTACAGTATTACTGAAGTCGTGTGTGGAACTTGCCTTTTTTGTTGTTGATCCTGCATCCTCTAGAGCTGCAATATGACACTAAATACAAACGTTGTCACCTTGTACGTATTGCAGTATATAACCTCATCCGTGTGAATGTGTGTAATTTATTGGCATGAAAATGTATAATTTGCTTATGGAAATGTATCAGTTCACACCAGTTAACACGTTGTGAAAACAGTCATTTGTCTCTCACAGATGTTAGTGTAATCACCTCACAATATTTCAACAGTTTTTGTGAGTTTTTAGAGGCAGTTCAAACCCCTATCTCTGAGCTCTCAACCTGTCTTTTATTCTTGGCAGTCATAGCATTATGTCTGGTGCTCAAGATCTATAAGCACTTACTCCTTTGGAAGATCCCATGAGCTGTGGCTGAGACTTCAGTCTGCACTTATGACCTGTGCTGGATTAACCTTGACTAGGTCAAGCTCTTTAGGTCAAAGGGTCAAACAACAATCCCCTAAATGAGGTCAAGCCAGCTCAGCAGTGCTCACAAATCATCAAGCTCTATAACCAGCATTACTGCAGGTATTGACTCGATCGTAGGTGACTAGTGAGGTCCTGCTCAGTGCAGTTAAGATGCTTGACTTCCTCTTATTTACGATGTAGAAGAAGTCCCATACGATGCACCCCTGGGTCTGCTCTGTCTGTCTAGGGGACCACTGCCTGGTGATATACTGTAGTGGGGGATTTTCAGGAGCCCCAGGCTTTTACTTGGAGTCGTTGTCTGAGTGTGAAAACACTATTCTATTTGATGGATGCGAGGGCCCTGTTATTGAGCCTGAGCCGAAGGGGACTATGTTCTGCACCCTAAGCCCTAAGCAATTTTCTGCTCCCCATGGCTCCACTGTCCCAGGGTAAACTGAACTCCTATGAGGGTCTCCTCACACTCACATCCCAGCGCCAGACCTGACCTGTAGCCCTCATCATAGAAACAATTCCACAGGGTAGCGGCTGAACAAACGTCCACGGCGGTCAAAAAGAACTAGAGGCATCACACACATAAAAACCTTGTGTGTTGCTAAAGCACAGGCTGCCTAAACATCTGGACTGTGGCCAAGAGAAATATTACATCTGCTAAAATACCGGACTTGGACCTTATCCCACTTGTGTCATACAATATTATTGTTTTAGGGAAGAAGAAAGGCATCAATACCTTGTTTATTTCTATTGCCCGAGGGCTCTTCTCTCTCAGACATGATGTGGTTCTGTAGAGGGAGGCTTGAATTCTAAGAAATGCAGCAGTGATTCTCTTGTTGTACCTCACAAGAATACAAAATGCCATCTGAGAGTGCCGGCTTCTATTAAAAAAATAGAAAATCTTATGTACAGTAAATGAGGCCCTCACTTGTGAGTTGTGGGTCAAAATGATAGGACGTCACTGGATTGTGCCTTTTACTTATCTGAAGTAAAACTACTTGGAACCGGTTCGATAAAGTAGACAGGAAGACTTGTGAAGGGAAAGTATTGATGATTTAGTGTAGCTTTCCATCACCTCACCCAACCTAACCTTCCTCCCTTTGTTACAGTTGGTTTTATGTTGTACGTTGACCACTGCTTTCCATTAAACCTTTTGTGTCCTTCCTGGTTATAACTAACAGAGACCTTTGGAAACTTGAACTCTACTATGAATATCATGTAAGCCCTTGGTAGGTAGTGGTGTTTGTTTAGGACATGAGTGTGAATGCAGTTGGACAGGCGTTCTCGGATCTCTCACCAACTTTACACAGAGAGAATGCAGTGCTCTTCCGGTATCCCTGGGGTAATTGCAGTTACAGTTTTGTAAACAATCAAGATAATCATCTTTCACTTCTAACAATAACATTTCTGTCAGCTAAGGAATGTGAAACAAAGAACACTTTAGTTGTTGGGTGTGTAGCATTTAATTGTTCCGAGTCCCAGAAAAGTTTGCCAAAGAGATATCCTGATGAGCTTCTTTAGTAGGATAGTTTTACAGTGTGTATGTATGGATACAGTGTCTGATCCATACAAGTATAAAGCTGGTGAAACATATTGTTCATGTCAATATTATTCCATTGTAGTAGCTAAAGTCGCCTGACTACTTTTAGTTTGAGACATATAACTATCCTATCATCAGTTATCATTTACAAAAACTCATTTAAACAGAATAACCACCATCTTTAAAATATGTTTAGCCTTTAATAGAGTTAGCAATATAGCTTTTATTTGCTTTTATATTGAGACTCAAACTCTGAATGGCCTGGTCATGGATGTCTGCATGATGCAGGTTCAGTAAGGAGTCCAGGCTTCTTATTGCCAGGAGGCTAACTCTCGTTCAAACACACCAACTTCAAAGCCTTGTCTGGTCCATAGCTCAGAACTGAATGACTTGTGTTGGTAGGGTCCCAAACAGACCAGTGAATGATTTTGTCTGACGTTCTGGTATTAAGCATAATAGAGTATAGCAGATGGAAAGTCTTTCCAGGATATGAAATAAGTGACTCAGATGTAATCCAGAACCGTTTTATTGAACTCAGCCATGTCACCGGTCTTCACCAGTCTTTAAGCATCCCTTTGCAAAAGCAAGCCAGCACCATATACTACTACTGTACAAGCTACAATTATCAATTCAGTTAATCCATCTGATGCTATTTGATCTTTGTTTATGGCTGGAATATCTCATGAGCATAGAGAAACATCGTTTTGCATTCAACAGTGATACAGTATTTCAGTTACAGAGCACGTAGAGTAGATGTGGTAGATCCAGAAGGATAAAACCCTTGGAATTTGGTGTAAGCCAGTTACAGCTGGGTCCTGCTGCCCAGGGAGCCTGTGGAGGCTGGGATGTGTTGACGTGTGTCTGGGAGTGATAGATTGCCAGACATGAAGGAGTTGATGGGAGCTGGGAGACCGGATAGGCATGCAGGGCATCGGCGGAGATTAGCATTGCTAAACAAAGCCTCATTATGGTGGGGAGCAACACAAACAAACCTGATGGCTCCATTGTTCCAAATCCTTTACAAGAGATGCTGAATTGTATTTCCCCCTGGAGAAACAGAAAGCATAATAGGACAAGTAGGAAAAGTACTCCTTACTGTGTATTATGTTGTCTTTGTCGTTGAGATACAATCTTGAAGGCTCAGAGGACGTTTGAAAGAAGCTATGCAAAGTGTTTTTTAATAGACATTGTACTTACTAAACTGTACGATTGGAATATAACTTGACACTCCAAGTAGAATGTCTTCTTTCTGAGGTTTATTCGATTTTTGGAAAGTCAATTACTTTTCTACTTTACCAAAAACGGAGAAGTAAATTATTTCCAATTCACCCTAATCATATTCATAATCAAATATCTCTTTTGATTGCTGATTCACTTTGTTATGCTGGTCCCATTGCACATGTGTCACCAGCAATGCAATTTATATTGAACTATGCATGAAAATGTCCCTTTGAAAAGTTGCTGTATGAATTTGAAGGTCATTTTGAGCCTTCCTTTAACCACAAGCCATCGGCCAAAACTAAATCTTGTCATTGACAGTATACCATTTCCATTCACACATTGACTTTGAAATGCTTCTACTTTTGAGGCACAAAGACAGACCTGTTTCAGTCAGTTGGAGATGGTGGTGAGCACATGCTTTAGTCCAGTCATTCCCATCTGTTTTACAGATGAGCTCCTTGTGATTTAAACCACGAGAGAAAAGTCATAGAAATGACACTGCTTGGTCAGCCATGTGGCCATTTAACACTGTAACAGTCTGTTTGTGTGAGAAGGTCATTGTTAAGGAGAGGCATAACAGGCTGGTCTAAAATTCCTCTGCCATCTAACTTAAATTGACTCCATATGAGAGTAAATGAAGTTTATATTAATGAGAACATAGCTGCTTATTTGATCTTAGTTTCAGGGCTGAGAGGGCGGACAACTTGTGCTTGACTCAAATGTTGACCAACAGTGAATGTGTTTCACTTGGATGGTTACGAAGGCCTAGTTCATTTCTCTAAATGTCAAAACTAGTGTTGGTGTGGTGACACTCTCCAGCGAGGGAACATACTGTGTTCCCCTGCTAGATATGTGTATGGCTTCTTTATCTTGGACCAACATTGATAGATAGCATTTTAAATGTTTTGAAGCAAGAATATCTTCCATGCATGCCAGAGTGGTGGGAGCCTCGACACTTCCACATCCTGACATTGCATTTTTATGATTGTATTAAACTGACACACATTAAACACAATGAGAATGTAGTCAATTCATACATGGCCTTGCACAAATAAACACATCTAAACAAACATTCCTGCCATCAGTCAAGTTTATGTCTGTTAAAAGAAGGGAAGTAGCTTCTGAGGTAGAGAGGTGAAGTACGCCCAAGGCTGGTAGGGCCACTTGTTTCACATTCACTTTCCGCTCCCCTCTTACATCAACTCGGACTTTCTTTACTGTTGGTTGTATTGATTAATGAGATAGAACAGACTTTATTGTCCTGAAGGAAATATGTCTTGGACACATACAACAGAGTTTTATAAAATAGATAACCAAATACCCTACATACGTTACACAAACAATATAACGACCTACACTTTACAATAGCACAATACCTATCATACTGTGCATACTGTATGGTACGTTTTGTACTGACCAAAATGGTTATAGTCACAGATAATAACATATGGATGCTTTTCTTTTGGAATAGATAGATTATTATAAATGTGTATGTGAGCATGCTCTAGGCCAGTAAGACCAGGCCTGTAAGAGCTAGAAGTGATCTAGCTGTAGGGAACATAATGACAAGGACGGTCAAAGACATACTGATTTGGTTTGGTGAAACTACATGGTTAGTAATCCTGATGGTCATTTCAGAAGCAGAACACATTTTAGAAGTAAGCTCTTTGTTTACTTTAATTCCTGATAAATTATGTTATTGACAAAAGTCTGGTGTCTCAGCTATAAATAGATGTCCATTGTTTCTCTGGTAATTAGTGGACTGCTCCTGAATGTTAAGCTGCAACTGACCCTCCGGTTGAACCTCATGTTTGGCCTCTGGCAAGCCCTCCTGGAACATACTTCACATAGCACTGGGAAACGCTACTGGGTTCAGCTCTCGCATGGTTTAGCTGACAAAGAAAAACCTTTTCAACCTAGGTGAGAGTTGAACTGTATGTTTCCATCTATTTGGACTGAGGCTGTAAAGCCCTCTTTAAAAGCCTGAAATGGAAGGCATTAAGGAGGCCTTGTACATTCTAACCTCACACTGTACCTGCTATGTCATCTCTGCATCTCCATAAACATCCTTTATTGAATGATGGATAGGCAGTGTGTTTTTTCCTTCACTGTTTGCTAGATTGAGAATGTACTATGGTAGATGTATACACTCCAGCTGTATACAATACACGTTTTCTTGCTAAAGAGAATTGTGAACTTTAACAAATATATATTGTATAAGTACAATGTTTTTCTAACTAAGTAATATATATTATTTTAAGATGAAGCATGTGGCTTGTGCTTTTGTAAATTATAAGAAATGGGTGCTTGTTACAGAGCCTTTCATATTTACTGAAGACAGAACCTATAAATTATGCAAAGTAAGCTGCTGACTTTCTTTGCTCTGGATGATTATTTACTGGGCTTTAAAGGAAGCGTGCCGTACAATGAACTGAAAAGAGCAGGCAGAATAAAGGGATGTTCAAAGACAAGCTCAAAATGAAATCCATTAAGCATTAAGGTGTCAGCGTTGCTGACGTTTTGCCTTTTTCATGTTGAAATGAGGGTACGATGTGGCCTGTACAATGTGGCCTGTTTGCATAATTTGCCATAATTGTTTGAAAAAGTTTCCTCCTGACTCCTATTCTTAAGATCGTCGAGTGACAAAACTGTGTGTGCATGTGTGATGTGACACAGAAAGAGAGATAGTGAGCATCTCCACAGTGCAGCGCTGCACCAGCCTTTGTGTCTGGACCCCAGATGACCAACAGGGCAGCATGCCGGGTGTCGCCTGAGCAGCAGGGGACAGATCAGTCCAGCAGGATAAAGGCTGGGGGATGGCAGCCACGTCGCCCTTCTTCTGTTCTGAGGCTGACGTCAGGTCCCTCTGCTCTGAGGCTGACGTCAGCAGTGGCTGCTTTAAATAAGCCCAGATTGAAACTAACACGGGTGATTCATAGCAACACTGTTCAGAAATGGGAGGTATTCATTTAATTACAAATGTAATGATTTCCTCTTTTTTTTGGCTCACTCTTTTATCGTTTGCCTAAATTGATTCCATTGAATTTGCTCCCCTTTTTCTTGACAAGGGAGTAGATACAGCAGCAAATTGGAAACAATTTAGGTAATTACTGGAATTTTGTTTGGACATTTGTTCATTGACGGTATAGATGGTATTTCTAGACGGGTTACAAATAGTATCCAATTTATACATTCTATTCCATGAAGAGCGTGCAAAGGTTGAAAAAAAACTTGGCTGCAGTGTCAGCTTTATTTCCTATTAAAAATGTACATTCATCAAGACGGGAACCCGACTTCCACAAAATAAATGTCTTTCTTCCTCCTTAATCCCTGCATGTGTCTCTAGTGGTCAGACATCCTGTCAGCAAGGATGTGGCAGCGTGCATATAACCTTTATGATTCAGACCGCCCATCGTCAGACCGATACTCTCTCAATCGACGTGGTGACAGTCTCGTCATGGGATTGATCCCTCTCATGTGAGCAATATGAAATCCCCTCCCTAGACGTCAGTCATTGTAAACACAGGAATGTGTGGAGTAAAAAGATACAAGGGATGGAACAGACTGTAAAATATCTTGCTGTCATCGAGGCTGTGAATTCTCGGTCAGCTGTCAAACTCATGAAGAGAGGCCTGTGGCGCCTAGACGGAGTACAGTAGGTGTCTGTCTGAGGCGTACTGTACCTGTGGACTGTGTCTCTCTGCTCCCCTCAGTATGGCAATACTGCACTGGGTGTAATATGATACAAGCTGTTGGATTTAATGATTATGTGTTTTAAATTCATAAATCCAGCAGGCTGTATGTGAAAGTATGTGTCTGTGGTGTACAGGTCCAGGTGTTTCTGCTAAGGACCTGGTGGAGAGCTGCTGTGAGGTCGGCCAGAGGTGGGCAGTGGAGCACAACCACTGCAATCACATGCCTATGCTGAAACATGACAAATACTCAGTATGTGGGTAAGTCTGCTCTTTTCACCGTTCCCGGATTCATTCAATGTGCTTCATCCGAACTTTGACACATACACACTTTGCTCTACAATCATCAAAGACTGACATGTCTACTATGTTGTTGTTGTGTGTGTGTGTCAGTGTTGTTCAGCAGCAGTGCTGCTCAGGGGTTTCTGAGGGAGAACAGGTGTCTGGCTGGAATGACTGCAGCGAGGGGGGGAGACTTGTGTGAGGTGGGAACTGGGGACCAGTGCACAGAAGACTCCCACCAGGCAAGTCACGTGTTCCAGCCCCCCAGCTATGCCTTAAGCCACAGGCCCACAAAGAAACTGTCAAGTTCTACTTTCTGACTGAACTGCTGTGTCTAGAGAAATATGGAACTTAAAAAACGCAGACAACTGGATATGTTGTGCTATGTGGATATTTTCATGATTGCCTTCAATCAAGTCTCTCGGCAAGCATACCATCTGTGAAAAGATAGCCTAAATCAATATTTTATCTAAGACCTCTGTGTTAAATGGAATGGAAACCTTATAGACAATTCCAACCATGCAGTCCCACCCTTGATTTAGTCCAATCAAACACTGGACATTCTTTGGCTCCTTCTGGATAATGTACTGAATGTGATGAAAAACAAGTTAGGTGGTTAGTATAAGAATCTGAACTGTTTAATCATGCCTTGGAAGACATTGGTGTTTGGCCTCGGTAAGATTTCAATTTCAGATAGTGATGCCAGTATCAAAGTTTTGTGAAAAGGTCAGGGAGTTTATTTGAGTTTGTTGGAGATAATTTACTTTACTTGCCGAATGGCCGCATACTCTATTGGACCTCCGTTCATCGCTGAAACCTGAGAATACTTCCATACGGGGAAAGGAAAGTGAACTTCTTTTTCTTGATGTCAGTTAAAATAAAAGCTGCATTTCTCACAGAGAAGACATGTTGATTTGGCTCCATGTGTTTCGGGCAGCAGAGCAGAACCATTGGGAGGGGTCACTGTTCCAGCAGGGTCTGTCAGACGGAGAGTCTTGGCCTTCTCTTCTGCCTGAGTCTCAGCTTCAGAGCCTGGCAGCTAATACCTCTCAGTAACAGAGCCATACTTACCTATTTAGTGTCGTATTTCCTGCCTTCATCTCGTGTTTACTAAACACGGCTCGACGTGGAGAGCCGCACCGAGTGGGAACGAGTGGGAAGGTGAAGTGCACACTTGTGAAAACAAAGGCCTGATAGGCTCTGCTGTTGTGTCTGAACGGGCAGGTGTGCTGCAGCTGCTGCGCGCTGGGACTGCGCCTGCGCTCTGAGGGGCACGGCTGCGACGCTCACAACTACCTGGGCTACCCCTGCGGACACATCCTCCTCACCTGCTGCGAGGGTGACGAGGAGGAGGAGGAGGGCCTCCACCAGCCCTTGCTAAAGCAGAAGGAGATGCCTCGACCTTCAGCCCTGCCAAAGAAAGGTAAAGTAGAGACATGACTTCACAGACACTGTCTGTGTACTGTAACATGTTGTTCTAGTTTACTGTGCATGTTAAAACTGTGGTGTGTGTGTGCATACTGGGTTTACAATCACCATCAAAGGGCTCGACACATCATTAAAAATGACCGCGTTTCTAAGTTGAGGTATGACTCACGTCTGTAGATGAAGTATTGCTATTGTTTCTCGTTTGAGTTTATGTCACAGGTGGATTATGGGCCAAGTCTGATAGAAAGTCAGAGAGACAGATGCCCTATCCGGATCCGTCAGGTGTTGTGTTACCATTGAGAGTAATGGAGGAAGATGTCGGCAAGCTGGGATGAATCAGGACCAGATGGCACTGCAGGCTGTTGCCTCTCTATCGATGCCAGCAAAGTTTTCTTTTGTCTCTGATGCATCAAGTACCTAATAGCAATGACATCTTACATTGATAGATTCAGTTTTACTGCCAGGGTAAGATGAATATTTCTTGTAACACTATGCACCAGCTTTTTTCCTCTAGTTATTTTATTGTTTCAAACTCAAGGGCCATAAAGGATTTGAATCCCTTTCCTAGATGAAAGGAACAGGTACAGTTTACTAAGGAACAGGTTGATAGACACAGACAGAGACATACATACATACATACATACAGACAGACAGGTGACAGACAGACAGACAGACAGACAGACAGACAGACAGACAGACAGACAGACAGACAGACAGACAGACAGACAGACAGACAGACAGACAGACAGACAGACAGACAGACATCTTTATAATGGTGAGGTGAAGTAGGATAAGTCTGCCCATAACCTTCTGTTATTTAATTCACCATTTGTATGAGGTGAATCTCAGGAAACTGGGAATCAATTTAATGATCCCTGTTCTTACCATACAGCTCAGCTCATCTAAGTTTCCTCTACTATAATGGGGAAACTAAATGATGTCATGCTGAACTTCAATTAAGCTACAATGAGCTATAGAAGCACCACAGGCTGTAAACGTCTTCGCTTCCTCTCTCTTCCTCTCGCTTCCTCTCTCTTCCTCTCTCTCTTGATGCTGATGTGTACCTATAGTAGAGCACTGTGTCCAATAGCCTGTGAGCTTTAAGGTTGAAAAATGGATAGGAAGAAATGTTTCCATTAGGTGCATGTTTAGAGCCGTACAACAGCCCAGTATGATTAATTCAAGCGGAAAGATTTAATCTCCTTAGCAGCTCAGTATCCAGACCTGGGTAATGATTGTGAGAAATATTTACCCAAAGCTGATGGTGGACCTGTTGCTGCTGTTTATGTGAACTGTGTGTGGTGCTAATTGGGCAAAGCCCCTTCCGAAGAGACCTGGTTCTCTTTGACTGTGGGCTCGGCTAATTAGGATGCCACAGGATCTTTATTACTCTCGGCTGTGAGAGATGACATGATGAACAGGGCTGATTGACAGTGTGGTCGACAGAGGTGGACCAGGAACAGCTGCCAGAGGTAGCAGAGCAGATGTTGTGTCTTGTGTTCAAGTCATCTTAATGAGGTAACTGTACAAGCCTGCTTTTATGAGCATCCCGGTCCTGTCCGTTTCTCTGTGCCAGTCTCTGACAACAAGTTCCCCAAGGAGGCCTTCTCGATCGGGGAAGGAGATGAGGCTGAGAACTCGGTGGAGGAGCAGCCTGATGTGGATGAGTGTCAGCTGTCCCAGGGCCAGCTGTGCCACCACACATGTGTCAACACCTGGGGGTCCTACCGCTGTGACTGTCACCTGGGCTACACACTGCTGCAGGACAGACACAGCTGTGCTCCAGGTACCGCAAGCTCACCTGGACCTATCCATGTGTCTGACTCGTACCGTCTGCATATAGGTCCTAATAGTATTTGTTCTCCGCAGAACAAAATATATACATATTTTGCTCATTTTGCATTTGGAGACTTTAAATACTATATGTATTTAAGAGTTAACCAAGATGTCTTAACCATTCATACATTTTAATGTATTTTTCCATTGCAGTAGTTGGGTGAAATGTTCTCACTCTTACATTACAGTAAATTGTCTGGAATGATATAGAAAAGAAAAGACCTACAAGACCCATAGAATAGCCTCCTGACATTCTTATCCCATTATGTAAACTGCACACATAGACATGGTACATAATGATGCTGTTGCCAGATACAAAAACTGTTGTTTATTTTTGACAACTCCCTGCACACTCATCCATTGGCTGGGTATGTGTATCCCTGTCTTTTCTGTTCCCTTGGTTACGTGTCACAACCCTCTGACAGAGCTGCTCTGAGAGCCAGTGACACAACCCTTGTATGATGAAACTTTCATTTCATTTTCCATATTTCAAAAGGTTTTATGGACTCTATCATCTGCCCTTTATAGTCAATTCAAAACAGTTAAGCTGTGGTGACTGTAATGACGATGATGAATAGTATAAGAGAGACCATGAAACTATCCCTGGCATTTTGGAGGCTCGTTCACCAGCCTTGAAACAGCAGTGAGAGAGGATGCAGCCAAAAGCAGATATTTACTGAGGCCTGTGAATACCGTATTGTCTCACAGAGAGATCCTTTGAACATTACTCAAAATCCATGAAATTCATTTTACAGGGTTTAAAATGTCAGAAGTGAGATGCGGCTTGACATCTCTGTCATGGCCTTGTTTTGACTTGGTTAACTCTAGATTATACCCACTATATATATGAATGGAGGGATCAACCTCCCTTCTAAATGCATTTGTGTGTGTGTGCGTGCGTGTGCGTAAATGTGTGTATATTTGTATCTTCCTAGCTAGTATACAGGAAGACAACCGAGTAAGAGACGATGACAAACCAATCACCGAACAGTCTACAACCACGGCTCCTACCTCTATCTCTACAATTCCACCTAACCCCTGTGCAGGTAGGATGCTGCTCCTGTTACTCTGCCCGTCATCGACAGCATACTGAGTACTAAGTTGTCTGTGGTGGCCCTGCAGGATTGTTTGTGAAACCATTTAACTGCCCCACCAGCCACAGAATTACTTAAGTTTGAGCTGTGGATAAACTGTAGACAGATGCTATGAAACCAATGTCCTACTACAATTCTCAAAAGGGAGTTGTCAAAGATTCCAGAAAATAATTGCTGTTAGCACCACCTGATATTAAACAACAAACGTTAGCTGTACAGTACTTGAGATAAGTTCCAGAGTTTAAAAAAACGATTGATGTGTCTGTTACTGGCCTCCTTGTAGCACGTCCAGCATGATCTCCTCAAAGCCATCCATCTGGCTAGGGTCATGTGTGGAGTAGCTTGTGTGGTTGAAAGAGTGATAAGAGTGATTCAAGGCTAGGGGAGTCTCATATATGGTATTGGAGCATGTGGTTGATGAGGAGTCCTCTGCTGTGTTGCTGTGTCCCTGGTGGCTCACTTGTATGTCCCACATCAAGGAGTCGGTAGGCCGGATACATCTGGAGAACACATCAGCTCTTCTTTTATAAAACAAAAAATCCTGCTGGTATAATCTAGCCCACTGGGCTGGGCTGAATTTAACATGGTTTGGCTAGGTTAGGACTGGGGTCGGCTTGACCAATGAGCCTGTCTGTAGTGCGCCTGGCTCCTAAAGTGAAATAGGGACAGTCCCTATGCTGGGAGCTTGAGGGACAACCATGAACATTTGATCTTACTCTGCATACTGATACTTCAGATTCAACTGAGATGACCTGCCACTGGGGAATGTGGTTCTTTAAGAGTGAACTGTTTTTCACGGAAGTGGAAAACTGATTCAGGGACATGCCCCGCTGGTCCCATATCTCACCTCTAAGTCCAACCTGTCTATTAAGGTCCACATTCAAAGAAGTGCTGGCGACTGTTAGTTATAAGATTGGGCTGATTGATTTATTGATCAGATCCTAGGCAGCTCCCCATCAGGGTTTTAGGAAAAGAATGTGCAAGTGGAAATAAACAGTTCTTCTGTCATTTCTCTTTTTGTCAGGAGTATCGACCTTTTAAAGAGGGGGAGCATTGATCGGCTCACGTAGAATGCAGTGACTCATAAGGGCTGTGATGCTGGGGGGTAGAATGAGGCCTGGACATCTTAGATGAGGTTTAAATCTGAGGATGGGATGCCTGGGGAGCACCACACCAGGGGAACGTGGCAGAGGAAACTGGGAACAAAGCCTTTTTTTGTGTCCTACTCTAGGGCCCAGGTCAGTAGTCAGAGGGATTTTGAGGGTTTTAATGTTAACTTTCTCTCTCTCCTGCTTTAGGAAATGGCCCCTGTATGCAGCAGTGCACGGTGGTGGCAGGCAAGGCCCATTGCTCCTGTTTCCCAGGGTTCTCTCTGATGGGGGACAGTCGCACATGTGAAGGTGAGGGACTCCTCTGTCAAACAGGATTGCCAGTGTTACAAGGCTGTCAGTAATTGGTTCGATTCACAAATCACTTGTGTATCCCTCCAGCTATCGCCCTCCAGTAGGGCTAACAAATGTCCTCTACACCTCACCTCTCTCTCACAAACAAACCCATGTACACACATGCACACACATTCAAACCAACATCACAAATAACAACAAAACAAACCTCCTGTTTGTCTGGGGTTGTCGACTTTTTCTTTTAATTGGATGCAGTCACTCATGAAGGAGAAAAATACAGGTCTTGCGACACTTAACAATGCATAGCCTGATTGGCCTCCAATTTCCTACTAGTAGATTCTATGGCCTGAAGCACGACTGATCCATAGCCAATTATTTTATATCAGCCATAGCTGCAATAATAAACACGAGCTTTACATCTGTGGGCTCTGTCCTCCCCTCAGTCTCCAGTTACACTCTCCCCTCCACTTCCGACCCTTCCAGATCCTTCCTTCTCGCCCCACCAACATTTTTTACAATGCCAAGATTTTCTTGCCAGTATGGCCGGTAATACATTTGGCTACAATAGTGGTTTGTAAACTGATGTTTGGATTTGCGAGTTTAACTGTTGACAGGGATATGCCCTCTTTCTTTTACAGTATTGAGGCGGGATTCAATGTACAGTTTTACACAGCCCCTTTCTTCTCATCACCTCTGCATGCATGGACACAGATGTGCTAGAGTGTTTTTTTTTATTGATAGTTGATAAATGATGTACAGCATGATGTACGCCCAAGGTCCAGTGACCAACTCAAATTCCATCCCCTCAAACACTTGTGTGGTGATGATGTGTTCAAGGAATGTGTAGTCAAGGATTTTTTCTAGTTTGGTGGAAGTGACTGAGGGTATGGGATGTCTGTGATGTTAGTAGAAGCTGTATGTTTGTAAGGGGAGACTAGGGGAGACTCTGGCAGCATGATGAGAGCTTTAGTGCTATCATAATACCTCTCAACTAATCTCCTGACTTAGCATTTTCCCCACAGTACTGTCAGTTCATTTAGGAGATTGGATGAAGACTTTCTCCCATAAAGTGTTGCCATATGTTAATGTTTGGGTGGGCAGAATTTGATTTAGTCTGGACTGAAACAAAGGAAGCAGCCAGAGTTGGGTTTCACTCCAGCATTATGGAGGGAAGTGAGTGGATGAATGTCAATGTTTGACCACCCTGAAACACACAGATAACGGGGTCAACTAAATAATACAACATTCCGGAAGTTTTGCCGAGCTGTGCATATCAAAACCAAGCATGCATTTTGGGCCTGAGTGCTGTGTATGTTTTTACGATCTGACTGTTATGTCTCCCCATGGCTCCCTCTTCAACGTTCAGATGTGAATGAGTGCAGGACTGGCACACACAATTGCTCCAGTGGGGATTATTGTGTGAACAAGGAAGGATCCTTCCAATGTTTTTCGCTCAATGAGATGTGCGAAGAAGGGTTCATGCACACCATGAATATGGAGTGTCTGGGTAAGACAGTTATGCTGTGCCGCGGCATCATTTTTACCCATCACCTCATCATTATTTTGCACCATCAGCTGTGAAAGGGTATTCTGTGGTTTGCCAGGCCTCTCTCTCTCACTGTCTCTCTCTCTCACACCCACGCACAGTCACACGCACACACAAACATTCTCACGATTTGCGAGAGCACACACACACCGAGAACGTTCGGAGCCAGGAGTCCTACTGATTTGTCGCTCTCATGCATGCGGTCGCCATGTGTCCGTATTGTCTCGATCACTCAGGGGACAGAACAAACTGTGGAGGGTCATAGAGGATTTGTTCTGCATTACGCAAAACATGGTGGAAAGATCAGCCTTCTGCAGTTAATTGAAAGGACACAGATGCCACACATTATTTAATGACAGATATCTTGGATGGGTCCCTGCAACGAATAGCTTTCAAGTCTGTCAGCACTCCATGAGTTGCCATATCCCCAGTGTGGTTGCCTTTTTACCAATACTTGATTAAGCTACATCGCCTGCAATATATTTTGAATCCACAAATATCTGTAAATCTGATTAACTCAATATTGCACCATCAAAGTTTGTCTTGGCGTTTACAGTTGAAGACGAAGGTGTTGTGATTCAAAGGCTGGCAAACCAAAGATAAACCCCCTCACTTTTATACACTTGAGATCATCTGAGCTCTGAGTCTCAGCTGTCAGCATCCAGCCCATAATAGAGATGATTGAGAAATAATGCTCACAGTCTATAATCCTCACCGCCTGCACTTGAGTCACGCTGTCCAGCCTCTGCCTAACCACCTGCTTGTAACGCAGACAAACAAGCAGGCCGACCAGGGCTGAATCCATCCACTCTCAATCTGGCCTCCATTACATGTCCAATGACACAACGTGTAGAAAATGTTCCCTGCTGGTCTTTGTTCAGAAACAGTGTTTAAATATTTCCAACATGCCTTCCTCCTCTGTGTTCTGCCGTGCTACCTCAGGGACAGCTGTCTGTACACAGCCAGTTCCTCCTCTACTCCCCCATGACAGGCTGCCAACATCACTTCCTCCCGCCTTGTTAGCTCAAATTGGGTTTGTATTTTCTAAAGCGGAGGATCCATTTCCATCCCGTGTTGAAGCACTTTGCTCCCAGCAACAATGTAATCTGCTGGCCCTGGGGAGTGGGCCTGTGTGATGGGTGCAGAAGGGAGGGGACCGGGGGAGGTGGGGGTGGGGCGGTGGGTGGGCGGGGGGTGGTGGGGCGGGTGGGTGGGTGGCTGCAGAGGGGTTGGGGGGGGGCAGGGTTCTTTTCCCCTCTGATGACTCACTGGAAATAATGAAATAATGCAGGTCCCTGAAGCCTGGTCGTCGAACAAGACTGAGCCTCCCCTGCCAACACGCTCAGATGAAACACATCTCCAGTCTCTGTCCTTCAGGAGCCTGCTACAGTCTGCAGGGCTCCAAGGACACAAGGGCTGAATGTTATCTGTTGATAGAAATACACTTGAAGCCACAATGAAGAAAACACATGTGTCCATGTTTAGGAACAACAGTAGCCTTTGTAAATGTTGCTTGAAAGGAATAGTTTTTCTAAATGCCACATCCCATGTGTCTGTTGGGAGCTGTGTTTCGTAAGAGATGGTTCCACTGTCAGGGAATTATGCAGTATTACCTAGCCTGAGTTCATCATATTGTTTTCTAGAGGGCGTATATTTTGATACAGTATGTGAACCTTGAAATAAGCTTAACGTGGAGCCTTGTAAGGGGAATCATTTCAAAGACAAAACTCTGAATCTGGGAGAAAAGCCCCGTTGCACCTTCACAATCTCTGATCAGTCTCTGCTTTGCTAGGGAAGACGTTGCAGGGCTCACAGTTCAGTTGAATTCCCCTTGGTACCAGCTCTAAAGAATCACGAGGGGGAAACCAAGGAGAAGGGCTGCCTGAAGATAGTACTACTGTAGAATAAACCAGAAAAAGTGTATCTGGTTTCTTTTTTCTTTTCCACTAAACCCCTTGTGCAGATTTGTGAGGACCTTTCTGTGGGGTTCCCAGTGGAATGCACCACATTTAGGGGTGATCTTCAAATCTGGATGTTTGCCATGCACATACACTTACTGGCACAGTCAAATCCACAGTGATGGGGATGACACGATAAGGGAAAGACTGCAAGGGTAGAACAATGATGCGCAGCTGGGATGAAATCCACCACATCTGCAGGGCCCCACTAATATCATAAATCCACGTTGTCTGTTTGCTGTTTACACTGTGTTGCGCTGTTTGACTGATAAGGATTTTATGGGGTTTTACAACAATATTTTCATACAAACAGACCCAGTAAACATATCCAGCAAGCAAAAGATTGTTTTTCTTGGCACAGGTCTGACATTTTGGATTCTGCTCATGGACCACAAAGCACTCATTGTCCTGAGCTAAAATAATGGCCCACTGATGCCCCCCCCACCCCTCCACCAACTCCCCAACCCCAAACCCCGCCCACCCTCCTCTTTTCATGTGTTTGTCAGAATAATTTGTTTCAACCTTGTCTGACATTATTGCACCAAATAAATCTTTAGACATAATGAGTATCTTGGCCTGGGACTGGAGGACAGCTCGTAAAGTAAACAGGCACATGATTTTCAACCACCCAAACCCAAACATGGCACCTACAGAGGTAGGAATGCCTTCCCTATGAGGTTCATGGGGTGTTTATTTGCTTCTGCCCATCTGCTGCTGACCCAGGTTGCTTTGTCATGGTGACAGCGGGAGAGTGGGGGCTGCCCAAATGGGCCTAATGCATGTGCTGTCCACAACCTAACCCTGGGAGCCAGCCTTGCTGCCATCACTCCTTCAGCGCACTCTTTCCTCCAGCTCACCATCTCTCTCCCTCTCTCTTTCACTCCATCTCGCTCTCTTTCTTTTTCACTCTCTCTGCCCCTCTCGATTTAGCTCTTTTACTTTCTTGTTCCAAAAACATAAACACACAAACTCCCACTCTTGTGCCCTTTTGCAGATGTGAACGAATGTGTGACCAACACCCACAGCTGCCAGCCTAGCGAACGCTGTGTGAACACAGTAGGTTCGTTTGTGTGTGAGAGACACATCTCCTGTCCGGCAGGCTACCAGCTTCGCAACCTCGTCTGTGAGGGTGAGTTAACCACAGATGACATCATCACCACGGCATCATTATAGGAACAATGTACCCAAGGGGAGTCCCTTTAATATTTGATGCCATTACACATTAACCATTACAATATTCATGTCCGTATGTGATAAGGTCGGACATTTGCTGTCACAATTTGCAATACCTCAGGTTTGGATGATAAAACCTCAGAGTGTGTGATGTTCAATAGCCTGTTTTCTAACAATTCGATTAGAGGTGCTGGAGACAAAATAAATCCCTCTCTCTTTTGTCTCCAGCTGCAGAGGGTAGTGTAGCACTTTGTAATCAACTCTGAAACAAAGCTGTCAGACCCTTTGAAAGAGTGTCATCTGCCCCCAGCTCCACTCCATCTGACTGTGTCCTTGACAACCTTAAATGCCTGGTCCTCAAATGGCTATTCTCTAACATACCCCCCCAAAATGGTCAATGATATCATTAACACCGAACACAGACAGGTATTACTGACTCCAGACACTTGCTTGTTTGAGACTCCAGGGCTAAACGTTAGTTTGTCCCATGCTGCCTCTCAGATCGCGTAGTAGCTGAGGAGGGGAGCGTTCCAGTATTGAGTCAGGGTCAGGCCCAAGATAAGCTCCTCCCTAGCTCCAGGCAGGTCAGAAGACAGTCTACAGGGAGACGGAATGGTTGGCATCACACTGACTCACCGGAGATGTTTGTTGTTGGCTACATTAGCGGCTGGTCAGGTGATACAGTAATCACCCTGAAATGCCACGTTGCGCATGCGGTAAAATACTCTGACTCATGTCAGCTCTTGGCACCAGGGACGACTAATCAATGGAGCTGGATAATGAAGGTAATATTT
This sequence comes from Mallotus villosus, assembly GCA_903064625.1. NCBI lineage: Eukaryota > Metazoa > Chordata > Actinopteri > Osmeriformes > Salangidae > Mallotus > Mallotus villosus. Next base: position 224,008 of record CAEFZP010000796.1, read on the forward strand.
AGAGGACTGGCTTGGAGGGGAAAAAACTCATTATCTGCATGAAAGCAAGCAGAAATCAATGCTCTGATTCTGTAAATGTGCTCGTATGATTTTGATTGGGCAAGAGAACTACAAATTAAGAGCTTCCCAAGAACAAGTCTCAGCGGGCTGAACAAATCCACCCTTTCTGAGCTGATGCACAGCTCCCTTTCAGTTCTCCTTGTCATGATAGCTTCAAATGTATAGCAATAACTACAATGTTACTAAGTTGAGAAGACTCGTTAATTAATTGCTGAGTCACAGAAAAGTTTAGTTTTCCCACACGTTTTGAAGAGTCAAAATTTGACAGATCTGGGCGGAAACATCTCTGACACAACTCCGAGGCTTGTCCTGCCATTGATCCACAGTGCCACCCACTGTCTAACATACTGAACTGCTGCTTAACACACAGACACGGGCTAGTGCCATCCCTGTCTGTGGTCTACTGAAGATGACTTCAATGTGCGTGAAGGCAGTTTCGTGCACCCTTCTGCTCGACAGCAGAGTCAGCCTGATGCGTGTCTTTCCTCTTTCAGATATCGATGAGTGTATGGTTCGTACTCACAACTGCGGGGTTGGATTTACTTGTGTGAACACAGAGGGCTCGTTCCTCTGTAACCCCAGGCAGAAGTGTCTCACTGGCTTCACACAGGACTCCCACAGCAACTGCATTGGTAAGAACCAGTCAGTGTTCCTACCCTAGGGAAAAGTCAATTGTGCAGGAACACTGTTAGAACCCTGACATGTTTCACATGTCTTGTCCTGAGCAGCACCTACATATATGCAAGGTCGTAAATATGAAATACTGGTCGGTATTAAATAAAATCGCAAAGATTATGAACGGGTTGAAACCGTGGCTTTAGGATTGGAGCGACTGCATGTCACAGCAACATATTGAATACATCATCCCCAATGTAAATATTTGATTACATGATTGAAATCCCAGGCATGAGGGGTACATTTGACTAAACCCCCACTTAAATAATAGACTTGTCATCAAGCCTCATCCCTCCACTGTCCAACAATCAACCCCTCATTCCTCCCCTCCCTCCCTGTCTGTATCTGTCTTCCTCCCTCCCCCCCCCCTCTCTCTCTCTCTCTCTCTCTCTCTCCTCTCTCTCTCTCTGTCCCATACAGATGTTAATGAGTGCAGCAGTCTTAGTGAGCCCTGCAGCTCAGGTTTTAATTGCATCAACACTGTGGGCTCCTACACCTGCCAGAGGAAGATCATCGTGTGTAACCAGGGCTACCACTCTAGCAGTGACGGGGTCAAGTGTGTCGGTGAGAGCAGAGCACACACAATACTGCACACACTCAACCACACTGCCCATCTCAGGCAACTCATTTTCACCCGCTATGCTGTTAAGTGTATGTTGGTTGGTTGGTGGTTTGTGAAAGAGAGTGTGTGAGAGTGTGAGAGAGAGACGAGAGAGAAGAGAGAGAGAGAGAGAGAGAGAGAGAGAGAGAGAGAATGGGTAAGGAAAGGATCAAGAGAGACCGGGAGGCAGATAGAGAGAGAGGTTGTGGAAAGGTAAAGAGACTGTTCCCAAGCCTTTGCTGAGGTGCTGTATCTCCCATCCATCTAGATGTGGATGAGTGCCAGACGGGCATCCACCGCTGTGGCGAGGGCCAGATCTGTCACAACCTGCCCGGCAGCTACCGCTGTGACTGTCAGACGGGCTACCAGTATGACGCCATCCGCCAGGTGTGCACAGGTAGGTACCCCCCGCGCCAGGCTAGGAGAAACTGTGGAGCTAGACCACGTGTAAAGTCGTGCTTTCAGATGACTGAGGGTCGTACATTACTGAAGATGTCATCACCACGGAGCCGCCAGCCTGTACCCGGGAGCACCACTAGTGGTTACAGTGATTTAGCCAAACAACACACAGGGTCAATGACAAACAAGAAGGATACTCAGTGGTTGGGGAGCCTGTTGGGTCTGTGCTTGCGAATGAAGGTAGCACAGGACCCACTTTTCTATCTGTCATTCTAACTCTCTCTCTCACTCTCCTAAATCCCTCTCACTCTCCTAACTCCCTCTGTCTCTTAATGTTACTTAGAGATAATGATCCTGAATGCTCCTGAGGGGAGGACGTGGCTGTTGAGCAGAGTTGAAGCACTGACATGTTTCCTCTGCTACTCCTAATGTCTGCTGTTTTTCCACTGACAGATGTGAACGAGTGCTGGCGCTACCCAGGCCGACTTTGTGCTCAGACTTGTGAAAACACCCCAGGCTCCTACCAGTGTTCCTGCACGACGGGCTTTTCCCTCGCGTTCGATGGAAAGAACTGTGAAGGTGCTCTTACCCCCTTGGAAAATGACACTCTTAAACCACTGGATACAGTTATTCAGAGACACTGTGTGTGTTGCTGTTCCATTGAGGAACTGTGAATTAATGCTCCTGGCGAATTGCTGCATTAAAAGCTTACCGTTCTGAGTTTCAGTAGCTCATGAGATATCGCTGATAGCACACAATTTAAGAAATGCATTCAAAGTATCTGCTATCTGCAAGGACTATTTTCTGCTGGAATTTAATTTACTCTCAATCTCTGGAGTCGGAGGATGCCTGGTGCATATGTAACTAGCCCCAACGCTCAGGTGCAGTCTATCATCAGTGAGTAGAGGACATAGTGGGTGTCAGGGAACAAACCTGGAAGGGAGTATCGCTCACACTGTGCTGGGCTTGTCAATGCCTTTATTTAACGAACTTCATCAAGCCACTAACATTGTCAATCCCAAACACTTAGGTGAAGCTATCCATTAAGGGGAGTTTAGTTCAAGGACTTGGCTTAGAGACTTGGCCTGGGGGTGCTTCTCTGCATTTGTTCGCTGGCATGTCATTGACACAGGTGCCATAATGGGAATCATTTCGGTACTGTAGGTGCACATTTCAGGGTACAATATCTGAGAGAAGCTAGGTAAATCTAGTGTGTCGGTTTGCCCTTTCACAGACTTCAATGAGTGTGACAACAACCCCTGCAGTCAGGAGTGTGCTAACATCTATGGATCCTACCAGTGCTACTGCCGCCAGGGCTTTTACTTGAAAGAGGATGGACACTCCTGCGAAGGTAAGAGTGGCATCTCATTCCCCTTAACAGAAGGGGTTCTCCATAATGTTAAGGATTTAATCAAATGATATATTGTAAAACGCATTTATTTCTTCAAGGGTGCAACCCACAGTATCCCATACTGATATTTTCACCTGCCAGTGTGTACGTCTACATTACAAATGATGATCAGGCAGGGCTACATATCAAAGGCATGTGAAGGCAGAGATTCAGTGTCCACTGACCCAAGTAATGATACAATGTTTCTCTAAGTGCAGACAGAAAATCGATAGATTCATGATTCTTGTCATGAGGGATTGATTTTGTGCCGTCCTTGGTGACAGGGCCTAAAGGTAGCTTCTGACAGTTACTCTCAAACATGCACACACACACACCTCCCTGCATGTACAGTGCACACTGTATGTCTCAAATACTGTACACATTCATGCACATAAAGTAACAAATACACACACACACACACAAACACTCATACTGTACACACATTTCTATCAGAGATCAGGAGTACTCTCACTTTTTCTAGTTGTGTTACGTCTGTGGCCTTTCATGATAGAGGTTCTGTCTACAATGTGATGGCTGAAATGTCATGTGTCTGTGTGTCTTTCTGTGGTCTGTCTGGCTCCTAGATATTGACGAATGCTCCCAGAGTATTGGAAACCTCTGTGCCTTCGAGTGTGTCAACGTCGCTGGCAGCTACCAGTGTGCCTGTCCTCATCATGGATACACCATGTCCAACAATGGACGCACATGCCGAGGTAGGAGCCAACAGCCCTCTCTGGATACTGTAGGAGCAGTCAACCATCAGACAACATGCAACTATGCAATATGGCTCTTTACTCTCCAGGGGACTATTTTAAATAATAATGTAATGTAGACTCTCCTAGAATCAAAACCTCTGTAATTTCCATATAGGCCGACTGTAGTAAATCTTTTTTGAATCTATTTTCAATTTGAGAATCCTCAATAGATTTGGAAGTGGTTCATTAGTGTTGCTAAGTGAGACAGAACGCAACATGCAATGTTAAAGGCCCCTGTCACTTATCTTCAAGCTGGAACAGATAACCTATAGACTACATTCTCCAGATTGCACTGGGGGAAATTGCTGTCAGAAGATAGTAGAACTAAGTTCTTAAAGGTTAACATTTGCAGGATGAATAAGATGGAGAACTGGACCTAGTGAGCTATAATGAGTGCTTTGTCTGTAAAATGAGATGCATAATTAATTGTGTCTTTGGGACTCGTATTGACTTGTGGCAGTAGCAGACAGAGTGCTCTGTCACCCCCTGACAGACATGTCCCTGAAAGTTGTTATTAAAGACGGAGCCATTTATCCTGCAGCCCCACTACACTGTGATATTCCTTCGTGTTCATCTTGGCTCTGCCTGTCCATGATAAAACATAACAGCTCAAATGTAGAGTCTAGTGTGGTTGTCGGATGCAATGTACAGTCATTTCTGTCCTGAATGATACATGTAAATAGAACATCATCCTGTCTTCTGTTGTAGATATTGACGAATGTACTACTGGTGGCTACAACTGTACACAAGGTCAAACCTGCTACAATCTGCAAGGAGGCTTCAGGTGTCTCTCATTCGACTGTCCTCAGAACTACAAGAAAGTTTCAGACACGTAAGAAATGCTTCGTTGCTTCTTCCCCATACCTGGTGTTTCTCCCCTGTGTACAGAGAATGATCTGTTTCCAGAGCGCATTCCTGATCAAAGCTATGTGGATTGGAAACGGGGCTCCCTGCACTCAATTCAGTGAAATGTGTTCCAGAGAGCAGAAACCTCACTTCTTGCAAGTGCTGAATAGTATACCAGTTAACCAGAGACCTTGTGGGCAGCTGGATCTACCTTGGGGCTCTGCCATGGGGCTGTACCTTGGGGCTCGACCATATGTCTTTCAGCATGTGTGTTCTGGTAACAAGAAATCCTATACCAACATGACCTTGAGGTTGCAGGACCGTGCCTAGAACTCGCTCGTTAATGGAAATACATTGCAGATATTGAGATTGGTCTGTAACACGGCACGATTCCTATTCAGCAGTGAGATGAAGTCAGATTGGTTTAATCAGGTTTGGAGCTCTCAGGGCCATGTCTGGGGTGTTGTGATTTTCTTTCTTCTCCGCTCTGGTGGGCACAGACACCACACACTCACAGCCCCCTGTCAAGCGCTTGGCCCCAGCCTTACGAGGTGGACCTGGACTGAATTCCATCATGCTATTAGGAGCTTGGCAGCTTGGCACAGGTCTTAAACAAGATCAAATGTTTTATGTACTGGTTCACATTACGCCCTCAGATGGGAACGGTAACCTGAGAGACACAGGCTTTGTTTTCATTTCCAATGTGTGTGATTCTGTCCAAAGCCTTGTACCTTTTAGCATCTTGACTCTCTCGTGCGTTTTCAATGGGAAAGGATATGTGAGGGTTGTTTGGGTCCAGTTCATTTCCATCCCTTTGTGTTACCAAGTGGTCTAACTGTGGCACCCGGGTGTGACTGTGTCGTGCAGGCGCTGTGAGAGAACCAGCTGTCCCGGCTCCCTGGACTGCCAGAGCTCTCCTCTGAGGATCACCTACTACCAGCTCAGTTTCCAGACCAACATCATCATCCCGGCCCAGATCTTCCGCATCGGACCCTCCCCCACCTACTCTGGAGACCACATCGTCATCAGCATCACGCGGGGCAACGAGGAAGGCTACTTCAGCACGCGGAAGCTCAACAGCTTCACAGGTGCCGTCTACCTTCAGAGACAGGTGCGCGAGCCCAAGGACTTCCTCGTGGATGTGGAGATGAAACTGCTGAGACAGGGGACCTTCACCTCCTTTCTGGCCAGGATCTACGTCTTCATCACATCTAACAAGCTCTAGGCACCTACGGGTTAGAGACAAGGGGGAAGGAGAGACGTTCATATGGTGCTACATTTCTCAATGTATTAGATATTCAGCAGTCCTCAGTGCCTAATTCTCTTCCACTTCATGCCTTCCTATACCAATGTTTCCAAATACCCTTTATGTAACTTTTTTCTATGTAGTCAAGCTGCTGATGTTTTGGCAGACTGTATGGCAATGTTATTGAGGATATTTGTATTTGTCTACAAAAGGTTGAGTGATTTAATCTGCTTTCCATGTACAATGCTTCTACTATGTCTCCAGCAAAGCTGTGTTTCATCCTGAAGTAGACCAAGGGACACAGGTCACTGCACAAGTCTGGTTTGGTGCTTAGATGTACTCTCTTATATGCCTTCTGCTCTTTGACCTTCCACATTTTTTGTTTATGTGTGGTTAATGGGTTAATTGGGATCTAAATAGAGGAATCGGTTGCAGTCTAAAGACAAGGGTGGGCACTTGTGTCCATAGGCACCATCTGACCTGTAAAATGGAACAAAACATTTAGCTGGATTTCTCTAATATCTTCACACATTTCCACAACATAATGCTGTATATTATTGTTAAAAGGCCTATTTTCTAAGTGTGTTGAATTTCAGTGCAAAATATACCAGAAAATATCTCACTCTCACAGGAGTTAAATTCCAGCACTGACAACGGTCAATGTTCTGTTTTGTATGTATCTTTTTGAATGTTTTATTTCTATGTTACATAATATTGTTTTGTATTATGATCTCAGGGCAAAATCATAATTTCACTCATCATGATGAACTGTGTAGGGGTAGTTTATTCTCCCTATGACATGTCCACGTTTCACTCAATCCTGGAATAGCCATCGACATTTCAATCAACTGGTCAAATCCATTACAATGAACACATGATTAAAAATATATTTTTGTTCTGCGTCAATCAATCAGACAAAGTTTCACAATAATATTATTATCATCACTTCAATAAAAACTGAATTCCTTTTATCTGCACTTATGAGAAAGCACTTGGAATGTGTATATGCAGCATATACTAATCATTATTATTAATCGTTTTAATACTGGTTCAAGAAACCCATGTTCTTAGCTTTCTTTTTTTCTTTGACTAAACTGTCATGTACACTGTAGCATCATGGTTTACCATCAGATGCACTGGAACAGTGTAGGTTGTAAATCTGCCTGAATAGAAGACCAACAGCTCCCTCTATTGGTGAAGAAGAGAGGTTTACAGAAAATTACAGTTTTTTGTGGCGGATATATTTTAAAATGTGTAAAAACTGACTCACACTCACTCACTATATGTATTACCAACATACAGGCTCTGAACAAAAACCTATTTACAGTACAGTACTAATGTATAGTTCTTGTTTGGAAGTGATATAGCACAGATTAGAATGGACTGTCTCCCAGCTTCTTTCACCACCCCTCTTATTAGGCCTCATATCATGTCCAGAGTGTGTTACACCCACAGTTTAGATACACTCCCCAACGGAAAGGGTGGGCATTGTTTGAAATGTATGAACCCATGCGGGACATCCCAACAGATAACCTTTGGTGAATCACAGTGGCTAAATTTACTGCAATTACACACCATTACTATTTTGAGAAGCTGAATTGCTGTTTGATTATTCTCTCTGATCGTAAGTGAATTAAGACATACACATACCCATTATCACTGTGTAGACATTTTAAACTTTGAAAAAGGAAACTATATTGAAAATAGGAGCTACTGTAGCTAACTGGCAGGGAGAGAGTGGGAAGTGTGTTTTTATCTGCATCCAAACAATATGATTAAATATAAAGTCAAGTTTACTTTTAAGTAAACTTTTGGGAAATAAAGCAATACTCCACATTCAAATCTCCAATACCCTGACCAAGGACTCAAACTGAGGCCCACAGGGTCTCCCCTCCTGTGTGTGTGTAGGTGGTTCCATGATCAGAGTGCTCAGCCACGCCCAGTTGTACAGTAGACAGTAGTGTGGGAGCGGACCTCTTTCCTCTCTGCTGACAGAGCTGGACCCCAAACACTTCCGTCCATTGAGGTGGCGTCCCACACACATGGAAGAGTGTGCCGCCCGTGACATCATTATCTCTTCCCTTGAAAGCTTTATCAGCTCCCCTGAATATATGAGCGTCTGTTCCAAAGGACGAACCCTACACACTGGCCAACGGAGGGGCCACAGTCACACTGACCCTACGACAGAGAGGGTCTCAGGAAGCTAGGAACCTGGAGATAAAGGGAAGGAGGGAATGAGGTTAGACGTTTGTCTGGATGTCAGGGGGCGTATATTTATGGCTGTCTTTGTTTGGTAAGCCTTTTGTTTCTTAGCAGAGATGTGCTTCACTGGCATTGTGTCCAAAGACTGGGTTGACTACAGTTAGTAGCTGACTTATGGATGTGTCCTCCTTTTCTAGAAAGTTTCATGAAATATGATTTCTTTGTAGTCTGAGTTACAAATCTGCATTTTCATTGTGTTGTCCATTGATGTGTTGGGCCTGTTCCATCCTATTCTAGCGAAGGGTTATTAAAATAAACCTAAGAGGGGTAGTAATTAAAAGGCTATTTGAAGTCTCAGACATTGGCATCCTGGGAGCGGATCAGCAGCTCAGGACTATACACCTTGATGCTGCACACTCTGGCTGGCTTTCATCCTACATGGAGATAAAAGGAGAATCATTACCTGTGAATAGGGAACTGGGTCAAGATAGAAAGTCTTTCATCATGGAACATGGTCTCCCCAATAAGTCTTAGGTTGATCAACCTGATTTCACTTCAAAAAGCCTGAAGCTGAACAACAACTAGACTGAACTCCCTACACAGTATCAGGAGTGTATGTACCCATTTCACTTATCCTTAGTCTCCTTAGTTATTTCAATGCTGATTAAACATTGACTAAATATAATTGAATGTCATGCTGAATGCTGGAAGTCTATTTAGCGTACTGGAGCAACAAGCTCCCCTGCTTTAATGTGTCACACAAGCCAGCTTCTAAAGTGTACAGTAGGTCATGTGTCCATGTATGTGTACATACAGTGACTCTCTTCTGGAGACCGATTGATACATACAGTCTCAGTCAAACTAATACATTTACTCTAAAGTGTCTTTGTGAGAAAAGGCTTGTGTGTGTACACTGGGCTGAAAGGAAAATCTTTTGGTTTGTGTAGGTGTGTCTTATCTTCTGATTGTGCTTGAAAGCTCAGGTGGTCACCAACTGTGGCTGCTGGAGCTTGAACAGTTGTGTCAGTGTTCAGCTGTAGCAGGTGAGGGCTCGCTCCGTCTCCGGGACGGGACACAGCGGGGAGACGCATCAGGAACCAGGCAGGACCTGAACCCCTTCACAGTTCAGTTGTTTCAGTGTCTCACCGAGCCCTGCATGTTCTCATGGTGCCCCATCTCTTTCATGAGGAGAGAGTTCCAGGTAAACTGTAGAAGGCAGAAGATTGTTCCAGTCTAATGGAGACACTACAGTATGTATGTGAAAGAATGTTCACTTACACAATACACTTGCGCAACCTGTACGTCAGCACATCAAATACATGCTCACATTTTCCATTCCAGCAGGCTGGATGGCTAACAATAACACTTCTCCATGAACAAAAACTCTTACGTAGTAGTTTTTAACTTCATTGATTGTGTGGTGTTGTGCGGCAAGCCAGGTTTGACCATGAGGTCCTAAAACTCAAATGAACGTTGTCCACATTTTGAAACATTGAAAGCATAGGCCATGAGTAAGTACTATACCACACATGCAGACAGACATGTTAGCCTGGCAGGATGTGGAAAGGTAGGTGAGAACTGCAGCCGACCCAGGTCTAGTGTTTCTAATGGAGAAAACAGTCGGTGAGGCCCACAGAACGTGAAGCAGTTTGTGACAGTTTTTGCCCATGGACTAACACGCCTCCCATCTATATTTGAATGCTGTCTCTAGGTATAAGCCGAGGTTTCGCCTTTGTGGAGTTTGGTCACTTGCAAGATGCTACCCAATGGATGGAGACCAATCAGGTTGTTTCACAATCGCCAAGTCTAGTTTTATACCTTGAGGATCTGAAAAAAAGATAACCAAAATACAACCAAAGTGATTGAATGAAAAGTTTACAAGGTATACAGAGTGCTGTTGAAAAATGATATTGAGGCTCTGCTTTTTAAACATATTTGTGCAATCCAGTATTGTGGAATGCACAGCTTTGGGGATCAGTATGTCTAATCATTGTTTAATAGCATTTCTGCTACCCTCTCTAAATGTCTTTTATGGCAGTGTTCTAATTGTAATCATCCTGTGGTCTCTGTGAGGTGTTTTAACAAGCCTCTTGTATGAGATATGGACAGGGACTAAAGAATCCAAAATATTTTGCCAAAGAAAATATTTTGCATTCAACTTCATGTTTTTCATTTACCCGTGCAATACACTCGCAATTAGATATACATGTTTTTTGTTGCATTGTCTGACTTGTCTCATGTGGTCAAAACATTTTCAATAAAATGGCAAGCAATGCTTCTGTTCAAAATGTTGATTTATTCCTTTTTGGCATGGCTGCAATTATGCAAATGCTATTGTAAGTGATCAGGTATTTTTCTTGGAACGAAATTTATGGAAAAATCCCCTCATATTTTTGATATAATGACCTCCAATGAGTAATTATACGGGGATAGACACACATATTGGAAAATGTAATTAGAAAAGAAAAACAAACCATGTCTATGAAGCATCCTCTTGTGGAAAACCTAATGGCTGAAACTGCACATTTGTCTGACAGCCACCCACCACAATAACAGGGCGGCAGAAAACAGTGAGCACACCATTGGTGGGCTTGCTTACTTTAGCAGCAGTATGTGTTTGAGTTCGTCCTAGTGAGCTAATGGTCTGAGGTGAGGTATTTGTGGAGTCCACAAGGTGTTTAACCAAATGGTGTTCGAGAAATGTTCATTAGAGTCCCGCTAAATCTGACCATGTAAGGTAACAGTCATTGCTGTGGTGACAGTGCTGGTCATGCCTTGGAGGGGACAAGACTTCCCACCTTCTAAGTTGACTTTCCTTAACAGACTGCAATGGAGTGTATTAATGGTGAGACTTGGCAACCCTCAGTTAAGAGGGAGGATCTGCTTCAGTGTGGCTTTCTGTCTCCTCTCTTCCTGTGGTCTGCAGCTGTAGATGCCAAAGCCACAGAGGTTTGACTAGAGGTAGACTTCAGAGGCAAGGCTTCACTGCTGCCCAATGTACCTTAACATTCTGCCAGTGCGCTGGACTTTAATTAAAGCTTGGAACATTCTGCTTCCGTGTGTCTCGGTTCAAGATCAAAAGTTGACCCAATGATGCTCTCTTTTTTCATCTCTTTATCTGTTGTTGTTTATGACCTAATGTTCCTGAATCATTGGAAAATGTAACCGGAGAGCCAAGTTGTTGTGAGGATTGATGGACTACCATAAAACCAGCTTCTAAGATGAACGATCATCATATTTGGAGCCAGCTGATATCTTTTTGATTATTTGTTTGGCAATAAACAAATCAAATGGCTTGTGCTAAAGGATTGGGGGCTTGACAAAGTGAAGCTGTGTAATGTGTTTGGTCGGACACATCATCATGCCCTCATTCTGTACATGCACAAAGAGCTCCCTGCCCTGCCATGTTTGAAGTGAGAAAAATGATTTCCATTCTTTCCAGACATCCATTCTTTGACTAAGTCTCTGGAAAGAGGTGTGGGATAAGTGCCTTTAAGGATGAGATACTGTAAAACAAACTTCTTTCCTCACTCACTAAGTGATTTTTGATGAAGATGGAGAGCTTTTTATATCCATTATCCTCCATTTCAGGTCAGTAACAAGCTGGGATCACGTGGATGTTCCAGAGTAGAACCATGACGAGAGGAGCCACGTTCTTTTCTTTGACTCCCTGCTTTATCACAGGTGAAGTCATACTTTAAAAGTCATACTCGTTTTAAGCAAAATATGTAAATAAAAAGATTGGGCGTAAATCATTTATCTCCCAAACTAAATGTCAGTTAATGTATTTAATTTAGCATTACCAATATGTTTATATCCATATCACCTTTTGACCAACATATCACTGCATCAAACAATGTCTCCAGCTCACGCTACAGTGGTTGCCCGATGCTCCTGAAGAAAAGATGAGTCCTTTTCTGCTCTTTCATGTGGGGTAATGAAGTTGAGAGCCTGTGGTGGGATTGCGTACTTCAGAGCTGCTTGGTGTTTTTGAAGTGTTCCAACAGTGGGCTGGTGAGGACAGAGAAAATCATCCCAGAGTCAGTCTGGGTGCTGGAGGTCAGTAGGATGCCCTCTCTGTCTGACAGCACAGGCCTTTGTACTCACCAAGTGATGCTCAAATAGGTACACCGTGGAGTGCTTTGATCTTAGGGTTGAGAGTATTACCAACAGGTCACTTCAAGCCTCTGATGAGCCAGGTTTCAGAAGATAAACTGAACAAGACTGTTTTTTGCCAGGACTTGAAAAACGTTAATGATCCATGAAGATATTATTACAGCACCTATGGTATGGTATTGTATGTGGCATCAAACATTTTATTGTATTTTTTCAACATGAGCATTCACATACTCTATACTTTTTATATTCCACAATGCTTTTTTTGTTTGTTAATTTGTTAATTAATTAATTATTATAATAAATGAAGTAGTTCGGTTCTCTATTCCTTGACCCTCAGTGAACTGGTCTAACTATTAAAAGTGTAGGCAGCAAGAAACTACTGTTGGCTTTAATCTATTTCTACTGTACACACCAGGCTGTCAGGAGGATCATTCTGGCTGTCTCTATCCCTTGGCTGAGGGCATGATGACGATAACCTTTATTATGTGTACTCCTTGTGTCAAACATCCCTGTTTTGTGTTGACACCTGCAAAGCCTGTGGTTTTTCTCTCTAAGGACATCCCAACCAGTGTGGAACTTGTATCATGACCTCAGCTCCATAGATCTCCTTAGCACTTTGGCAAACAGAAAAGTCTGCTAATTTAGATTTGAATGTACATTTTGAATATCTAGTGATTTTCAGCATCTTTTAACTCAAGCACAACCCTGATTCGTGGTGACAAACAGATCCCCTGGCCTAATGTAATGCTTTGTGCCGTAGCATGTCAGGTTTGTCAGTGTGATAGATGGCTGGCTGGATCTGTAAATAAATCACCTAAGAGATGAGGCAAGTTTGACTTTGTTTGGTTAATTAGTGGAAGCGGTATCAACTCCTTGCCATCAGGAAATTGCTTTGCCAAAAGAAAAATTACGTGAGGTAATCTGTCAGATAATTTGCATGCAATGTGTGGTGTACACACCCTCTGTGAAAGTGAATAGTGTAATTAAGTTCAAAGAATGTTTCATGTCTGGACCACTTGTGATCAAGTTTTTCCATCTCATAATGAATGGTTTTTAATATTTCCTACTATTTTATCACTCTAAAAACAATGTATGTATATATTCTCATTCTGTTGTCACTCAGGTATCCACTGCAGATTGTCTACTGCATAATGTCGCAGCAACACTAGCTGGAATTAAGACTTTCTAATGGGATAACAGAATGGATGACATCATTAACTTTACAGGTTTACCTTTAGAATCAAGTCATAAAGTTAAACAGTAGGGGGAGCTCTACTGATACCAACCAAAGGCCAACACTGCTGTCAAACTGAAAACATTGAAAGTTCTGAATACAAATCGGACCCAATTTGAGAAAATGAAAAGATGAGGCATGTACTCGTCTTTGTAGATCTTTCAGAGGGAAAGTTGTAGGTTGTCCCCTGGGAGATGTGGTTTGTTATTTTCCATGAGTTACGTTGTTCCCAGGACCTCGGGATGGGGTGTTCCAAAGCAGTCCATGGAAAATCCACCACCTGTTAGGAGCGGCCGAACATGCGAGCACAGGACGCTGTCCAGGCTATCCTGGGACTATTTTCACTTCTCAATATAGCCATCATGGGAAGGGCATCTTATCTGTTGTGATTTAAAGAACTGTGTCTAAACAGTGAACTCTTTGCTCCCTGCGTAACAGAGCAGTGTACATGCAGTGGTGGTTGTCCAAAGCCCTGTCACTGCCTCACCTCAGCGAGCCTTCGGAATGCCGCTCCTCCAGGCTGAGATATTGTCCCTATCTTCCTCATCTGCTGCAGGCGTGTGAACCATCAATTCTTCTGAAAGGCCACAGGCACATCTCATCTAGGGAAATGTGAGATTCCTGCTGATCACCCACCGAAAAAAGGGTTCGATTATGTGTACGTGTTTGTGTGTGTGTGTGTTCTCAGTCAATTGCTCTGCTTAATACCGAACCCGTTTGACCGGCCCATTTACTGTATCACCATTCTAAGCCCATAGGTATGAATTGTTTACAATTACAAGTCAAATTTGGACGGGCTAGTGGACACTTTACACACACATCTCATCTCAAGCATGGGAAACTGTAATGGAATCCTCCTCACACCATCTGTCAGACTGAAGTTAGATGTGATAGAGTGAAGTGGTCAGTCTTTCCTTCATACCAGGCAGTGGTGCATCACAGACGTGTTGTAATCACTGAACAGCAACAGCCGGCTTCATGTTGATGTTTGTCAGATATCTCTGCCTGTCACTCATGCGTGCAGTGTGTTGAAGTGCATTGTCAAGTCACAACGTGAGAAAAACCTAAGGGTCCCAATCATCAAAGGATATCTCCGTTTTCAGCAACACTGATGGGGGATAAACAGGTATCAAGTTGCTTATGATGTTGAAAGACATTATTTAGAATGTAAACTTTTTCCGTTTGAAAAAGCTAGATCAGTCTGTCTCGTTTTCAAAGATGTTAAACTGCACAATACAGGCATCATGTGTGTCAATCAAACTATTGATCACATGCTAGAGATTATGCTAGACATGTTGGTTTTGACAAGGAATGGTCTGGGCATTCCCAGGATCACGGTAGCATACTGTAGATATCTAGCCCACTGTGAACCCTATGGGTCTATGTTTCCAAGAACGGAACAGATAAAAGGTTGCTTTTATGCAACTCTGTGTGCCTGTTTGTGCTTGTTCATGTGAACATGCAAGCATGAGTTTTGAGTCAAACCTTTTTATCTCTCTCTTCCTCTTTTTCTTCAGGTGGCCTTTGACAGCCTTCAATAATGGTTCAAACTGTGAAATCATGCTGTGACACTTTGATGTAGTAAGTTGAAATCAAATATGTCTTCTCCCATGATGTAATTTGTCCTCAAAATCCATTGAAATCTTCTAGAGCTCTAATTATTTAGTAGATGTTGAATCATTCTCAGGTGTTTGTCTATAGTACAGGTGAAAATCCCCGGCACATCTCTGCACCTCTTGATCTTTAAATACTTCAATTAGTTGGCTTATTCTGGAGAACATCATCAGGGCAGGGAATTCCCATCTGGAAACCTCAATCAGTCAATTGTTCAGGTCTTCATTTCAGCTTCTGTCTGTTTCAGCAGTATCTCAGGTGTAGGAGCTATTAACTAAGTATTTAGCTCAGGGGTCTCTGCCCGCAAACCAGATATTAAATGTTGATTGTGGAAGGAGTTTCGCATACTGAGATTCTGGGAAATCTCTGAGTGATGGCTGGCTGAGTATGGCCTCAGGTGCCCTGCTGCATCTTTCAGACTCTCAGAGAAACATGTACAGTCACAACTCATCTAAATATTCGTACTCTTTTATTTGTAGGAAAGTAAAACATTTTGTTTTACGGTTTACGGTCTGTACATTATACCACTGGCAAGTTTGCTATGGCCAGATATGATTGCAGCAAAACGTCTTGAACTCGGAAGCTGAAATCCTAATGAGGAATGTTGGGTTTCCTGCAATGTGCCTTTCCCTGAAAGCTCTAATGGCTGGCGGAGTTTAGACGTCAGGCTCCAGAGTTTGCTACTATCACTGCTCACCTCAAGTTTTCTAACCTGGCTGCTATTGAAAGGCGGCATTGTTTCACAGCAATCTACTACAGTGACAAGGTTAGAGCAGCTCTCAATGGACCTATCTGTGCTGTTTCCATCCACCCTTCATTCACTGGTTAGTCTTTCTTGTGTTCCTATGAGAGGGTGATAAGGGAAGCCTTTCAGGGAGACTGAACCCTCAGTAAAAACAAACTAAACGTATTAATGTGAAAACAAAAAGTAGAAGAGGATTAAATAAATACATAAATAATGACATTGTGCATATCTCTTCATGGTTACTATTGTCTGCTAGTTGATGTTTTGAGACTTTGTACATGGGTAAGACAAAACATTGTAATATTTCAATGGTTTATTCATTAGGCATGGTATTGATAAGATGAGCATCAAGATGACCATCCAGTGGCAGAGTTTCGAGTGAGTGAAAGGTGGGCAGGCTGTTTGAAAGCTCAGTGGATTATGACGGGGTCAGTGGCGGGTCACAGATGAGGTGACACCCGACCACTCTACAAAGCTGTACTCTGCTTCCGAGCCTTCAGGTTCTTTCGACACATGACTTGATGTTTCCTTTAATTCTCCTTCAAGAAAGGTAGACAATTTCCCCCTTTAGAAGTTAGAGGTAGGTACGCCTGCTCCCTCATTGTTCCATAAATAAACAGTGAAGGGATCCATTTCATGCCATACCTCTCAATCCTCAAGAAGATGGCCCTTAGGTGCAGATATGGGAAGTAACTAAGTATTTGTACTTAAATGGATTTTTCTGGTATCAGTACTTGCTTATTCTTATGTTTACTCTACCAAGCTACCACGGAGCAAGGCAGAAGGCAACAAGAAGAATGGCCACGCTCTGGATGAGACAGAGGGAGTTAGTAATGTCGGCATGACTGTCAATAGAGACATTCCTGATCACCCATGGCCATACAGGAGGGAGATGTTCGAAATTGTCAATGTCAAAAAGGACTCCTTGCGAATGCACTGCTTGTCTATAAAAAGTGTATTTTTGTGTTATTGTATGAATATGATTTGAGGTCCAGTTATCAGCATGACACTAAACAGGTTGCATTAATGGCTACTTTTTACTTAGTCAGCACTTTTACCGAGTCTTTTTCAACATTAGTATAGTACTTCTACTTGAGTGAAGGATGTGTGTACTTTTGCCGTCCCTCTTTGGATGTGTATGGACATCAACATTTCTCACATTGTGAGAATGCCACACATTCTCAAAAATGTTAAGAAACAAAAAAATTGACTGGAAAGATTATGAGTAAGATTTAAAAATTGTTTGTCACAGATATATACAATAATTTGAGTCCAGGCAGGTTTCCATAGATGTAAAGGGAAGTGCTGTGACAAGGCAGTAGTTGAGGACCTGCAAACCTGGCCAGGGTGTGAGAGAGATAAAAGAGGAAATGTTGACCAACTGCCTTGGGCACTCCTGCAGTATTTACAATGTAAACTGGGAGGCAGGCAGAGGAGCGTGTTCTTATTTACCTTGGCTCAGAGCTTATCAGTGGAGATGGGAACTGTGTTATGAGAAACATTTTTGTGGGTGGCCCCGAGTGTGTTTGTGGTTAGAAAGCTTGGAGAAGACCTGAGTCTGTTTGAATTCTTCTGTGGTCATTTCTGCTATCCCCACCACTATAGCTGCACCTGTTGATCTGAGTACTTCTTTATCTGAAAGCAGCGGAGTGGTAATTGCACTTGGTTGAAATGCAAACATGCAAACACACACGAAAGTTGACTTGGTTTACCCCTAGACTCTCCACCTAGTCTTCTCATTAATTATGTTTAAGCAAACAGACCTTTAAAATCTTCCTTCAAACTACAACTGTGTCAGCTAATAATGACATTTCTCAACAGTCCGTCTGTAATGATCTTAACATGCAGCCTTTCCGTTCTTTACGGAGGTTCTATCAAACCAAAGTAATTTGGGTATCAAGGAAATCGGATAGGCCAAGAGCCCCCCTTAGACAAGTGCACTTTAACCTAAACTGTCATCGTCTGACGTAGGTGGGTCTGGCTACAACAAAGGATAATGGTTCTGCTGACGGATCGAGATGCTGTCTCACTGTGTGGCATGCAGTCTGCGTCTGTCTGAGTGTTAATGCTCTGACACACGTGCACACAAACACAGACTGCTACATTTCTTAAGCCCTCAATCAAAGCTGCTTGTTATGGTGCTGAGTCACACTCTGTTTCAGTGTGATTTCTTCACCTGCTTGTGAAAAGGAAACCAGACTGAACTAGCTCATGATTATTCACAGCTGTAGTTTGTGTTCAACTGAAGACTGGCGATTCCAGCAAGTGCTGCTGTGCAGAGTTACTCATCACCTGAGAAGGCATTCTTTCACCCTGACATCCTCAGGATTTTAAATTCAGATTTCATAGAAGTCCAACTTTGCCACACTGAAACATGTTATATTGTATATGTACATTCTATGATTACTTTCCCTCAAGGCATACAGTTGATCTGATCTGTATCACCTTATGAGACCAACTTTCAAACAGAAATGCTGCAGATCTGTACAAGCTTCTATTACACTGTACAGAATGCCAATCTCTACCTGCATCATGCTTTTTTTCTCCAACTCTGCCTCATTGAGCCTACTATGGGCTTCCTTTATAGGTTATCTCCAGACTTGTTCCCACAGGAGAGGAGAGGAAGGAGAGCATTGTTGAAATGCCTCACTCTGAACATCCCAGCATGTTTATGTTGTGATGTTGTTTTTAGGTTCCTACACTGTTGGAGGACAGCAGCACTGTCTGTTGAGGAAGGTTCTGTTGACTCACCACACATACACCTTTTATGCACAGCGCTGTTACTGTGTCTGTCCGTCTGTCTTGTCTGTCTTTCTGGGTGTCTGTCACTACATCTCCCACTCCATCTCCTTCTCTCTCCCTGTCTCTCTATTTCTCTTTCTCTGACTAGTATGTTCTACAGTTAGGAAAACCAAACCTATTCAGTTCATCTCTCCTCAGCTGGGCAGGGGCATTCCTCTGAACCTCGCAGTGAGTTGTTGTGGTCTTGAGTAACAAATCAGCTAAGGAATGCATGTTGTCTGTTGTAAATTGATTTTATGGTAATAAATTTCCAGTCGCTGAGTAATGGGCAGAGTTTCATAATGATGAAGAGTTGGGGCTTGCCTGAAGAAAAACAATGTAGTACTTGTTATTACAAAAAGCATTTTTCTTATTTAAGGTGGAATCTTCATCAGGTTTCAGACTGTGCTTCAACATGTCCTCTTCATAAGCCCAACTCCTGGTAAATTAGAGGAGGAAGCCCTTGTCTTCCCAAGGTGATTTACACCCTACACTCTCAAGAGCAGCGAAAGCAACTTTCATATGATCATCCTGAGTCAAAATGTACTGTATGCACTACAGCCTTGGCAAGTCCAAAAGGCCTGCCAAGGGTGTTTCCCGCCAAGGTGATGTCCTTCATGGAGCTAATGAGTGCCCATTCATTTAATGACAAATTGAGGAGACAAAGTGTGTGGCTGTTCATCATAGGGTAGCCTAACCTCTGAGGCAGTCGAGTGGTGACGGGGATCCTGGGAATGTGAGTCTTTTCTGTTGTGTATCAGCAGTCAGGCAGACAAAGAGCCGGGACCAGGCCGTCAGCGGCTGTGGGACACACTAAGCAGCTGGTGACAGATCTCCAGGGATGCATGAGCACTTTACACTGAGCTGTGTGTGTGTGGGAGACCAGAATGGGTCCACAGCATGTTTTTACTGGGGACTTAGAGCACGCCTCAGGAATTCATCCCAGGTCCTGTCCTCACTAGTAAAACCTGCTTCTGTGTGTTCTTCAACCTCAAACAACAGCATGTTTAATTGTCTGTGGTGGGAGTTTTTTTTTGTCTCTCTACCTGTCACCCCGATGTTTCTCCACAGCAGAATGAAACAGAAGAAAGGCAACACAAAACAGTACATTCTAGATGTTCCTTCCACTCTTAGATATTGTTATTTAAATTCAAAATTATACTTTGTTTATTTGTGCTGTTCCGGTCCTACTTTGATGTAAGGTAACCTAAGTAGTGGTTCAGTCAAACTCATGGTCTGCAACTAAGTCTCATGAGACAGTGCTTCATTTTACGTTCAAGTGGATTCTTTCATCTTGCTCTGAAGAAAGAGCACAGTTCCTCTCTTGAATCAAAAACAATTATCCCATTTTCCATGTTTTGCTTCACATCAGTCTAGCTTACCTCACATACAATTACATAGCCTTTTTCTCAGATTGTTGCTCCGTCATCCAGGTGCAATGGAGTTTTCCTCTTTGATGGTGTAACTACCCTGTGGATCCTGTTTCATTTCAAACACAGCCAGTAATTATTATTATTAGTTAAACGTTCAGTGGCCATTTGTTATATGGCATCCTGTCACATTCCTGTAAACTATGCCTTTTTTCCAAGGTCTTGACCTGGCAGGGAAACCTGACCCACCCTTAAGCATCTCTTCCTTATATCTTATCTCACTAGAGTCTCCAGTACAGCTGCAATACTGGAATCTACTTTCATCACTGCCCTTTTACTAGTGATGTCACACATTACATCCTGGTCTCCTAGTATCATAAGGGAGAGGAGGGGGGATCTCCAGAGCACTGCAGGCTTGAGTCGACACATGATTGGCTGTGAGATTCCGCAGTTGGCTCTTGCATCCTCTAATCTCGCATATCAGTGATTACATGGTCTTCTTGACATCATGCAAAGGCAAACTCTTTGAAACAAACAAAGTAAATAGAGTGAACCCATGAAACTTGGTTTGCTGTTTGTCTGGTGATTAGGGGGGATTGCATCCTCAAGTCCCCATCAAAGCAGAGCCCAGTAAAACTGGGGATTGGCCCTTTTTAATGTAAACAATTCGGAAAAGTTTGTGTTCCATGGTTAAGATTGCCTTGCAGCAAGAAGGTCTAGGATCAAATGTTTGCTTGGCGTCTGTTGGTGCTCAGGGGGGCTCGCTCCCGGGTCTTTCTGCGTGAGGTTTGCATGTTCTCCCCAGGCTCACATAGGTCAGGATCTGGTGAATGCTTGGACTTGGTCCCCGTGCGCTGCTGTTGTGGCTGTCCAATGCTCCGTGCTGCCCTGGGAGGAAGGACAACAGGATTAGGAAAAATGCAGAAGCCAAATTCTCCGGTGGACGACCTGGCAAAGGTGTGTGTGTATTCTGCAGCTTTCTGCATGTACGTGTGTGTGTTCCACAAATCCTGAGACAAATAAATGGATTCTTCTTCAAAAAAGGCAGCAAAAGATTCCCCCTTAGTGTCCAATCTTAATCAATTTGAAATTATATACTGTAAAAAAATATATGAGGCTGAGTAATCTACATCAATTAAAGTGAGTCATTCAAAGTGATACATTTAATTTGTCAACAAAATCTCAGCCAAGAGATGTGCAGTGGAGGAACAATCCTGATTGTACTGATTAAATAAATTAGAACTTTGAGCCGTTGAAGTACCACTGCCTCGGGGCATGTCCCTGGAATTCACTGTTTGTTTAGTGGATAAGAGAGAGCGCTGTTGGCTACAACAAGAGGTAATGGAAAGTTCAGTGGCAGGTAAGACTCACCTGGGAGAGTGACCTGTAGCTGTCTGACTGCCAGGAAAGAGGTGAAGGGAGGGAGCTGACAGACCCTCATCTGAGCACTATGGAAGAGAGAAAGGCAACATTGTTAGAAGCAGGCAGATTCCAAAATCAGACTTTTCAAAGCTTGTATACGACTGCACTTTAGATCCTGGGAAAAAATAGAATGCGAACCACAATCTTCATCGAATGTTTTGAAACGAGTCTAATTAAAGCATGTGTCCTTGTAAAAAAAAACACTTCATGTAACATCAGTATCAGTATCATCAACATCATAAGCATAGCATTTCACACCATGACACAAAAAAGGAAGTGAACTCTCATGTAATCCCAGTCACAAGGGTATTACCATGCCTGCCTTCATAATGCATTGACATCAAATCCATCAACTGGTGACAGTGACTCCTGCTGGAGAAACTTGAGAAATATCGTCTGTTATCAGCTTGTATAGTGTCACATAGTAGGCCACGGACAAAAGAGGAGCCACACTCACCCTGGGAAAAAGTGTGATAATCTCTCACAAAAACGTTAGTTAACTGACACAATACAAATATCTGGTTTCATACTTAAAATGTTGGGAAAGCAAATAGGAGACAGATACCAAGCCAGTTGTACATGTTTATTTAATTCGGTCGATGTAAATGATGTAGCATGCATCATAAAGATCAGAATGATTTCAGATGAACAAGCTGTTCCACCAGTGGCTCATGAAGGCTGTTCAAAGGCAGATCCTTATCGATGTGATCTCCAGCACCGGAGCTTATCCATCTTCCAGACAATTAGGATCTTGGTTCAAAGTGGAGCACACTGCCCTATTATTAGTGGTGAGTTATAAATCTGTAATTAAATCCAAATCATATCAATTAATAACCTGGGCGTGGGGAGAGGTTGAGAGCTTAATGACATGTGGTCGTGAGATCAGTCATGGGGCGGCTGTTGATGAAGACGTGATAATTTCAGGAGACAGCGGCACGCGGGCATTTGGTATACCTGATGCAGACACAACGTACTGAAAACCAACCAAGCAGACCAGATGTTGGACATCCTGAATATAGATATTATCCAGGTTTGTGAAAGGTTGTCATCCTCCCTCTCATTAGCCCCAAATACCTCGGGCAGGTTTCCCCAGTGCAGTCAGTTCCACAGTCACCTCTGCTCCCCATCGCAGACCGTCCCACCCCTCTCATATCCGACCTCAGAGCACTCACTGTGTGGACACGCCTTTATCTCTGCAACACGCCGCAGAAGTACTCATTTGTGGTGAACCACAGCTTGATTTAAAGCCAATGAAGGAAGTATTCATGTCATGACCCTCAATCTTTTGGTGTTTGGCGCTACGTCTCTACACTGATGCTTATTCAGGAAACTGTCTACCTAATAAGTGGGACCACCACCTCTGCTTGTCCTCTGTCATTGAGTTGGACAGTGATATCTCAGGGTGTATCAATTTTATCCCCACTATAATATATCTTATCTCTGAGGCACTTTGCTGGCAGGGGGTTCAGGAAAGTGACAGTGCTTTCATTGGCCTCTCACAGGAAACAGGAGGAGGGCCTGTCTGGCTCACTAGTGATGTAGTGCTTTCTCTCAGACAGCCCCTGACAAATGGGGACAGCTCAGTCATTTCCCTGCTGCCTGGACTCCTGAGGACATACTTAGTTGCATGCTTTAATGGAGTGGACAGCTCTAACAAGGACACACGAGGAAATTGTGAAAAATCTCAGATATAAAGAGAAAAATGTGTTTTGTCGCACCAGTAGATATATTTAAATAAATTCACAATCTAACAAATACATTAACGTTTTTTCTCATTAAGATTAATTATCATTGTCAACTTTTATATATCCTAATAAAGTGCTTTATCTGCATGACCAGTGGAGACAGCATCTGTCTCTCCAAAGCCAGATATGGAAATGTGATGATGGAATAAGTGGAATGGCTGGATCTCATAGTATGATGTGCTCTCATCAACCTTCAGGTCACCTGTGCACCTGTGATCTGTGACCCTGCTCTTGCTCTTCTCCACTGAGTCACATGACAGGGCTGTTTAGATCATACTAATGCTATTATTACAAGTGACTGTCACTTTTTTTCTACTTGTCCGAGCCTATTCATAGGATTCCATGTGTAAGTACCTGCAGTACAGTACATTCCAGGTGAGACGGTCAGTTGCATCATAGCTACAGTTCCTGGTGTGCTTGCATGCATTCTGGAGTGTCATTTGATCCACATGGAGTCTTTAGAGCAGAGGCACCATTCCAAACCTTTCACCAGACTAGAGGATATGAATAATTGTGTTTGTGAGCCCTAGGGGGAATAACTGAGGACCATGTTGTTCCTTTGGAGCCTGTGGAAGTCCTTTCATCCAGGTGGACATGGCAACATTTAAGACAATTTGGGACTGGTACTTATCTGTATTGTATTACACTCTGTGTGAGGGTTATCATATTTTACTTTGCTGCATGTTTTTAGGAGTTCTACATGTTATAGGGACAAGGTTTTTTGAACATGTTAAGTCTTGAGGGGCTTATTTTTCTTGTAATAATTGTCAGTCTAGAGAGGAAGGCCTTATTATTTTATATCAGCATTAACTTCAGAAATGCGTGTGCTGTGCTTTCAATGTTGAGGACCTGGAGTGGGTGGACTCAATATACTGTGTTTGCTCTATTCATTTTAGAAGTAGTTCTGTATCTAACTGTTGCAGACCTGTATATAGATGAACCCTGCAAAGTAAACAAAAGGTCTTTCAAACTGTGGCAGCAAGCCTGTGTGCGTGCATGCATGATTGAACAGACTCTATGATAAATAATGTTGGTTTATATGATGTTGTGACGATGTTGATGATGATGCTGCTGGTGATGATGACGATGACGATTTTCCTTTTTCTCTTTCATAGAAGCTGACATCAATCACAATAATTACTGTCAAGGTTGCACTCTTGAAGCCATAAAAGCGTCGTTGATAAAACATGTGCCAGCAGATGATTGTTAGTGAGCTCTTGACAGAATGTGTTCACACCCAAACTCATCTAAGATCCCACACAATATCTGTGTGTTAGGCTTGCTACTGTGAGCATAGCCTACTGTAGTTTGAACGACAGAAAATACAGAATACACAGAAAATCTATCTATGCATACAGGCGTGTGGGAAACATTATTTTCGGATACAGTCTACTATAAATGATTGTGCCAAAATGGATTTTACTCAATACGTGTGGATAAGTGCTACAATTAATAATCCACCCTTAAAATACCAATTACTAATTAGCGTGCATTTGTCCTCCGTGACAGACAGTGTGGCGCTCTGAGGCCACATCTCTGTATTGGTTTGAGATAATTGATGTCTCCAGATTTTTCCATGACTTCAACTGCACTTTTTACATTCAAGCAGTTAAGAACCTCAATTATATGAGATTTGAGTTGTCAGTGTTTAAATTGCAGTAGTATGGATTTTTGCTCATCCAGTTCTGAGTTCAAAAAAGTGTGGAGAAAAACATGATGACAAATTGTGTAAGGATTTGCATGATTCACCAGAGGAAGTGGCTGTCCGTGTATATCTTCAGAGAAGTCTTAAATAACAGATTTAGGGGCAAGCTGAAGAGATGTGTCTTCGTTGTATGTTGCTGTGCATGTTCAATCCCATACTGTAGTTCTGCGGTATCTCTTGGAGATATGTAGAAGCCTTGAGGGATAGGAAACCATTTTTTGTCAAAGGCAGCAAACCTGTCCAACAGGCTCTGGATGTATGCAAGGAAATATAGTATTAATTGTCCTTCTGAATCTCCAACCTGTACTCTCTGTCTATCCCATTTGAGGGGCACCAACTATTTCCTCAAGATTTCAGAACAACAAAAAATTCACTTTGCAAGAATGTTTTAATCACAAGCAGTCATACTATTGAAACATGACATGCTTGCATCTTACGCCTATTGGATCAAAGGGCTGTAACCAAGACTTGGCCTTCTAGCTAAGGTTGGTGGAAGTGAAGATCTCAGGTGTCAGTGCTGCACTGTGCAGGCTTTTACTACAGCTGTTGACGGATAAACTTTACCTGCCGGGAAGTTCAAGTTAAGGCTATTAATCTTTCAGCATTTAGGCTAGTGCACAAACAGGATGCCCCTTCTGGTGAATGTTGACTGTTCCCAGTTAAGATATCCCTGTCTGTAACCAAACATTTGGTCAATGGTGATTCTTTTTCACACCCCCCTTCACTCTCTGTTCTTTATTCAGATGACAAGTAAACCAACCTGAGGTTGATCCACACAAAATACATGTTCATGAGCAAAGGTTTTCATTGACAGCAGCACATATATCATGTTCACCATCATCTCATTTTTACTACTTTCTCATTGCTCATGGAACTGTATTACTGACAAGGAATTACCCTCAGGTTAGAGTTGCGTTGCTTGTAAACCTGGCTGAGGTATTTGGCAATTTGGAAAGAACATACTTCAAAATGGTTGTCTCCAAAAGTGAAAAGTATGTTTCTCTCTCCATGATTCGCATTTCAGAGCAAATTCAGAAGTTAAATTGCATTATTGTAATGTTTGTAGGCATTTCATTACAGTGTGAAATTATAGATTTGAGAACTGATGAGAACTGTGGTTATTCAACAAAGTTGCCTGTGAGTTGTAATGTTTCAGGTCACTGAGGGACTTTGCCACGTTTTCTTCGAGTTTTGTTGTGTGTGAAGTGTGTATGAGGAGCACACAGGTACCGTGTGAGTGATGACAGGGATACACACGGACAGACAGCTGGAGGTTTCACACCACTGTTTGTGAGGTAACATCACACCAGCCTTCAGATATCTTAGCCCTCTGAAAGTCTTCTTCAAAGAGTTGATTTTAATGCCGCACTGGTGAACAGAGGGCAAAGCCATCTATAAGGTGTGGCACTGCAGGCAGAGATTATGAGGTAGAAACTTCAAACTAATACAAATTGCTCACATGTTTTCTCTGCTTAATTAGGTTGGCTTATATTCTTCCAAATTGTGCAGTTATAGCTTTCATATTGACTAGCTCTATTGTTAACATCCCCATTACAGTGGCACATTCCCTTTTTGATCATCAAACTAGACTGTGCTCTGTACTTTTTTTCTGTACTAGACTGTGCTCTGATCTGTTTCTGGAGTTGGCATCTCTCTCATCAGACAAAGGAAATACAGGCAGAACCTCTTTTTGACCCCAGTGTTTTTGCTCTCCCTGCCAAGTAATAATTGAGCAGAGAAGTCTTCTAAAGCCAAACATTTCAATCATTACCTCAATATCATCTCACATTAATTACAATGTTCTTGCCTTGATCCATGCTGATGTAAAAGTAGGCACTCAACTTTGGCTGATACCCTCTAATGTCCCAGCTTGTCTTTCACAGCCATGCTGGTTGTCCTGCTCTAGCATGTTCTCACCAGTAAATGCAGGAAAAATACAGTTTGAAAACAAAATTAGCCTCAATCAGAGATGGCTTCTGAGAATGACAGGTGTTTTCTCGCCTGGCCTCATGTTCAGTGTGCATTATTAGCAGTAAGGTGAGCAGATTGTACAGTTTGCAGGTCAGGAAGGGGAGCCTCTCTGGACCCTTAACTACCTCATAAAACAGTATTGTGAGCCTGCAGATGGCACTCATGTTCTTGGGCCCAGCGATAATTAATTCATCTGGCAAACATGCATCTTCAACAAAAAGACTCTTTCAGCATTTCGCCTTGCTTGTGCTATGATTTGTTTGGTTAATTACTGGAATTTTGGAATCACACCTACTAATGAATTCAGCTGTAGGCTACGAACTAATTGAATTTAATACGTATATTTTCTCAGCACAGGAAGACAGTATGTCTAGGAAAATATACAATATACTATTCTTGAACACAACAACATTCACATACCACACATCCTACTTAGTATTAGTCACCCGTACATCTGTAGACATCGTGATGTTCGCAGTATGTGAATGGAACTGTCCATGTTTATTTTCAAATAGAAGCATCCTGTCTTTTGCTTTGGATTAAGCCAACATCAACAGAGAGTTGACCTCTAAACAAACTCTGCTGTGGTGTCAGCCCATTGGTTATAATCGGGGGGCAACAGCTGCAAAAATCAGGGAACAGTTCAGAGGGAAAGAAATACTTTATTCTACTATGCCACTCATTTCACTGTCTCCCTGAAAACATGTCTTTAACACATCCGAGTAAAGCCTTGAATTACACTGAATGGCTGGAATCAATATCATTATTTCCAAAATGATTGGTCGATAAGTTTGTGAGATGACCGTCTAACTGACTTAAAAATCTGGAAACATGATCCAAAAACATCCAAAAATCCCACTGCAGTTAAATGCAAGTAAAGACACCTGTCTTCAACCTCAGGGTAACTTTAGATAAAATCACTCACAGTAATTACGAATTGGGTAGAGGAAGTACCATGGCAGCATTGTGATTGAATTCCATTTCACCAAGGAACCTTGTGTGGTAGCGGTTCACCGTGGCTGGCTGGCTGGCTGCCATTGGGAACACAGAGAGTGTGAAAGGGATGGCAAGTTTCCTCCGTTAGAGTTCCAAAGCTGAGAAGCTTAGTGAGGCCTCCTTTACACACAGCAGAACCTTCTCTTCAAATTGACTTGAAGATGTGGTTGGATCTCCAAGAACTCTGTCACTTTGACCTAATCCGTTTTTTCTGCCTAGCTGTGGGGGAAAGTCACCTATAGTTTGATTACATTTGAATGCAAACAAGGCCGGAAGGGGGCTTGTGTGAGCATCTGAGGGCTTGACAGTCCCTCTGAATGGGAGCCCCTGTAGCCAGGGAGAAAAATGTGACAGGCAGCTTTATCACTGTTCACCAGGCAGACAATCTGAAAATTATTGCCTCTTTTTACTTCTGGGGGCCTAACCCAACACAGCACACTATTTCGGATCTTTGCTGCTTGGCGATTGGCCCATATGGCCACATTCTAGAGCTTCATTGTCAATGCCTAATGCTGGTTGGGGGATAAGAGGATTAACTCTAACCACTGTGGTACACAGGGATATACGTTCCTTTGAGTATACTGGAGACAGTTTCCCCAGGGAAAGTGCACTTGCTGATGAGTTCTTTAACGTAAACTTCTTAATAAACTTTCAGGAAAGAAAAACGACAGAAGAAAAAGTCCAGCTTGATATATGTGCTGACGTGGAAGGGACCTCCAGCAGGTTGTGGTGTCCTAGTGGATGGTAGTTCTTCTAAGGTCACACTTGGGTTGTTCCACTGACATCGATCTACGCTCTATAAAGGTTTTGTCCATCTTCATTACAAAGGAAAGCATCAGTTTGTTATTCAGCCGATGACTTAGTTTGCAAGAACGCCCATTCGTCTGCCAAAGCCATAATTGTACAGGCAGAATGATGAGGTCATTAGTTAATTGAGACTTAATTAGGCTCCAGATGTGAATGTTCAGTAGTGAGTTGTGATGCGCTGGTCACAGAAATTCCATGTGTGCTACTTGTGGAAAAAATGTACTGTAGGGGAAAAGTTCTATGACCTCTAGAATAGATCAGATTGAAACTTTGATTCATCTCTATTGTTGTAGAACTTGGGCAAGTTCTACCCAAGAGTGACTGAGCTCAATGAATACTTCACCAAAAACTAGACCAAACAAAAGGGAGTACCTGGGCCCCCAGTCAAAACTGATTGCTCCAAACCACATATATTGTTGGTGCAATCCTCCAGCTACCAACAGCGTGACAGTCTGTGGTAGGTTGAATGATAAATGGATTTAATAAGTCTGTAGCTCAGGGTTACACCACACAGATCAAACAAAACAAACTGCTGTGTTTCCATATGTTTTCAAATGCACGTGAAAACCACACACATGTAGAGAGTAGCTTTGTGGCCCAGAGTCTCACTCTGACTCTATAGACACTTCATGTAAAGAGAAGGCAGTGCTACTGGTAGAGGATGTGCCTGTGGGGTATCATGACAAGGGTTCCCATTTGCAAACACATGACACGTTTTACAGGATCGTGCAGCTAAATATTTGTGTGTGCTCAGGTGTGCGTGTTTGTGTGTTTTATGTGTAACCACGTATTGCAAATGTTTCTATTTGGAGAACCCGATAATCCCACAGTGACATTTATCATTTTTTATTCATTGCATCCAGTCAAATGCTCCTTCCACTGGGTAAATGCTAGTCACAGGCGATTGACTTTGTTGTAGCTGCCCTGGTAACTGGAGATCAATGTTCCTGTGGAACAGCAATTTATGGTGGTTGTGATCGCACAAGTATCGTCTGACAGTGCCATGCCACATTTTATTTCAAAGAGGTAGCAGTGACAATGGCTTTCAGTAATAATAGTATAGCTTTCCCCTCCGGGAGAGGCAGTGAATGCTATCTTGCCACACCATCTCTTTTCCTTTAAGCCTTGCACAAACCGCTGACATATCACACAAATGCCTCCTTTATTACCTGGCAGTGATTGTTTGCTGAATGGGGAATGGCCTCCAAGACCCCATAGGCATTCCAGCAGAGTGCTACACTGACTCTACGGGGAGCACAGCATGGCCCTCTGAAGGACACAATGCTGCTGGAGCAGATCCGGCGGCTGTGGCCCACAAGGAACCATTGCATACAGTGCTGCGTTGGAAGGAGCACAGGAACTGTTCAGTTTCACTCACAGGATATCAGATGTAGAGGGCTACATACATTACTGCATTTGTGTACATGTGTGTGATAAATATTTTCAATAAAGTTCAGTATCACATGAATATACAGTAGACGAGTTGATTTTATGATGCCCAACTGTCCAACTGTTGAGTGCCAGTGATCAGCAGGAGTCCAGAAGCCCCACATACTGTATCAGCCTCCACCTCCTCTCTTCATTACCTTACAGCAGTCTTCTTTTTCTGTTTCTCTTAAACACTTTAATTCCATGTCAGTCAGCCTTGGTAGCATGGGTTATTTAATTAACATCCTCCGTCTGACATCACTGGTCTGACCAGCTGTGTTTTTCTGACAGGAGGATGACACAACAACACCTCTGACCTCATGCTGAACTGTCTTCTTAACCAATCAAGTTGTGGCAGGGATCCGCTCGTACAGCCGACCATCACTGGAACACAAGGGGTAAAAGGGGATGGAATTTCTTTTTACATCAATGGTCTGGCTTGTAGCACCCGAACATATTTGTGGAAACTATGTGAGAGTGGAGAGATTGAGGGTTTGGTTCGACAATGCCTGCAGCAAAAAAGCTTAGAGACGGTTCCACCTGTTAGGCTATTAAACTAGGCACTGGTATGAATCTACCCATTTCAAAGTTAACTCTTGGACTTAAAAACCTTTATCAATAATAGGCTGCCTAAGCAAGTACTAATAATATTGTGTATGGTCACTATGAAAGGTTCAACACAAATATAAACTTTCCTTTCTTGAAAAAGTCTCAAGCTGTCTAAACAATAATAGAGGGGGAAAGCAACAAGCAACATGAGGCAACCATGGGAAAGGAGAATGCTTAACCCAGAGAAGGGGAGAAAGAAATATACTTGGATTCCACATGTTTGCTTGAGTTGTGGAAGTGCCAGGTGCAGAGTCATGCACCAGTGTTGCCCACGCTGTCTTCCTGTTTGTTGTCATTGTGTAATTAAATGTATTAATTTAAAATAAACTTAATATACTTGTTTCCTCCTTTTAAAACTGTGTACACCTTATCATTTTCAAATCATCCATACCATAACTTATAAATTACAATCCCACCTCAAACCCAGTTTTTTCAAAATATGCCAGAACTATACTGAAAGAGTGTTCAATGTTTATCTATTGACACAGACCGCAGGTCATGTAAACCACAATTTATTGCAACCTGACCAAAGCAGCAAAGTGTAATTATATTATGGATTTGTCAGAACACTAGCCAGAGTTGTCAGAACATTAGACGCTGAGGGTGGATGAAAAGTCATTTCAAAGCTGAAGACTACAACCAGAGACACTGTTGCCAGTATTGTTTTCTCTCTAGTGAAAATACCCATCATTACCCTGTCAGAGCTCATGTGATCCTGTCTTTAATGTGCCACATTGTCTCATATATAGAATGTATGTGTTAATATGATGCAAACCTATACCACTTAGGTATAGGCAATACTGGCTTTGCTTCCAGAGCAAGACATTTAGCATATTTGGCTGAAGTCTTTTTCCCCTTCAGAATCCCTCCATGTCTTGTCACTTGTTGGAACTTGTTTTTTTAAGCAACACCGCTTAAAGAAAGAGAGTGAGCTCTGAGTTCATTGCTTCGGTCTTGGGCTGATGTTTCTATGTTTCAATGACTAAGCCACGTAGTCATCCTTATTATACCATTAATCTCCTCATTTCCACAGTTGTATCAGGCTGTGCCATTTCAGTGACCTGCCCCTGAACCACAAATTGACAAATCAAGAGGTTTTTTTTAAGAGAAGGAGGATCTAAAACATTTTTTCCACATTTAACAATTGGGCTTTCTGACATTGATGGTGAAAGAATGTACGGAGAATAAAGCTCTATCAAAGTTTTCTTTTTAAAGAGGAAATTGCAGAATATGCACCAGCAAAAAACATCCCTGTTTTACAAATTGTTGTTCTTGTTAGAAGTGTTTCCTCTGTGCATATGATCATGATCCTCAGTTCTACAAGTTAGTAACAGGATGTGAGACAACATTATTTTTTCAACATTCAATTGCTACAGTTAAATCAGAATGTAAGTTTGATGAGGACCTTATATACCATTGTGCACTCGATGAATGGAAACACAAACGAAAGACAGAACATCAGGCTGAGAGAGAGGCATTGCACAGGTAAGCATGTCCAGGACAGTCACATAACTCAGAGAGGAAAACAAGGCTCAGGTTTCCACTGCACTCTTAAATCTCAGGGGTGTGGACCAGACAGTGGGAGGTGAGGGGGCAACAAAAAGTCCCTTGAAGCCTTTTGGGCTTGAAAGTCTTGGCTTGATGCTGTACCTGTCATGTGTGACTGAGGCTGGTCTGGTGCCTATGGTTGGAAATCAAACACTTGGCCATGAACCAGGGTGAACTCTGGGTCAGCACTGACTGCTACCAGTCATTCAACATGTCACACTGTATCAGTTCTGCAGCGAGGAAGTGGGACTCCATCAAGGGTCATCACAATCATTTCCTTTGCCAAAAATGATGTAAACAGTAGAGCTCCTCATAAATTGTGTTACAAGAAATACTATGAAAATACATGCAAACTAAGGAATTGTACAATATAAAATTACAAATGTCAATAGTGTAGTCAGTAGAGTGTGCATGGAATGCATGACTTATTCATGTCTTAAGCTGTCATTCCAGTTGTCTGCCAATGTCAAAGCATCTTAATCAGCTATTTGTATTGTATTGACTCATGTGGCAGTGCCAGTGAGCTATGAGAATGTATCATTCCATTAGAATGGGATTCAGGCAAGGGCACTTCTGAATGCAATTCATTCATCAACCTAAGTCATTTGAAAAGGCCTCAATTGTTTTAGTGCTATTGATAGTGTTGATCTGTCATCATGCTTTTTATTACTGAAAGCTACTTCAGCCTGACTATTACTCTGTCCATGTTTAGGTTTCTCTAGCTGTTCCCCCGTCAATGACGATTGACTGCATTCCCCATCCTAAAGCAACTGTACATCGTGTGAGGTGATGAAACCGACAAGAGTTTGCAAATTAATTGGATTCATTTATGTACAGTATCTACCTTGTGTAGATTCACCTTCCTTTCAGTCCTCCTCGGGTAAGGTGTTGATGGTTACTAACGGATTTTCCAGAAACCACTACGAAGTCAAAATCACAGGAAATGCATCACTTGTTGACTAACTTGTCTTCAATCTACAGGTTCATGCTTTAGGCCAAACACATGGGTGTTTCTTTCATAATCCAATGTGACTGATACATAATTGTCAGGAAATCCTTTGATAAAATGATGTTTTTCTGAACACAAGGATTGAAGAAGTGAGCTGGTGTTTTCATGATGTTCTTGTTCAAATGGCCACAGGGTCTATTACCTCCCATATACTAGTACCGGAGATCATGAGTTTGACTCAATGTGTGTCATTATTGCATTCTTCACACACCTTTACAGTTAAAGAGCAATATCTTCTGATGTCAACTTTTGTAGGGACTACTCATGATTGTGTTCCTCCTGTGATGTAAGCTCCAATAACAAGTAAATATTTTTCAACATATTCCACATATTGGCAGGAATTGCAAGTTGACACAAGTGTTGGAGCCATCCTAAGCCTCTTTCTACATGGAGTGTAATTTTAGATACATGCCACACATGCAGAAAGGCCCTCGGGAGGAAAATGTGTAATTAAGGGCATTTTGATAATATTTCCCTTGGCTTTTTTTAGGATCAACCCTGCTGTCAATCATCGAAGGAAACAAAAGCTGTTTAGGACCTCCTGTACTGCTGTACCTCCCAGTGTTTAGGCTGCCTCAGCAGCACGTCATGGATCCACACACTCCTGGGGAAAAAACTGAAGACCTACTGTAGGTGAAAGCACCCACTATGGTGAGGACCACGTTGGGAAGAAACGGTACAGACTGTTAGGCTGTGCAAAGTAGTCGTCATCAAAGGTGTCTACTGTACATGTTTGCCTTCAAGTTTGGTTTTGACATATCCAGGTGGGCTTACAATCCTAAACTAGTCTTCCAGATCCTTTTCAGGGAGGGGTTTGTAGTTCAGATCAAATTAGCAGTGAACTGATCATGAGGGACCACCATAACAAACAACATACAAATGTAATACACTGACTACTGCCATAAACATATATTTTATGTTATATTAGAAAATTCCATTACAGGAAAAACACAGCTTAAACAACAATGCATATATTTTGCTAAAATGCCTCCAAAAGCAATGTTGTATTAATTTCAAAACATTGTGAATCAAACAATATACTGCCTCTGAGATACCTCTCGTGTATCTGGCTCTCGTCTGTTACTATGTCATTGCTCAGTGAGGTATGGCTCTGTGGGACTTTATTCCCCCATAATGAAGGTGCTGAAATAATGACAGTTATTATACATGTTCTGTCATGTATTTGGGAAAGCTGAGTTAGTCCCCCCACCTGCTCCATGGCCAGTGGATTCATCCTTAAATACATCTATTTAATGCACAATTTATATTCTAGAATCCTGATCTGAAACATAACACAGAACAGATGTGTCTGAATCAAAATTGGTGCTGTAAAAATACAGTTCTATTTTGTAAACAAAAGGTCAGTTTCATAGCTAAGAGGCGGGGCATTGAGACCAGCGTTCACAAAGATAGATGTAGTGGTAAGGCACAATTACAACAACAACTATGAGATGGGCAATGCCATGAATCACTGGCTACTGTCTGTGTACAGGTGTGCACATAGTGTAGGCCATCCAGTGGCCTCGAAAGAGTTGAAGTGAAAAGAACATTGTCAGACCCAGCTACTCTGTTGATACATTAAACACTGAATTCTTTGGTGATGAAACATCAGGGTTTGTTGGAATGAAGGTATGATGCTCTGTCAAGCACGTGTTCATACAGTAGCATTACCGCATCATGCAGATATGAGTTTTTATCACCTCTGTAGGCTTAGGTGTTGAAATAATTCATCCCCACAATTTAAAAATGGTCTGACCCTGAACCTTTCATGGTGTTGGTTTTAAAATGTGTCATTGTGAGATTCAAAGTAACAGGCCATATCAAATGAGAACTAAAATGGGTTAAGTAGTGGTAAACATCTATCTCTTTCCCACTGTGAAACAGGGAGAACATGTTTTTACCCCAGGGAAACAGTTTTGGGGTTACTCTAACCAGAGATGTTTGGCCAGCTGCCCTTTAAAGAGCCAGTCTATTTATGCAAAGTTTAGCTGTGGAATGTTTCGTGTCAATTATTCAGGGACTTAAGACCTTCACTATCATGTGGATTGAAATTCCATAAAATATCATCCCTTACAATTGTAAAGCTCTTTTTTTTCTTTCTTCCCATTTGCCTATGGGACTAAATAAATAGCATCCAAAAGTTATCTGGGTTTTGCATAGTTAACATTTTGCTAATGGGTAGCTTGGCTTCTCTGAGAAACTGGGGAGCATTTTTGGGGGGCACAGTGCAGTTGTTGTAGCAACGTGGCTGAGTGGTGAATGAAGCAGATGTCAGAGTAATCCATCACACTGCAGCTCCCACTCCTCCTGAAGGAGCTGGCCCAGACTGGGACACTTGTATCACTGCTCCCTCTCACTCGATCTAGTACTGGCCTACAGACTAGACTTTAATACCACATTTGTTTGTTGATTGCTCTACTGTTTCGACATTGTATGGTAAATAAGAGGTCGATTTTATTTTACACAGCGGTCTAACTTAGGAATCAATTGAAGCACACACAATACTAGTAAACTGCTGAGGCAACATTTATTAACACTGTTTGAAACATGACTCAAAACTCTGTCAAATCAGATAGGACAACACACACATGTACTAATACACATTTGGCAAATATTTGCTGAATGTTAAGGTTTCTGTGTCATCATATTGTAAAATAGGCTCTATAGAGACAGACAATTTAAATTTGTCTTTGGTAAAACTGTGTCTCTATGTCATGATCCATGACAAGATGGTACTGCATGAAGGCTGTTGGTAGTGATTTCTACCAATCTGTCAGCCAACTTAATCTGTTCAGCTAATCACTGGTAACAATTGGGCTACATGTAAAACGTGAAGACATTTTAAATCAACTGATGTAACAGCATCCTATTCTGTCAATGCAGTTAACCAAGCGAGTTCTGTGTACAGGCATGTATCAACATAACATAACTGGCTCTACCCCTATTGTCAATATTTAAACAGATATGGAATGCAGTTATAGAAGGGTTTTTTACACAAAGAAACAAAATAAATAAAAAATTCATATAAAAATAATCTCTTATAAAATATATCCTATCAACCAAGTCAACAATGGGATGTCTGGATGCGCAAACATACTTAAGGCTGTGTAGGAGAGAATTAGCTTTAAGTCACTGTTGTCAGTTAAACAGAATCACTAGGGTTGTCATTTACAACCTCTATGATTTTCCAGACAACTAGCAGCAACAAGAGGGGTAAAAACAACAACACAGAAATATCTAATACCACAATTATTCTGACCCCATATTTCAGTAGTTAAAGTATGTGTTTCTTTTTCTAACAATGGAAACAATTTTTGTTCCAAACAATTGTCTCGAGATCTGACCTTTGACTTGGCTCGCAAGTAAAGTTTTGTTACTGACTTGATAATCAGCTTCCATATTTCTGTTCCATCTTAAGCATCTCCAGTGTTTTATCTTGGAAAAAGTAAGCTGTGCACATATTGTATGAGAATTAGAGGAGTAAGGTAGAGTATTATTTGTATCTAATGTGTATGTGATCTGTACATTTCACCAGTTTTAACTATTAATTCAACAATTAATTCTGATAAACATCAGTAGTTTCATTAAATAAATTAATATTAGTCTATTCACTAGATTGAAAAGTAAAATGACTGCCTTTAACATCTCAGTAGATTTAAGGCAAAATATCAGAAGGTCCATTTGTCCAAAGAGTCAATGAACTTGATAGAGAAATCTATACAGACATCCAGTACAAATGGGTCACACATCAGCAAGGTATCGCACCAAGAATGGTTTACAAATGGGTCCATAGAGCAGTCTTTGGAGCCATGGACCAAGTCAAAGTTATTCTCAGTGGCAACTCTGTCCAGTTTCATATCACGGTAGATGTCCATTGGCAGCAGCACAAAATAATTAATTAATAATTAATAGTAGTCTCTGAAATAAATTGGTGTTCGCAGGCAGAAAAGTGTGTGGCTGTGAGGGCCATAAACACTGCAAATAAAGGACATGCACTGACTGATGCAGGCCAAAGATCAGAGCAGGAATAATATTTAGGTATTAGGTATTCTTGTTCTTACTGTATGTCCACAGAGAACCCTGTCAAAAGTAAAATACCTCTCTCTCACACACACACACACACACACACACAACACACATACACCATACATACACAGACACAGACACACACACTACATTCACATAGAGTGCTCACAAATAAACAAACCTAGGAATAAATGTGCATATAAATAGGTGTTCAATAAATATTTTCATTTACACGTGTACACCTCTGTCCTCTCACTGCAGGTGTTGCACTTGACGTAGCAGCACCAGAGGAACTTGCAGTTGCACTGCCACACGCGTGAGTACTGGTGTGTGTTGTAGCCCCGGCCGCAGCACATCAGGTCACAGCTGTTGGCCTGCTGAGCCGTCTTGTTACACATGCGGCCCTGAGTTCCTGTGCTGCCTGTCACAGAGTCTGCCTCACAGTAGTTAGGGGACTTTTCTATGTACACCAGATCTGTATCCATGGGCTTGCGGAAGGACAAGGGCTTCTTGAACTTTAGGAAGGTAGGCCTCTTGTTGCGGCTGGCTCTGACAGGTTCCACGTGCACTGCTTGGTTGTATTTGTCCTTCAAGATGTAGCCCAGCTGACGGAACTTGGGCAGGGTGGTCCAGCAGGTCTTGGTGGTGCAGGAGCCTGAGACACCATGGCACTTACACTCCAGCCTCATGTTCTTCTCCAATATCTACAATCAAAGGAAACTGGCCATTTAAAATGATCTGAAACTGTTGGCTATAACTATGACCTATCCATGTAAAAAAATAGTATATAAAGCATAAGAACTTCTAAATGAATTGGGGAATCATAAAATACTATTCATGACATGGGAACCGTGTGAATTTACAGTGAAGGTAGTTTTGCATATTTCAGGGCATTATTTCAAACAAACGGCCATCAAACATTAACAAAGCCTCAATTGGTATGTGGTCTAAGATGAAACATACCTGACTACCCCGGTGTATGGACTGTTCTACTTAATACAGAGTGGTGTTAAGAATGGATATGATATAAACATTGTATGAATGAAGATTGTCGAGTACCTAAAACAGTAGTCGTGTGTGCAGTATACACAGATAAA
This sequence comes from Mallotus villosus, assembly GCA_903064625.1. Classification (NCBI taxonomy): domain Eukaryota; kingdom Metazoa; phylum Chordata; class Actinopteri; order Osmeriformes; family Salangidae; genus Mallotus; species Mallotus villosus. Next base: position 262,408 of record CAEFZP010000796.1, read on the forward strand.
CCCGGGGATTCATGTTTCAATTTCTTTCTGCTGCCTATACTGTATGTGCTGTATCCTTAAAATGAATCCCATGTATACTATGTATGAATAATAAATACTTGATTTACGACATAAATCTGTGGTTTTAACATGTCGACTGTATATCTGCATTTCTATATAGGCTAAAAGAAAAATGGCATACAAGTAAAGGACAGAAGGATGAACTTCGGAAAACGTGTCGTTCAAATGAGGATATTGGCAGCCTTGAATGACCATTCCGAGGTTAGATCTACAGGTTGGGTTGGCAAGTGTTTGCATGGTGCATCTCTTGCAGCACATGGAATGACATCAGCTAACCCTCTTAGTGAGCGGGAACTCTTATGTTACAAAAGCCTCACCCAGCTTTTTAATTATTCCACTCTCTCTCGCTCTCTTGTGACTTCAGACATTCTGGAGTCTCCTGGGTAATTGTTAGAAGCCTTGGGTGCATATCTAGTTTAGTTTGGTCATGCCTCTGTTCCCGGATAAACATTTCATTCAAAAGAGGTTATTGAAGTGAAGTGTTTTTTACATTGTTTGCATGGCACCTTTTACATCATTGTTTATTCTTTTTAGACACTTACCAAGTTTGCCATTAAAGCACTGGCACCTGGCACTATTAAAGGTGTTACAACAAACAAATTACAGGCTGCCAACTCCCCTGCAAAACTCATACTGATGCCAGTAATTAATCCAATATCCCTTGATCAGACCACTCATATATATTTCCTATCTGGTGTATACATATGTAAACAGGGAGCACAATCTATGTAAAGGGAAAGAACATCAAAGACCACATAGATGAGATATTTCTCATAACAATGTGTTAGCAGTACAAAAATTCAAGGTGCAATCAAGTTCTTCCACTTCTGTGGTTTCCACCTGTAATTTCATTACAGATCTCTTTAATCTTCATCTGACAAGCTCCAATTTTATCTGCTCAAGAGTGTGCATGGGATTATAAATCACAATACCAAGGTTACAGTGGTGCAATTGTTAACCCGTGCCATCACAATCCCCTACACTCTACTTCCAGACTTGATCAAGTGGCTTTATGCTGTGGGTTAAACAGTGGGATAAGCTATTAAATTACTGTAGGGATGAGGATGAGCTACAATTACATCTTCTACGAAATAGGATAATATATTGAATACAGTATACTAACTTCAAATAATTAGAACGACTGCAGAACTACCAATAAGTACAGTCATAGAGCACACCTACCTTACGCCCCACTTCGTTGTTGTGTAAATTCATCAGTGTCCTGGCATTCTGTTTAATTTCCCGAGCATCCACAAACACCTTGGAGAAGCCCAGGCCATAGCGGATATCAGCAGAGCACCCGCCCCACTTCCAGCCCTCGCCCTGTTGGTAGAAGCCTTGCTTCTCCTTATCACACCCGCAGTCGCTCAAGTTGCCCTGGGTGCACGCTGCAGTTATCGCATGGGCCACACCAGCAGCAATGATCGCATAGGTGAACGCAGCCTCCTTACTGCCTAGGAGAGAAAACAAATTATTAATAATGATTTCTGACACAAGACCCTCTTATTCAGGCAGTATTAAGCCTCCTTACATACCTGACATAGCTCTTTCAGACCAAATCATAAAACACATGAGCTGAGCCAAGTTTTATTCATTTATCATGCATGCTTAAAACAGATTAATGATAAAAGGGGATGAGGGCACCAAGAGTGCTCTAAGCATTGTGCTGTTAAAACATACAATCAGAAGTGGTTTTGTTTGCACATTGTGGACAGACAAGCTGAAAAAAACCTGGAACACACTCTGTATAATCCTTCATTCTGGTATCAAGCACAGGACTAGGAAGAGACCTTCTGATCCAGGGATGCAATTTTAAGGAATAGTCAATCTTGAAGGACTACAATGACCAAATGTGACTCAAGAGATAACCCGGAGGAGTTATACAGTTCTACGGTATATGTTTAGACTTCAGTCTGGCCCCTGTCCCAGCTTCCGTCACAAGTAGGTTCCACCCTGTGGAGGTGAGCCTGAGAGGCATGCAGACCCTCCCTAGATGGGCTGGCAGATAAAATTGATTTCCACTCTATAAATCAGTGCTTCCAGGTCAACAGAATTCTTAATTAAAACGCAGATACCTCTTACAGGTCAAAAGCTGAAGAGTTTTCAAAAGCATTACATCACATGCATTCTCTAAAAGATTACAATGTTCAATCTTGTGGGGAGATATTCCTGTATAATGTAACTGATAATAGTCTGGATTCATATATTTGACACTCTTAATGACGAAAAATATATGGATGTGGTGTCTATTGTTAATTTTGGCACCTCATGTCAAGCCAACCCCAAGTTAGGTATTTATCTCACTCAATATCTCACTTCATAATTACCAAAGAGACCATAGTCAATGTTCTCACAGTTAATTGTGTATTGCACATTCCATTTTAGATTACCGATACAGTGCAGGGAATATATTGTGCTTGAAAGAATAGTAGAATAAGTGTTTTTCTAAGTGAAAGACGCCATTTGAAAAACAGGACGTGTGACGCTTCTGTATGAAGTCAGAATGTTTACACATTGGTATAAAGATTCAAGCATAATTAGTTATCTTTTTGAGAGAAATGTCATTCAGGACAAAACTTCTTGTACAAAGTAGTATCCAAAGGAGCTTGACAATAGTGTGTGTGCTGACCTGCTTGCAGTCTTCAAAAAGCCAACTATACACATCAGTTATGTGTATACCTAAGATTGACCTGATACCAATCAACAGGGTTCATATTTAAAAGAAATGTTAGTTTGGATGCTGGAATTCTTCAACATCCCATCCGTCAGACAGTTGTTTTTCCTGGTGCGTTGGTTCAGAAATGTACACTTTTATCAAGATAAAAGCACAAACATAACTGATAAAAAAGCTATAAAACTACTCTGTTATGACAAGAGTTTCATTACTTTTCCAAAGGTATCTGAATCAGTGGCTTAAAATCATATGTCAAACTTCCCTTGCCAAAATCTGCTAATGCAAAAGGTTAATGTATAAACCCAGCACATTTTACTTGTCTGGACTTGAGGCATTTATGCTTTTAGGGGGAAAGTATTTTATGCACATACTGTAGTGGTTGAGCTGAACTAAAAAGGGGTGTTCTACAGGATAAAACAACAATATTATGAATATGGATTTACAGATATAGGTATAGCAGACAATGCATATAGTATGTTATCTAGAAGCACCAATAACATAAGGTGATGTGTTTAAATGCTTTTGATCCCAAAGTGGGATCAATCTTTCCAAATCTAAAAAATACCTCCATCTGGACAACATACCATCACAAACAATGATATTTTGGCATGCCCTACTTCAAGTGTATGGGGTCTGCTTTAACCAAAATGGCAACCTTGTTAAAGTTTGTTCACACAGATCTCTACCTGAAGAACTGGACATTTTTCTTGTTCCATTTAATTCAGTAGCATGGACATTCAAATGTTACTTTGTATAGTCAGAATATACAAGGTATAGAGTTTTCAATTCTAATGAAGAACATCTAAGTTTTACACCATGCTGAATCCAATCACAAGATCATGATTGAGACGTAATATCCTTTGGGTCTCTGATGCAGAGGACTAAAAACAGATGCAGTCTCAACACACTCAATGTGGGCAAATTCAATAGAGAATTTCTTTGTGCCATGTAAAATGACTACAGTGATGACAATGATGAATATTGCACTGCATAAAGAGAACAATTCCTATGTTTATTTCCGGGACAATCTGGTCATTTGAGAAACCATTCCCCCAAGTCATGTTTTACAGACAACCAAGGCAGTAAGACCTATTTTTTGGTACTCACTAATTAAACAGGTGTAACCCTTAGCAGTCCGATCATTATAGCAAAGGTTGACAAAGTGTAACAATTTCCACCAAGTTCTAATAGGGATCCCATTTACAGCTCGGCCTCTTTCTCTACTGCTTGATTCATTTGTTAAGATTAGGTAGTTACAACTCTGTAACTCTTTGTAGATAGTAACAATGTCCAACAAAGAATGATCATTCATAAAAATATAGCCTAGATGCATTTTGGTTATGAGTTGACTCAGGTGGCATAGCCTACAATGTAATTAGGTCATCAAATGTTTCAGTAACGTATTAAATATAGGTTGAAAATACAAGCTACGTGTATCAATTAATTAGTGTAATTATTTGATGTACGGTTATCGTAAATTAATCTGTAACATACCCACTTTCAGCTCTTTTCCAAAGACAGTTCTCTCGCCCAGGGCAGAGCAGTTCCATCTCCCATGTTTGAACTGAAATTGGCACTCGTTTATCCCCATTTGAGCCCCCTCTCCGATGACTATGATAGCATCGGGTCGGCTTTGACAGATAGTCCTTTGACGAGGAGCCAAACCTGGAATTTTGTTACAGATTATACTCGCTCCCAATGCAACCACAGACGAAAAGCCCCTGTAAAATAAATACATTATAATCATTTTTCATCATTTTGATATAGCCTATATATATGTAGTACTAAAAAAAACTATCCTCATATGCAGACCTTACAGGGTATGGGTATGATTAGCCTTAACGTGATTTAAAGGTGAGGCCAACCTTTACCAATGTCTTCACAAAAATAATTCCCCCGAAGTTTCCAACTTCTACCTTCTTGCTCTACACACTATCAGGTCTGAACATGTACGAATATGCGGGCTACTCACCCAATTTTCAAATATACAATTCCCAAGCAAAGAAAAATGTGAAAAATCCAGCGGCGTGTTTTTCTACTCATGATGTTCAGCCACTAGATTTGAATATGATTGCGATAATTATGCTTTGCTCTATTAAGCAATGCTCCACCGGTGTCTTGCTCGTCAAGCACGCGGGAACTCCAGTATAAAATATCAGCGGCAGGACCACATTCCTTGAGACAAATAAAAGTTCCTTTGAAATAGACGCGAAATATCCTTGAGTTGGTCTTGAGTTCGAGTTCATGTGGCATTGGATGTCAGTCTCAGGTAAACCTGCGCGCTTTCGCCCGCACTTCTGCAGGTTCTAGGTGTCTATCTACCTTGTCTTTGGGGCGTGTTCCCCATATAAATATGCCTTTCTTGGAGGTGCATTTACCTGTTTAAGAATAAGTGGTAGAAAGATTCGCAGAATCCCCCACTGAAGTGTAAGCTAGACACCCATATCAATATAATAGTATTGATTCTCCAAGTTATTAATTAATACATTTATATATCAAAATTGACCTCAAAATATGTTTGGATATGTTTCTTTTGAAGAGGAAAAAAAATACGCATCCATCTACCAAGACATAACTCCGCCGATCTAGACCGTTTATTTATTCTCCATCTCTCCAAGGCCCCTCCCACTCCCGAGTAAAATAATCAATTTGACTTTTGATAGGCTTTCCTGAAAAGACAACCTTTTACCCATCAGGACCTGAAAGATGGTTACAAAAGGTCAACAGCATTTGTATTGGGTTTAAGAAGTTTGGTTGTATCATTAATCATAATGATTATTTATTGTATCAGTGTGCCAACTCTAACATATATTCATATCGTAAGACATATGGCCTACAGCGCAGTTAATCAAATTGCATTCAAATGCATTATAGTAACTTGGTGTTATTTGAGTCACGTGTTGTGAGTGTGGTATTATTATTTTATATTTTTGGAACGTCTTTCCCTGGAAGACTTTAAAACTTTGTGCAGTACTATATATTTTACAATTGCACCATCTGCAGGTGGTAATGACCTACTGCAGTGGCCTGAGTTCATACATAAAACATTTTTTACTTCATTAATCAGCTGTATTTTCTGAAGTAAACTCTAAAAACCTACTTAAAAACACATGAACAAATTCAATGACAGCAAACAAGCATAAAGTATTTTCAAAGATCAGAATTTCTTTATATTGCATTGACTCACTACATTTTCAGAGCTACAGTAAGTCATTCGGGTTTCAGATTGTTCCTCCAACTATAAAATCAGCTACGACAACCAATTTGAGGCCATCTGAAATGTGTCTTGTCATAGGCATAATGGTTATCATGCAAGCAATTTATAAACTACAATTACCCAATTTGCATGCACAGTTGCCGATCAGCATTAACCATGCAGAGATGCATTTATGGTATTGTGATATAAACATGTCTGTCTGAATACAACTTTGAGAACATAAGTAGTCATTCAAATGGTTTGGAAAAGATGATGTTTTGCTTCTCAGGGAAGGCAATAGATTGTGTAGTTATCATCTAAAAAGGGTAAAATCCCTACCCTTGAACTATACAATCTACTACCTCACACTGCTTAAGCAATAACTAACTTGTACGCAGACGATACCCCACATCACTTTCTCAGAGGTGAACTAAATCTATTTAAGTCACAAAAATATTTTACCATAAAAATGAAGGTTGAACAAGGAATGTTATATAATTTGAAAGTTGATTGTTGGACATCCTTATTCTAAATCAAAAGTACTAAAAGCAAGTTGGAGACAGAAGTATCAGTGTCACGTTGAGAAAGACAGTAGATTGAATAGTTATCTCCCAGTGTGGGTGTGACCCTAAAACTATACAACCTACTACCTCATCCCACAGTGCAACCCCATTCTCTATGTCATCGAACTATTTTTAAATGTTGTCCAGGCCTGCAAACAATCCCATCCTTCGATAATGGCCCAAGTCCACTAGGTCTTCAAATTTGTCCACATTTCAAAACAAAGACTGGGGTCATAATCTGTGAGTAGAGAAACATAATACATGTTAAAATGTGATTAATAATTCACATAAATCGTTATCATACCTGGTGATGTCTTAGTGTCTATGCTGGGCTACAATCTGCCATAACATAAAACAAAGACGTGTATGCTGATCTGTAATCTACAGATGTGTAATCCACAAAATACAATACAGTAGGTAATTTTCAGCGCATTGCAACTACAGGCTATCTAACTCACTACTAGTAACTACAAACGACTTGCCATTGGCTGCCAACGTTACTGTAGCCTGCAAACACACATTTTATTTTGTTTAGCTATAGTTAACTGCACCCTAACGATACTGTGACAGCGGGAATGTTAGGTACTTAACTTGCAATATGGTTTGTACAAGTGTCCAGGACTGAACTAGTTACACTTGTGTGCCACTGCTTGACTGTTAAATTAGCTAAATTACGTGGGCTGGCTAACTGGCAGACACCTGGCCGTTTCCCACACACAGGATTCCTAGATGAGCAGCATGTGGCGCGCAAAAAAACTGATTTTGCAGGCAGATTAAGCTATCTCAAAGTGCTGATATTCATTTTAAAGTGTCTCTGAACTGGAATTACATACCAGAATGCATAACGTTTACTAGCTTTACGGTATCCTCCGCCGAATTTCAATGATGTTGAAGCAAACTTGGCAAGCTACGCGGCATAGATAGTTAAGCGTGCATTCCAAGCACTAGCTAGCTTGAACTGTAAACGGGCTAGTTCGCTTCACAATTGCATTCCAATACATGTAGGCTAGCTAGATAGCCTGCTAACGTGCTAATGTTGTTAGCTGGCTAGCTCACGTGTGCTTTAATAAAGAAAACAACAAAATAGGATAATTGTATCCACGGATGGTACAGATTATAATTATGATGCAACGCATGGTCAATAGACTATTTAGCATGTTACCCAGCAAAGGAAATACCATTTGTCTTCCTGTTTGCTTACCTGGTTAAAAAAAACTAGCTAGCTCCCAGAAAAACAATCTCGTCTCCCCGTCACATCGGCAGGGTTGCCAGGTGTGTAATGTTATCTCCCCCTATCAGAGCTGTCTATTACGTGCATGACAACGCACGTTAGCAATGTATCCGTCTATTTTATGGCATTGCATTGTTTTAACCACATATTCAACACATGTATTTTAGATATTCAATGTTAAAGGCACACGCACACAATAAGAACTATATGTTTACTGTATTGATGACCCAGCAAACACACCCAGTTTGGCACTGTAGGATTCCACGTTGGAGCTATAAAGCCCGCCAAAAGAGCTATGTAACGCTACTGGGACTGTGTTGTTTTTTGGCAAATAGCTGGCCCATAATAATTGGCCAGGTCCAGGAAGCCCTAGTAAATCAGCCCCAAGTAAATGTCGACAGCCCAGTGATTAGCTTGTAAGAAGCCAAGTGATTTACGTACTCCAGTGCTTCTATACTCTTGGTACTAATCTACTGTAGGCTACTAAGCTAACCGTGAGCTAGCATGTTTTATGCTCTAGCATAGATAACCTGCCGTAGAGCTAAGTGCTAGACTAGTAAGTGAACGTTCGCAGTCGCACTTACTGATTTTTGTGACGGTTTAGTTTCTAAAATATGTATATTTTGGAATTAAACATGTTTGGAATTAAACAGGTTGGGTTATAACTGCGAATTAGCAAAGTATTCCCTTTAAAGTCATCTCTACTTTATTTGTCAACTGGAACGCAAGTCGAACACAACATTTTAACATTCAACTTCACCTTCAGTGCTAGCCCAGGCTAGCTAGTTTATTGTACTAATATAGTAGCTACTTTTGGAATGGCTAAATTCGTTTAATGGGCAATGGGGTTATCACTAACTACACTATCAGAAGGCAAATTAGACGTCGTTATTTAGTCACACAAATGACACTACTAAAACTACTTTTATAGCTACCCTACCGTTTCCATCATGAGGTGTCAAATATGGGCGGAGCATTTGGCTGATTACGAGTGTGGTAGAACATTTAGATTAGAACATTACATTGCTATGGCAAATAATGCTTTTTGAAATGACTCAAAAATATTCTGGATCCTAAGGCACTTGATTATAATGTGTTGTACATGGTTTACTCAGATGTTTACGGACGACAGAAAGGAACAGAAAATGGAAGCTCTCTGCAAGGAACTGTCCTGCCCGGTATGCTTGGACCTCTTCACCCCACCAGTCATGGAGTTGCCGTGCGGACATAATTACTGCAAAAAGTGCTTAAAAGACACAGTTGTCGCTCAAAAATCTACTGAACCAAACCACAAATTTCCCTGTCCAATGTGCAGAAAGGTAGCTAAGTAACATGATTATGCATTTTATTGTGGAATTATTCTACAAATATATGTAAATTCTGATAATGTAGCCTACTGTATTTTAGGCATTTGCTCTGGATCAAAAAGGAATCAATGGAATGAAAAGGAATATGTTTGCTGAGAATGTTCTGGATAAAGTTAAAGAGGGAAAGATTCTGGAAAATATGGAGGCAAATCATGTGCCAAAGACACAAATGTGCCCTGAGCATAATGAAAAGATGTCACTGGTAGGTTTTTGAATATGCTTCACTTCATCTCAACATGTTGGTAATTTAACTGTTGTTATACAGATTTGGAGTACACCATCAAACAGCTACATTATATCGTCATGTGTTCTTTATTTCCAGATATGTCTTGAGGAAAATACACTTATTTGCAGCTCCTGCAAGCTTTTTGGAGATCACAGCACTCACACAGTGTCCAGAATATCTGATGTGTATGAACAGAGAAAGAAGGGCTTTATTCAGCTGATGAAGAGTCTGGAAGACAAACTGAACGTCAATGCAAAACACATTGAGGTACAAAAAATATAGTGTGTAATGCGCTATTAATTACCCCCCCTCCTTCCCCATATCTATGTAAGAAGGTCAGTTTTTATATCATATTTAATTGATAATTAAACTTATTTTCAGAATTTGGAGCAGCAAAAAGGGGATCTGCATTTAAACACCAAGGATATTGAGGGGTTTCTTCAAAAACTTGGCAATAGCATGATCAAGGAGATCCAGACGAAAGTGGCTAATATGATTGTCAAGGTTCACACAGAGTACTCCATAAGATGCAAGAGTTTGGAGGATGGCAAAGAAGAGCTTAGTGCTCCTCAGGAGATATATGCACAAATGAAGAAGCACCTAGATGTCAACAAATGCCCGACTGACTTTATGAAACAAGAGAGAAGACTCTTCTATGAGGCTGCGAAGATTCTTGATCCTAAAGACCTAGCAGCCAACTATAGAGAAAATATTTCCCTTGGCATGTATGTGGAAGACCTTCTGAAGGGCATAGATTTTAAGAAAATGGGCACTGTGAAAAGGAGCAGCTTTATGAGGAAAATATCTCAAGATCTGGAAGCATGGAAATCTGGCCGCACCAACTTTGACTTAACTGCCTACAGGAGTCTGGATATGATGCTCATTAAAACAACTTCTCTCGAGTCTGACTCTAACTGTGATGAAGACTGCAGTTTCAGTTGGGAGATCCAGAGCTCCTCTGACGAGGAGGATATATAAAGACCATAACAAATTTGTCACTTATTTTTCAATAACACATTCAATACATAGGCAGCATATTTTGTGAATTGTCTCTGCTTCATTTTTTATTATTACTATACTGATCAAATTCCCCAAACCACCTCAAATGTGTGATATCTCTAATGAATATGTGTACCCTCTGGTGTACACAGAATTAACTGTTTCTGCCTAGTCAAAGTTTAATTAATGATATCTTGAATGTTATACAAAGCAAAATGACTTTGCAGATCTCTGCAGTTAAAAGTGGACACAGTGACCTACAGGGTTTTTCATCAAAAATAAATAAAACCAAACTGGTTTTTATATCAGAAAAAATAAAATACAAAAAGTACATGAACGAAATGTTAAATGTTTTTTAATGGTGACATAATAAATGTAAAAGAAAATCTCAAACCACACATAGCACGTCAAGGACATTTCTTTTGTCTGTAAATTATTTACATAATGTAACAATGAAAAAATAGTGCTTCTTGAAAAGTTCCATAGGACATGGAACTTGAATGAATTCTTTGTTTAAGTTGATCTTAAACGTTTAATTATTTCTGCACATTAGCAGTGTTAACAGCCCTACATTACATTGTTTTGTCCAGAGATAAAATGAGGTCAGAATAGGGTAACTGAGTCTTCAAGGCTACAGTGTTCATAAACTACAGTTATCTTTAGATATGACAACAGTTACTAATAATAAACACATTACAAAATAAACAGCAGCACATTATATTAGTTTATCAGGCCATTAAAGTAGAGGCAGAAAGCATTTAGCAAAATGCTATAGTGGAGGCAGGTTGATGTTATAAACATACTTCCATCTCTTCAATCAGATATTTTTCTTTTTTGGTGTATAGTAAGCTTAGTCGGAATTGCTTTACAGATAAAATTGGCCACTGATTTGCATTACAGTAGCACGTGTGTCATGTTTGCATTTTAATCTAGCTAAATCAAATTCACTGACTATCAAAACAATGCAAACCTTGCATTTGTCACACTTTTCAAGTGAAAATAAATCAATAAATAAGACAACTCATACCCAATGAAACAAAACGTATTAAAGTTTTAAAGTTTCAAAATAAATTAAATGTTTCCTTAGTTTCAGTTACAGAATACAATATGTTTCCCAATCTTATTCCATATTCATTCAGATTTTCTTTCCAATCAAACCTTATTAAAAACAACTGTATATTAAGTGTAACATTCCCTCCCACAATACATATTGGATCAGGAGACATGACAAATACAATTGTGAAGTAAGTAATGTGGCACAGTAAACATTATGGCAGTTCTTAGGTAAACAAAGACAAATACACAGTGTGTGATGGAGAAATCACTACGTTTTAAAACATAAATAAAGCATAAAAACAGCACAGTAATGTCGGAGAAATCTGCTGATTAACAATAATGCCCATCCTTATCTAGTCATAACCTTTTTAGAAGTTGTTCTGAACATCCAGACAGTAGAACCTCTTTTTTACTTCTGTCCCTCCTATGGCAATAAACCAATAAGGGAAGATCAGGACGCTTTAGTGCAGTGGCTTAAGGAGTCCGTCTCCTCCTTGGCTTTCACTCTCAGCTCGTTCAGGACTGGCACCAGAATTGCTTTCAGTGTCTTAAATAAGGCCTGGTCATTCACTGAGGCAGTGTGAATCTGTTTGGAGAAACAGAGCAAAATCAACATCTATCAATGGATATGACTCCCACAATTATATTAATAGGCTAGTTTGTGAGATGTGTTTTGTCAAACCCACCTTAGTAAACACTTTAATTGTACGGTTAAGAAACCCAGCTTCAACGTCCTCTGGTATTGTCAGTAGATGGGCCATACAGTCCAGGATACACAGCAGGGTCAGTCTTCGGACCTGGACACCCAAAAATGTGAAGCCAAATGTTGACAATCAACATGCAAAATGCATTTATAGTGCATGTAGCGTTGTCTACCTTTTCAAGCGAATGAAGGGCATGCTGGGGGTTGTAGTGTTTGTCGCTGAGGGCCTGGACATCCTCGCTGGTGATAATGGGTTCTTTAAGTTGCTCAAGCCAAGACCACATCAGGCTGGAAAGCACCAGGGGATCTCTTTCCATGCATATTCTCTCCCATGCCCCCTCTCTGCTGTTAAGTTCAGTCTGCAAGATGATATATGGACATTACAGTACACCTACTACACACAGCAAATCTTTAGAAACTGGGATTATCTTTGGTATAATTACCCTACCTGCCACATTGCAACCTTGTTACTGAGGTCTTCATCATTCAAGTCCATTGCTAGAGCTTTGGCCACCAGTAGACGTCTTGTTTCCAGGGATAGCTCTGCTTGAAGTGTGATGAGAGGCACTTCTGCTGGCCTCTGTCTGTCTCCTCCATCCTCAGCTCTGACCACAGACTCATCCACACCTGAGGTCTTCCCATTGGTCTCCACACTACCCTCTGCTCTTAAGGCAGACAGTACAGCATTACAGTTGGCATTTCGCCCTTCCTCTGAGAAATCCAAGGACAGACTGCACTGTCCTTTGCGAAAATATTTTCGACGCTGAATGGGGGATGTGGTGGTCTGGGACACTTTGCTATCCTGCTCCTCAGTGACAGAGCCAGTGGACAGATATAGAGGGTCCTGGTTTGGGATGTTGTAAAGGGGCTGCACAGGACATATGGATGAGTCAGCAGATGGCAGGTTATTCTGAGATAGATAGTGCTTGTTTGTGAGATTGGCGGATGCCTTCTGGATAGTCAGAGGGCTCCAAGACCGGTTCCGTCTGGGGCCTTGTTTGTACAGTGCTGAGTCGCTGTAACTAAGGCTTCTTTTACTGGGTTGAAGAGGTGTCAGAGCCCTGCCTACGTTCTGCTTCCTCCACAGCGGGTCCAGATCATTGTCACTCAATAGAGGTTGATCATGGAGGGCTTCGGGGTGTAGTGCATGGAGGGTGAGTGGGCCACATGGGCGGGGTGAAGGCACTGGGATGCCCTTCCCTCTCATCTCCTTCCCCAGCTGCTGGATGGCCTGCTGGGACACCGTCTTCTCCACCTCAGCCGTTAGGTCTGGGATCTCCAACACCTCCTCTTCCACCACCTGCCGGTTAGCTGCAATGTCCAGGAGGAGTTTGCAGACCAACTGCACAATCTTTGGCAAGTTCTTCATCTGCCGTGCCTCATAACCATGCAGTAGGTGGCGCTGGCGAGTAAGGTACTGGGATAGAGTGACAGCATTGGCTTTGGGCTCGGCACAGGAGAAAACACTTCTAAGAGGAACAAGGAACTGGGCAAACTCCCTGACACAAAGCAGCTGACCACGGGTCTGAATGGAGTTTGGCCTCTTGGCTCGAACAAATAGGATGGCCTGATCAGCACTCATCCTGGACGTGAAGACCAAGTAACAGGCCAGCAGGACACCTACAACAAGGTCCATACCATCATTCATTACAACATAACCATTATCAAAAGATAATTTCTAATTGAAAACAATTACAATATTGTGCAGAATTTTACAAACCTGTCCTTCCAAGCCCAGCATGACAGTGGACAGCCATTTTACCTTCCTGGATGGCAAAGGACATCACCTTTACCATGTCTAGGATTGTAGTGAGAGATGCCACTCCATAGTCCTTCCATCCAAAGTTGTAAAAATAAACTGTAAATTACAAAGATTACCCATAAGTGTTTCATAATGGTCCAGGAATTTATGATGAATTGATTGAAGAGGGATTATGAAATATTAATCCATCCAAGGAAATATATATTTAACCTTCAAGAGTGACAAGAAGCCTCGTTAAAGTAGGTATAGTTAGGTCATTCAACAGGTCTCAAAAGAGCTGGTCAAGCAAAGAATGCATGTAAAGGATGACACAAAGGACTAACAAGCACATGCATAATTCCTAGATGTGTCAAATAAAAGAAGTACTCAGTGTGAACCTTGAGAAATAATAAATAATACAATGTTTGTAACTGTATCGGTGAGAGAAAGAAAGAGAGAAAAATAAACTGAATGAAAGATAGAAAGCGAGAGAGACACTCACTGCCAGCCTCCATAAAGGTCTCAGGTCTGTAGGTGAAGCCGCTCTCCTGCTCTAAGGGGTTACCACAGCTGGCGTGCTCCCCTGGGCGCTGTAGGTTAATTACCGTTTTCAAGCCACACCTGAGCACGGATAAATGTCAATGTCAGCATGATAGTCACTGGCAAATACAGAACAATACAGGGGCCAACAAAATGTAGGGTCATAAGAAAGACATGCTGTTAACCAATGATATATATATATATACAGTCGTATGCAAAAGTTTAGGCACCCCTCTGAGGCTGCATGATAATTTCCTGTCTTCACCAAAAAAGATCAATATAATATTGTAATATTACTTTTCTAGTTAACACTGAGTGCTGGGGTGTTTTCCAGACAAAGATATTTGGTGTAGCAGTATTTAGTTGTGTGAAATTAAATCAAATGTGAAAAAAAGGCTGTGCAAAAGTTTGGGCACCCTTATCATTTATTTGATTTGAATACCTCTGCCTACTAAATGCTGATTAACTGCAACACATAGTTAGTCTGATTAACTCGTTAAGCCTTCAATTACATAAAAAGGTGCATTCAATCATTAGAAAGGGTATTTAAGTTAGCCAATTGCAAGTTTTGCTTCTCTTTGATTCTCCTCTGAACAGTGGCAAAATGGGGGCATCAAAACAGCTATCAAATGATCTAAAAACAAAGATTGTTCAGCAGTATGGTTTAGGGGAAGGCTACAAAAAGTTATCCCGGAGGTTTCAGCTATCAGTTTCCACTGTGAGGAATGTCATTAGGAAATGGAAGGCAACAGGCACAGTTCTTGTTAAGGCCAGAAGTGGCAGGCCAGGAAAAATAACAAAGAGGCAAAGGCGAAGAATGGTCAGAATGGTCAAGGACAACCCTCAGATCACCTCCAAAGAGCTGCAAGGTCATCTTGCTGCAGATGGTGTCACTGTGCATTGCTCGACCATTCAGCGCACATTGCACAGAGAACAGCTGTATGGGAGAGTGATGCGGAAGAAGCCTTTTCTGCACACGCGCCACAAAAAGGCTCGCTTGAGGTTTGCCAAACTACATTTGAACAAGCCAGGCTCATTTTGGAACAAAGTACTGTGGACTGATGAGACAAAGATGGAGTTATTCGGTCACAACAAGAGGCGTTACGCATGGAGGCAAAAGAACACAGCATTCCTAGAAAAACACTTGCTGCCCACAGTAAAATTTGGTGGGGGGTCCGTCATGCTGTGGGGCTGTGTGGCTAGTGCAGGAACTGGGAATCTAGTTAAAGTTGAAGGTCGTATGGATTCAACTCAGTACCAGCAAATTCTGGACAATAATGTTCAAGAATCTGTAACAAAGCTGAAGTTACGGCGCAGTTGGGTGTTCCAGCAGGACAACGACCCGAAACATTGCTCCAAATCCACTAAGGCATTTATGCAGAGGAACAACTACAATGTTTTGGAATGGCCATCCCAGTCCCCAGACTTGAATATAATTGAAAATCTATGGGGTGACTTGAAGCGGGCTGTCCACGCTAGGCACCCATCAAACCTTACTCAACTGGAGATGTATTGTAAGGAAGAATGGTCCAAATTACCTCAATCCAGAATCCAGACACTCATCAGAGGATATAAAAAGCGTCTAGAAGCTGTTATTTTTGCAAAAGGAGGCTCTACTAAATATTAATGTGATTTTTCTGTTGGGGTGCCCAAATTTATGCAAGTGTCTAATTCTCTTATGATGCGTATGGCATATTTTCTGTTTATCAAATAAACCTTATTTCACGGCTAAAATATCACTGTCCATGACGTATGTGTATATATATGACAAAGACGTTCCTCATCCAAACGCCCAACATTTTATAGATGAAAGTAATGGAGATTATCAGGGGTGCCCAAACTTTTGCATACGACTGTATATGTATATACTGTATAGTGTGTATATATATATATATATATATATATATATATATATATATATATATATATATTAACTAAATCTGTCAAATCTGTGTTTTCACAGAGAATAGTTATTCAAGTTATTCAACAAGATGGGTGAAAATACCTTTGGAACTGTTCAATGATGCTGTATTTTTCTATAATTTCAGAGGAAGGCCTTGCCATAGCAAGCAAGTTGTCAGTAATCCTGAAGTGAAAGAAACAACATGGTTAAAGATGTGCATTTGGAAGCATAACATAGGAATGTTTAAAGTCATTAATATACCAAAAGACAGTGGTAACATGATAAACAAAGTAGCCAAGATTTAATTAGAGACAAATTATTTTACTCATGAGGCTTTTGTCAGGCAGGTATTGACTTTTTTTCTGATTACTTATTGATCAGGACTTCAGTGTACATACGAGCCATGACACCCAGGCTGCTATACAAGTGCAGCATAGATGAGCACAGCAATGTAAAACAATCACATAAAACAAACACATGCCAAACAGAGAATAACATCTATACAGGATATGAAGAGAGCATCTTACCAGGATGAGTACAGGCCCTTAATGGCTTGCTCCTCATCGCTCCAGCGAGAGGGGTTCTCATATTTACAGGCTTTCCCTCCACATGCCATTGAGCACTGCATATGGCCAGGGATGACATGTCGCAGTGTTTCTCCCACCTTGGTGTACTTGGCTGTGGGCACCCTTGTGCTGACTAAAGAACAAAAACAAAAGCACAGCGCATGTTACCACAAACAACGCAACACATTTTTCCAATATTCCTATAGGACCTGCCCACCTTCATGTTTTGCTAATAGATTAAAAAGGACGGAAAATGAGCTCCATGTCATGGCGTCATTACGTCTCCTGCCCTTGGGGTCTGTGCGAGCCCCGGCTATGCTGAAGGCCACCATCACCCTCTGAGAGGACGAGGACAGGATCTCCACTGCCGAGCTCCGTCTGCACTGCAGGACCTTCAGCAGGACATCTGACGCAGAGTGTCTCCGTCTCCTGATGCTGCTCAACACACCTCCAGTTGAAGAGCCTCTGCCAGGTTGCTGCATCGCTCTGAGCTCCAGTCCTGACTCTGACTGTGACAGCGCCGGATCTATCTACTAGTTCCAAGAGCTCTCTTTCAGCAGTGAATCATCACAGACAATTGCCTATTGCCACAAAAGAGGCACAAGAGGCGAATACAGTCCATCGGTCCAGCAGTTGCTTTTGAAGTGTCTCCATGACAACCAACTTCTAAGTCATCAGTGGGTGGCTGTGTGGGACCTTGTCGTGCACACACACCCTGATGGGCTCATTATGAAGGGATATAACACCGAGATCCATTGCTCTAAAGGGCATGTAGTTATGTAACACTCTGACTAAAAACAAAATGGTCATCTAATTAGACCTAAGCCTTTTTTCCTCAGTATTCCATCTGGTCAACAATTAGATCAAGTGCTTTATGTAACTCAAAGAGAACAATCACATGCAGTTCAGATAGATATCTAAAAACTTTTTTCTGTGAACATGAATAATAATCATGCAGTCTAGCTCACTGAAACACAACATAACCTAAACAAGGCTGGTCTATTTGAGCTAATATCTTATCTTTAAATCCTCAGTCTAGCTTTTGTGTATATTTAACAAGGCATCAAGTGTAATATTATTGATATAACACATCAATAATATGGATAGACAGATACTTAAGAATCAAAGTTGTGTTACCTGGTTCCATTTCAATGTTGAGCTCTCCACTGTAGGCTCCACTGGAGGAGTAAGGCAGATCACTCAGCAGGCTGACTCCAGCTGCCATGGCAGGCTCTGAAAGGGTGAATAAACATGGTGTCAAAAGAAGCCAACAAAAAAATTGAAGCAAGAAGGAGCTAACCGATGATAAGAGCAAACAAAGGATGCACACAAATGAGTTGTTAGGATCATGAAGGCTGTTGCTCGGCAGGAAGGCCCAGGGGAAAGAGAAATGTGTTAAGTGAGGTACCATGTCATAGGCTCATGTGTCACAGCCTGTCCCAATGCACCTCTGGGACTGGAGGAGGGTGGGGCATGGCAGGGGCTGTGGGAGCTAGGAGTGGACCTGAGGTTGAAGTACTGTGTTACAAAACCACACACCAGTTTACTGGTGAAGCAGAGTTCCCACTTATGCTCACTATTAGACAACCAGGCCATTTAGAATCTGACATTTTATCTTTCCCTGCCAACTCGTATAGCCAAACATATTTATTTTCAAAATCAAGAAGTCCACTTCTAATATCTTAAGTTAAGAAAATGCTACGCTATTCAATTGTTAATGCCTCCACACTATCAATCCTGTATTTCTACATACACGTTTTGCCTTTACATAGATATCCAAAATAGGCCGTAACCTGGAAACTATGTGAATATGTTTACTGTCTAGGATAACAGCAACTTTTATCCATATAAATTGCCAGATGTTACCATACACTTGTTGTTTTGTACTGCCAGTTGTTGCTACACGAGTGAAACGCTGCAAATGTAACACAGGCTGAGATTCATGGACTAAGGTTATAGGCAACAATATAGATATGAGTGGGAAGCAGGTGCTTGATGTAGCCTTGGCCTATTCTAGTCAAACATGCCAATAGATGTTTTACTCCCACATACAACCTACATCAACCTGACAGCTATGCTAAAGCCTTGAATCAAAGTTTCACAGGTCAAGAGATGGTTGAGGTTTAGCCTACTTATTATTATTGAAACAAGCATTGGATAGCAAATGGTTAATTCATGCTGTAAAGTTAGAACACTAAGGGTGTAGAGCAGAGGTTTCAGACCTAATTTACATTGTAACATACACTTATATGGATAACGGATACTTCAGTTCATTGAGATGGACAGTGATTGAACACCACTTCAGAACATTCAATCTGTATAAAATACTGTCAGTCTTTCCAAGTGGAAATGCAACACCAAATTGTTTATCCTAATAATGAAGCCATTATTTTCTTCTTCCACAATAAAGTCTTACTCATGGGACTACCACATCACCATCCAAAAGCATGCTTCACAAATGCTCTGTTTGCCCAGTATGTTGTTGCTGTACATTGTAAAGATATGTGTGCATGTGAGAGACTTTGGGAATTGTGAAGAGATTTTCTGGTGAGAAGTTGCCAATGAGTCACATAAAGCGTGGGATGTGAGTGCTATCACCACTGGGCTTGTTAATAAACATGCCCCATAAGTGCTTTTCTCACAATGCTCTTTTGTTATGCCTCTATTTTATAACTCTATGCCCAGGGATTAACGATAAAATCTCAATAAGACTATATTTACACTATTCATGAGCAGAATATCAGTTAGGTTACTTTTGATATTTAGAATAATTAGGCTAACAATCTTACTTTAAAGCCCTGGTTAACCAAAACTACCACCAATAAAATAAAAACAGAGGTCTACTGAATAGGCCTACATTTGAAAGATGTAACAGTTTGCAAGTCTTAGAGTTATTTAGTCATTTGAATACTTCAATTTCAGTATAGAATCAGTATCAGCATTGAAAAGGTTTTATTGTGCATTCAAATGCGAATGACAAAATGTGTTGCAACTTTTACTACTCTTTGATACATTAATTTGTGAGTAGGCATACCATGCCTTGAAGAACTGGAATTGATCCCCTCATCTATTATTCAAGCCAAAGCAACAGAGGCAAACACGTGTCCTTGTTGGGTTTACTAGATTTAAATTATGCTAAGATTTAGTTAGTTTAACTAACATTTAACTCAAAATACATGTTATGGCCATTGTATCTTTTAAAAGCCAGCCAATTTTAAATCTAAATCATCCCTCCAAAGTTTCTAGGCTATATGTCTTCTAGCCTGGCTAGATGCTGTGTCAGAGTCAGAGCTGCTTCCAAGCATACATGCAGTACATCGTTTTCATCTTCATTAGCTTGTGCAAGAAATGCCCGCTAACGCCAACACTGGCATTATGGCTTCTTTTTTAAAATATGGTGCCCATTCAGCCCAGCTCACTATTGTGTCGACTCACAATCAACAATAACTTGCGTGGCTCATCATAGCTGACTACCCATGGCAACTAGCTAGCATCCATATCGCTCACGAGATTTATTATATTTTAGACTAGCTAGGCTACACTGTAGACTTAACCCAATGTCTATATTCAAGACATCTAGCGATCTATGTAACTAAGATATATAGCCCTTAATTCTATTTCGTGATAGTATTGCTGTCCAATGTGTTGCGGCTACAGTTTATAAAGCTAAAGAAGCATGATAAAGGCATACAAAGCTAGAGAAAGGCTGTTTTCTTGTTATATTTGGCATGATGTCTCTTAAACAGCTACTGGCTAGCTGTCTAGCTAGCATTCAGTTTCCTGTACAGCGTTAGATACTGTCATGATTACTGTAGCAAGTGCAAAATAGCTTAGCTAGCTAGCTAGACAGTACCTTTATTCTTCTCTTCTTCTGATTGTACTGCCTTCGCTGGGACGTTTTTGATAGTGGTGATTTATCTAGCGACATTGTATTTGCAACAATGCCATGTTGTATACAACATTTGTTAATTACAACTGTAATTTAAAAAATGTACTGTAGCTATTCCTAGAGATATTCCCTAGTTGCTAGCAAGCTAAGCCAGCAACCTGACATGTTGTCAAATGAAATGCATCGTTTTTATTGGTTGATCCCAATGGATGTGGCTACGCCCAGTTTGGTCAGCATCCTTTAGCGCGAAATAAGAATTTATATTCATCGCCATCCATCCTGAACTAGGTGACACAACAAATAATATGTTTCTGTATTTAGTAGTCCTACTGCTGCAGCTACTGGGTTACAGGCTAATTCACATATCAGCTAATATCCACACCACATAGTGCTTTAGACAGTTAATTTTAAATAGGCTATTGATGGGAAATAGATCCCTTGCATTCACATTCTAACAATGTTTAATGGAATGAAACAAAGAACTGTTCCACATGCCAAAATTACGCTAGTCACTTCTCGTAACCCCATCACCTTTACCTCGCCATGCACACTGGGCACGTCGGCTCGGCAGATATCGAAGAGCGGTCTAATAGTGCATTCTAGTGGTTGTGAAGAAGAACATAGTCCTATAGTCTTTTATTAGGCTACTTGTAACCTTTTTATTAACTTGTTTTTAAGTTAGCCAATAGAGTAGGCCTACTGTTTCCTACTGAAATACAATGGCGTATTTCCAAACAAAAGTGTTTAGCCTACTATTCAGGTGTTATACCTAGGCTACAGTCCCCTAAGTTTATCACAAAACGACACATTCTGACACATTTTGCCTATACTAGCCTATTAAAACACCATTTTCCTTTTTTTCAACGCTCATTAAGCAATTGCAAGTAAAATCTAGGCTAATTTAGGTCAATAAGTATTCAGACAAACAAATTCATGCAGAAATAAGACACGTTTTGCATCTGACTTTGTCTGGGAGAGAGCCTTGTAGCTATCTTAGGAAAAGGGAGGGGCATAGCCTATGGACGAGACTCATAAAGGACATGATCTCATTCTTCAATTCAGAAGCAAGGTGACGCTTTACGGACAGATTGGGGCTGTTTCTTTACACTGCATACGCACGTAGTCTACTTGCTGAAAACTTTTGGAGGTTTGGTACCTGATCAAACGCCATTGGAACACCTCGAGACGAAGAGGACATCGTTCAGACTAAATATGATTTCATTTGACCAACCCTGACCATGCTTCCCTTCAGCCCAGATATAACGCAGACCCAGTCAATTTGAAAATATTAAAGAACCTTCAGATGTGAACGCATCAGAGGGGCTTTTCACAACAACGGACTATAAGAATCGTTGTACCTGTTTTGCACTGAAGTTGAAATACAATGCAGCATCACTTGGACATGGGAGCACATTACTATCCCCCGGAGGCACATCCTGACCATAGATCACATCGCTACAGAAGTTTCATGATAGAGGAGATTCTGACTGATCATCCGGATCACAAGGTGTCTGCCCCTGCCGGTGAGCTACTCAAATTTGGAGTACATGCTCTGTTATCGGCTCGCCCGTTCCACAGCCATTTGGGTAAGTTAGGCCATTTTGATATAACTTTTTTATTTAACAATAGGCCGAAACTGCATTCCGCCAAACTCTTTATAATATTTATAATATTACATCTCTCCCGGTCACATGTTAATTATCACACTTAGGCTACTACCTTGCTTTATGTTTCTTTTCTGCAGAAAAGGCATCCAATATTTATCTCAAAAGATTTAGGACTGTCTTGGTGTGTTTATATTATTTGTACTGCATCTTTTAATTTGGAATAATATGTTTTGTAATATAACTTTTGAAGCCTATATGTGTTTCCAAATGAACTGAAACGGTAGGCTTCTAAGCATTTTACAAATATTACACATAGACACGAATAGGGACCTGAATTTCTCCAAATAATGATTGTGTGAAACCGAAATACGCTATTATGTCGATTAGTATAGGTACAATTATTTGGAACATTGTGGGAGGGGAAGTGTTAATAAAGGGTAATGTTTCATATTGTCTATTTCCACTTAAACAAGGCTATTTTAGCCTATATGGTTCTGATATCATTAAACTGCATAAAGCACCATTAATTGTGTGTGAAACCAAGTAAATGGTTACCAAACAGGATTAGAATACCCTGTTTGGTTTGTGAATTCAGACTACGTCTTTCTTGTTTGGCTAGACTTTTCTTTTACGCGCGTCCGACCTTGCCAACGTGTGCATTCTACGTTACGTCTTGATAGCCTGTTCAACAAAAACGTATGTTCCAGAGCAAAAGTTGGAACACACAATTACTATTATGCCACAAAGTTTTCCTATATGTATCAATATAATACCATGGATGTTGGCCGCATCCAGTTATAGGCCTACATGTCTTTCAGCATTAGCTATCACAACTGATAGCCACTGTAGCCTAGACCAGATGTGAAGATATTTCCAAGTGACTCCCCTTAACATTTTCTTTCGTGGCTGTAGTTTCGCCATCACTATTTCGCCTATATTTGACAATTTTGGGCTAATCGAGGCCTGTATTAAGTTAATGTAATCATATTAGGCATATTGCGCATGCAATGGGCCTATATTGCGCATGCAATGGGCCTATATTGTTTGCATCATCCATATTGTAGCCTAATATACCTGTAGGCTATTACTATTATTCTTATTTAAATTGTGTGATGTTGCAGGCTACTTGAAAGGGTGTTATTGTTGCACTGTGCCTTGTTCCTTAATTCATAGGCCCACTGTTAAATTGATGACTTTTAATTGATGATCCCTGTATGTGCATTTCTGTCTGCAAAATGAATAGGCTAAATGTAAATTATTGACTGATTATTGAACATATGACATGTAATAATAATGTATTAAGCCTATCATTAAGCCTATACTTTTGTGTTTAGGCTATTGCTAATTCAGTTATTGTGCCCAATCCTTGTTGAAGTCATATCAGCGCAGGGCAATTTCAATCGCAAGAGTGTATCGTTTGTACTATCAAATATATTGATACCCTCCATGCAATATTCTCTACCTGCAGTTTTGAAGGCCGACCAGACGGGCATCCTGAAGTTCCCTATGTCCCCACTTTCATGCTCACTGGGGGCGCCTTTAGGATCGTCCCTATTATCCGGTGCTCCAGGTCTGCAAGTTGGCTCGGCGTCTCATCACCTGCCGCTAGATCTCCACCTCCGCAATAAATTGGAGCATTGCGCAGACAATGGCAGCAAGACAAAAAAGGGCAGAAGGAGTCGAACAGTCTTCACTGAGTTGCAGTTAATGGGCTTGGAGAAGAGATTTGAAAAGCAGAAGTATCTCTCTACACCAGACAGGTATATAATTGTCCATATATAGGCCATAGATTGAGTCTGCAGTTATTATGTTTAAAAAAAGTTCCAAATAGTAGGCCTAGTTGATGTTCTCGAAGTCTAAGCATGCTACAACATGACAGACATAAATAATACATTCAAATTAAATGTTGTGTGTGTCACAGAATAGACCTTGCTGAGTCGTTGGGCCTAAGTCAACTGCAAGTAAAAACGTGGTACCAGAACAGAAGAATGAAGTGGAAAAAAATAGTAAGTCTTGACGCAGCCTGCAATGGCACATCTTGTTGGCACACCTAAAACTGTACATTAATGATATATAAAAAATACAATTTTGCTCGATTTATAGATTAAATAATGCCAATGCTATGCAGGTGTTACAAGGAGGAGGATTGGAATCACCAACCAAACCTAAAGGCCGTCCTAAAAAGAACTCCATTCCTTCAAGTGATCAGCTCTCTGAACAAGAAAGGTCTCGCGACCTTGACCGACAATCCGACGGTTCTACTTCTTCACATTCAGACACTAATCAAGAGGAGTAAAGTGGCTCTTTGAGATGTTGTCTGTCCGACTATTTTAGGCATAAACTCTCGGATGCATAATTGTCGTCCATGGACTGAAGTTCCTCAATGTTGAGTCGACATTTTGACATTGTGAACTCCTATTGGCCTTGGTCTTCCGAATAGCCTATCATGTTCATCAAATGCGTCACGACTCCAACGCTGTCGAGTTGTAGACTGCAGGAAGGACAGAAACAATGATCAGTAGGTGAACTCATCTTCATTTCATTGAATTTGATGGACTCTGTTTTATGTATGTTTGCTTTGTTGGGCTATATGTTATCAAAGACATCGAGGAGTTATTAAATATTTTTTCACTAACAGTTTATTGTAGCCTAAATTTATTTTCGTCGAAGAAAAACGTTTTAGTCTAAGCCCAAATTTAAGATTGTCACAATTTTTTCACTATAGCTCATTTGTAAATAAATAAAGCCTACAGGTATTTCCTTTCTACTGTAATGGTATCCTGCATTTACCTAAAAAAAACATTAGTCTCCGTTGTCTAAATATAGCCTTATTTATTACTTTAATGCTTGATTGGAGGCCATTGAGGTACTGAGTTCCGGTGCTATTGGCTAGTAAACGTGCAACCCTCATGCCAAGTTTTATGTGATTATAGACTTTACTGAATCATGTAGGCTACAGTTTATAGCTAGCTACCTAAATAAGCTCTTGATTACTCTTGAAATATAGAAGTTGCTTTTAGCCACATCACAGGACATGTCTCATTGGACGAATAATTTTGGTTGGTTGTGGTAGAGCTTACTTTATCTTAGAATGTTGTAATGGTATGTTTACAGTGTTCTGTAAATATGTGGTAACACAGTATTTTCAAAGCTTTGCATAAATATTTACAAAAATCGTTCTCATCACAGAATTTAAACTATGAGTCATGCCTGTGTAATAATTATGGCATTTGTGGGGATATACTGAATGAGTGACGCATGCTGGATCACTTCTTCTATACTTTATATAGGGCTATACTCCTATACAATAGCCTCATACGAACATTTATACCGTAACTTCATGTTCAGTTTAAACAGCGCGATGCAAATATAATATTGTTATTTGAATAAGAACAGTCTCCTTCAATCAAATGAAGGGGGGGGGGCATAAGTCATTCGCATAGGCCTAATGCAGCCGGATTCGCTTCTTAAAAATAACATGTTTTTAATTCCTTTATAAGGGGATCATATAAAAAATATACAGACGTTACCAGACAGCATGCCTAAAAAATACATAGATCTATATAGCAGGTGAAAAGTGTGGTCAGGCGCAGCAGAAACGTAAGGAATAACAGCATTAACGCTCATGGAGGAATATAATCCTTTCCCATAAAGTTGAGAATGGTTTTTACAGCAAACAAATGTTTTTATGAAGTTGTGGCTGGATGGTTAAATAGAAGTTAAGTCGCTGTAATGCCAGTATTGTATTTATTCTCAATATGTTAAGCATCGTTTTATTTAGACACACAATTCCTTTAGGCGAATTAAATTGAAATATATTTTTGTTCTAAACAAAACATGAATAGGCCTATACAGTAGGCCTACCAGTCAAAAGTTTGGACACATTTTCCCATTTAAGTTGAAGAAAACAAAATGTGGTATTTTTGTTGTCTTATAGAGAGTTACAGGCCATGTGGTGTCATGCGTTGGGACTGAGAGGGATAAACGTATGTCAAACGCCATTGGAACACCTCTGTCAGGACAGTGTGTGGACCAACATGCATTATCCATAATGTAGCCAAGAGCTATAGGCCATGTTCAGAATAACTTATTTAAACGTGTAGCCAAAGTGTTTGCAAACCACCAAAAACGTTAACGTGTATTCGCTTCAAGTAATTACATAACCTAATAGGCTAAAAATCCATCATGTGGCATTGATGACCATGGTCGTTTTCGACGCGTCCCATTAAACTGGTGTGCATTTGCGGTTCCAGCCCTGACAGCATTATTCTCAATGGCAAGACGCCGGGTCCTTGCTAAAAGAACCTTCACGGCTGCATTTTAAAGTTGTCAATATATTAGGATTTTGCAAGCTTGTTGCATGTGCCCTTCGACAAAATGGGAGCATGACAAATAGGTATACAGCCTTCAAATATTCTATAACGATTGTAGCCTGAGTTGGAACACCGTTGCTGTGGTCTGATTTTTGTTCGAGCCCAAAGGGACACCGATTAATCTGAAAACAACTCTCCGAAACCCAACGTCAAGCCTAATCATAACCTAATAATAATGTAGTTCATGAGAATCTTAAAATCTTGATGTGAGTGGAACTGTGAGTTTAGCATGTGTCTTCTTGCCTTAAACCTTAACATAACATCTTAAGACTTTATGTTAGTCTTTTTTGTCGATGTTCAGACTTGGTAGTCTATTAAGATGCTCCATTAAATAGTAGGCCTATAGACTGAGACAATTTTATGAGACAACATGCAAACGGAATTTCTATGCACATTTGGTCCAGCGTCTTTTAGTCGCAAAGTGCAATAGGCCTAATTGTGCCTATTTCCTACATAAAAAATCAGACAACTAACAAAAATACTATTTTAAAATGACAAAACATACATAATTATGTACACTCAATGTATATTAATATGTTTCCGAGAACGAAATAGAGGCGCAAGCAGGTGTCAGTTAACAAGTCAAGTATTGCGCGTCTCGTGTGAGTATGGGCCTACACTGCCCTTCAACACAATTAACCGCCCGGTAATTTAAAATTTTTCATCTTTGTTCTTGATGTGTTTTCAGTTTTTGGTCCACAAAGGCTCAGCTTTGGCTCTTTCAATAAAGTATGAAGATAGAAAGATTTGACATCTTTTAGTTTCACAGCTCAGATGATGGGTGGAGGAAGTCAGCACCATTCAATCTTATTTAGGCCTAACCCTGCAGACACATCACACGTAGTATTGTTCGAACTGTTCCACATCAGATGCTTTCAGTTCGCATACATGTTTCTTCATTGATATGTTTTATAGGCTACGTTAAACCGATCGATAATCTTACTGTACATTCCCAAATAAGATAAATAGCATAACACCCCGCACCCAGATTAACTGTCACATTAATATCGATACTAAGTAATAGGATACTTATCGTTGCCATGGCCTATCTTTATGAACACAATTTAACATTGTGATCAGCTCAG
Source organism: Mallotus villosus (assembly GCA_903064625.1). Lineage (NCBI taxonomy): Eukaryota > Metazoa > Chordata > Actinopteri > Osmeriformes > Salangidae > Mallotus > Mallotus villosus. The sequence goes on from CAEFZP010000796.1 coordinate 290,187, forward strand.
TTATTCCTGCTTCAAGAACAATATACAGGAGTTTAAATACATATATTTGGCCTATTTGGAGACATGGCCTTGTCTTGACCATTAAGAGCTAAAAAGAAACATTGGTCAAAAGTGTCAATCCTGTTCAAATGTCATGGGTGGTAAACACACAATATGTAGTCATACAGTGCTATACATGTTAAATCTAACAGACACATGAGCACAATGATTACTTCTCTGCTTAGTGCATCAATGGAACCCCCCTTATTTAAACAATTTAAAAATCCTTGTATTTATATTCCCTAGAACTTTAAAAATATACTTAATCATCTCAAATTGGATGTTTGAAATTCCTGCTAATCATCCCAAATAAAAAAAATCAAAGAGCACCTCCTAATAGCTTGGTGGTCCTATGTAACAGTTCTCAATTTCACCCTAAAGTGCTCTGTCTGACATGGACATCTGTAGTTCCCTCAACCTCCTCCATCTCTAGCAAATGGATAATCAGTCCTTAATGTTCACCGGCATGTCAAAATCATGTCACGGCCTAATCATATGCAGATTAATGACAGGTCAAACCAGATATCAGGCTGAAGGATGGTAAAGGTCCCCCTGAAAAGGAGGGAAAGCATCACAAAGCTCTATACATACCAACCACATTTGAGTCAGGACACTCTCATATTCAGAAAAACAATTTTGGGAATGGAAATAGGTTTGACATTGGTAAAGTGGTTCAAACTGGTGGAACTGCTTTGGAACAGCTAGTGATGCATACGTGCATACAATAACAAGGCAGAGAGCACATGGTATAAATTCCCCCGATGGACAGGAACAATATAGACTAAATGTGGAGGAGCTGGAAATAGTGGAGGGTGGCAGCAATTAACACAATATACAAGTACATAGCACCATATGGAACTGTGTGTGAGTGCGGGGACATGCGCAGCACAGGTACGGGCTATTGTTGCCCGGGCAACAGCCCGTTTACCTGTAAAGTTATATACAATTTATTTGCGATATCATCCAGTTCTGTGTTAATTTAGTTTGCCACCATAACGCCAGGGTTGCCCTCTGCCCCAGTCACATGACATTGTTTGTATTCTCACGCCGGGGCACTGCGAGTGAAGGAGAGGTAAAACCCTTCCACTTTAACGTGACTTTTTGAAGTCATGGAGATAATGTTGATCGCTTTTTTGAGCTTGTATGACAAAGAAAGTGACTCTGTCTGTACACGTCCCTGTTAGTGTGTGCTGATCTTTATTGTCACCATGGGGTAAGGCCCTGTGAAACTGAACACAGCTGTACTGAAGTGTTATTTGAAAATGCGCTCCCAGAGTTCCCTGGCTGAACTGTTGTATATCAACAGATCTCATATAAAGTGTAAGTCCACACTTTCCAGTGAACTATTGGTAATATAGGCATTATGCATAAGCACATTTTCTCTCATGGCTTTAGACCATGCTGAGTGACAGCATTGACTCCCCACATAAGTTACAATCAAGATGAACAGTTGGCCTTCAGAAATCTGCAGATTTGGAACATCCATGCTCATTGTAGTTACATCACTAAAGGGACCACTCTTTGTTGTGTCATGATTGCATTTGGTGCAAGCAAGAGGGGTTGACCCCAATTTTAGAGGTGGGTGTTTATGGAGTCAAAAGGTGGCTGCTTAAACAGAGCCCAGGCAGGGGGCCTGTGACTGAGCGTCTGCCCAGACACACGGGAGGATTTCACTCCGATTAAAGCTCCCTCTGATTAATGAAACAAATGTGCCATAACTGCAGTGTATGATCACAAACAGACTGAAACCCAACTCTGACCAGGCCCAGCTCCATATTAGCACTGCCATTTCTCCTGTTGTTTTCTTTGGAGGTCCCCTGACAACATGCCGTTTTTGTCAAACTGTTGTAAATGAAATTCCAAGCAGTAATTCCAACTGAATGATGTTGAGATTAAGGAAGGTATGTTATCATTACTCTATATTATAGTGATGGGAATGCATGCAGAGCGTTGACAAGGGCTACAAACATTTCCTAATTCCATTTTGTATTGGCCAACACAGGAGAGGCATATAGCCATTACCGTTATTTTTGATTCAAATCAATTTCCAAATGATTGTTGAGTCCATGACTACAAATTCCCTGTATGTTGTCTGACAGATACATCCACCTTGCTTGCTATTGACAGGTACACTTACACACTTAGGCAGTCCTGCTGATCTTATAGCTTTACACATAATATCCACTTTAATGAAAGTCCCATTCATAATGGTGTTGAACTTTTACCACTTCTATGAGGCAGTGAACTGGACAGGACTTATTGAGAAAAATGTTTGAGTTTTCAAGTGATGTAGAATAAGGTCCCGACTGTTTCTCTGTTCACATAAACCCATGCCAGTGAGTGGGCACTCACCCAAGGCTGCAGTTTAAAATAAACACCATTTGTACGTGTCCCCAGACGTCAGATTTTCACTTTATAATTTGTAATGACCCAAATGCACATTGTACCTTTCATATCCACCTACTGTAGGAGACTGTGAGGCTTAACAAAAATATACACATAACAAAATATACCCATTGGTCTTTTTCTTATGAAGACCAAAATACATAGTTTTGTTCATATGATTGCAATAAATGATAATTTCTCATGTTCTTGAACACAATATAATACTATGTGTGTGTGTGTGCATGCATATGCATGCATTATTTTGGTGTTATACCAATTACAAGTATTATTACTGATAATAATAAAACATTAGAATGACTGAATATTAGCATAAGTTCAGGTCAAATATTTAATAAAAAATTCTCATGAATGAAAAATCATTAATCTAGCAGCCCCTCATTTTCCTGGTTAATGGACTTCATTGAAAAATATTATTTCCTCTCCTGCAGGTGTCAGGTGATTTCCTAGCCATGAAATGACTCCTCAAAGTCATGCTACTAATGGGAAAAGGCATTAGAGCACATAAACAAGAACACATCACTCTGTCTGATGGTTTGCCAATGTGATGTTCCCTTTTAGTCCTCCATCCCCCTGTTAGCCTTGTGAACACAGTTTGAAGGAAACGTCAACCAGTGTGATTGATTTGAGATGGGCGATTCCCTGACTTCATGCTTGTATAAAGCAAGACAGCTGTTGGGAGAAATCAAATTCCTGCAGGAGCTGGAAAGACATATTTTTTCCATCTCTTTAACTGAGCCATTGGCTTTCACCAGACGAGTAAATAAAAAAACATGGCCAAGATGTGGCAGGAGGTCACTGAAACCCTCATTATATAGCAATTACTGCACAAAAACCCTTTCCTTTCAAAATCCAGCTTGAAAGTCAATCCCACTTTCTACGGCTTTTAAGAAGTAAGACATGACAAGGGAGCAAAGGATATGCCTTTTCTGTGTCTGCTTTTCTGTATCTTTGGTAACAAGTTCAAGATGAACTTATGGTGCATAGCAAAAGGATTTTTCCAATCATTCTTTTTTGTTGTTTTCTGTGATACCACTCAGCTCTTTTGTTTTACAACAAGCTTGTTCCTCAGACCTTTCATGCATCTTTTCTTAAATGATTTCCTTGTGAGAGGCTTTTAAGACCGTTTTGTTTTGTATATTTTTTACATTAGACGGATTGTGTAATGTTACCCCAATTTTTACTGCAGCTTTGTTAACATACTGAAGCCTTTTGTCTTTAACAAGTAAACGTTAAATAAGTAGAGTTTGCTGTTTATTACCAATATATTTCATGCACACTTCTTGGTTATTTCAAGACAAGCTTATACGTTTGATCCTTCCTGAATCTAACAGAAGCTATCATATCTTACAGTACTGCTTCCCATTATAATGTGCCGACATCTGTATAATGCAACTCTACTCCCTAAGTTTGAATAAAATGTACAAGCGACTGAAGGAATTTACCCTAATTGTTCAAATATGTTGCTCACTAGTGCTTTAAATCATGTTAATCCCAGTGATGCTGGTGATGAACAAATTGTTTTTTGAAGGATACACAGAACACACAGATACCCAAGTCATCAATCTGTGGATGCTGTGGATTCATCAAAAAGTGGACTTGCACTAGATGGTCTTAATTACTTTACTGTAATGACTTTTACTTGTACTTTTTAAACCTGATTCTTATTATACATCATATACCTTCCTTATAGTATAATGTTCTAATATATAATCATGACAGAATGAAACATAGTGTGTGACTGATATGTGTTTATGTGGCAATGTGCTAAATATACTGCAATTTGTTGCTCTGTTTTTAGCCAAAGATTTCAATTGTTTGAGCATAGTGTGGGTCAGCATGACTGTGGTTTGGGTCCAGAGACTTGCCATCATTAGTGGCCAACCAATGAAATAATACATTACTGTTTTTCTGCACTGTAGTATATTTACTTAGATACTATCTCACATCCTTGAATTACTTCTATACTTCCACTCATTCTGATCCCATGAGTTTTGAAACAGAAGTGGTCTGGAAAGGAGCTGTGAACACACATTTGAAATGTAGAGTTCATTGGTGTTTTGTTTAAAAACCTAAGACATCCTTAATTCACTTCCATATATGTTTTGCTTAATTTAATACAACTTTGTATTTTGCTTCATATTCACATGATTTGATATGTAGACAAGGCAAGTCTGTTGGAAACACTGATGGGAGTGCTAAGCAGAGTGTCCATGTAGCAGCCAACATGACAAGTCTATGCCATGTTTAAGTTATTAGAAACGTCAAGGACCAAGCATTCATCATCTTTTAACAATTTTGAATAATGTTTTTTGATGATTAAATGTGTATCGAGAGCAAGAAAGACAAACGAGAAACAAAGCTTGCTATATCATACTGTATAGCTCTACTGTAAGAAGCATGGTGGTCGGTCATTAGCTGGGATTAGAAAAGCATGAAGCAACCATGTTCCCTAATTTCATGCAATTGTTTTTAATTTATAGAACTTCCGAAGTGTGTCCAATCCTTTCTCATTTTGTTTGATTGCAGGCTATAGAAATATTCATTGTGGATTAAAATAGCAGAGGTCCTTTGTGTTTGTCTGAGCCCCAGGCTTAGTCATCTCCCAGATGTTCCTCACATGGGACTTGGATAACGTGGAGAAGTTTCCTACATTTGTGGATTTCAGTGAAAACAATCAGGAACTCTTGGCACAGCCATCGCAAGTAATTCTATGATCTGTTTTGAGACAATAAGTAATAGTGACGGTTATAATTGCTGTAGTGCACAATGAAGTGAGTCAGTGTCAGTGTTGTCATATGGACTTGTTTTACATACATACATTTACACACATGAGAAATACTACATGTTAAATAGTCAACCAGTGTTTGACACTCTCAATGTTCATTTTTCATTGAGTATAGCCTAGCCTACATGTATTACTACTGTATGGGGTTAGACAATTTGTGCGTTTACTGTATTCTTAACAAATGCTCTTTGCTAGCTTTTGTTTTTTTAGGATAGTAAATTGGCGTAAACAAGACCAATACAAAATGTATCATAACACTATTACTGTTGGGTGGACAGTGAGAAAGCACATTTGTTTGTTAATTTGGTAAGCTAATATTATTTGATTTACTCTATTATTTACCCTTTGTATAGTATCTTACAGCAATTCAAAATGTTTTGCTTAATTAACGAATGAAGCCATGTAGCATGAAGAATTATCCAGCTAATATGCCAAACACCAAACCACACTTCAAGAGCCAGTTCTGAATTGAGCAGTGATTTCTGAAGTGAAAAAGGTTAAAACAACCTTTTTTGTTCCAAATGGCCACCCAGTCCAAAGTGACACATTTTAGTATTACAGTTACTTACAGGTCATTTAAAAATGGATAATTGGACATTAATGTGCCCCCCAAAAGAACGTAATAACAAACCTTTTGCCAAGAATACCTTACCTTGCCTTAGATGGAACATGTCTGTAAAGAGAGAGAGAGAGACAGAGAGAGAGAGAGAGAGAGAGAGAGAGAGAGAGAGAGAGAGAGAGAGAAAATAAACCGATTTGTAAAGGAGAACCAAGATCTATTTGGCAAGATTTATAACTATGTTAACATAGTTTACGGTGAGCCTGGTTATGCCAGTGCACCCCACCAAAGCACAAGACTGTGTGCATTAAGGAGCTGACTCTCTTAAACATGCTGATCAAAATATTAATGGTACCCATAAACAACAGGCCTTTATCTGACAGTGATTTATGTTACATAGACCTTAATCCACGAGCACAGCAGAGCTCCTCTCATTAGCTGTAGCCTTTACCTCACACTTTGGGGCGACACACACAGGTGGACTCTCAACCCAGAGCGACTATTGTGTTTATGTTATCTTTTCATAAGCTCTGTTTGAAATTTGTCAAACTGCATCATTGTTTAACTATATGTCATTCAAATGCAGGGCTGCCAGATGGGTGCCTTTCTCCTAACCTTGCCCAAGGCTGTTGGGTCACACAGACAGTACAACACTATATTCTCTCTCACTACCCCCCCACCCCCTTTACAATAGAACTCTGTTACTGACACAACTTACTATTGTGACACATTTCATTTTATATGAAAGCCTGCACTGACAATAAATATATAAATTCACATCCACCATGACATCTGTAAACAGTCTCAGTATACAGTTACAGTACTGCTCACATGTTACACCTATGTATAAACTGTATCTAGGTGGCATAATCCCTGACAAAGACACAGGACTTTTATTATATGACTTGGTGTCAGTGTTTATGGAAGTGGCAAAATACATTTGCATAAAAAAAATATCTTGTCCCAGCAATTAGTCACTATTTACATTTAATAATGGGACCCACCACAGCCTCTGTGCTGTCCAGAAATGCATTTTCAAAGCATTTCAGAGATTGCTAAATACAATACAATCGTGATTTTGTCTTAATCAAAGAGTGTAACGTAGTGAGTTAAAAAAAAATGTTTTTAACAATCAACTAAAGATTAAGGATGTTAAAAGGCATCGCAGTGGTTTGTTTTGACAAGTTGAAATATTTCTCTAAAATAATATTTACAAAAGACAAGCATCTTTGCACTAGACAGTGGATGAGCTCCGTAAGTGCTTTGCATCAATTTAGCCAGCTAATGTTTAAGTCTGAATCTCAACTGTTCTCGTGTGATCTGAAGACATGAATTAGGTTTAATCTAATGTGTTTTCATGCCATGTTCTCCACTGTTATTGTCTGTGGCTAGATCTAATAAAAGAGGCCCAGCTGGACCTATCAGACTCAACTCAGTCTAAACAGATTGACATAGTGCAGGTGTCCACAAGCTATGCTGGCACCTTTGGAAAACATTAGGTTATAGCAGAACTTCCTCTATGGCTTTTAAATAGGGGTTCAGGTCAAGGGCTCCCCTCGCCAGCCTGATCAATACCTTGACCTTCTCTGTCAGCCACACTCCATTGGAACACTGGGAGGTGGAGACCAGGCATTGACCGATGACCCTTCTGCCTAACTACCTGGACCTACAAAGGATACGTCTGATGGATAACTTGTGAGATTGCTTTGGTGCGTATTTGTGTATAAGAGCAGTGATTGGACTCGTCTCTGGACCTACTCAGACAGACAATCATCAGCAGATTAGTGAACCTCCTGCCCCTTCAGTTTGGGGTGTGAAGGCGATGTTACTGCAACTTAATGTGCTTCAGTGCTGAAAATATGTTTCTCTGTACCCTTTTTCTGTCACACTGAAATGAATAACTGTTGATTTGTATTGAAGGCTCAATTTCCTCTATTACTACAGGCAAAACACCACAGGCTAGAATGACATCCCGATCACCCTCACTCACTTTTGTTTACTCACTATTGCTCATAGTGCTTATATTGGTGCTTTGAGTGCTTATATTACAAGCAAGCCAATAGCTTCCTATGAAAGAAAAACACTAAGGTTTGGTTAAGCCTGGGCAGAGGAAAAGATGGAAATGGAGAATGGAAAGGGGGGAGATTACTGGAAGCAGTAAAACAGACCTGAGTCAGCCCTGTAAAAGGCATGTAGCTAACTTGCCTTTGTGACAAACATTTGGTTTTTTTACATTATACATGTTCATACAATATGTTTAAAGATCGCACCTTTCTTTCATTTTGGCTCTGCATCATCAACTTTGGCAGAATTTCCAGTCATTTTTCAAAAACCATACCTTTCAGTAAAACATTTATCATCATCTGTCAAAGTCTAACATCGGGACAATGTCCAATCCTTTTTCTGTTGTAATGGATAATATAGTGTACAACTGCATTTACAATGATATCCTAAATAAAACATTGATTAATAAAATGTGAATGTTTATTAATTTACTTGGATTTAGGTGAGACCTGATGAGTTTTTCTTGTATTTTTTCTTGTAAGGTTTTCATGTCATGAGCCTAATCTCTCAACATTAAACTGTGGAACTATTCTCCTAAACAAAAGGTAAATGACAGATTTCCATCCGTACTCGGGTCACACCTTGTGTTTTACGCAGTCAGGCGGAACAAACTATAACTTTGCACAATAATGTAATTTCTATGCTCTATAGTTCATTCACCTTCGAGAGGAGGTTATAAACACACAATCTGACATACAGGTATGGGCACTGTGGAATTCCACAGATGTCCAACTGAACTTGTGAGTGGTGTGACGGGTCTTTTAAATGCAATGTAATTATCCCTTCTAGAAGACATGTTTTTGTTTTATTAAATGCTGCGATATGAGTTATCAGTTCATCGCTAATCACAGTTTTCAGAGGTTGTTATAGGCTGTCGTTTTCATAGCAGCATTCCACAGTGACAGGTCTGGGGCGTCGATCGTGACTCATCACGCCTCTCCTCATTCGGATCCCCACCTGTGGCAGTCACAACAACTGATGCCCCCCAACATGCACCTCCGCCTCACTCTCAAGCCCCTCTGTGTTGTTTTGACAGACAATCCTGACAAACAGCTGCTGGAAGTGTCCGGGTGAATTTAAGCCATCATGTAAAGACTGTTGAAGTGTTGGATGACATAATCAAAATGCAATCCATTAAAAGCTCCCAAAAGGATAACAGACCAGTTTGTTTGTCATCAGGCGGTTTAATGGATTTAATGCTCACTGAAGTCTGAATAGTGATGTAATGGTGTTCTGCTTGAACATGAATAGATATGGAGCAATCAGGTTAGTTGTGACATGCTGTAATTAAAGAGTGGGGAATCCATTTTTCATGTTTCTACAGGTTACTAAGTGAATTCAGAAATGACATGCCTCTTCAGTAGGATCTACAGTATACACACACTAAATGTATATTTTAATACTGAAAACACAAAGGCAACTGATATTTAAGTATTGTATATGTAACTATTTATGGAAGTGTATGCTGGTATAAACTTTAGGAGTAAATCTTCTGTACATTGGGGGAGAGAACACTATTTGTGTAAAACCCGTCTTTTTGGCATATTGGCTTCTGTTATTGTTGCAGTATCATAGCAATTGGGGTGTATTTAGCTTCCAGAGGCTTGGTTATACTGGCTGACTGACATGAACCTTTGTTGGCCCCTCTTAGGGAGGACATGCTGATCAGGTAATCACCTGTGTACACAAAGCCTCCTCCCCCCTCTCTCTACACAGTGTGACAGACATGAGTGGATGACACAGTTTTGTTTTCACACCCCCTTTTCATCACTAAATGCATAACAGCTCTGTAGCCGATGTATTGGTAAAACATATTTGCCATCTCAACAAAGAGCCATCAGGTGTGGTCTGCCTAGGTCTATTATCATCAAAAGTAAATGATGAAAAGTTAATCTTTTAATGCAAGCCAGGCAGAGCTCACAGACCTATTAGTACCAGTGCTGTGAATCCTGCACCTGTGATGGCCAATGAGGCTTCACCTTAACATCAGCACTACAGCACAGCCTCGGTGGGAGGTATTATCTTGAAAAAAAGTAAGAAAGATAGGCTTTGCCTATAAGTATAGGAAAACACGACACAATTCAATCTGAAACATAATAGTTTTATTGTTAGTTAAAGTTATCAACAATGCAAGACTTTCCCTAAAAAAAGACGTGTTTGATTAGGGAGGACAAATCAGCACCGTATCTATCATCGGTGAGACCCGCTGCTTTACGCAAATGTTATCATAGGGCACACGCTGTTTCACCATTCATGGAAATCGGTCCTAATTACCTTTGCACCCCTAACAGATCAGCCAGTATTGTAAGAAGAGAAAGGGCCGTGGTGGGAAGGTGGGTCTCTGAGGCCTTGTGTGGCTCAGATCTGTCACTGCTCGGCAAATTGATTCAGTGGCACGCTCCATGTTAAATACAAGAAAAGAAAGGGGGGTGGGGGCTAACAGACTAGCAGTTCATTCATTAATCACAGAGGTAAACAGCCCATCCAGTGACACCTGGTAGGGTTAATGCCTGGGACCCTGGAGTAATTACCCCTCCCCCCAAACGCAGCCCGGTCAGCCACTCACATGAAAGCTTGTGATTATAAAGGAAATGGGAATTAGCAGAAACATTTCGGAAAGTCGGTCTCAAGTTTGCTGGTAGCAAAGAGCGCTTGCGAAAGAAGAAAAAAAGTATTGAGCTGTGGGCTGATTGGAGTGTTCCCCAGGGGCACGGGAGGGGAGAGGAGGAGGGGGCCATAGGTCAGGCCTACATCAAATTAGTAGTGTCTGTTATTTGAAACCAAAATAAAGCAGGAGCAGAAGTAAATGATTTCCCCAATGCTGGAGTGGCTTTCTGAGCTCTCTCTTGAAATTACTGAGAGGCCACCTCGCAATTAGTGGTTTGTTTCTTTTAGACTGAAATATGGCCATAATTCATAGCTTTCAAACCTTTTCATTGGAAAGATGTATTGGCTGGCCAAGTGAGGAGGTAATTGTAACACATGATATGGCAATTTGTTACCCAAAGCAGCAAGTACACAAGGTATTTGCATGGAGCTGTATAAAGGTCCAGAAGGATTCCAGTGAGTAAAACACATTTGTTTCCAATAGGTTGTAATTGAAAACTGCCTGTTAAAGTAATTACATCTCTATTCATTAGAGTGGTATGAGGCATTACGTTCTGATATGCTGTTCTGCTTGTAATGGTTACAGTTAATGTCTTAAGTGTCAAAATATACCAGGATCATACAGTACATAGCTTACATTTCCTGTAGACGGAATGCTCCAGAGTTGGCAGACAGCAATAGTCTGTCTAAAATACGAAAAACAAAATCTTTCAATTTCTTCATGTTTATGACATAAACCATGAAAAATTACACTCCTTCTAATTTGATAATTCTGGACATCGTGTGTACATACACTGTTTACCTCAGCTTTGTTTTTCAAGATTTAACTGGCTAATCTTCTTGGAATGAATCATTGCCCTCTGTATGTACATTACTGGGTGAAGTAATGATGTAAATGATGGCATTTCCATTCATAATGGTTCTTTCATTTTCCACATTGTAAACTTGTCCCTGTAGCACAGGCCGCTTTTATCAGACAGGACACGGAATATAAAGCTTTCCCCCTTTTTAGAAACCAAGACATCCCATTAGTAGTTATAATATTTCAGCAGAAATGTTGTCATTTTGTTAATTCATATATTGTGTCAGACTAATGAATGTATATAATTTTTCTCTGGCTGCACCTTGGGGCTTAAGCTCCAACATCACCAATGGGGCTATTACATCAAGTTCCTTAATGACACTTAATGATTTAATTGTGTAGAAATCATGGAAACTAAGTGATACATGACTTACTCATGTTGACGCTAAGCAGATCCAAGTCCATGTGTTCTCTCACCAAAGAAAGTACATGTAGGCAACCCAGTGCTAACTACCGGTGGTCTGTCTATTTCTCTCTCTTTCTCTCTCTCTCTCTCCCTCTCTCTCTCTCTCTCCCTCTTTGTCTCTCTCTTTCTGTCTTTCTCTCTTATATTTCTCCTCCTCGTCAGCTTTGAGCCACCTGGAGTGTACTCCTTTTATTAAACCTCATGTGATGTGTGTAATCATTACTGGTACACATGCAAGTTATTCAACAATGCAATAAAAAACACATTTACTAGTAATATATGCTACCTGTATTAAACGTCCACAGATTTTACTCTGCAATATTTACTGTCTTCATATTATCTTGAAAGGATTGTTATGCATGTCCTTCAGCATATCTGAGAGCAGTGCAGATTGCTGTTGATTCTCTTCCGCTGGACAATTAATGTCTTCAAGGACTCCAAAATTGTCCTGTGTGGAACTAGTTAAGATGATAAGCAGATTAGCAATTAATCGCGTCATTGAATTTCTTAGGGATGAGTGTGCTCTCTCACTGTGCACAGTTAATGTCTCCTGAAAGAGTTTGGCAAAGCATGTCTCTCTGCACATCTGCCTGGCTGGACCCTGAGCAGTGATGAATGGAAAACTACACTTAACATCCTCAATAGGGCTACACTTGTTTTTTTTATGGGAAAGTTTACAAGTGCTCTACAATAAATGAGGCCTCAAGTGCACTTAAAATGACAGCGGGAGTGGATTTAAATGTCTACGCTGCAACAAGCCCCGGTAACTGCTATAGTAGATGAGAAACTGTTTCTCATTCTAAAGCTTGGCCAGAATGATTCAGTTAAATCTGGACCAATTCCTGGTATAAGAACACATCTCATTATTACAAATGATATATAGTAATTACATGTTGTTTGCCAAACCAAAATGTCCAAATAGCAAGTTTTCCAATCAAGCAAAAGCAGAAAGGTGTACAACAAATCAGTAACTGTATACATTTGTGTTTCAGAAACCCACAAAGCACCAAAAACATTTGGTGTCATTTACAGTTGCATATAATGTTTGGATCACACTTGGCCCTTCCTGTTCTTCATGAAGCGCTTTTAAAGAGCGGGAGTGAGGAAGTGCAGGTACCCTGATGAGATATGTCTTGTATACAAAAGAGATTTTATTACTCCATCGTTCAGACAAAGCCCTCTCTATGGTGCACTTTTCCTCTGAGCTCCTAATGTAAATTCCTTGTCAGTGTTTATAATTTCCATACATAGCAGGTGATTCACTCAATCAAAGTCGGACAGTTGCAGTTCGCTCTTACACTGTATGAACTAATGTATGAATTACAGTACATGTTGCTTCAAACACGTCAGTTCATTGTGGAAGTCGACAGGCTGCTTATTCTGATACATAATATCCAATGCATTCCACACAAAATTGTATATCTGTCGAAGTACAACTTTTACCAGCTCAGGAGTTATTTTTATTCAAAACATCATCGAGTTCATCACATGTAGCTTACAGATGAAACTAAAACAGTTAGCCAGCCATCTGCCTGGCTCATTGCAGAAAGCATACTAACCCTCTACGCTGAATTAACAGAGGTTTCTGCATCGATAATCGTCAATCTTCCATGGCAGGAAAGGGTCTATGCTGCAGGTCAGAGGCTGCCACATGTAATCATGGAAGATCTTAAAGTCTCTAGGGGAACTGGAGAGACTCTTACCGATCCCAGATGGGATCTAACTCACCCTCACAGTGGCACGTGTACATGAGCATTACCTCAACTGTTCTAAGCAAGCGGCAGTATTAGTACATGACAAAAGGAACAAACAGTCTAATGGGTCATCTCCATGACATGATGGCTAGGACCAGCAAATAGGCTGATATTCATCAGATATAAGCAATGAATACCTTCAGGCACCTTGGCAGCAGCCATGCGAGGGATCTAACGAGTGTAAAGTCTTTTATGACACAACATGGAAGAAAAAGTAATGATTTGTTTCAACATCAACCATTTGCAGTGCAAACAGTCCTTATAAGTGTCTATCAAACAGACTTAATCATAGCAACAAGGGACATTGCGGCATTCTTTCAGTCTGTTGTTTAAAATGGCTGTCAAATAATCTGAATGTTTAGCAATCACTAAACCCTGCAGTAGAATGCAAATATTCACCCTTGGGACAATAGGCCTAAATGGGATGGGACAAAATGTTATATACATTTGACAAAAAGTATTTAAGTAAGGGTTGTGGGTTTATCTAAAAAAAATGCCTTTGAGATGATCACATCTACAACCCTGTACACGTCCATAGCCGCATCCTCTTTTAGATTCAAGCAACTACTGAATTTGAGAGCACACAATGTTTACAATGCGCTAGTACAAATGCTCTCTTAGGAAAGTGTAGATGTTTGGTGTTAATTGCATCATTGCACAAACATGAACGCACCTCTACTTGCCATCGAAAAAGAAAGCAAATCCTCACTCCAAGCTTAACTCGAGTCAAAACACAGGGATGGCAGCAGAAACTTTAGTCATGGTAAATTAACCAGCCTGCCTGACAATCACAAAGGATTTCATGTCTGACTTTAAACATCTGCATACTTTTCAAGTCGAATTTTTGCTCATGCGTTTCAAAGGGCAGACAGATTGCCATTGATAAGCCAGCACATGTCAGGTGCACAAAAGCATGCTTCCATGGAAACTTCCGAGAGTAAGTCTACTGTAATTCTGCGTTGATAGCCTAAATATCCAGCATGTAGGATATGGGTTCGGTGGAGGTTCCAGGGTGGGGTGTGAGATTAGTGAGACCGAGACGTCTTCAGTAGGCTATTAAGTGATTGTGTAAATCACAATTAGATTGCCGGTTTATATTTTTCGCTTCAGTTATTCAATAACCACTCGACAGCCAATTTGAAAAAAATACATAGATGTCACAGTATCAGGATTATGGCCTGCTCATTGCATTAATCATATGCTGGATGTGCATATTGCTCATCCTTATCACACTATCCCACAACTAATAAAATGCTGACCCGGTTCGAAAGATTAGCCTAACAAAAAATCTAACATTGCAGTTTTTTCTAAATATAAACAAATCTAACGACAATTTAAATAAATACAGCATCGGTAGGCTACGACTTTGGTAGTCATCGTACCGAGATGCATACCGAGAGAAACTTGGAAGGTAAATTGAGATTTTCAACCTGTAACCTCAACTGCAAGAAGCATTATTTTGGGTGGAAAATTTGTGATGGAAATGTAATTATTTTCCTATTCATCACCTAAACGACAGGTTTATCTAAGGGGAGGACAGATCTTTTGAAAACACAATTTTAACTGGATGTGATTCATAAAGACTGACAATGTGCAGTCAAATGAAGAAAGATGGTTCTTGTGCAAAGTAAATGGCCCATGGCAAAACCCAAACACCAAAGACTGGCATAAAACTAGTTTGTAGAGAATCATAAATCTCTAAGACACCCAACACGGTGACACTCCATCCACATTTCACACTTGGGAGTGCTGCTGCTCGGCATTGAGCTGTTTGTCATTCAACCTGTAGCTGCAATTAAACTTATTAGGCCTACTGGCTGAGTTGAGAAAAGCTGTGTAAAAGTCAAAGTCAAATTGAGACTATTGATTATTGTAGCAAGCCTACAGTGTGATATGGAATGCGTTTAATGAACAAGTGGATCTCATCTAGCCTATAGTTTAGCATTGCTAATTCGATTTGTATTGCCTTTGTAGTGTGAGACTATGATACTGCAGCATCGAGCCTTAAAAGATTTACAAGTTGGTACAATCCCGTGAGCCATAAAAAAGAAAAGGAAAAATAAACATCGCAATTAGGTCTGTGCAAGGAAATCAACTATGCAAAGAAAAAGAAAAAACTATGTGAGCAATGCCAGAGGTTGTTCTGTTCCCAGGCACTGATGCATGACCCATCTTTTTAGTTAAAATTAACCAACCAACTCATTCATGAGAAAAAGCCCATCATGTTATTATAAAAAGGGTTTAACATTGTTAAATGTGTTGAATAGTTAAATTAGGCTATTTCAAAATACTGGCAGTCCGTGTGTAACTCTAAAGCGTAGGCTGAGGAACTATTGCACTGAACGATACAACCAGCTTACTGTTCCAGTCACTGAATGTTGAAGTCCTAAACACGGAGTGTATTGCTGCCCAGTTATTAGCATACAGCTAGCAGACTTTACGCAGTATTTCCTAGTGGGTGGTCCCTCCTCTACTTGATGTGGAAACTGAATTAACGCCGAGCCAGTTTTCCCCTCGATCTGGAAACATTCCTAACCTTCCAGAAATTAGCTTAATATAGAGACGTAATAAAACACCTCCAGCCCCTGGCGTGTTGTTTTACCAAATAACATCTAACTGGCCATTACTCCCCATTAAGGCTAATGGTCAGACTAATTACGATAATTCCATAAAAGGCACTGTGTTTAGACCAAACTGTGGACGGGCATTAACGACAATAGTGACCTCTCGCTGCCTGGATGCATTCTTTAACATGCTCTCTTACTTTTTAAATTGCTGGATATATCGTAGCCTACTTATATCACCAATGGTCTGAGGTTGTGAAATGAGTTGTAATATAACAATTGATAACTGTCTTAAGTTAAATTTCTAAACTACACTAAGGTTAAGAAATGTAACGCCAGGGCAACAATTTTGTGATAGAATCCTCTAGCTATCCTGAAACTCTCCTAGATGTAGTGTGGCTCTTAAACGTTTTGAACTTCTCAATGCTTCATGAATGACGAAAACCAATGAATATCCAAGAATATGTTTCGTCTTAGTGAAATACTGCATTCAGCCAAAGAATGCATTAGGGCCTGCTAATTATTTCTCTTTTGCTGCAAATTCTTTAAAATCCTTTGAGCAATCAAGAAGATTTTCTTTAAACGTGCCGCAGAGTTTCACTCCACTGTTCGAGCAGTTTTATGCTGCGGTATTTTGTTTTTACAAGTGAGGCGGTACAGGCTTTAAAAAGCCGCCTAAAGTATTAATTGTGTTCATGCGGTCTGTGCTGATGACTGGCCTGCCCCCCTTTGATTAACACTGGGCTCTGGAACCAAAGCTGTTGTCCCAGGTGCTCTGTGTTTGGAAAGCGAACGCTTCCAACACTAAATACTTCACAGAGGAAGTCTCTCACAGGGCCAAGGCTGAGTAGCAACACCACATTGAACCACTTTTTGGTGTGCTTTCGCTTCCTCTACAGTGTTAAACGTTAGGATTTCTGTAATGGTGGTGACAGTATAGCAAGAAACAAGCAAACTCGGGAAAGAAAAAACAGAATTTGGGGTTCCCCAACAACTGGGATTATAAGGCAAGTCAGAACAATTAAGTCTCTTTTCTTTATCAGAGTATCCAAGGGTAGGCGTACTCTCCAGCTCCTCCAGACGTATGTTTGGATCATTGCTTTGTGGCTTTCAACACCCTATTTTAACCTGAATAGTTGTCATCTGAGTGAATGGATATTGGTGGATTAGTGCCATGTTGTTTAGACTGGAATTGTCATGTACATAGTCACAACAGCTGTTGCAGAGTAACAGACCCAAGAGAATAATGGAACATTTCCCCCTGCAACTGCACTATCGCGTTTTGCAGTTTTTATCTTGATTCCCTTTTCAACTTAATAGTTCTCCAAGGCTTTAAATGACCGTAGCTATGGATATCTACCAGTCCTACAGCTCACCATTTCCTTGCGTAGCCCTCCAGCCAGCATACATTTATGAATGTGTAAGATTCTTAACATTGCTGGCAGAAGTCCAGCAGGCCTAATAAGTG
Organism: Mallotus villosus; assembly: GCA_903064625.1. Lineage (NCBI taxonomy): Eukaryota > Metazoa > Chordata > Actinopteri > Osmeriformes > Salangidae > Mallotus > Mallotus villosus. Next base: position 307,701 of record CAEFZP010000796.1, read on the forward strand.
TTATTATTCCTGACTTGGCTTTTGAATGGCGGCCTGGGCCCAAGCCACCCAGTCCGTCTGTGTTCAGTAGGTTCTCTACAGTTCAGCCTGCCTGCCTCCCCTACTCGGATCCTGTTAAACGGTGTTGATTAGAGCAATTGGAGAATTCAGAAATAGAGCAGCTGCTTTGATTTGGCCTGATTGCTGTTGCTGAGGGAAACGGCTAAGAGAGGCATGACTCTGTCAGTAATAGTTTGGCAGATTCCAGATGTTACCCCCCCCCCTCCCTTTTTTTCCCCTTTCACATTCATATTTCTTGATGCACTCATTCAACCATTTAAACCAAGAGAAGAAAGTCCACTTTTAGGATTAATTTCTGATGTTAACTAAACTCCTCCTTTGACCGCCACGGGTTCTGAATGTTAACGACAGAAGAGGCACACAGGCATCAGAACATATAACAATGTTTTTGGACTTCAGATGTATGCTGATAGGACTCTAAACATTTGGCTTCAGATGCAGTGCCTCCATGCATAGCGACCGGGCAGTGAGCAGTAGATTCTCAGTGGGTTAATGTCAGGCCTCAGATTCTCCTAGACTCTTCCTGAGCCGTCTGCACTGGGCAGCACCAAAACTAGCTGAATGCTGCAGCTCCGGCAACATTAGCAGCTGGAATAAATCCATGCTTAGCCCTTTTTTCTTTGCTACTCCCAGGTTCTTGCCTCCCAGGTTCCGTTCATGCCAGAGCAGGACTCAGCCAAGGAGTTTGAGTAACATGAGTTTGAACTAATAATGTTCTGATAATGAACTGATAATGTTCAACATCTAGGTCTGCAGTTTTTCCAAACTGCAAAAAAGTATTTTTTTGTTTTCTTATGTACTGTGTTATCTGAGTTGATGATTGATAGTCTTTCATTAAACTGGTTCAAAAGAAATGGACCAAAGATAAAAGAAAGGTGTGAAATTAAAAAGGAGGTAAATAATGGAGTGGGGATACATTTTCAGAAACAAGAGCCTTTGTCAGAGAAGTCTTGCAAATGAAGGTTTCATCCGAAAGTGAATTCAGCCTCCATAATGATATTGTTGAGGACCACACCATATGTTAAAACATGCTTCCACATGCAGTGCTAATGTTAATTCATAATAAAGTAAGTATAGCTGCATAGGCAAAGAAGCTGTGTACACAAAGCAGGGGGAGCTGATGAAAGAGGGAGCTGTTCTGGCAGTCACTTGGTGAATTGAAACACATTATTTCTCCACTCAAGCCAAACGTACAGTAATGAATGTACATGCATGCTCCTTTTTCCTCTGAGCTGCCCTCCCTTCACCCTCTGCCCGCCTTCTTTGCTGAAACATGAATGACTCGCAAAAGTAGCCCAGGACATTTTTCATAAACTGTTTTCAGTTCTTAGCGCCACTTAATCAGACGTCATACTCCAAAAACACAACAATACTTGGGCTAATTTAATGGCTACTGGATAGTGACAATGTTTAATCAAAATAAGTATATTTTCGGTGCTAACAATGTCATTACAAAAGAACAAAAAACAGGAAATAATCCTAAACATAATTTCTTCATTCCAAAAAGATCAACTGGAGGGAGAGCATGAACGATGCCTAATGCTTTGCTGAAATGATTTGAGGGCAATGTTGCCAATGGTAAACACATAACTGAATTCCACTACTTCCCTTAGGCTTATGTGATGCCGATTTAGATTTATTTGACATATTAACTGTAAATACGTACTTTTTAAAATGTAGTTTACAACCATTGTTCAAGACATGTATTATTAGTTTAGTGTTAGATTAAGTAGCTATTTCTTTGTCCATACTCACACTATGTGTCAAGCACATATTCTGCCTCAGTTGACCTTGTTAGACGTTAAATCAAATCTTCCACTGGTTGTAGTTGGGCAAGGAACTACCAACCAAACTAAAACTATTGTGTCTAGATTTTAGATTTTTGGTGAGATGGTATGATTTAAGTGTAATCGAGTAAACAACAAGAAATAGGTTAGGCTCTCACTTAATGTCTGAATTTAATTTGAAGTCATTACATTTTCAAATAATGGATTTTTAGAAGTAAAAGCATTTTTTGAGAATCTTTAACAAATATATATTTTATTCAAATGTGTAAAAAATGATTGTCTTAAAACACACAAACAGATTTTGTTGATAGCACACAAGTCTAAGTGTGTGTCGACCAGGGTGCAAGAAGGGGAGGGAGGGGCAGGCCACAGGAGGCGGTTCATGGGTAAATGGGGGAAGGTCTGAAAGGGAGTGTGTGTGTGTGTAGAGTGGGAGCGGGGCACATCTGAGAGCAATCGCACTTTGTGACAAAATGCAGACCTAACAGTCTGCTCCGACACTTGTTACCAGCACATAAACACTTGCCTTACTGAGATAGGGGAAGAGGGCTATGGAAGCAGAGTGCTTTGCTGATCTGTCATTTATCAACAGCTAATTAACTGTTAATTTGCCAACCTTTAGGTTCAAGCATGCAGCCAATTTATCACACCCAACAAACCCTCTGTCTGCCGTCCCCCAAGGGGAGGTCCTGTGGCCTGGTAAGACTTACCCTCTCACACTACTACCAACTTCACGTTGCCAAAATGAATCATCTGCTCTCTTTGTTTGCTACACAGTAGACCTTTAAAACTGATGACTTTTTGCAGGGCCAGTTGAAAAGTTATCAAGGTTAAATAAACACAAATAATGTATAATGAAATTGATTTAGGAGATCAGAGAGTTTACTGATAGAATCTTTCCGTCAACAGAATAGTAGATGTTGTGGGGGGTTTTGCTGTGTAAAGCTGACAGCTAGATGTGTTAGTAGAGGTGTGTCTGGCGCTGTGTCTTGGGCTCTGTGCAACACTGTCCCACTCTCCCAACTTTCTGCAGAGCTGATGTTGACAGCAGCAGTCGTTAGCAGGCAGATGGAACTCTCCTGCACGCAAAGGTGACAGCAGCTGTCAGAGCACCAGAGGAAGTGCCCTCATAAAACATTTGTGCTGACAGCTAGAAACTCGGGAAGCAGTCTGACACCACCACATATCTTTGTATTTTGGAGCATCGGGTCAGCTAACGTACCCATCACACCACACGCCTCTCAGACAAACCAGCTGCTCCATTAGTATGAACAAGTGAGAACAAGAATTGATAGCAATCATGATGGGAGTCTGACAACCATAATCAAATCTTTTATGTTTAGTTCAGTTTTTCATACTATGTCAGGGGTCAGAAAATGACATCATTCAGGGAAACCAAGTGTGAAATCCAAAAATTCTTCCTCAACAAAGGCAGAAAGTAATAGAAATAGCAAATGGTAAATTATTCCACTGAAGAAACAAATCATGAAACCTCAGTACAATTGTTCTCAAATCATGCTCCAATTGCACACAATTACAGAGAAACTGAATGGATGTATGGATATCCACCCATAATTAATCATAGATTTACAATAAAACAAATACAAATAACACTTTGCAATTGTGACTACTTGAATTTCCAACTTCTCAGACTAATCACCCCCAGAAGCAAACAGAGAAGGGATTCTGTTTTGCCTGAAGTTATTAGGGAAAGGTATGTCCAGAGATAGCAAAATGAATGTAAGGGTCCCACAGCAATTATACTCACTCAAGCATGGAACTTGAAGCCCAGTGCCAAATTAGGTCGTTTTGCAGCAATTTGACTTCCTCAAGCAAATCTCTGAGGCACATTTGAGAAATGACAGACTGTTTACAAACAGGCTCTGATTGCATGGGAGAGCACCACTAGCCCACCACACACCTGTCAAACAGCCTGATCCTGGTAACATGGTGGAAGACTCAACAGAAGGTTTCCTCTTAGGTGGTGCAAAATGAGATAAGGATTTTGACAGAAAGTGCATGTAAAACATCAATCTTATCATCACTTTAGTGGAACAAAGAAGCAGCCCTTTTAATTAATCTGCATCCATTTTGTTTATGTTAAACATTTCAAAATTCTTTAGGTAGAATTCTAGAGTAACCAAAGATCTCTCAAAGTTGTTATCATATTCCTGTTATTAGGCCTGATGGTAGTAGGTGGTAGATCTGTCTGCACCTCATTTGCTTGCTCTTACATTGCTATTTGATGATTAACGTCTGCATAAGTAATTAATCCTCGTTACATAGAATATTTGTGAAAAATAAAATGAGACCTCTTTTTCCAATTTGGCTAACATATTTATATTAGGATTAAAGTGGGGCATTTAGGACTGGTGAAATACTGCCCCAGTGTGCTTCTCCAGCAGCTGTGTGTCCCCGGGCCAGGCATGGTCAGTCTAATGTGCTCTGATAGTCCCACTAGAGGATTTCCTTACACCAACCCCCGGCCGCCGGCCGCTTGATCAGGCCCAGGCCTCAGTGTACTCATTCATCCCCTGGCCCGAGCACGTGTGTCTGTGTGTGTGGGTCCGTGTGTGAGAGCTTACCTTTGCAGTAATGACAGCCCACTGAAAGGAGACCTGTGGTGAGGCTGGGCCAGCCAGATCTTTTCAAGATGCCTGCAATCAGGCGCTCAGGACCGTGTCATTGCTTTGCCCTCCACACTCACACACCAGTTCAAACCCACAGATGAGCTGGGTTTCCTCACCAGAGACTAACAGCACTGGGGAAGGGGGGCTTTTATGTTTGTCACAGAAGTAATGTTGGGAGGAATTATTATCTGCTTAAAATTACTGTTTTGTGTTATGTTCACATTCTTGCTTGTCAGTGGTAATTACGAATTCCAATAACAAAAAGCTGAACATTAGCATTTTAAGATTTTTTTTAAATACAACTGTTGTCAGATTTGCCACAATCTTTAAAAACATTTGAATCTTGTTGACATGACATCCATTTCATGTAGATAATCTGTGGAGGGTTAAGTGTTAAAACATATCTTTAGGATTTTTTAAAAATAATTTAGAGTGAAATGTTTTAAATAGCTGTTAGAATGACTATAAAAGGAGAAATCCAAAATGTTTGTGCCAGAGGCTGGAAAAACAGTATTCAGTCAAAGCACTTTAATTTTAATTATTCTGGTTTCCTTTGCAGTCTGGTGCCCACGCTTTGAAACCAAAGAAACAAAAAATAAACACAGTTTCTAGAAAAGAAAACACTTTTGTCCGCCTTCTGCACAGAGCCCGCACAGCCAGAGTTTCCTCTTGTTGCACCAAGGGCAGGTTTGCAGTGAGAGGTGAGGTGTTGCATGGATAGCCAGACCTGGCCAGTGTATTAGTACTACCTGGTCCGTGTCTGGACACTGTGCAGGCCAGTCTGCAGTCCAGCCACTCAGCTGCCCTCTCACTATTATCACAGCTGTAAGTATGCCAGCCATAGAAATTTGTCTGCAATTCACCTGAATTGGAAAGGCTAACCCAGACCACTACGCTAGCTCTCGTGCAGCGCACCATAATGGTTTGTTTATTTTCAAGGTTTTGCTTTTAGCAAATCATTCCTTATCTGTCATTTGCTTATTGTCCCATTGGGTAGCTCCAGAGAAAACCACCACATGGCCCTATAATTGGAAAGTTCCCTCTGCACACTTAACAAAACAGTCTAACTCTGAGCAGGTAACAAATCTTTGCAAGTGCACACATTCTCTGTTATTTTCACTTTAGTTGATCTTTTCTAGCACCTGGTTTGGATGGACCAAGAAAGGGCACCACAGTCAGAGGAAATAACAGATCCAGAAGGGAAAACTGTTTCAAAATAGCCCCTGATTTCAAGGAGCTTCTCAATGTTAGCGTGATGCTGTATGCTTTGTTGTACCAACTCAGATAGCTCTGTCATTAAGAAGAAGTTATGCTGTTTGACAGATGACATATAAGTTATCCCACTAAGAGTGTATTCTTTCTGTAAATATCATTGCATTTGTGTGTCACAACAAGTAAGAAATTGTTTCCTTTCCATATTTACTTTTTCATGTCAACCAAGAATTGAGTTTTCATCAACAACTCTAAACAATGCAATCCAAAGGATGCATTGTTTGTACCCATGCAGTGGGATGAAGATGCGAATTGACAAAATCAAGTGTTGTTTGCATGAGATAACAAAAGGCCCTATTGTTTAAATGTGTTGCTGGCGGTGCCGTTGTGACCCGGTATGCATAAATAACCAACCATACTTTTCAATAGATCAACAAAAAATTCAAAATTGACACAGTTTAAAATGTTTCCACAGGGAAAATGTATTCGAACAAAAAAGCATTTTGAGGAGAGCTTAGTATAAACGACACAACAGCACTGTTCCCAGGAGTGCTAACTGTGTGTTACGGTCCTGCAGATGTCTTTACCGTTCCTCTCCTTTGAGAAGTGGTCAAAGAGGGAAGTGGAGTGGTCTCTTTGTTCTGGAGTTGAGGGTTCTCAAAGAGACTGAGACCCAGGCAGCTTTACCTCTCTAAATCAGCCTGTCACACACCACTGGTTCTCTGTCAGAGCCCTATCTGCTACCACTTACTCAGAAATGCAACAAATTTTGTTATAATTACTTAAATTTACCATGCTTGTAAATACTTGTGCTCTGACAGTTCATTTATTTTGTTTGATTGCTGCAGACTATTTATAGATGAGAGCCGCGTGAAGGCCTGGCAAACAGATTCCGTGTGTCATCCATATTCCACACAAAGACAAAAGGGGCAAGGATGATTATCCCCTGGTTTTACACTGTTTATTTACTCCTTTCACAGAGGCCATTGAGAACATTGCCATAATTGACATGCACTCAAGCTTAGCCCAAGTAAAGATATTTCCTAGAATATGCATGGGTCAAGGAGTGCCCAACAGCAAAAATGTAAATTACTCCAAATACAATACTTTTTTGTTGAATGATAGGCATGTATAGTTTCCTTTGCAAGTAGGTGTTTAATGTCTACTGAGAACAGTGTAAAACAGTGTAAAGTCTACTTCCTGTAAGAAGTAGACTGTTATGCCAAGACAATTTGTGAGAAAACTATGACACAGGTTTATGGTGAATCTTAGACTGTGTGTGTAGTCCCACAATTTCCCCAGATTCTGCTGAAGTCCAAAGAGAGTAATCAGTCTACTTAGTTGACCTACACCAGATGCTCACAGGGCTCGCCTGTTGTTTTCCTCCACCACTTATCAAGTGTTTGACCACTGCAGACAATAATTGAATACTCATCCCTCACCTCTCTGCGATAGTATCTGTACAATAACACACGGGTAGCAATGCTACTCTTCTCAGTCCCCAGAGCGCCTGCTGAGACTGTCACGCACCATTTCAGATCAACAAACGCCCGGGGGTGTTTTCATGATGAGAGGTCTGATAGTGTGGGTGGGATGAACCATGCTTGGTGAGCACAGTCACACAGTAACACAGACTCTATATGACAATTGTATGACTAAAACCACAATAGCCTCAATGTATTGTGTGTCGACTATTACTGTACTCTCTTCCTGTGGCAAGTCAAGTTAATTTTATTATTAATTACCTTCAAAATGTGTGACAAATTGTATGTGGTGTTATTCCTTTCAGCACTAAAATCTTCCCGCCTGTATAATTGTATCTGTAAATTAGCTGCCTGTTACAGTACTGTGGCTGGTAAAAAATAGTTTTTCACTTGTAGAAATTTGGCAGACAGGGTGTAAAAATTGAAATGCGAAGATGATCAATGATAAAACAATTTATACAAATGATTACACAACGAAACCGTTTTTAGGTAATATTTTTGTAAATACAGCAACTATGATTTATTTTCACTCCAGTTTGGCATGTGCAGAGGCTGCATGCAATAACAGTTGGTTGAATGGCCCTTTTACATGCTATGCTTACAACTCCCACATATTAGGGACAGAATTATCTTGTTTTATACCAGAATGTCTCTCAGATAAATGTGCAACATAAGAGCCGAACTTAGCTGGGTTAAAGGAAAGCATTACAGCCGGCAGGCATGTGACCACATAATTTCAACAGGAGAGGCCTAAGCTTCCTCTGTTTGCTGTCATTATGCCATCGGTAAGCCACATTAAGGCCCAACCATCCTGAGGAGATTGGAGAACTCCTCGCTGCAGGGCCTGATTGGCTATTATCTAAATGAATCAATGTTCAATATCAGAGCTTTTGACTACATAACTACCCTGTTAATATTCAGAGGAAGTGCTCGAGGTCAGGGTGCTCTCAGCCGCTTGACCCAGGGGTCACAGGAACCTGAGCCCAGGGGTGGCACATGGCAATGAATGAGCCCTAATGATTTAGATGGTATCTGTTACAAAGCCAAGAGAAAGGCAATCTTACTGGGCAATCTGGCGGTGGAGAAAAGGCAGAGAGCGTACCTTTCAAAAAGAAACCCACTTGATTTAGAGGAAGGTGATCCTCTCTCAGCAATGCAGCACATCAACGAGATACGAATATTTGGACAAATGACAACAATTTTACCACAGATGAGCACTTGGGTTCCAGATATATGTTGGTAAATAGAAATTATAGAGGCAATTGTGTCCTGGATTTAATCCACTAAATATGGCAGATTATTTTGTTATTTGTTTATTTACATGGTGCTTAAGTGTATTTTGCGCCGTGTTAAAGTTCCCTGGTCTTGTACAATCCAATTGTTTGACTGATGGTTGTCATAGAATCTCCCAGGAGGTTTAGGTGAGCTTTTGCTTCCATTATTCAAAAAATGAACCATTTGTACTGTGATCTAATACATTTGCTGATGGGTGGCATGGTGGTGAATCTCCCTAAAACACTCAGTTAAACATGGGGCAAACAATACATTTTAGATCATATATTACTGCATGTTAACAAAGGAAGGATTTTTAATTTCACATTTAATCTGACCATGATGATAATCATAATCATCATGTTAAATATTTTTCGTTGAGTATAAAGTATGTGCCCTTGTCTTCAGGGTCCAATTCTGCAGTTACTGCAAAAAAGTGCCAAGGAAACAGATGTTTGCGTTTTTGAATTGCAAATCTAAATATGTTGCATCTGTTGCTTGATCCTGTTTTCTAAATATCTAGCATGTTGTGAAGATCATTGGTGTTTATCTTGGTAAGATTTGATCCAACCTCAGTTTAAAACACTTCACTCTATCACTTTTACATAGGTCAGAAAGAGTTCAACCTCATGGTAGGAAAAGTCTGTTGTTAAAATGATTCATTTTCTATTCTTTGTTGTGTCACTGTGTTATCAAAACACTGTTGAAAAGTGTATACTCTATTTTTGCATAAAAAGTGGATTTTAGCTCTTCAATTGGCTGAAGCCAGAACACACTGAGTGGTGAGTAACGTGGCTGAAGCCTGGAGAGTTTGATAATATTCTCCATTTAGGCTTTCTCCTGTCACGGCAGTTGTTTCCTTGAAGGACAGCCAAAATGAGGGGTAAAGTGTAATTTTCCAATATCAAGTTTGTCAAAGGTTTAACAAATATGCCACCAAATAGAGGTATTTATATGCCATAAAATAGTGTCACTGTGTTTGGCAAAAGACAAACCTAGTTTAGATCTTCTCCGACACCAGTACTGCCCCAAAATACTCCTGTTCGCTGAGGACAGTAATCCATGCAGACAGGATGAGCTCTGAACAACCCTGTAGACTCCTACAGAAAACAGAAACCTCTTTCTCACTGTTTTCATCACTAGCACAAACAGGGGAACTCCAAACTCATTAATAGATGATCACTGCTTGGAAGGCACATCTTGGTTATGAGTCTATCTTTACTAATCTGTTCACAGTAGAATTAGAATGTAATATCACTGGTGACAGCCTTGAACTCTGAAGAATGTATTGAATAAAAGGCCGGACACCAACAAAGTAATGGAAAAAAGAGCCCTCTAGCAGCAGTGATGCTTGCATTGTTGAATGGCCACACAAAGGCAATGTCTAACCTGACATTCCACTGTAATTAAGACATCTCTCACATGACCACAGGGGATTCACATGAAGCACCAGGTTTTCAAAGCAATGGAAGCTACACACATCTGTGATCACTATTCAGCACACAGTGACCATGAATGCAGTTTAACTATAACACTCAGCAGGCAGTTGCTTTAATGTATTGACGTTTAAATTGTGATCCCACTTGCCCCCTCAAGGGGACAAGCACAATTCAGCAGAAGTAACCATTGATTGAATAGTTGTGTTGTCGTAGTATAAAGGTGTACAATCTGAAGACCAAGCAACTAAATGTCCATTGTCTTAATTTTTTTTTGTATATATGTAAATGTGAATAAGGTCATAAAAAACAACAGTGTATTGATTTAACAGTATATTGATGGCTAAGAAATATTCAGTGAACGTAAATATAAATATGGATATTAATACATTGGATATTAACAAAAGGTAAGGGGTATCATTGAAAACACCTACATAAAAACGGGATATGTTGTGCACTATCCAGGTCATTTGTCATTTACAATATACTGTGTAATTAACAATGATGTAGGCTTGTCAATTTGGTTTTTTGTATCAATATAATTCAACCTAAATAAATGTAACATCACATCCCTGTTTTCTATACACATGCTTATTATTTGTACATCTTGGTCAAAATGTGAAGTTCAAGTTCAAGTTCATAAACCAGTTTTTCTTTCATGTTGAGTACCAAGACCTTAGGATCACAAATGATGTGATTGTTTCATTTAGTGACACTGAAACACTTCAAGACTTGTGTTAACAATTAAGTAACAATAACAACTCACTTTGACACTAACCAGAGTGAAGAGGGTCTGAGGCTTTATGCACTAGTGACTTGAGGTTCAAAATCTCAATATCATGAAAAGTAAAATGGCACTTGATTAAAACACAATATGACAACAAAAAGTCTGTCAAAAAATAAATGACTTTCATAACTTAGATGTTCCTACCAAAGGATATATTTCCTCTACCAAAGGATATATTTCCTCTTTATCAGCCAAAGGCCATTTTCCTGAAGGGATGCATTTTGCCATTAATAACTGTTTAACTATTTAACTGTCATGAATGTTTACTAAAAAACTAAAACTTGAAAGCAAACAAAAAGATTGAGATATATTGCTGTTATGTCAGATATTAATTATTTCTAAGCATGAGAAAAAGTATTTGTTTCAGAAAGTTTCAGAAATGTGACCTAAGAATAACTCCAACTCTCATGAGATAACCGAGATCTTTATTCCCACGCACATATAACTTAGCACATATAAACAGCAAATTGCTTCTAATATGAATTCCTTGCATATAATCTGAGAAGATAGTCTTTTTTTATCTCCATCTAGTGGTGCATACTTGCTATTGCCTCATGTCTGCCAGCACGTTCTGAGGCTATAGCCTCAAATACATTGTATTTTGTATGACGGGGAAAACGCAATTGTCGAACCATATGTGTTATCTTCTTCAAAAGAGTGAGGCCATTTCCCAATAGTCAATATTTACATCACCTCAATGCACTGAATTTGTATCTTGTACAAAATAATTTTGCATCACAACAAATCTGGTAAATCTAAGACAATGTAAATATATGAATGGATCACTGCTATTTCATAATCCCTCTAATACTGGTTAATGGTGTTGACCTTGACTTGGGTTTAATTAATGACTTTCCTGGTCTATGTTAGGTGTTAGGCCTCAGGCCAGGGCTAAAACAGTTATGTGGTTGAACCTTGGCATAAAAAAAGTGAAAGGCATTTCTGAAATCCCTATAGACATTTTGATTGTATGGTGGGAATTGTAGACAAAGGCCAGGGTAACATTTAGCAGAACAGTAGCAGTAATTACTACAGAATACCACATAATTAAGATGTCCCAATAGCAATAGCACAGAATACATAACAAAATGATTTTCAAAGAAAACTGTAAACTGTTTCAAGCAAGGTTGATGATCAACAAAAATGTCATCTTAGTTTTAAGTCTTGCTTAAAAGATGATGCCATATTCTATAACAGAAGGATCTGAAAACATTAAACAGATTTAGCTTAAGAGGGCTGTTAGTCCATTAAGTACTGTATTGTATGCAATAACAAGGGAAGACGGCTACAACAGGTATAATTCACTGCCCTGGCACAGTGGACGCATTTAATAGGTTGGACATACAAAAATAAACCACAACAAAGCAACACACTTATTGTACAAATAAAACCTGAACTTGTTCCATTGACAAAGTTTGATCTGAGTGTATTTCCTTGCAATGTGGATACATGATTTACATCTGTGACTAAAACACGGCTATTGATTAGCACATACAAACCTGTTAAAAATGTACATACTTTCAACCAAAAGAAAATGGCTTGATGGATGTTAAACATAGCTGCTTAATAATAATGAAAATAATAATTATAATAATAGAGACAATAACAATGACATCCATAATAATAGTATGCAACATCTTGTCTGCTGATGATGATAACATTGACAAAGTGAAAACAAAAAGGATCCAATGTTTTACAGAGTAGTGATGCCCGAAAAGATCAAAACGAACTGGTTCTTGCTTGGGGGGATTTTACAGGCAGATGAACTATTCAAAAACATAATTCTTAAGAATTGTACAAGTATAAAAAGCTACAAACATTAATAAATTACATCACTGACACAGAAAACACTTCACAAGGTGCTAGTAAAATAATTTTGAACTAGGACTTGAACAAGAGGCTGGTCATAGAAACTTTGTTTAGCTTTTTTTCTTTTTGTATTTTTTCTCTCTCCAAAGCTTCCTCTCTTATTCCCAAAAAAATCACAATACAGTTAGCTTTGTATGTAAGGCCATATGACAATGTTATTTCTTCAGTTGTTTTCCAGGCAACACCTCAGTCAAAAAATAAAATAAAAATAATGTTGACTATCATGTCTCGAATAAAATGTAACATAATGGCTATTTCTATTTATTCATATACATTATATTTGTTTATAATTAGCAAAAAACTAGTAAAAATGTATAATGTGGTATGAAGGGAAAAAGATACAAAAAATGAATCATTTAAAAGGCTTTGTACAAGCTACATTCTACATACTGTACTGTGAAGCAATATTTATGCATATTTCAGTCTAAGTTTATGGTGATGCCTGTGAAACAAAAGAAGATAGAAAGTATCCCCATGTAGCCATAGCAACTAAAATGGATGAGGCTTATCATCAGGTCTTTAGGTCCCATTTAGTGTTAATCTTTTTAAAGTCCTATAAGTATGTGAGAAAGAAAGAAACAGTCATTTACTAGCAGTCTCCTACATGTTATACTTGGGAATATCAATGCGTAAACACAAATAACTGTGATCAAATGTGAAAAATAATCCTATGTATTAGGTTTATTTATATTCCACTGTGATACTCTAGGAAATGTCATTTTCAAAAACAAAATTCGCTGTTCGATCAAAGTTTCTTATAACAGCAGTATTACCTTTAGAATTTTACAAAGAATTTAGTTGTAAACTGTCTTTGCCCCGATTACTGATATGTTTGTTTTGATAAATAAAAGTAAAACTTTAAATACAAAGACTGCATATTTTAGCATTCGGGTTCTACCTCAAAGAAGAGCTCTAATAAACAATAAAACTAAGTGAAAAGTTTATTGTAACCGTCATAACATCCTAACATTTTACTTTACTCAGGTAATAACTTCATTTTTTGTGCTTAATAGTTGTTCCATAAGTGCCTTTTTGGCTTTCCTTTCCTATCTATCACATGACACACCATTACATCAATAAATATCACTGATAGTGCTTAGCAAACAAAGTAAATAATAAAAAGTTCCAGGAAGTTAATGCTTAAATTAAAGCCTTAAACTGGGGACGATAAAGGGAGAATTTAAGATGACTGGCCCAGTAGTGTTGCTAAAACATTCAAGCATTTTTCTGCTCTTTCCCTCTATTGGGAGGCAATGATAAGCCACATCCAAATTGTAGGAATGAATTTCCTAAAATAACTGTAAATCCCCCAAACCAAACCTCTATGCGGACATGCAACTGAATACATGCAAGGGATACTTTCAGAATCTTGGAATGACTGCAATGTACTTCTATTTCACATGTAGCAACCCCTGATAAACAGCTGTAGTAAAATGACACGTTTTCTCTTAAAAAATATTTATAGCAGGTATTCTGTACACTTTAATATCTGAAAGTTATAAAGAATAAGTAGAGGCAAAAACCTATTTGAATGATGTTCTTCTTAGAAATTGAAAAATGTGTGACTTGTTTCGTCCTCCCTTGTGTTTCCGTAATTTTCGCTGTTGGCTTTGATCAGTGAGGAAGAGGAATGGGAGGAGGAAGAGGGGGGTGGGGCAAGATAGGGCCAGTACATGAGCCCAAAACATTAGGAGTATATCCCAGTCCTACACAGTTTGTGTTACAGAAGGAGCTTCCCATTCCGATGGATCTTTAAGATCTTTCCAAGTCTCTGTTTGGCCGTTGCCATGCCTTTCTTTAGCCTCTTTGCTGTATGAGAGGGTCAACAATAAAGGGTTAAGGACATATAAGCAGAACTGATTGAGTGGGTTGATTATAGATTATTTTGCATGATTATGAATTATTATTGAATAAATGCCTTATTATGGCCACCAGTGAGGATCCAACATGTCTAAGTTCACAGTAAATAACCGTTAAACTCGTAGTTGGGTACTTATTAGCAATATTTAAGAAACATATTCCTGTTGAAGAATTTACTTGAAAACCATGAAATGTAACTGCGTTTCTGCCAGAGAGAAGACGAGATCCAGATCTTACTGACCTTTAGCCTCGGCTGAGACCCCACGATCTCCTCCTTTTGTTGTGGAGTTCTGGGATGACGTAGAGGGCCGTCTCTGGTTGAGGAAGACTCCTGGAGCCATGGGCTGGGGACCCCCAGGTGGTGTTTTTCCTGTTCCAGTGCTGTACTCATGATCTACCAGGCTGTCTTGAGAGTCCAGGGTGGGCTCTGGGGAACTGCTGTCCTGAGAGATGTTCTGGGGCTCCTCGATCACTAGTGTCTTTTTTTTGGTGGTCTTCTTCTTCTTCTTGGTCTTCTGCTGCTCCTCCTGATCAATAGATTGGGTTGAGTCTCAGCAACTTACTGTCTCCATGACAAACTAAGGCAACCTTTACATTTAGTGTTAAGTGCTTTGTTAAAGCGAGAGTGAGAAAATGATATATACATTTGATATGCATAATACCCCTTTTCCACCAACACATTTTGGGTGCCGGTTCAGAGCCGGTGCTTAATCGCGAACCAGTTTTTTCTCTTTCGACAGACGGAGAACCGGAAAAGTGGTTTGTAAGTGGTTCGTACGTGGTTCTGAAATAGCACCACTTCGGAGCTGGGCTAGATTGGGAACCAAGTAAGAACCGCTTGGGGCGGGGTTACCGTGACCAACAAGACGAACAGAATCCTTTGACCGCCATTGCTCTAAGTTTTTACAATTTATATTTCAGCTAAACGGTACTTGTAAATCAGCATCTGAATTAAAATGTAACGAGAAGTGGACATTGTAGTTGCTGAAAATGAGCTTATTTTAAAATAAGCACATTTAAACTGCTAATTTGTCAATTTGCTCCAACTTTTCGATAACCTAGCTAGCATCGCAGTGCAGACACTAGTTGCTGCATTTTATCATAATCCTATCAAATGAGTGAAATTACAAACACAAATGTTATGAGCTATTGAGCCTATATTTAACACAAATGTAATACACAAGCGTTTATAAACTGTTGCGCTGATAATGCCAGTGTTGTCATACTGCTGCGAGTCCAGGGTATTGCGCAATAACCAAGAAAACACGCATCTCAACCTCGTGTTCATAGCGTTCTTTGGATTGATAAACAGCCTTTAGATGGGCTCTGCCGCGCCAGCGTTGCTGGGAAGATGAGACGTATACAGTGACGTAATGACGTGGCTCTGTGGTGGCTCTCTAGCCCGTGGAAAAGCAAACCGGTTCTTAGAAGGCTCGCAAATTGAACCAGCTCCGAACCGGCTCTATCACCAGGACTAGCTCCCGGTTCACTTTGGTGGAGGTAAGGGTAGTTATAGTGAGATGTAAGCCAACCAACCTGATGGGAGAGTTTGGCTGCAGCAGCTGCGAGTCCAGTTTCTATGGAGGCCACTCGTGCTCCCTCCCGAGCGGGCCTCTCCTGTCTGGGGACTGAGGGACCTACACGCGCTGCAACCATCCACACAGTCAAATAAATATCTATTCAAAATAAAGTTCAGAACGCATGCCGATATTACAATAATACAAACCTCTACGGTCCACATTACTGTACCTGTTGGACTGTAAGGAGTGTCATCGGAACTTTTCCTTTTCTTTGACCTGGATTTAAATACAGGATTGTCCTCTTCAGACTCCAGAGAAGGGTAAACTAAAATGAACAATTAATCTAGTTAGTTGGTAAAAGCATATATGCGACAATACCCCACAATATCATTCCCCATTGTAAAATCTCTGCCCAAGAAACAAGATGACACACCAAAATTAGGCATGAAGACATTCCCGTCTGAAAAATGATGTCACTCTGGAAAGTTCAATACAGCAATATGTGTCACATGATGTGTGCATTCCTTTTGCATTTGACTGTTTTCTTGCAGGAATAAGAGCCTATTCAACAGCTGTTAGACATCTGTTGACTGCCCCCTCTCTCTCTGCTTGCACCTTGCCAATTTTGAACACAACCATTTAAGTGCATGCACTACATTTTCCGATAATTAAATGATCAGGATAAAAAAGTTGTGTTTACAGAAGTGCCTGACTGATTTGATAAAATGCAAGCCTGGTGGTGTGATTCAAGAATGGGAATGTTTTATACCACTAATGACTCATTAGATTTTCCCTTCAAAAAAACATTTAAAACAACAATTCTAAACTTGTGTTAATGGGATATTAACAGACTGGGAGGGTCAATCCTGCTGTTTTTGGACTGAGTTCACAAGGAGCTCATTTCAGGGAAAAATACCAAATTGGAGTAACACTAAAGGGTGGGTTTGGAAAGGACGTACAAAAAGTAAACACAAACCCTATCATCTTCTCCTAATGAAAACTTCCTGGTTAAATTTAGAATGAAGGGACCACATGTTTATATAACAGAGGTCAATTTGTTTTTAAAGACACCTGTTAACAGCAATAGGAAAAAGGCATATACATCTTATAGGTATAATCACTTTTTTAGCACACTTAAAACTCAATTTTCGTTTTTAAAGGAATCTGTAAAATAGGCAGGACAATCATTGTTTAAAGGAGACATCTGTCATTTTTCAAAATGTAGTAGAAAGCTTTACACATGAATTCAAACAGGATGGTTTGGTTTTACCATAATCAGAGTCCTTGAAGCATGCATCCATGTGATCCTGATCATCGTCAAACTCCATACTGTCAATACTGCTGCTCTTTCGGGTTTTCTTCGGGAGACGTTTGTTTGGCCGCTTGCTGTTATTGCCGCCACCGCCGTTGGTTCCTGTGGCCTTCTTGCCAGTCTGTGCGCTGTGAGAGTTGTTCTTTGACTGGCTATTGTTCTTGGACTGGCTGTTGCTCCAGGTCTGTTGCATGCTGTCTGAAGATGACAGGTTTGCCATGGACAACATGCCCTGAATGGCTTCCTGTGTGCTGGGGGATGCAGGTGGCTGACTGTAAGTACGTCAATAAGAAATACACAATACACAGACATTACACATCAGTCAATTAGCCAATGGGAATGAAGATAGATCGAAAGAGGAAAGTAAGGAGTGAGTTTAACGATAGGCTTTTCCATTAACGTTAACAAATCATTATTAACCAAGTTAATAATGCATTGTAAGGGCATATCTTTATTTTACCAAGCTGAAGCGAAAATAATCTCTATGGACTGTCCATTTAGGAAAGCTGCCATAAAAACGAAACCAAATTGTCCTGATTAACACCTATTAAGTCATTAACCGGTAATTTGAAACAATGTGAAAAGTGCCTATTTAATATAGTTTTAATTGGCCATGGTCATTTCCTTTCCCTACAATCCTTAAGATATATGTATGTGAATAGTTCCCTTTTCAAAGCAGGAAAATAATTTGAGAAATGTACATTTAAGTAATCTTTTCTTTTTCTCTTTCGTTGCTCATTTGTAGCTTTCATTGTGGTGGTAATAGACCATCAAGAGCTTACCAAAACAGCAAGAAGCAAAGCGAGGAGCAGAGCCTGAGGCCAGACTGCTTTTGACAAATGAGTGAAGGGGGATCAAACAAAACTGATAAAAAAATCAAGAGTTGATGTAGTCTATGGGTAAGACCTTTGTTAACAAGTTGGAGTTTTGGTGTTTTCAGAAATGGTCAAGAGTCTTTAAAGAGACAACCCTATTTGTTGTATTTTAAAATGAATTGTATTTGACTGCCAATGATCCATCCCATCAACCTTAGTAACCAGAAGAACCAACCTTGCACAGTGTATGTATACTGTACTGTGTGTTCTAAGACTGTTTACATTACCATCAAATGGATTTTCAGAGCATGTTACGTCAAAGCTTTATTACCATACCTGTTTGCACTGACGTCGATCCCACCCACTTGTTTGCTTGCCTGTAACAGGTCAAGAATTCCTGCTGCACTGCCACCCTTCTTTTTGACCTTGGAGTTCCGACCTTTGACCTCTGGTTTTGCATCTGTGTCTATATGAAGGGACTCTTCATCTGAAGAGTCAGCATTCTAAATAAGCAAGAGTACAATGAAACCACACACATCGTCAGCTGGACATACTTTCAATAAAGTAAGCAACATGATATCGATACACTGTAATTTTCCACGTTAACACATATTTCTGAACTGACACTAGATTTTGTCTTGGTTAAGTGGGGAGTTAAGAGCATGCTGAAAATAGGCAATGAAACAGTATACCAAGGTCATTATATGGCTTCTTATGAACTCCGTTAGCAACCATATGGACATCTGGTGTAATTCTGCTTCTCACTCTTACTTGATTCACACCGCAACTATTGCCCTAATCAGTTTGTGGTGTTCCTTGGCCCAATCCTGGAGCTTTCTCCTTTTGATTCACACTATGTTGTTTTAAGTGGGAACATTATGGGACAATTGCAGCACACTCCCAGTATGCAGTTCTAAGGGCAGAGCTTTTGCATTTGCGATAGACTGTTTTTAATGCAATCATAGGGAATTCATTATGGACCTCATGGAATAATATTGTTAAAAGTTTTTGTCCAACATTTCTTATAATCTGTCATTTGGTTTTTGCAGACAAGAAAATGAAAGTATCACATTGTAATTACAGCAATCTGTTATGGGTGTTAGCTTTCCAAGACAGAAAGACAGAAAAGAGGCTAACTTCAATTTGATCTATAGTTTTCAAAAAAACTATTTTAAATCAGTACTGTGCTGTAAATACCTTTTGAATTGAAGGTTGGAGCTTCGTTTTTTTGGCCGGCTGAATGGGTTCTTTGATGTTTGACAAAACTGTGAGAAATTGGACAGTGAAAATCAATCACAAGAAGTGACAATTAGAATCCAATCATAATTCTTCATCAAAACAACTACAATTTAGCCACTGCTTAAGCAGAGGTCACATGTAACCCCAATTTCCCCATTGTGGGGCGAATAAAGGTATATCGTAACCAATACTGATATTTTCAAAAAATGCAATATGTTTAAATTGTTTACAGAACTCACAGGATATGTCTCTCTTGACAGCGTTTTTTTTCCTCCTTATGGGGAACTCATCTATCTTCAGCTCTCCTTCGTCTGAGACATATTCATACTCGTCTCTCACCGGCTTGGCTTTGTCTTCTTTTAAGTTTTGTAAGGATCCAAAAACACTTGAGTTGGTCTGGGGTTTTAGTGTCTTAGACCTGAAAACAAAAGGGACATGATAACAGGCCTGCTCTATATATACGTTGAAATAACAGACACAAAACAATGAGACGCTAAACATCATCATGACATTATTTTCACACAGGTAAAACTTTATCCATACATACCCGAGTAATTTCTTGTGAGACATGGTAAAAGCAAACTTGTCTTTGTTGCCAGACAGTAGTGTTCTTTCAAATTTGTGCTCTTCTTCCATCTTTAACAGGGAATCTGGTTTACTGTTCTGTAAAATCATTGCAAACATTGCTTGAAATAGGTAGACCACAATAGCATCTTACAAATTGGTAGATATGAATTCAATAAATGGACAATGTATTAAAGTGAATTGTGCATTTGGTTTGTCAACTCTGGACTAGCATTTAATTGCTTTTCACACTAAAGAGGAACTATAAACCTTCACCAAAGTCAACTATGATCGAAAACTGATAGATTGAAGATGTGGTCTGTGATGGCCTTGGTAAATATAAGAAAATCCATCCCATCTGCAAATGTTTGGCCTGATGCTAAGGAACACTTGGATCAAGATCCTTGGAGTGACTACAAACATTCCAAAGCAGTTTGGCATTGAATTTTCCATGAAACTAAAGCCTTTTAATGTCTTCCGTTCAAGAAAATTAAGCTTTCCTACAAAACTATTTCATGTTTTTCAGTAATAATGACAGAACAACATTCCTTTTGAAGAAAAAGGGCATATGTAAATACTTAGGTGAAATTTGGATATGACACAGTGTAATTCCATTAGATAAACTTTGGAAGGAAAAAATGTTCTCGAGGAGCTTTGATGAGCACCAGGCCCCAAATAGTGACTGAAGCCACAGTGCTATGTTATGCTGATTGCTTTGATGTGAAGTGTGTGAATCCCTTCTGGATGAGCCAACTCCTAAAGCATCGCTAGTAGCATTTCATTTGAAAGAACATTTAACATGTTACGGATAATTGACCTGCTTACTTAAGTATCAGATCTTAAAATATTTCAACTATGCTGACAATGTGCTCTAATCTGGAATGCCTGTCCTGTGACTTACCTTGTATTTCCATTTGGCTTCAGTTTTGTTCTTGTTCTGTTCCCGAATTTCAAACTTATCCAAATTATTCTGCTTAGATGTTTCCTTCTCTGACATGCTTAAAACGTTTTTAGCAGCCTAAAAGTAAAACAACAATCTCTTGTTACATGTAATTGCTCATTTCATATGCATTTTCTTGCAATTCGTGACACATTAATGGTAGAGGAAGGCTATTCACAGTTGTATGGGTTTACTTACCTTCCCCTTCTTTGGCTGGTCCATCTTGCTCAGGATGTCCTTAGCATGAGATTCGAGAGCAGCAAAGCTGGAGGGCTTTGGTGGGGGAGTGATCTCCTTAGCTTTCTTTCCTTTCTTCTTTCCTCCTTCCTTCACTTTGGGTACCTTGGGGGGCTTGGGAGCCTTAGACATCTTGGGGGGCTTGGGCGGCTTTGGGGGTTTCGGTGGTTTGGGAGTTTGGAGGCTTTCTTCCTGGTTGGTTTCTCCATGGGGGGTGAGGGAACGTGAGCTGGAGAAACAGGTTCCTCAGGCTCAGAGTGGGCTGAAGGAGGCTCCTCCACAGGCACCTTGGCGCTAGGCTCACTCTTGATGGCTTTTGTTGCATTCTAAAGAGAAGATGATATATAGGGATGTTCAAAGTGGATGATACCATGAGGAATTGTTCTTCTACTCCATGTTTATCAACGGTATGACAATACCTGGTTGGAAAATCATGTTGAGTAACCCTATGGATGCAGGCCAACACCGTACTGTAATGTAACACACTATGGTATATGTCTCACAATAGAACACTGAAAAGTGACCACACCTCTGAAATTCTGATCTCTTTGGCAAGATCCTTTATGAGCTGTGTGGGCTTCATATTCTCTGGAAGCTCATCCTCGTGTTCCAAAAGAGCCTGTGGTCGGGACATTTTTTTTAAGCATATTATTACAACAACATTTTTTTTAAAATAAATTCAGTTAAGTAAAAAACGTTTAGTGACATAAAATCTATAGCCCAAACAATTCCAACTCAACTGTCACAGAAAAGAAAACAAATGAATTGTATATTGACTTGCCAGCTGACTCCATAGCACCACTTGTGTCCAAGCTCAAAGAGGACTATGTAAATGCAGTGTTAACTACAACAGAGGTAGACTGAACACCCCATTTTTATGGTACTGATTATAAAATTCAGGAGCGGTTAGTCGACAGTTGGGTGGGTGTGTTTGGGTCTTAAGAAGTTGCAATGCAGCAGGTACGCTTACCTGTTTTTTTGTCCAAGCTCTGAAGGCTCCGTTAATGATTTTGGCACCATGTACCAGGTATGGAGCTGGTTGTTTGTTTGCCTTGTGTAAACCTGAAGAAATAGAATGAGGAAGCATGAAGCACACACCTCATGTTCACGACAATAGTAAGGAATAACATATTTGGCACTGGAGCATGGGAAGGAGTCATACATGCCCTATCAATGGAACAGTAAAACTGTCATGAAAACAGTTTGTTGTTCTCCTCCCCCTTTGGAAGTTGATGATTTCAAGAATAAAGACCGAAACAACCGCCAGCATCGTACCTCACTGTTAATACCCACTTAGGACACCCAAAAGTATTTTTATTAAGCTGTTTCAACTTCGACTGACTACTGATTGGCTGGACTGCATTCACACCCACTATACATCCCACAGTGTACTTAAAAGGTACAATCAAGACAACTTCAACAGACAACAATGTGAGCTAAGGAATGCCTTGAATTACCATAACATTCATAACATAATGCAGTCTTAAACTGTAGGCTGGTTGTGTGCACAGAATTGCAATCTGGCCTTACAAACACATATACCCCACCCCCCACACACGCACACACACATACACACAGAAAATGGTGGAAATATAAACAGTTGCCCCAGGCCAGCTGAGGGGAGTTTAAACAAAGGCTTGTAATGGAGCAAGTGATTCTGCCTCAGCCAAGCCTTTTGAAGCTAATCATCTGTGAACTCTGAGATTCCCCAATTTAATGACTGAAATAATATTAGAGCATCCAGATCCTCATCTGCTGAGCAGATTTCTGCCAGAAACACATGGAAGAGCAGCAAGGTCCATAAGTAACTCCAATGCATCTTTGAAAGATGCCTTTTAAAGCCATTAAAAATACTATTTATACTGTAAATGTACGCTAAAATAAGATTGGGAGTACTGTGTAATACTAAATTCACACAAATCATAGATAGATGAGATTAGGTTCACAACAAAGTAAATAAAGTAAAATATGTATTATCCACTTAAAAACATAGAATATCAGTTATCAAAATGTAAGGAAATAATTGTTCACCTTTAAATCGCTCCAAGAGATGTCGCCCGACATACCAACATGCCGTCTCAAAGTTTGCGAAGGGAGTGAGGCTTCTCACCTTTAGCCGCTTTTCTACTTCGTAGGCTCTATGCAGAGAGACAGTTTGGGGCTTAATACATTTGATAAACCCACGTCGACATGAACATCAACAGAAGACCAATCTAATCATTAGGATAACACAGTAACAAAGTACTTTATGCACTTCATCAAATTTGATGGATTTAATAATGAAATACAGATTAGCATTGAAGTAAAACTGCACCCTTCCTCACCTCATCTGCATCTCCACACTCAGGTTGTGGACAAAGTGTCCAGAGAATGCCAGGCAGTCAACTGGAGTCAGTATTGCATTTATCCAACCTGAAATAATTGAAGTACACACTAGTAATTATAAGTGATCTCACATGATTAAATTATAAACAGTATTTCTTCAAGAGCCACCCTTACCCGATGGAATGAACAGAGTCTGTCCTTGCTTCAGTGTACATTTGTAGCACTTGTCCACCTGATCAGCGAAGAACATCTCGCTGTGATTGGATGATGACCTCCAGCGCTCATACAGAGACAGGTTGGCGGAAGTCGGCTTGATCAAGAAAAATATTTTCTCTCCCTGAAAAAAGGAAACAAAATGCATAAAGGTATATGTAGTGTCAGTCTTCTTACAGATCAGATTCAGATCAATTCTACAATATGTATTACTCTACCTATACTGTTTAGGTAAATTATAAAGTTATAAGAAGGTTGCTATTTCACCCACCTTGAGGACATGGTACCAGACAGAGGCACCGCCACACTCAATATGGAAGTCTGTGTAGCTGTCTTTCACACAGATGAGACAGTACTTGGTGACTTTGGGCTTGCCAAGCAGAGCATCGTCAGGCCAGTAGTTTCCTACCCAGGATAACCTCCTCACTATCTGGGGACTCTCCACTATACTGTCCATCCTAAGAGAAAAAAAAGATTTGTATAAAGTATGATCCTTATTATTACCACAATTCAAGTAAGAAACTGTGTAAGGGGCAGCAAAGCGATTCGAGAGATATAATTCTGTATATGTTTATGGTGAGAGGTTTTATTTATGTTGTAAAAATTGTTAGAATGATACATCTAACGTCAAAATGCATCCACTCCTATTTTAGGACAGTATGGGAGATTAGCTGCACTTTTATTTCCAAAATCTTAAAATCCTTATTGACGTTGTGTTTACAGTACTGCTGGAGTGGGTGGCAGGATGGATGAAGTCATATTTAAATGTTTATGTTTTGGAATATTTCCATTTTATGATATTGATTTTTCTTAGCTATTTCATATTTAAATTCACATAATATCAGCAACTTTCCAGGGACTAAAAATCTATTTAAATTATTTGAAACGTTAAACATTATATTTATTATCATCTATGCATATGTAATACATCTTTGGATTTACCTTGTGTCTGAAAATTCCAAGTTGATCACATTTAAAACTTTCTTTCTGTTTGTGCTATAGTAGTAATCAACAAACTCCTTGAGTTTCATCTTGCTGTCCGTCTGTTTGGTAACCTCAATAACATCAACACCAACATCTGGACCTACAACAAAAAGATGGATGAGAAAAAGGCATTTACCAACAAAACATAAAATCTGGGCGAGGCCAGCATAAATAGAGGTTAAGGTAAAGGTGAAAGTGGTTTTGCATGTCTGGGGGTCTAATGCACAACAGCAAGGCAGAGGCGCCCTCTGCTGAAATAATGGAAGATCTTTGAAAGAGTCTTTTAAGTAACAAATCTGTCCAGTGTGACGTAGTGACATTTTAATATGCCACACATCATTTTTTATATGCATGCAATGATACCAGTTTCAAGTTCATGACTCATGACATTTTGAAATGCAATGTTAGCACAAAAAAATCGATACATACCAACATAGTTCTCAACATCACTGATGTAGAAAGTTGGAGCTGGCATGGACATATCCAGACCGTCTTTCTTCTGGATTAGAATAGGTTCATTAAACCCATTCTCCTCCAAGTAGTCCATTGTCAGTTGACTGCCATTCAGTTTAACCACTACATCTTCAGCACTAGGAGAAAAATAAAACATTACAAGAGTTCAAAACAAAGGTAAAAAGGCGGAGAAATGTATGGGTAACAAACTGACAATAAAGGCAGGAATCTCTGTCTGTGTGTCTGTCTGCCTGTGGTGGGATTATTTTGAGAACCGGGAATTGTATAAGGTTAAAATGTGCCATGTTTATTGCTCAGGATCCAAGGATGTGCAGTTTAGCATGTAACATTGTTTGGATATGTTAAATGCAAAACGAGGAACAATCTATAGCCTGCAAATGTTATAGCGTATAACCACCCAAACCCCCATGCAATGAACTGTGCAACAGGCTCCTCTTCGTCACAGATTTTTTTCTTTCCACATTTCTATGACATGAGGGCAACATGGGGGCTAAAGGGGTAAAGTTATACTGTAGGTATAGGTATACTGTTGTTAGCTACAGTATTAGCTACTTGGCTAGCTACATGATTAACACGGGTTGTACTATAGCCAGCTCACTGTTGTAGTGGCTAACTGAAAAGGTTATTCAGCAAATTATTTGATTTGAAATGCACATTCTGTCTGTTTCACTAGAAGAACTAGCAACCAGTATGAAATATTTACAAATTTGAATTGAGCTAACTGATGATGGGCGGAGCTGCACTTAACGATGGAGCCATGGATCACTCACACGGGTTATACTAGTAAATGTAATTACATGAATGGTAACAGGCAAAGACAACCTCTCCATAAATGATTAAAGAGTGCCATCTAGTGAGACTTTTGAAACAAGAGACTTATAGAAGTAGTATATAGTATAACAGCAGTTTAAATTCTTCCAGTAAGTTCTCTCTAGATCTGATTGACTGATATTTACTTTGATACATGTTTTACTGTTTGATGTTGACATAATTTGAAAGAGATAGAATGTACCTGGGAAATGTCCTACTGCGAAGCTCCTTGATGAACACTTGACTACCATTCAGGACAGCTTTGACGTCTGTGCTTTGGCCTGTGTCATGCTTGTTCCAGTTCTTCTTCTTTTTCACTAAGGGAAAAATAAATTATGTACTCATGAACAAAATTCACATTCTCACATACATGCACAAATGTGTTTGAGGGCTATTTAATGGACTAACGTACTTGTTGATTTGCCATCGGTCTTCTCACAGTTTGGACAGTGATAAATATCAATGTCTGGAGCATCATCTTCATCCACCTCAACACAGCTAAAAGACAAATACAAACCATTAAATAAAATGTTTTTTTTTAAAATATATCATATAGAACACAAAAATAGACACAAAATAGAGACCACAATAACATGAGGAGATTCCTTCCATTTGGGGCCGCTGCTTTCAAGCATATTGACCTGGGAGTTTCCCACTTCCAGACTTTTTTTTCACACTCCTTCTTTTTTGGTTGAGGGTGGGAGTGGGGGCGGGGGGGTTGTAGGCCAGTTTTACTGCTTAGGCTACTCGCCATAACAACATGTCCTGTATGAAGTCAATGTGGGAATGGGTGGTGTCTTCACATGAAGGAAATTGTGATTTTTTTCTGCTTTGTTAATTTGTCATTTGGCAAAGCTTAATGCCGTTTCATCCAATATACTTTCAGAGGAGATTCTCTTTCCAAGTACAGCACATTTGTCACCACATAGATAATCATGTAATAATTGTGCCTATGTTTTGTTCATATGAGATGTTAGACACAAATCAGTTGGAGGTTTAATTAAGAATAGAGTTATTTATAGGTAGTTAAAGTAATATTACTACTTTGTCATAGCTACAATAAACAAAAATATTTTTCCAGGGACAAACACTGATCGCAAGATTTGCTACAAACTGCTCATAGCACTTACATTTCAAAAAGATTTTACAAGTGGAATGTCCTTGTTCACCAACCACTTACATGAGTGTAACCAGTTACATAAGTGTATGGTTCATACTGACAAATAATAATAATTAGTCATTAATGCAGAACATAGTTCAAAATGAAATAGTTGAAAAAGCACAGTTGAAACAGCTATGAAATCATATCATCTTCCATAAAAGTTTAAGAAAATACATCATGTATTTTATGATTTTTTTTGTGAGATGCTATTGATATGATCAATCAAACCCAGTAACAAAGTTGGTGTGTACAAATCAGTGTTGCCTACATTATCAACATTAGTTTGTAACAAAGACAATGCCATGTAACATTTAGAAATTAAAGGAATGTGTGATGTAACCAATGGACCCTGAATGATTGCAAGCATAAACAAACAGTAACCTTAATCTGGGGGGTGTTGAACAAATCTACTCAGCAAGCAAACAATAAGGACTAATCGACTATGATTGACATCCCCATAGGTATCATGGGAGGCCACCATGAAGTCTGGCAAGTGTTATCAATAAACCTGCCACAATATTGCCAAAAAACGTAATTTGTTGTTATGATACTGGAGTAAATAGGCTTACAATTCATACCTGACAGAAAAGTCTGAACTGGAACTCAAACTATAATGAAAAGGTGAGGCAATGTATGCATTCTTGTTGTATTCCATATCACTGTTGGTGTCTCAGAATGAAATTCTATAAGCAAAAACTAACGTTCTGAATACTACCAGACCAATTGAAAAGGTTTAAGATTCAGAAGGGACTACAACTGTGACTGTGATCTCATGAAAACGGCACTGTCTGATCATACCATAAAGTAACCCTTGATTTTGTTTTCAATAATGCCCTCTGCTCAAAAAACATCACAATTGAGCTTAATTTCAGCATCCACTACTAGGCCAATATGCAACTTTTTGTAAGCGTGAGTTGTCATTTTGGCTATTTTAACGAATGTCACTGATCATACGCATTATACCAACCTTGATTATGTGTTTGGCCCACATCTTGCTCAGTCTCAGAAAGAATCAATGTGAGGTTATGGGGTTGCAGAAATGTATAGTAATCTGACCAAATAGGGCACACAAACTCTGACTTGGCCAATATAGGAGCAAGGGGGATATGCACATCATCTCATCTTTGCAAAACACACAAAGTAGCCTACAGCTCTTTCCATCAACCAGAACAAACAAAAAGTACGATATCCTTTAACATAACTGTAAAATAACAATAATTTGCTATATTCGGTTTGAATAGCTATATATATTGTTGATGTCCTCATCAGGTTGCAACAGCACCTAAAGCATACAGCTCATCTAAAAAAACGTTCTTCAACAGTTAAGGGTCTAGACAGTCTGTAGCCTACAGTTGACTGACAATTGTGTAGATTCCTTAGCCATCGCATAATAAGCTTTCGCTGAACTTGCATCATTAGCCTCTACCACCTGTCAAGTAATGACTGATTAGATTTGTTACAAACCCATGGTTAACGATGAGCTATGTTCTAGCAGCATCAAAGGGTTAATGTAAACGCGCGTAAATGATGGCCAGTTCTGAAGCGAATTTTACTATGTGTGATTTCAGTAAACCAAATTATTTTGGTAGGCTATCGTATCACAATCACTCTTGGTCAAATATGTTAAGATTGGCCTTGATGTATATGACAATTTTGGTTCGCTGGAGCATGGGTAATATCTAAGTAGCCTAGACATGCTACCAAAACGACCGACTTCTAATATGTGCGAGGTTAAAGTGATGGAATCGTATGGAATTTGACTGTCTACATTACTGCAAAGAACTGTAATCGAACATTGCCAACCGATAGTCTACGTGTTGGCTATTGAACATTATCATTTAGCCCGAACAGGAGAAGAAAAACACGCTATTGTCTATCATCATGTAAGCTAGGCTAGAATTCAAACTGGCAACTGCCTATTGTCAGCCGTAGCTATCAGAACCATCGTTTTACATTGACAATACGCAAATGTAGGGACATAAAGACACGTTTAGACCCGTTTATACTAGATATTTCAAAGATGAATAAGTGCACATCGAAACAATGTAGCTACAGACAGAATGCTTAGAGCCTCGCGAATGTCTGATGATCGCAGACACCCACTGTTCTGGCGTTCGCTCGCTCGCTTAAACAATGATATTGGGGTTACGCGGGATAAAACAGTGGGCGAATATGTTTATTGAAACGTATAGAATAATAGAAACCCACATCCAAACTATCAATTGTGTATTTAGTTGACTAAATCTTTTTGAGCTATTCACAAAAATGTCATAGCCCAGTCAGCTATATTTAACTCCGCCTTCTTCTTCAAGCGGCCTCGCTCTTATGGCAATTCAGATGTAGACAGCGAATGTGCAATAGGCTGTCAAACGTTGAAAGACCTCTCAAAATATTATGCAAACTGACCAAAAATCGCCGTAATAAATATAAATAATTACCTGCCATGGAACCAATCCTTGCAAGAATCACATTCTATCATAAACTGGGTTACGTCGTAAGGTAATCTGCAGATGCAATATACTGGTACAGTCGCCATGTTCGCTAGATCAATTCACAACAACGTCGGAGAGACGGGGGCAGCAGGAACCCTCCTGCAACAAAATACCATATGAAGATCTTCCTAATGCAGGGCCGTTCCGCGGGACATGAATTTGAATTCAAAACTCCAACATACGCTGGCGTTACATTAAAATGGTCTCATTGTTGAAAGGATATTAAATTTCCTGAAATGCATTATTGTGTGCATGCCCCCTGGTGACGGTAGCCTACAGTAGTGAGACGTTCATAAACGGTAAGAAAATGTATCATTGGATTGTAATAATGTTACGTCAGCGCACTAGACAAAAATGTGTCCTCAAATGAGATGAATGAATTATCTCATTAACACTGCAGCTGTTTCCCCGGGTATCCCAGGACGTTCGAACCCGATAATTTATATAAACAAACGAACAATTTATTCACATTTACTTTATGATATAACAGGGGTAGACTTATTGACTGCGTGAATTGATCAGTTATGCACTTTACTTCCAACCACATGAAAATAACGTGTGCTGTAAAGATTCAATATAGTAATATTGGCCCCCCTAAATTCTATTTAAGTTGACTGTGTACATTATAATTTCGCACATTATAAAGCATAACGTTTGAAAGGTTCAGAGTTTACACGTATAATTAAGATAAAATAGCCTAATCTAATCAGATTGGTTAACCGTATAAATATAAGAGGGAAATTAAACAAGACACAAACTGATTATACTAAAAGAATATACTTTTATTAAGCATTGTAAGTTGCATTCAATTGCCTTCGAAAAAAACCCACACCACAATCCATCAAACCCAACAGTAGTTCATTCTTTTACAACCAATGAGTTAAAAAGTAACTCCGCTCAACTTACATCAAGGTAACCTATTTATAGCTCTTGCGGGCAGGGGACTGAGGAATACACCATATTTCTGATCACTAATGAGTGATGAAAATCTTCATGAGAATTACATGGAAAAGTTAATTAATGATTCTGGTTTAGAAGTACACGAAGTTTTAAAACACTAAAGAAACATCAAAATGATTATAGAATTACTCATTTATGCTAAAATATCAATGGGAAGGTCAAGCATTTTGCAAACTTGATTTCAGCAACAAAAGGGGGTAGTTTCTGATTAAAGCTTTTTATAAGAGGGTTTTCATTTTTCCAGAGATGCTTTACTAATGGGAATGCAAAAACAGCAACAGAGAACAATGAATATAGTAATGAGTACACCAGGGTTAACAATATTCAACAGTGGCTAGATAATTTTGTAGTTTTTTTTTGTTGAGTAAATGAAACAAATGTCAATATCACAAAAACTGAAGGTTAGAGCAAATCAGTTACTGACAAACAGTTAACATCTTTTAAAGGACTATTACTGATTCTTAGACATTCTTTAGAATTTGCAATGGGCACAGTACTGGTAAGAATGGAAGAAAAAGGACCACATGCAATAACTACACTCCTTTTAAGATTGTGAACCATGCAGACAGTTTAGCTGAAACAGTAGTACTAGTTTTCTACATCTGAATCAAGAAATCATGTTGATCACTAATTTTGACAGAGCATCAGGATTGTATGAATCTCTGCAATTTTATAACGGTTTCTTGAAATATTACTTATGTAGCTTAAGTATATCATAAACTGTTGTGAGCACATTAGAATTTATGCTGCAGGATTTAATCAACTACAGTTACTTAATTTCTAAAATAACTCGGCATATTTGCGACACAAAACTCACAATGATGACACATGTGAGAAATGTGTTTCTGCGCTTCTCTCTTTTCATGTGAGTTTAATTTTCAAAAAGCATTTACCGTGACAACACAAAATCAATTACAATGGCAAATATATGATGCCAAGTACTGGAAGAGTATCTCAACCTATACGAACTAAAAGACAGCCAAATAAAAGCATCTTGAGGCTTCTGTATTTCAAGAAAAAGAAATAAAACACTCTCATAACCAGTTTGAGATATGTATATATCAGTGATGAGGGAGTGAACTGCATTTACTCCTTATGCTAGTAGTATTTCATACTGGCAGACTTATTTTGACCAAGAAATTGTCATTGTTCAGGTTTTACTTGCTAACATCAAAGAGGGATTCAAATTTCTTGTCCTCATTTTCTCTTCCTTAAAGGAAAAATGTTTTAGATTGACTGTAGGCTTTCCATCTTTCCAGATATTCCTAACCCTATACCCCCCTTTCATCCTTTACCTTCTCTATAAAAATAGGTTTACTCTTCTGTTTTTAAGACAGTGGAGCCAAGAACTTCGTCTCTGTGGCAACCACTGTCTAGGTTTAGTGCATTTAAATGAGGATTAGTATTGCACATCTTGGAGTCACTGCTAAAGGCACTTTCAGGTTTGTTGAGAGCCCTGCATTCTACTTTCATTCCGTTCAGCTGGTCAGTCTCTTTACCATCCATACCATTCTCTGTGGCGGAACCTTCTGGTGACACTGGAGGTGATTTGGCTTCTTCAGGTTTGGGCTTAATTCTCTCCTTCATCACCTCATTCACAGATGAAGCATATGCAGGCTTGTTCTAGAGTAAAAAACATTTCTGATTAGGAAATGCTGATGCCAACTGCTGTTAAAAGCCAATTGCGGGGCATCCCAGTTACAAAGTGATGCATTTACAGGACTATTAACATGTTTCTTGATTGGTGAACAAAAACAATAAAATGATTTAAAATTTCAACCATAACTGATAAAAAAAAAGCTGTTATGATCATATGAACGCTTAAAAGAGATAAAAAGGCTGGGTCCACTGAGGGAACAAAAAGGTTAAAAGCCATTTGGAAGTTAATTAGAGGCCTTTAAACCTAAAGACCTGCTAAGAGAATGGGATGTTCAGTCACCCCATAGTGAAAGCTGAAACAATGCCTTTCTATAGTGTCATTGCACTGTAATTAAACAGAGGGCACAAGCTGTATCCACTCTTTCACTGTAATGCACAAGAATTACACATACTACATATTTTGAAACATTCACATTCATGTATTTCCTGGGAGGTTGACTTGTGCTCACATCATTTCACTTTTCAACACCTCACCTGGTATGTTCCCTGACTCTTGAAGCCTCTGCCATAGTATTTGGCTCCTCTACCAAAAGTCCTTATGACAGGAGTTGAAATCACACCTCTTGGACGACTAAAGAAATATAGAATTAGCAGCAATCAACTTGACAGCAATTTAGCTTTGCTGTCAAGCCATGTTTTAATTGTTCCACCAATGTCTTCATATTCTCAGAACATTTTAAAGTGAAAATCTGCATTAAACGTCACATTAGTTGTTGTTTTTTATCTACCTGTCCAAATAATTAAAAGTTTTGGTATCATGAGATAAAATAAAAGATCCAAGGCACTTTCCATTCCCACAAAAAATCAAAATGTATCTCATGCTAATTTCACTACCCAATTACAGCACAAAAATAAAAGTATTGTTGCTTTATTTAAGATGGTAAATCTTACCCTCTGTTTGAACCTCCAACAGACACCACCTGGATGGGAAAGGTCCCCCTGCCACGCCCACGGCGGCTCCCTGCCCACTGGCCCACTACAGTGCCAGCAATCTCCAGCTTTCCACCTTGGGAGGACATGGCTTGAAGTCCTGGTTTGAAGGGTGAAACGACGTGTCTTTAGTGTCATTTCACCTTTTATATGGATGTAATACATTAACATATCCAAGTGTAAAATGAAAAAAACATGTTTGTCAAACACACATTACATTTTCCAATATGTAAAGTGCATGAGACAAGATATTAAACATTTGCATCCTGCTTCACTCTCAGTAGGTGTAAAACATAGACAAATGTTTACATCGACCGTTAAGTGTCATCATCATCATCAACTGGTAT
Organism: Mallotus villosus; assembly: GCA_903064625.1. Taxonomy (NCBI): domain Eukaryota; kingdom Metazoa; phylum Chordata; class Actinopteri; order Osmeriformes; family Salangidae; genus Mallotus; species Mallotus villosus. The sequence goes on from CAEFZP010000796.1 coordinate 341,081, forward strand.
ATAACAAGTTACTACCTACTGGTTGTAATTTCTCCAGTCATTGGTCCCTTACCAGGCATTCCTCTGCCTCGCCCCTGAGGCGGCAGCATTGGTGGTGGGGGGTAGAAGGAGTGGGGAGGGGGGTAGAAAGGCATGCCATGGGGTGGTGGTGGGGGAGGAAAAGGGAGATGAAGTGGGCGAGTAAAGTTCAGACCCTCCAAGATACTCTGACGCATCTTCTCCACCTTGGCAACCAGCTCAGCCTACAGTGAAGAGAAGGAAAAGTGAGTCACTTTAGGGACTTATATCTTTATTCACAAAGGCTGTCAAATGACCTCAACCTTACCAAAACAAGCAGAATTATCTTTTCACTTTAGACAAAATGCCGAAAGTACTGCCATCATTTCATGGTGTTTTACACATCAATACTCCAGGATATGAAAGATGAATATGATTTTAAATATTGAAGAAAACAGAAGGCTAACTGTATGCAAGGTGAGAACATGTCACTTTTGGCTGTTTGGTTTGGGTAGAACTACCTGACCATCACAGAGGTCGATGAGAGGGGCCTTGTCCCGGTTAGCTCTGATAAGTTTACTCTGAAGCAGCTTGCCATCAAAATACATCCATGGACAGCAATGCTCCCATGGAATGGGCTGGCCACACACGTCATTGGCAAACAGAGCCATGTCCACCCCGCTCATAAACAGAGCAGACAGTTGGATACCTCGAGGGTCCAGGTTGTCAATCTGTAAATACAAAAGTCAAAAAATGAAAGACAATCCAATGAGAGAACCTACCACCTCTTACCCCATCCAGAGCATTCGAATTGAAGAGCAGCACAGCACTGAGCAGCGTAAGCCAGCGTAAGCCCATTCACTCAAGTCTGCAGACATATAGTAGCTGACAACCTAATCCAGCCAACACACAAAGCCAACAGGAGACCTACAGTACACAGTCAGTCTGCTACAGAGCATAGAACAGACAGGCTGACAGAGCTGACAGACAGACTACTAGCGCCAAAGTGCACAGCTCGTGTGGATGGTTTACAACCAAGTACAGCCATCATGAAATAGTCTCAACATAAATGAGAATCTCAATACATTGGGAAAACAATACTGGGGTGTCAGTAAACCATCCACGCGTACAATCACCCCTGTCACTAACAGCACTATCTTTGTCCTGCTGAGCTAATGAAAACATGCTTGTGCAAAACATTAGTATGCTTTGCTGTACACATTTTCTTTCCACAACAATATGAGGAGTGTCCTGTGAAACAAAAGTATAACTGTCAGCAGCTTACCAGCCCAACCTCTGATTTTGAGGCCATAGTAACAAACAAAATAACCCAGTCTTAACATGATTGAATAGGTTACTGCCAAATCCGTTTCGGTAGACTGCCACCAGACGTTTTCAGGACACGCCTCATATCATATCACTACGAAATCACCTTCAGTTCCTGCAGCTGGTCAGGTTCATATAGTTTAGGAGAAAGTGCTTGGGCTAGGAAAGCGTCAAGTTCGTTACGACGCAAAATTCTTACTCCTGGCCATTGTAACATAAACCTGAAGCAAAACACAAACAGTGAAATATTACAGTATATGCAGGAACTGATCTTAAATTAACTATCTTTTCTTAAGTTGTCTATTACTGAGGCCCTTCCGTTAAAAACGAAATAATTGTAACCAAGTCATTTATTGGCCTCATGTTAAGACATCATACTGGCCATACATTTGTCCAAATGTGATCAAGCCCATCTGTGTATTTGCATGAGGTCTCCAGATACTGTTCCCCACTAACCGGAGCACACAGCAGAGCACCATGAGGGTGGTAGGAACGTTGGCAGGGTTCAGCATGGCCGGGGTGTCAGAGCGCATGCAGGCCAGGAAGGCCCTCATCCTGCGGTTCTTGTCCTCCACGGCCTTCCCCAGCCAGAGCTTCTTCAAGTTTGGGCAGGTCCACTCCCGGAAAGGCAGGGCCTCCACCAGCTCTGGGGTATGGGGAGACTTTCCCTTGTATGCTGCCCACTCTTTGACGATCACCGGAGGATCTACAGAAAAAGGATAGGTTAAAACCTAAACAACGACCCCAAAATAGGCCATCGCTGTCTTTCCAAAAGTGACATTTAAGAAATGGCTAATAGGTCAATTTAGGTTTGCTTAAATAAAATACCCACACTCAGGGAGGCGGTTTCTCTTCATGGCTACTCTTTGGGCCTTCTTTTTAGCCTCCGCCAGACTGAAGAGCACTCCGTAAACACATTGGCGGATAGGCCGGAACAGCTGCACCGCTGAAGGCAGGTCTTTGTTAGCTTCATCCTCAATGGTGACAGATATCTTAATTTCACCCTGCAATGACAGACATGTTACCCGAGTACTGCAATGTTTAGTAGGGGAAGCAAGGAAGCCTAGCTAGCAAGGAAGAGTCCAGCACCCTGTCATCTCAGTATCAAAAACGAAAGTTGTCAGTGTGGTTCTGGACTAGCAGGATCTCCTCTGACCTTGGTGAGAACATGGTAGATGTAAGGGTACATGAGACCCTTCTTGTGTCTGTGCTCAGCAACCCGAAGCACCTCTGGGGCCACCACAGGAAGAGGCGGGGTAGTGATGTCCATGTGGTTCCTGGTTGGCATTGAAAGAAGGGATGGAATCTGGGCACTGAGGCTAGGATGACCCCCCACCTCCAACCCTGGACTAATGTGGGAGGTCAGCTTGAGGTCAGCCTGGGAGGGAGGGAAGACAACATCTGGATGAGTTTATATTGAGAAAGAGTTAAGTGTTAAATTCAAGAGGGTTGCATCGCTTAACTTACACTTGTTTGGTCCCCCAGGTCTCCCACTACCGTTTTCTCAGATTCATTTGCAGATTTGTCCCATCCTCCTTTATGGTCACTTACATGACTACCGAAAAAAGAAAGTACTTACAATTTACTCTAAATGGGGGATGAAAAGTGTTGTTGATACAAAGTTTGATTTTTATGTGTTTTAATTCATGTAAATGTCAGGTGCAGAAAGATATCTTTAAGGTGACGTGTTATACACACTTGGCAGTGGTGCCTGTGCTCTCCTCATTCTCAGAAGAGGAAGAAGTGGAGGAGGTGTTGAAGAACGCAGGGTCACTGTTGTTGGGGCTGCTGCCCTGAGCGGGGTTGATGGGAGAGGACCTCTCATACAACGGTGTGTGCTTCCCTTCATGAGGAATGTTGCTGAAGCTGTTCTGATCTGGGAGGCCTTTCTCCACTGAGTCCAAAGCTAGGACAGGCTCCACCAATGGGGTTGGGTAGGCTTGCTGGACCTGGAACCACAATAACAAGCCATGATGTCATCTTAATCAGAGCTCTGAATTGAACTCAAATATGACATTTTCACATGACACAAGGTGGAGAAGGGGACTACTCACCCCAGGTTTCACGAGCAAGTGAGCCTGTGGAATGTTGAGCATTTGTGGAGGTGCATATTGTGGCACTGTTGCAGGCACTCCGATCTGATTTGGTCTGACTAAGAGTGGAAACCGAGATACAATGGGAAGGGTCAGACAGCATGGCACTACATCAAGCCTTTATAGTACCTCTACTGACAGTGGAGCCACTACTGGGGAGCCTGCCAGAATACTGAAGCATACTGAGCACCTTCAGAAATACTTAGTCAAAAAGACATACAACCTAACTAAGGATGGTTAGAGAAAGAGTCAAACTATATTCCAGTGTGCCTTTTGGATCATTAGACCATTCATAAATGGACCATCAATGAGTTTTCCCAAACTTGTAGTGGCTATGCAAGTCTTTCTAAAGCAGCCTATTTGTATGCGCAGGACATAGCAGCCATTCCAGAGTGGACACAAGGTCTGAGGCAAGTGGGAACATTTCTCACATTACTGAGAGCTCTCTGGCTCTGTCCATTTGACTGATACAACAGCATATTTTAAGGCATGTTATCAAAGAAATAGATATAGCTGAACAGAATAGGTGCAAAACACATTGTTGTGAACAGACACAGAATGCAAGAAGAGGCATAACAAGTCTAGACTGGCTTATGGTAAATTACTACAGAGATGTATGTCATCCAGTTGAATGATTCAAACATGAGGAGACCAGGGATTTCTACTCATCCGCCATGATCCACCACTAACTTTTGTATCTCTTTAGTTTTTATGTCAAGCAGCACTTAATAAGACAAAGTGACCTTTGAAGTTACCTAAATAAGGAGAGAACTGAGGGGGTTTGCTGGCTGCAGAGTAGTACTCCACTGCCTTCTTGAAGCGGACAACTTTGTCATCTGTTCTTGACTGAAATAAGAAAAACAATGATACACCTATTGTCAGTGGAAACCATCAACAAAACTAAGCAGCAGGCTTAGATCAAACCAGACAACTGGCTTCATGTCTACAAGGGTAATTGTTATGAAAGTCTGAATGCATTTGCATAAATCAAAGTTTAGAACTGCCAAAACCAAGATACTGCTGACTGTGCCACAATGATATTCTCATTTTCTTTAGAAATATTTTTTGAAAGGGTTTCAGAGCAAACTTAAAACTCAGCAACCATATATTTGCTGGTCACAGTACAAAACCATGTGCATTCTTGCTGTGCAGTTGAAATACCTGTGAATGCTTGAAAATGTCCTTTGCTATGGCTTCCAGGTCAGTCATGTCTTGCATGTTGCGGACATACTCAGCCACTGCTTTGATCACCACATCACAAGGGGGGAGCACAAGTTGGTGGGCACGCACCTATGGAACAGATGACATCTATTATAAAATTTTATTTGAATAATTACAATTACATTTACTGGGCTTCCTGTGAACAATCAAAATATGTAGATCTTATGGAAAATCTTCAAAATAGAAAATAGAGCGACATACAAGGGGAAAATACATGGATTTTCTTCACTTTGGATCCATGTCTAAACAAACAACTATCTGCCAGACAATATTAAGACTCAGTTAAGAGGCCTCAGTGGAAGATACGTTTGTATACTTCTGTAAATATCTCACTACATTGTTTTGGCAGTTTTAGGTTTCCTAGTTGCATGTGTAACTGGTGTCATCGTGCCGCTTGTCAGCATCATTTCCCCCCCCCGATCCTCCCACACAGGGATGCAAACTTGGGTCCTCTGACTTGCAAACAACACAAACATTTTGTATAGACACCATGTTAACCAGTTACGCCACCAAAAAAACATCTCTTCGATGGCACGGATGTCCAGTATTTATTCTGAGGAGTGAGTTTAACTAATTCACCTTGGTTACACTAGGATGCTATGAAGATTGTCAAGTATTCAGTCCTTTCCTGACAAATCCAATTCCTCTCAAACGGTCAGAGTAATTAGTAATCTTTAATTTGCAGTGAAATATTAGATTAGCACTTCACTAGAAGAACATCATGACACACAATCATTCATTGACAGTTTACCTTCAACGATGCTAATGGATGCTCTGGACCAAGTAAACTCCAGTGAAAGGCAGCCAAGTCTTCATCAGGCAGTATGTGATTACCTGTGACCAAGAAGTAATGTAGTCATGAAAAACTAATATGATGAACTAGGATAGTTGTTTGCGGGTCATTTATTTGGCTAGTGACTGACAGTATGTCTGTTACCAACCTAAAAGTGATGCAAAGATGACAAATCGATTTGGATTCAAATCAAGCTGCTTTGCCACTTCGTGCATCAAGTACTGGCTGGTGGTGAGGCTTTTGCCATTGCGACTCAGTTTGAGGGCATGGGCACTGAAGTAGTAGGGGATGTTGCACAGGGCATAGTCAGAATCATAGGCCACTAGGCCATGGAACCCATTCTCCCTGCATAAGGTGATCACTTCCAGGTGGTGGTCTTCGATGCTCTGGACAACCTGAAAAATGACAACAATGTTGAATTGCCTGTATACAACATCTCAAAATCACGTAGAAAATATGCTCTTGAATTAATCACGAGAAGCTTGGGAATTCATATAGGATTATAGACTACTTAGGTCATTATAGTTCAACAGATTGGATTATGTAATTTGATAAATAGACAGCATCTTACGAAGATAAACGTAATGGCCCTAAAAGTACAAACAAGGGAGACCAATAACTGAACAGTAAACAGTGAATTTTGAACAGTAAAAAACAGGCCACGGGCAAATAAACTATAAGGGGAAAGTAGGCTGTCCAACACAAACAAGGTAACTGGACATTTTAGGCTTTGTTTTCTGAACACTGTAGCTCAATGGTTGGGCCTTGTTTCTCTAATCATCCCGGTGCCATTTCCATTTTCGAAGAGGGCCGTAACGTAAAAGTTGGCATACGCCTGTTGGCTTTGGCTCACACTAAACAGTACAAGTGACATGTGATTTCAGTGTACAGCCAATGGTAGGGCTATTTCTCTCTACTCTGAAATCAGAGCCTCTGCTGTGTAGCCTATAGGAGCAGTGCAAAGGTGGGACTAACAGCAGTACCAGTGCAACTCCTCTTATGAACATTCTCACAGAAGATCCAATTCCCAGCATTCATTGGAGGTGTTTAGTACTGCTGGATTCTGTAATGCATTGATTCAAGCTATGCCTACTTTTCACAGGTTAATGTCAAAGACACTCAATGCATACTTCTACTGTACTTCAAAATCTTAGCGCTCTTCCTTTTTGATGGACCTGGCAAAGATGGAGGCAATGACAATACTATAAAACAGTTTGATAGCCTTCTAAATATTGTAATCTTGAGAGCCAATTTGTTACATTATTTAACTATCGTTAACTAAATTATATGTGCATACGTTAGGATTTAAAGGGCCAATTATAACCAACTTTATTTCAAGAGTTGACTTGCAAATTAATGGGCGGCTTTCAAGCACAAGAAATTCAAGATCTACCAGACAGGTTCTTTTTAGACAGGTTGCTAGCTAGCCAACCACTTAGCCAAATAAAGCTCAAGACCAGTAACGTGTGACTTGAAAGCAAGCTGCACAACTGCAAACTGTTGACAATGTAACATGTCTAATTGGTGTGTTGATAGCAGCTTGCTAGCTGTGTAATTAAGGTCAGTTTGGTTGGCAATGTAGTTACTAAATTACTGGTACTGACACTAAGGTTAGCTGGTAGTGCTAGCTAGCAAGCTAACTTACCCCGATGTGGAACCTGAGGAGTGCCAGTCGGATGCAGTGGGCCATGCATACGGGAGGGAGAAACCAGACCTTCGGAGGGTGGAGTTCCCTTATTCTGGATGTGGCTGACAATCTGCTGCGCTGTCTGTCTTTCGTTCACCTGTCGTTTGACCCATTCGTGAAGACGGTCTTTCTCCAGGGCGCCATTGAAGCATACCAAGAGCTCAATGTTGCCGTTGAAGCAGGCCTTGGCTAAAGCAGCCAGGTAACCGAGCATGTGGTTCCACTGGCCTCCGCTCACCCAGTCGGTGTAAAACCCACCATAGAGCCGGTGTAGACAATTTTCAGCATCCACAAGCAACCTCAGCGGACTTTGAGGTGGTCTCTGTCTGCCACCTCCAACCAGGCTCCCCCGAGCTAGCTTCTGAAGCTCCACCGGCACCACAGCATTTGGGCAATGCTTTTCAATGTATTCTTGGAAACCTTGCACACCCATGATTGTATTCAAATGAGAAATTGCTATTAAAACGACTTTAAAAGTGTAGACGCGTAAAAGCAGAAGAAAACAGGGGGTTACAATGCACCTCTTCCGTTGTCAGTAAACCAGTTGTATGGATATTGCAGTAGTTTGAATAGTGATATCCAAAATAAACGAAATCAAGTTGCTACTAATGCATTAACTGTTTTTGGTGAGTTGTTTTTTGGTTCATGGCTGCTGGCCGCCATGTGCCGTCTCACGGAGCCATGTCTCTGGATGTGCGTCTGTCTAGTGTGCAGAGAAAGAAGCATAGCGACGCAAGGGCACGTACTGTGCTCAGAGAAGGAGGAGTCAGTGCGTTACATCGGGCGTAGTTAGGAAAAACTGTTGCATCTGACCATCAGAGTGCAGCGATTATAATGCTAAATCTTTGTATCATCTATTGCCAACGGCGTAACCACGCATTCTTTGGGGGGGTCGTGTCCCCCCCAATGTTGAGAAAATACTAACCTGTCCCCCCCCCAATATACAGCAGGATAAAATGTAAAATATATGACATGTTCTCTTTTTATGAACCCTGTCAATGGATCGGTCTCTTGTTATGTCTTATTTATTTTCAATTTATTTCCGTTTGTTAAGAATCCCCCCTCCTAATTGTACACTTGTGCGATTTAGTTTGAAACCACCTCGCGACTTTCTGCGTTGTCATGGTTACCCCACACTCTTTCTTCAGTGAGAGCCAAGAAAGTAAAGAGTAATGGAGGATTTGAGGTTACCGGTACGTCATCGGTCATGATGTGGTACGGTTAACTGCATTGTTGCTACACTTAACAAGTTGGTAAGATAAATTACGTTATTCAATATTTCTTTTGAGATCGCCTCATTCAGTAGAGTGCTCAAATCACTTGGTTATCCGTTTGTGGCAATTCAGTTTTTAACTACATTAGCTAGTTGAAGCTAGCGATTAGCAGCTTCACTGCCTGGGCAAAACTGATGCTGAGAAACTATCTAGTAAACATAACTAATGCATACTAGCTGGTCGTTCGAGCAATAGCTGGTTTTTAACCATCTTGAATCGTAAGTTTTTTAAATCCCAGAGCCCACATCATGGAAGCTGCCATGTTGGTACGATAGCTAGCGGTAGGAAATACCAGCCCAACTTAAATTTGATGTTTTTCAACACGGATGCTTAAACATCGAACATACACAGCATGTTCAGTTCCTTACTTTTAATGTAACATAACAGCGTAAAAATTATGTATAAAATTATCTGTACTTTGCCGATGGATGACGATTATTTCAATGGAAATCTTACTCACTAGTGCTGTTAAGGTCAGTAAGCAACTAACCAAAACAAAGTGTGTGTGTGTATGTGTGTGTGTGTGTGTGTGTGTGTGCGGGGCAGACATTACATGATTACACTATTCCTTTAGATGTGAATTCAAATGGTCAATGTAGTCCTCGAAACTATGTTCTAAATGTCCACATTTTCATATATAAATATAGAATTGTAGGCAATGCACTTAACAAATAATAATAAAAAATTGGACCCCCCCCAATGTCTAAACCATGGTTACGCCCTTGTCTATTGCTCTATTGTCAAATCTACAGTGAAACCATGTATCAACAATCTCCACTACCAATGGAGCGTTGCAAGACAAAGGAGCGACATTTTGCCTTATGAGTTTAGAGCTTTTAATATGTAGTAGGCTTATTATGAGGATCATGACTTTCAATCCTCTATAATGAGTATTTTTCTGCAAATGAGTGTCACATAACCAGATTAATAGGCTACATTGAATTAATGAAATCAGTGAAAACAAACTGACATGTAGCCTACATGCCGTTTAAAGAATGGTAATGACATGTAAAACTATTCGTTGTCTTCTGACACCAGACACTTCAGAATAGAGAAGATAGAGCAAGGGTAATAATTATACGTGTAACAGGATTGATCGAATTATGACTGGTATCAGTCAATTAGACATTTAACACCTAACAACTGAAGAACATACCAACAGGGGGCAGCATAGCACTAGACTTACGTCTCTCCTGTTGGTGTATGCGTTTGAAACTCAAAATGAATTTCAATAATTCCTAGACAAAGTAAGACATAATGGTGTTATTATGGTTAATCTTATGTAAACGTAATGTTCAAACTTTTGTGGAAAAAATCTGAAGCAATTGATGTCCTTAAAAAGCGTTTATTCCTAGTATAAATGTGCTAATATTCTAAATTAAATTGCAATCATACAGCATATTGGGATACAAAAAAAACATATTAAAGCAAATATTGGTGAAACGAAGGTTTGATATTAAAAACACAAATTAAGAACATTAATATACATGAATTGCTGTTATAACATTCAAATAGACAGAAATCAATTACAGAATTACACATTATGTTTACTAACATTGTGCCTAAGTAAAATTCGATTTGGCTTCATCTGATCTTGGGGGATCTTTTATCACAGATGATATGTGTATTGTTATATTTACCAATATAACTAGTCATTACAAACCTCTTCTAAACCATTTTATGTAGATGTCTTGTAGCATTTCCTTTCAACACGGAACAATATTTTCATTTTTAAATATATTTATAGAAATGATTGTATAACATTTCAAATATTTTGGTCAGGGAAGTGTAGAGACAACAGTGGTTGAATTTAGCTATCAAACCAGAAAAATATTTTGTTTATAATACCAGTGGCTTACTGAGACAGCAGTTTACAGGGCATTTTCAGATGTCAAGCGATTTCCGAAAGTGCTGTGCTTGTTGGGCCAGCTCCTTTGCAAAGTTCTGGGCTTCATCTAGGGCTGTTGTGTCTGGGTAGTGCAAAGCAGCCTTTTTGGTGGCCACAGCCAGCTGTTTAAGGAGTGCACACAGGTGGTTGGACTGACACAGCAGGCTCTGGCTAGTCTCTCCACTGTGGGCCTCCCTGCACAGGGTGTCCACTAGTCTTTGGCCCACCATGATGACCAACTTGCTATGGGATATGAAATTCTCAGGTGGCTGGCCATCTAGTAGGCTGTTCACAAACACACTTATGGCCTTCTGTAGAGCACCAAAATATAAACGACAGTGTTCTGGAAGTACAACCCTTCTTGGCCCATCCACATCAACCTGAGCTTCTGGGGAAGGCTTTTTCTGGTCCTCCTGTGAGGTAGAAGGGCAAAATGTGAGAGAATCAGTGATAGATTGTCATACATCCTCTGCACTTCCTCAAACAACTCTCTTACAGAGAAATACATATAAAGGAAGCGGTCTGCTGTCTTAAATTACAAGAAACGGATACAAATATTTTTAACCATTAGCTTCTGTATCATGTATCATTCTTAGTTGTCTCTTCACCCGCTGTGACAGGAGGACATTATACCTTTGGCTTTTTGGAACCCCCTCTTGGCTCAATCATTGGCTTCCCTTGTGCTTTTTTTTGTTGTTTTTCAAACTCTGTTTTAGTCTGGGAAGAAAGGAAGTTAAAATAATAAGGTTAAAATACAAAATGTGTTGGAAGTCAATCAAAGCAAATCAATCAAATAATTAATTGATTATTTGCAACTGACTGCAAGACCAAACAAGTTTTATTAGAAGATATACCTGTAATTGAACATAATCATTTTCATCTTCCACGAGATCATCCACTTGTTCACTCTCATTGTGACACTTCTTTGTTTCTGGTGAAATTGTGGAATTGGGATTGTCTGGTTCTCTTGGCACAGACTTGAACAGAAGCTTCCCATTGGCATTGAGGATGGACACCAGTCGCTTGACATCCTCTGGCACAGTACGGGCCACCATGACAAAGCGCTCGAGCGGATCAGGTGTCTGAGCTTGTCCTGGGTCCTGGGAAAGAGTATCCAGAGGCCATCCAGTCACATTTAGAGCACTCATGGTCTGCTGCAAGATCAGACCTGAGTCCTCCAATATGGAGAGCTGCTTGTGGAGCCTGGCCTGCAGGTTGGCATCAGTTAGACGGCGGGCATTGCCCTTGAGGTCCAAGGCAAAGTCCAGAAAACAGGTCACAGAGCATGTGATTCTCTCTGCTGCACCCTTGATCTCCTTCAAGTGTTTCCCCAGGTGCTCCTTGCTCCTCCAGCGGCTACTGACAAAATCCATGAGCTTGGGAACAGCCCTGCACACAGCTTCCTGTAGCACCAGAAGTCTGCGGCCTGCCTCCTCCTGGCTGAGGGTAACCTCCCGTAGAGGCTCTGGAGAAGAGGAGCTAAGAGCCAGGGAGTCACAGGAGCTGGTGGAGGAGCTTGAGGCTGTGCTACTTCTCTGACTGTCAGTCGCTGACATGTGTAAAGCATTGCTTCTCTCTTCCTCCTCCTGAACCAGTGAGCCCCTTGTCCCTGGCCGGTTTCGCAGAGTAGCTGACACCAAGTCAATCCTGCCACGCTGCATGCGCCCTCTGGAGTGGTCATAGTTGGGACCAGTGTCTCCTCGGCACTCCAGGGGCACGTGGCCTTTGTAGGAGTCGCTGAGGCGTCGAATGGAAGACTGCTCCTGTGGTGGCACTGCATACACACTGTCCTCGGACAGCTTCTGTCCAGGTGGTTTGTCATATGTGAGAACCCTTGGAATCACTGTTGGTGGACTGTGGGTTTCTTGGTCCTTTCTTGTTTGATTGGAGCAAGGTTTTGGTATATCATAGAGATAAAGAGCAGAGCTGGGGCTTCGCACAGGCCAGACATGTGCTGGTAGAGTGTCGTAGAGTTGCGTTGCTGGGCTCATGACTTTGCTGGGCATGGTACCATAGTAACCCTGCTCGTGACCAGGCTTCTCAGGAGACATGGGCACATCATATATCCACTCGGATTTACGAGGGTTGGGAAGGGTGTTGTACCCACTTGCCAGTCTCTGTTGAGCTTCAGTAGATGAGGGCACAGGAATATCGTAGCTAGGATCCTGGGATACAGGTGGTGGAACTGCATATACCTGTGGAGCATAGAAAAGGTCTGTTGAATGAGAATTTACATTGTAGAAAGACTATAAGACTACTATAAGAGAATGCCTAACAGTAAAGAAATGGGTACTTACATATGAATCACTTGAATTGTCGCTCTTTATTCCCAAGGTGTGAAATCTCCTCTCCAACTCTGAGGTTTTTCTTTCCAAAGGTTGCCTTTGTGATGGCTGTAATCACACATGTTGTTTAGGGGTTAAAAAGGGGAAAGTCAGTGGAACAATCAATATTGAAGCATTTTGTCTTCTTCTGAATACCTACATTTTTATTATATATTGTTGTACTGGGTGCACGTTTAAAAACCTGTTATGATATGTCTAAGACGACTAATGCAGGAACATCAGTACTATTTGTACTGAGACTCACAGTTAACAGAGACGCTCGTCTGCCAAGGCTTGGGACATCATAAACCTCCCCCTTGGGACTAGAGAGGATGCTAGGGGCCAAAGCCTGTAAAAACAGAAGCTATGATTGGTTCCTCCCTTACTACTTTGATCCTAGACATGTCCACCTCATTGAGCTCATACTAAATATTTCAACCCCTTTATGAGGATAATGTTTTCTCTCAAACCCTTGAATGCCAGACATCCCTATTAGGCAGGCAGGCTTGCCAATTAACCCACTTTTATAATTGAAACCCTTCATTGACTCTTAGATGGCTACTGTAGACGAGAACAGCCCTCCCCTGCAGCAGTAGAGGAAATGTTGAACATATGGAAAGGCCCAGTCTGCCCAATGCCGAACAGGCACCCTCACAGACACCTTTCTCATACAGGGGTCCTCGGCAACCCTGACTGCTGTTTGTCGTTAGTGGTGTCTGAAGTCTGTCTTTGCTCGTCTTTTACAGCCCCATAAAGGCCCAGTGCTGCATGCCTGTCCCCACAGTGAGCCCCCTGGTCCTCATCTGTAAGCTCTTTTGCCAGCGGGGGCTTCCGAATGCTGCATTTCATCCACTTTCTACCTCTCTAATCATGAGGAGAGTTAACACTTCCCAAGGAAAGGGACCAACCCGTCTAGGTGAGCAACTGTCAGACGAATGTCTGGCTTTTCTAACTTAGGCATATGTTTTTGTTTATTTTTGCAACAACAACAAAAATCTCTTCTAATAGTCTTTTAACCTGCTGCTAAGTATTTATGATAGAGAGAAAATCACCTTACCTTGCTGTTTCCCTCCAGTATTTCTGTGCTGTTCTTGAGTGGGGAAGGGAGAGGACTCTTGGACAAAGGAATGGAGGGGATCTTATAGATCCCATCCATGCATTCATAAGATGATGTGGTGGACAGTCTGGGTCCACTTGGGATTTGATAGATATTCTGGGGACTGTCACTGTTTGGTGATTTTGAATGTTCAGCACTTTTCAGCGCCTTGGGTAGGAGCTGCAGCCGGTTGGCAGGGGCCAGACCTTGACGTCCATACAATGAGCACTTCCACCATCCACGGCTACCAGCTACATTTTGATCCATCACTGTGACAATGTCGCTCTTTCGGAATGCCAATTCATCAGGACACTCTGCAACGTTATCAAACAGAGCCTTTGCAAGAAGGGTCTGGAAAAGGAAAACAGTGAAAAGTATCACAAAAGAGGTTACATGAACAGCACACAAAAAACAATGTGCAGTACATACAGACAACACATCTTACTGAAAAGCAGAGAGCATATTCTGTGCACACCAGAGTTTCTTTTTACAATTTAATATTACCAGAATTTGTTTAATCAGTCAGTGGCGGGGTACATTTACATTTATTCATTTAGCAGACGCTTCTATCCAAAGCGACCTGTCATTGTTAAACAACAATTGAACAGATGTGGAGTGAGTCCACTTCTAGTCTCATTCTTAAATAAAACATAAATAGACATTCATAATCACAGGTGTTCAGTAAGAATGGACTCATTCTATGTCCTGTATTTTGATTCCTGTGAGTATTACCCTCAGACAAATGAAAGGAAACAAGAAACCCAAAAGCATCTTCTTTGAAAAGGAGCAGAGAGAATGCTTCTTTTCTTTCCAAAAATAAACAGAGCATAATATTTTATTTAAAACAATGTCAAATCAGATAAAGAGTAAGAATAGAATCAATTCATGTTAAAGGATGAAGTGGCTTCAGAAGTCCGGCTTTGAACTGATGGCATGACACAGTAAATGAATCAGATTAATTCTATGAGGCTCACCTATTGGCTCTAAGCAAATTTGTGAGTATCCATAGCCGAGTGTAGATGATACATCCAATGTTCTCAATCCAACATTCAGCACTATCTAAAGCATTTAAAGTCACATAAACACACAGACAGAGAAACACACACAGCCACGCACACAGACACACTCGACCCCCCTCAACCCTCAGCTGATAAGTCAGGCTGCTGGCACTGCCTTACATGGTACTGCCCTCTTTCTGTCAGTGAATCCTCCATAACAAAGAGCCTATTCACCATCAGAGCCCAACACACTCTGCACCTGTTGAATAGAAGGCCTGCCAGGCCTAAAGAGCACAGCCCCTACACACTGACCACAGCAGACACAGGCCCACTTTCACCCCCAAACACCCCCATCAAGTGCAGCATACTCCCCTGTAAAGTTTGCGGAACTGTGGCACTACGATCACATTGCAGTTCGATCACGTAGCTTAAAGCATCATGTAAAAAGTGTCATACAGAGGCAAATTTTTGGGGTTAATGCCCTAACCCCAACAAGCAGCATTTCTAAAATGTGTGAAAGTGAAACACATATGTCATATATGAGTTAGATGGAAGTTTTGAAAGCGGTTTTGTGGTGTAAGTACATCGCATGAGAACTGTCTTCTCTTTTCCCAGTCATTGGCACCTGATATCTAGATAAGTTTTCACAGTGGGACCTATGCACTATTGTCCATTCATATTCATATTCTTATTCAGATTTGTATATATATTTTATTTATATTTTATATTTTACATTTAAATTGTTGTATTTTTTAGATTGTTAGTTCCTAGGATTAGTTAAACTACTGTACTTTTATACTCTTTGATTGAAGATCTGTATATGTTTATATGTTTATTGCTTGCACCTTCCGGCCACAGTAAATTCTGTGTTTGTGTAAACTTATATGGCGAATAAAACCAAATTCTGAATCTGATTCTGATATTTACATAGAACTATTAAATACCTATGTTATGCATAGTGTAAGGACATATGGGAGCTCGACTTATATGTACCATGCCAAGCAGGACAAAATTATGTTTACTTCACTGTGTGTTGTTTCTTTGTATATCAATCAGTACAGTAAAATAGGGGTCAGATTCAGCTGTGAGTCTTTTGGATTCCTGCACACGCCTGCTTGTACAGCTCAGGTTCTGGCAGCTGGCTGCAGCACTTTAGATACACAGCTGTCTTTCTCCTTTTCTCCCCTTCTCTTTTTGAGACTCTCTCTCCTCCACCCTGTTGGCAAATAAACATGACCTGGACTATCATAATAATAAAATGTATATGAACGATGGGCATTTAACTTAATGAGTTTGGTATCTAAATATGCTGCTCTGCTATCTTACATGTGGTTGTGGTATCCCAGCATTAAAAGATGGAACAATCCAAATTGACACCCTAACACCTTTTTCTACCAAAGACTCTGGGCAGTAGAAAACAGTATGGGAACCATTCCCCCTAGCTCACTTTGACCTTTGACTTTTTGACAGCCTGGTCATGACCCCTGGGTCAGGTCAGCAGCTCATGGTCAATCAGCGGAATGGCAACGCCAGCATAGGTGCAAGGAATGTGTTAGAGTGAGAAAAATAATAAAGAGATGTATACAAATCAGAGTGTTGGACAGAACAAAAATAATGAAAGGATTTCCCTACAAAATGATTAACAGTGATACTTAGTTCACTATTCAAATGTCATATGCTGTTGCTGTGTAATTCACTTGTACTAAATGTTGGAACTGTGGGGAAAGGTCTATGCAAGCCAGAGGCAGCACAAACAGAAGTTTAGATGAAGTTCTCTGTTCAAACCAGGACAGGAAGCTTTCCCATAAATTTCACATTAAAAATGTTTTCCCACAGTGTGTGTTTATGTCGATATTCAATCTAGTCCAGTGACATCCATCATACTGTAGGTATAGGGTAACTCATTGTATCCCATGGAAAATCCAATTCAGATCTAAACAAACTGAAGAAGAGGTTGAAGCTAATTCTGGTCCATGGCAGTGACTTTGCCTGCTTACAGCTGCCCTGGTATTTCCTGTATATGAACTCTTGAGAACTATGTCATTTTCACACAAAATCCAAGCTGCTGATAAGAACTTCTCAAGACACCAAAAAAAACTGGACTCCTATATCAAACAATAGTACAAACTTAAAATAGTTATGATAAAACTATACAAGGCACATGTGGATATTAGGAATCATGCAATACCCTGCCAGGAAAAATAATGCTTGATTACTAACACCAGAGGATTCACTCTGAAGTGCAGAAGACTTGATGCAGCACCATATCTACATTCACCCTCTGGTTTTATTTAAAAGTAGACTTCCTTTTCAACTTCCTCTTCTGTTTTTGTCTCTGGCTAGGCACTCGTCATTGCCCTAAACCTCTTCCTGATCAGCTCTGAGCACATCATGGCCACCACATTTTGTCTCCTTGAACAGAACTCTTTCCACCCAACCCAAGGCTCACAGCATGTTTAAGGAAAGTTAGATGAAGCTGTTTACATTTGCAGCTGATTCGTGTCTAATGTTATGGACATGGATCAAGACTGGTTAACAGACTACTTGGGAAAAGTCATACTGATTTTAACTTTCCTGTGTGGGAGGTCAAGAACATTATTCAATTTATCCACACCAGCCTCCAGTTGTGAAAAATCTACTGACACCCTATTGTGGGGACATTTCATAATACAATATTTAAGAAATGAGCTTGTGAGTGCTAAAGGTTGTTGAGAAGAATACATTGAAATGGGTTAGTTCCCAGTGCATAGTGTTTGCGGGAGGTATAATGATGAAGCTTCTCCACAGTTTCTCTAAATGATATGAAGTTCTTAAGATACCTCATTCTTCTGGAATGAATGTGCTGTGGAATGCTGTTGATTCATGTTATATCATTGCCTGTGAATATACCTGTGTAATATCATCTTCCATCTTCTATCAAGAAGTTGTGACAGTGAGACTCTCAGTATTACACACAAGTTTTTCCATATCCAATCAGTTCTGTCAGGATGACAGAATGAACCCAGCTGGGACCAACCACAAAGCAATAGGTAGAGGGAAGGTTAAAGAGACAGAAATACAGAAACAGATGAAGAGAGATAAATACCCCCAAATGCTTCCTTCTGCAACCTTTCCATACATTTAAAATCAGTAATCTATGGGAATATGTGTCTGGATAGAGCCTAATATGAACCAACAACAAAATGGTGACATGGTAAATAACTGTTCAGACAGAATTCCATTAGGTAGGATATGTATAAGATGCCAAACATTTTGTTAAAATATGAAATACAATGATCAATTAAACCTGACATAAAAGTGTCGGAATTATGTTCTTCCTCCCTATCATCTGACCTAGCAGAACAACCAAGTTTCACAAACTGAGAAGACTTAAGAAGCCATATTGTAGCTTGAAGGTCTAATTAATAGTTCAACAGCTTGATTTCATATAGCTTCAAGGAGTGTGGTAATGAGGCTTATAAACGCCAATCTGCAACACGCTCTCTAAGGACCAACACTATCATGTTACAACAGCAGAGTTTAGGAGTGTTGTAGGTTGGGGGGCTATACATGGAAGTAGGAGGTCGCTTACACCGCAACAAAGTTAAATCTAAAGAGACAGTAGACAAGTAAAGATTCCTTTAACTGATAATCCAAAGAAAATAGTGCTATCAATAAAATAACAATTTAAAACATTGAACCTTACAATGATTTCCTGAATATTTTTCTTGAACTATTTGAATTGAATAATCATATATTAAGTCAACATCGGGTGCAACACTCACCTCCATTTCCAAATAGGGATTACAAAGTAAGAAATATGCTATATATTCCAAATCAGATATCCTGACACTCAGTCATGACTAGGAGTGTGTGCAACCTCTGTGTAAAGCCAGAGCTTTGTGGTTTATTAGCCTGCTCGAGCACACACATTCTCTGAGCTGTCACTGGGAGCCAGACTCTTTACACACAGGGGCGGGGAGAGCTTACCCAAAGTCTTTGACATAGCTACTTTCTCGCAGTCCTATTGGCTTTGCTTGAGTCCTTTTCATCCTGTCCCACCCTTTTCTAACTACCTCTGTCTTTCCTTGGCCGACCACTTCTTCAAAGAACTTCAATGAAGTTATTAGAATACAACAAAAATACAACTTTGATTTTTCACTAACTCATTTGTTTTATCGAGAAAAAAAACAGGCTTTCATCTTTCTTCATGTTCTATCATTTGCCATTTTCTTTTGGGTTGAATTTATCTGTTGATTTTTGGAAATGTATTCATTGGGAGTTATAAGAAAGACATGCATTCTTAAGCCAATGGCCATTGTTGCCAGGACAACATTGAGAAAGGCCAAAGCCTGAGAAGATCAGGGTGAGGGATGTTAGTGGTCTTTGAACAGTCAGTTTGGGTCCACTGACTACAAAATGGTGTCACACACTGATCCACCATTTAATGTGTAATGTTGTAGAAACATTGCAATAAATGTAATTCAGGGTTAATTAGAAGAAAAACAAGTTGGTCCGTTATTGAATCACATAAAATAATATTATAATAGTCTTAGTTAGTTTGTGGCTTTTATACTTCTTGTGAAATGGCAAACCCCTTACAGGAAATACCTGACCCCAATGGTACATCAATGATCAGAAATGAGAACTGTGGCATCTGAATGCATGGTGTTGGAGGTGTAGCCTTGTTACCCAGACCACAGTGCATTTCAGTAAACACAAGGTATTTGGCAGTGTGTCAGACCAGATAAATGTACTATCTGATGAACTAATTATTGTACTAATGATTAATAAAGGGTAATGGCCCTCTATGTGCATTGCATGTATTTACTGAGATGACATGCAAGCACATCACTTCAAAAAATATCTGTCATATACATATATACCCCAAAAAAGGAAAATTCAATATGGAAATAATTGCCTTTAATAAAAAAAATTGACACCATGTATACAGTACAGAAACAAAATACAAAGAATTGTCAACTAAAGTCATTATATTTCCCCCACGAAAACTGTGTGGAGAGACTAGTAGCCACATGTCAATGTTTGTCTGGTAAGATGCAATTTAGATCCTAAAATAGGCTCTGTTTAAAATTGAATATTGTGCTGCAGTGGTCATTCAGAAATATGATCCCAACATCTATGGAAAACAGCGCCCCCAGGCTGTGGCTCGATGGGGATGCAAACAGTGAGACAACGGCTTCAAGGTAATCAGAAGTACTGAATACCACTGCCACTGACACAAAAGCAAGTTTAAAACAAATGTCCTCAAAACTATGTTCGCTACAAAAAGCTTCAGAAAGAGGATCTGATGGCGGAAGATTAGTGACTGTCCTCAGGCCTGCAGGACCTGTGGGGCTATGAGGGTTCAGTGGGATCCCAGCTCCCTCAGTCTGTGGTGGTGCGGCGGTACCAGAAGCGGGCCCTGAAGTCATCGCTGCAGGTCATGAAGCCAGGGTTGGTCGGCGAGTGGACAATACAGCGGACAATGTTGTTGTGGCCCAGGGACAGAAGGTTCTTCCTCTCGGCCGAGCGCGAGTCCCAACAGCACAAGCTGATGGTGCGCTCGTCAGGCAGGAGGACGTAGTCCTCTGTGTGGTTGAACACACCCTGCGTGCGGTGCATCTGCCGACCACTCAAGCCCGCACCTGTGAGAAGAGGGACTACACTGTAACACTGGACTTTCTCAAAATAAACCATCATCTCAGGAGATGCAGGTAAGGCTCTTACGTTCAGTATTGCATTTGGGCAGGCAGGTGTCGATGGACAAAAATGGACCACTTGTTAATCTGATACCAGATTTAACAGTGTGTCTCATAACATCATCCATTTGTCATTACACAGCTTTATGTTTTAAGGTCGCATCCTCACCTGTGTACTTGACAAGTGTGCGTCCAGTAGAGATCTCCCACAGCTTTACCACAGAGTCTTTCCCACTTGACAGAATGTACTTAGAGTTCTTGGAGAATACAGCAGAGCAGACCTCAGCACCGTCGTGAGCCTTGTCAAAGGTGGTCACACAACGGTTTGACACTCCATCCCACAGCTTGATGCTGCCATCCTTGCTGCATGTGACATACGTGTTGGCACTGGGGTTGTAGTTGACAGAACAGATGGTGTCTGTGTGCTGGTCCAATGGGTTGCATGACACAAAGCACTGGAAGGTGTTGACATCATAGAGTCGCAGGGTGGGATGCTGGGTTCCCACTAACAGAAAGTCACCTGCTGGATGGAAGGCTATAGAACGCAGCATTTCTGCTTCCTGTGGAGTGGATTCCCAGAAGTGGACAGTCAGGAATAAAGCAATTGTGTCAAATGCATAAATTGTAGATGTATAAGGAGAGAGGACAGGTGGGCAACACATTTTTGTGAATAAACATCACAAAATAATAAACATTTGGTGGGTAAAGATCACAAAAGAGCTGTATTGTCAATAGAGAATCATATCAACAAAGGTTTACCTGGATATGCTTAAAAGCTCTTTTCGCAGACGGTTTTGAGTAGTCAAAGAGTTTGAGGGTGTAGTCACGGGATCCAGAGGCTAGAATCTGTTCAGTAGGATGGAAGGAGAGGCAAGTGACCTCATCCACATGGTCATACAGTGTCCGAATCACTGGGTGGTTCTCCATGTTCTGCTGGGCGGTCTCGTTCATCATCACCTACAGAACAAAGAGCCATGAGGGCACAGCTACAACTTCTTTCCAACGTGCAACATTACATGGTAAATGATCAGTGATGATGGCTGCGCTCCCCGTCTCTCTGACAAGCCTCACCTCAATGGGCATGGCACTTTTAGCCAGCATGCGCTCTGTGTCCAAGATCTTGATGGAGGCATCAGCAGAGCCTGTGGCAATGAGTTGGCCATCACGGCTGTAAGTGGCAACACGACATGGCCCCTTGTGAGATGTTACGTAGCATGTCTCGTATTCTGAGGCTTCTGGAGACATGGTCTGCACATCTGCGTCAAACTCCAGGTCAATTCCCACACCAGGTGCCACTGTGTCTGACCGACCAATGGCATATTGAACTGCACTGTCATCGTTTTCCATACCTGTGACAAATGATAGGTTTATAAGTTTTACTGTCATTGCACAGAAACGTGAAAATCAAGCTAAACAAATCCAACATACCAATTTTTGCCAGCTGCATCAACTGTTCAGATGGTGTCACCACACTGGGTGGCTTCACCTCGTTGATGAGGTTGTTGGCAATGTTGGTGTAGCCATCATAGAGCAGCTGGCTGATTATAAGCTTGTATAGGTGCTGTCGGTCCCTTAAAGTCGGTTTGGGGCGATACATCATTAGCAAGTTATGCTATGTTTCAGATGTGACGATTACAAAGTATCTGAAATAAAAACAACACATGCACGACGTTAGTCATCACCAGCATATAAAATAGTTAATATCTGTTAGCTTTGCATACGCTTGCTGGTTATATTGATACAGTATAATTGCTCTGGTTGTCTACTTTACTACCAGGAACACTTTTGCAGCTAACTAGCTAGCTAGACAACTGCGGTAATGGATTGCTAATGGTTACCTAGAGAGCAAGTTCGGAATTACTATTGCCATTGAAATCAATGAAACTTGCTAGCTGGCTAAGTAGCACTGAGTGCAGCAGTCGAAGCGTAGCCTAGCATAGATACAGTACCTAGCAAGTCATTGTGGAGTGCGTTAAGATTACCTCAATAGCTAAATCAATATGTAAAGTATTTTACAGCATCTAAAGTAGCTACTTCATATGTTCTATGTTCACTTGAATTGAAGCAGCTAATAAGCTAGCTAGTTACAATACTACCTTGATAAGAGAGGCACTGTTTCCAAAAGCGCTGCATGCTAAATGTACGCCGTAGGTTGAATTCTCCAAACACAACGTATTTGCGTCATGTGTACGCCACGTTGTAGCCGAAAGGAACTAGGAAGTCGTCCATAACACAGTCAGACAGTCAGACGTTAACAACGGATCTATGAGCAGTTGGTCTACCCAAAATGTTAAAAAAAATGTGTATCGGCCAAAATGTAAAAAAACTATTCTGGACCAGTTCTTAGTACTAAACTTCGATTTTCATATAAATACGGCATAGACAGATAGCGCAAATGTGCATTCTGATAAATCCAGACGGGGGCGCGCAAGTATTGGTAGCAATTGTCTATGAGATTTTTTAGTTGCTCAGAAATGGTAGAGCTAATTGTTGCATTTTCGTTTTAGTTATCCTTTCAGTCACGTAGCAGTGTCAGTATATCGGTTAATACAAGTTTAACGCATAATACAAAATATTCCTCGAGTTATTAATGCTGATCTGAAGCCAGAACACTAGCACTAACTATCAGCACCCAACCACATGTTTGCATCATGCAATGCATGAATAGCAACAAACTTGGCATGTGTGGTCCCCTGAATTATTATCCTACCAATCCAGATAATTTATGTGGAAGACTATGCTTTTTATGAACATAGGCTAACTATCCAACACAATATGTGTGGTAGACAATAGTCAAGAGGTGCTAGAGCTACCAATAACTTTAACATTTGTATTAGTCAGTCCTCTGCCAAAACTCCTCAACACATTTTGAGAATGGCAGGAGGTGTTTCGTTACCATGCCAACACAACCATCCCCCCTCAGTTGCCTTGGAGACTGGTATATTGCTGATTTCTTCTGTTGACACAATTTTACAATCCTGCCACCTAAGACTGGTTGAAGACCTAGTTCACACAGTCGGCTTGTGTCAGTGGCCTTTAGGCCTTTACAGCCTAGACAGTGCAGAATGATGCTCGCTTTATCAACATCTCACAAAGCAGAGAAAAAGACCGCACACATGGACAATAAGTGTGCTCCGTTTGTACAATAATTACTTGTGGCTTTTCTGGGATCAGAAGTGGTAAAAAAATTAGAAAAATATCCATTTGTTTTACTCTGTGACTAAAAAATCTTGCTGTTAGAGAATACAATATACAATAGACTTTAGGATAGTAGTTGTCATTTTCTTCAGTCTTAAGTAACCATTCACATTAGCACATATTGCACTATTGTTATTCCCCTCCAAAACAGAATACATTTGCAGACTGCAACTTTTTGTTATTCCAGAAAGCAGCCTCCACTCCTTTGCCCTCTTAGACACATAAGACACCTATACTCATGGACACAGATGGGACTATGCACACATTGGCAAAATGGCTGTGGTTATGATAGTGGGTGGGATGTTCTCTGCAAACACTTCCATCTATTATCTGTTTACCCTCATGGGCAACGACAATGCCAGCGCAACCCTGTGATTTGCTGACTACACCCACGGAATCTTTCTTGTGCTCTGCGAGTGGGTGGGTGAGGTGTGGTTAAAGGAAGCGAAGCAGAGAGATATTATCAGAGGAAGTACTCAGGTAGCGGCTCACAGTGTGTTGATGTTAGAGCGAGTCAGTCAGTCTGGGAGAGATGTGCTGTAAAAGGTAAGGCTGGATGCGTCAGAGAACTTCCTCCTTCTATTGGAAATGTTGTTGATACTTTCAGTTCTGCAATTTCTCATTGTCAGAATGCGACCATCTGTGCTTTTCAGTTCATATTCTTCTCTGTTTCTTTCTTTTGCTGATCACTCTCTGTACATCAACTTATGCATCACAAGTCTTTGTTTAACAGCACTGTCAAGCAGCCCCTTCTCCCTCGTGCTGATCTCTGTCTCTCTTTGCCGTTCCCTCTCTTGTTCTCTCTCTCATTCTCTCTCTCTCTCTGTCTCTTTCTCACTCCCCCTTCTCTCGTAGTGCATATTTGGTCTAATTTGCATCTCTTACAGGGTTCCTATGTCCTCTTCAGCAGAAACATTTCCTCTGCAAAGAGCAAAGATTTGATCAAAGAAAACTGCCAAACTGCTTTAAAAGAAGTCTTCATGACTCACAGACGTATGCATATTTAGTACAGTATTGAGCGTAAACAATGCTTCAAGCTTGACAGTTGACCTATATGGACAGTATTGTATTAGAAGTGGATCTGGTGCAACTTTCTGGAAAAGTAAGATATTGTTGACTTTGGTTTGTGGTCAGGTCTTAGTTTAAACTTTCTAATCTGGAATTTGTCTTTCAATTTGTTTGTTTTTTGTCTAAACTTTGGTTGGTATATATGATTTTATTTTTTTTACAGCATACATGTGAATTTACAGTCTCATATTTGTTCAGTCGAGAATAAACCTACAGTATACCCAGATATGCCAAGTTCTCCAATAGACAAAAGCCAAATGTTTTTGAGACTATTTGATCATAATTGTATTATTTTTCAGGGATAGGTTAGTCACTAAATGCGATGTGTTCACGTGATCTGTATCAGTCAAGTAAAGGTTAGGAGACTGTATGTCCATGAATGCCACTAATTTACATATCTGACTGGAAATGATAGCAGGGTACTGTATGAGGAAGAGCTTCACATTGACTGTGTAACTCTAATTTGAGCTTTAGAATTTAGAATATTTTGAGGATAAGTTAGAAAAAAAGGAATAGATGTTCAAGTCAAAGGAACAGGGAAGAGCAGAAAACAACTTGACATTGTAAAATGTGCCACAGAAAGTGTTTGGCGTGGGTGTGCTTTAGCTGCACTCACATCAAACAGCCATCTTTAAGCCACCAACAATTCTAAGGGTGATACAATCATAATTCAAATGAGGATATCTGTGACTCATACCAATAGTGTCACACTGAGCCACACTGTTTTCATACTGTTAGGACTACATCTTCTCTTGCTTAAAGAAAATACATTTTAGGCTAATATGTTTGTGTACAGATTTAGACAACAGCATGCACATTTCAACAGATGAGAGAACAGACATCTCTCTCTCTCTCTCTCTCTCGCTCTCTCTCTCTGCTCTCTCGCTCTCTATCTCTGTCTGATGGGTCAATCTCTTACCACATTCATGGACATATAGTGCATGTGTTGCGTGTGTCGATGTACGTGTGTGAGTCTACTTGTTAGCTTGCTTTCATTTCCATGCATCGCCTGCACTGCAAATTGTTATAATAATAATATTGTGTCATACTACACCTTGACAGCATAGTCTAGCTTTCATGTAGCCCAGAATCGTCCCACTACTATTGTCATCATCTTCACAAAAAAAAATGGTCATGTTGTTGTCATGTTGACTCTAATGGCATGCTTTGTTTCTAATTCATTATTTACTTGTATCATTCCTATTGTATTCATCCCAGTCTAGTTGAATTACAGTTTATGTCTCAGAAAATGAAGACTTGTATGCCTTGCACTATAAACCACAGACCAGAGCAGCATTCCCGTTCAAACTGATATAGTTATTCTTTGATCATGCCAAGCAGAAGGCCTAATGAAAACGATATTTCTCTTGCAGGTAATTAAAGGCCCTGTATCAGAACATCACAACGGCTGTTGCCATGGAGACTGGCAAGCAGGGCTTTGTGAATGTTTCTGTGCTTGGCAACTCAGTCTCAGCGCAGAGAGGAAACAGGATGCACGTCCAGGCCCCACCGACGACTATGCTCGTCCACACGATACCTGCTGCGCCACCACATCCCCGGGCACAGATACAACCACAAGCCCAGCTACCTGCAGCCACCCAGGAATCTGCCCACCTGCATCTGCCAGTGCCGCCTCTATATGCCAAAGAGACACTTCCCTTCCTGACGCTCCACTTCCCTGGAGGACTAGAGCTTCATCAGGGACCTAGCCCAGGGACAGCCGTGGCTGCAGCGAGACCCAAGTCTGCAGGGAAGCATTTGTGCCCTCATTGTGGCCGGGACTGTCTGAAACCCAGTGTGCTGGAGAAGCACTTGCGCTGCCACACCGGGGAGAGGCCTTACCCTTGCACTACCTGTGGCGTCTCCTTCAAGACCCAGAGCAACCTCTACAAGCACAAACGCACCCAGGCCCATGCCCGCCTCTCATCTGAGTCTGAGCAAAGCAGTTTAGGCAGCCAAGACAGCTTGAGCAGCTCCGGGGATACTTATACCACCAGCCTGTCTTTAGATGTCCTCAGTGGGGACTCTGGGAATCAAAACATGGAGGTTAGTGCATCTCTCTGTCAAGCCATCTCTCCATTTAGCTCTGTGCTGCCCCCTACTGCTCAGGTTGGTCCAGAGACAGGCTGGGCCCTGCACCAGGCTGCTTTGGTTGGCCTTATTCTTGCACCTGGAAATGACCATAATGCCTCTTTGGTCCAAGGTACAAAATCTGAGGGTATGAATTACTCTGATAAGACAAATGATGAAGAGAAAGACAAAATAATTGAAAATAAAAAGCCTCGAGTGGCTCCAAATCGTCATCTCCCCCTCCAGAGGCAAGAGGCAACCCTGTTTTCCAAACATTGGGAGAATTCTATATCAAGAGGAAAATCCCAGAGCCATGACAGCACAGATTCTGGATTCAGTGAGAGTACTGAGCAGCCCTGGACCACCAGTCCTGGGATTGTGCTGCCTGACCACAGCATGGAGTCCCTTGTCGAGTCCAGTCTGGAAGTCCACAGCCAGCCTGACACCACACACATCTCCACCAAGCCTGACCTTACTACTTCAGAGACCAAATCCAGTGTATCAGAGCAGGAACAGAAGAAACTGGAGGAAAGGATCTCCAAACTAATATCTGAGAATGATGCAGTAGTGGATGATAAACACCTGGAAAACGTGAGGCCTCGGAAGACAATGTTGTCCAAGCAAGGGAGTATTGACCTCCCCATGCCATACACCTACAAAGACTCATTTCACTTTGAGATAAAGACCAGCAAACCCTCTAATGCCGCATTAAGTTGGCAGAAAGCAGACCGAGGGGCAGCCCTGTACAGCTCTGTGCCCAGCCAACACTCCTCCAGCGTAGAACATGCACCCCTGACACGCAGCAGTTCCCTGCCCTTCAGCGTGGGAATTCAGCACTCAGAGAGGAGCAGCACAGCCTCTCCCCAGAACAGAGATTTCATCACTTTAGCCAGAAGAGGCAGCTCGGGACATACATACCCAGCAGGCTTTGGCACAAAGTCTGTAAACCAGCAGGTGTCCAATCATCGCCCACTAGTACGCCAGGCAGCCATGGACTGCAACCCGGCAACAGAAGGCCTCGCTTTGACATCATCACTGGAGGAGGTCTTTCCCAACAGTCTTTGCTCAGATGGCGACAGCAACGACATCTGTGTGGAGCCAAGCAGCCAAAAGTGTCGCAGGAAGAAATCACAGAAGTTTGCCTACAACAAATGGTACATGTATGGGGGTGGAACTTTTAAAAAGCTGTACAGTACAGACAAAGTTGAGAATAATACTGTTCTCAAGGCTAGAAAGTCGATGACGAGCCTAGAGCATGAGGTGGTCCAGGGGATTGAGAGAAGGGGCTCATTAATGCACAGGGAGCTTGTCACGTCAGTTAGGTCTACAAAAGACTGCACTGCAACAGTGTGTCACCCATCAAGCCTTCCAGCCAACCTGCCCTCTGTCCCATGTGGGAATGTATATCAAACAGGCAGCCATCTTGATTCCTCGTTTACCAAGCTGAAAACAACCTTTGTGGAAAAACAGTCTCTGTCAACACATCCACCAATCACTGCAGCAGCAAACGCTAAGAGTACAGAATCTGTTGCAGGGAGTGTAACACATGGGGGAAAACACACTGGCAGTGTCTCGCTACATCAACATTGTACAAGATATATTCCCTCAGAGACTAAGAAGCAGAGAACTGACAACAACATATGTTCACTGGGGACGCAGTTTGACCCCAACGCTAGTAAAACAGTGATGCTCCCTGTCAATGTTGGTATGACCTGCTCTGCTTCATGTGTAATGAAGACCAACAGAACCTATGTGAGCACTTCATTCTCCTCTAACAATCCCACTGCCACTAAAACCAACTTTCTACCAAAGTACCAGCTGAAGCTACCCAACACAACAGACTCAGATTCTTCAACACTGACCTTAAATCAACCCACTGGTATAATTTGCCATAACACTATCTGTACCATGTCCTCCTGCCACACATCAAGAACCATAACAACTGGAAAGAAAGACATTCCATCCTCAGAATCCTCATGTATGGATCAGAGTCACACAGTTATGTCTCCACCAACAGCAGTTGAAAAACAGCCATCTACCAACAAAGCCTTAGTAGAGAGTGAGACTGTCACAACAACGACAATTTTACTCCAGGAAAGGGATGCAAAACCACCCACCACATATATACAGCATCCACCTGTTGTGGCTTTTGCAGAAAACCTCTCTGCTACATGTACGCCTATCACAACCTCAGTTAGGAATCTGACTGTTGCACCCAGTACAGTTTCAACTAATAATGTCTCATTGATATCAGAGAAGAGTTTTACTGAAGAATTGAACACAGCTGCCACACCTTGTCACATTATTCCATACAATGACTCAGAGCGCTCAGCTGCCCAGAATGTATTTCATGTTCGGACGGCAGATCTCCAGATCTGCCTGGAGATCATATCTGATGAGCAGCTGGCTCTCATAGAGCCCCAGATTGAAAGGCAAGGCCATACAATTGGGTCTGGATTCTTTACCCATAGTAGAGAAACAAGGACCAATTCAAAGGACCCCACACACGAAGAGCAAAGCCATTTCGCCAGGGCAACAGTGAATATAAATGCAGATTTGGGGCCTAAAAATCAGGTCAAGTTGTCATCCTCAGAAGGTTTTCAGAACATCAAATCCTTATTACCAGAAAGTATTCATCAACACATCGCTGTTACAGACCACAATAATAGAAGGCAGACAGAGAGACTGTTCAAAATGGAATCTATTCCTTCAACTAACACAGGACAACAGACACAGGTTTCATCCACATCACCAAACCCATTATTTACCCCTGGAACTCCTAAACACATGCTTCTACCAACACAGAAGAACCGAGCAGGGGTTATGTCAGCTCCTGTCACCTCAAAAGGAGTGAAATCAGAAAGGAGCCAAACACAGGAAGAACATGTCCTCTCGAAGAAGCCTATTAGCCAAAAGGGCCAGGTTTCTGATGAGCTGCCTGGCCAACACAAACTCTGCCTGGCAGCCAGCTCCTCATTGTCATCTTCTACAGTAGCAAAGAGCAGCTCAGGAAGTGGATTACAGGAAGATGATAGCCAACACAAATCTCCAAATCAAAGACCCACATGTAACATGGACAAGATAAAAACTAAGAATACAACCCTGGAACAAGAAGCCCCTACTTCAAAGGGAATGCGTAGAGAATCCCATCTGCCCCCTGCAGTCATGCTTTGGTCAGAAGTCTAATGCTGAGAGCAGTGTCGCTTTCCCCAAAAAGGAGCCTTCTATTTTCCATAACCAAGCCTGTAAATCTTCTGGAGAACCAGAAGAAATAAAAGTCTATAGTAGTTTTATGGAATTTGAACCTGTGAACTCAAATATATATTCTAGTTCCACAATGTCATCAAAAACATTTGGTGTGGGCCATATCAACATCGAAACTCTGGATGTACATGTACCTTTGCCATGCCAGGCTCAGTGTAAATCAGAGGAAAAACCTTCCACGAACCACAGAGACACACAGCTGGTCCAGTTTACCTTTGAGCCTGACAGCATTCATGAGGAAAGGCCCAAACATGCCCCTGGTGTCTCTTTATCCAATCAAGACCCAACAACCGGTAGGTATACAGGTGTTTATCTAATTGTATAACAATGATTCTTAGTTTATGCTGCATTATGCAGTTGTGAGCACAATCAAGATTACAGATTGTCAGAAATCTGCTATTTATTTTTGAATTACCTCTTTCCTCCACAAGGGGGTAGTAAATGATAATGGTTCTTGTGGGATTCTCTTTGAAATGAGAAGTCATAAAACTTATCACAACACCTTTTGCTTCCGTGAGTTTTGTACAAAATAAATAAAGGCAGCTGACATTCCATCTTTAACTGCTTTAAAAGGCACCCTGAATAAACAGTAAGTAAAAAACAACAACGTATTGTCTCTGAAAAGCAAAGCATTTTTCTGCATTAGAAAAATAGAGCATGGATCTAACTTCACAATAAATATTCCCTCTTAATACAAAAATTAATAAATCTATATGTTGAATAAAAACTATTATTTTTAAGCCTTTACAAACAATTAATTACGTGTCTCTTTATTTATTAAACATTTTTACAAATCCAATTGATCAGTAAATAATGACTTTTAGGAACACATGACCTCTATGATGTTTATGCAGGAGTTACGCCTACAGCTTAGGTAGGTCAGCTGACAACTAAGCTTCAGATAGTCTCATATAGGGATATTTCTTTATACCAGTCTAAAGTCTTTATACCTACACTGTGTAGATGTGTAGGTGTAGGTTTTATTGGTTATGATTTCAAACCTCTTTCAATGGTTCAGTAATGCAAAAATATGAATAATTTATCATTGTTTGAATATGTTGATAGTTCTTTAATTATCTGCAAATGACCACCAAAGGATGATTATTACGAGGTGTTGTCTATAGTCAAAACAAATACCCCACCAGGCACAGAGAGGAAGAGTTGGTTCACACTTCCAAGTCCTCTTGGCTTGACTAGGCCGCGGTGTTTTGACTGATCAAATGCTTTCAGGAACAACAGAGCAGCCTCTGGAGGTCAGAGGAAGTGCCTTCGCCCAGGGCTCCTCACACAGCAGACCCCTGGGTTACCGAGGATTCGGCCTCTGTCTCCTTTCCAGACAGCTGACATGCAATTTGAAATATAAACGCAGACTAGTCTTAAAGCAACTCCGCACAGAGGCACGCGCTAGAGTTCAGCCAAACCAAATAAACCCTGACTATCAGACCAGTTGTTTTTTCACCAAGACAATTACTGCTATATCTCCTCCTTCATAGCTATATACTGAACATAATATATACTGTTCACATGTTAGTCTCAGTCTCAGATATGCAATCACTACATATTCATTTATTTGTGGGACATTAGGTTTGCAATGAGGCGTAATGTTTTTTTGTTTTATTTCATTTTATGGCATTTCTGCTTTATGGGATAGACAGTGAAGAATGACAGGAAATGTAGGGGAAAGAGAAAGAGGGGAGGACATGCAGGAAATGGTCTGAGGAGGTTTCAAATATAGGCCCCTGCGGTAAGGCATCAGCCTATGTGGTACTACTTGACTGGTGAGCCACGGGGAGCCCCCAAGGCATACCATTTAAATAATATAATGTTGGAGCTATACTGTGATTAAGTTACAGTCAATAAATGTCTTCTTTAGTTAAACTATGGGATTCAAAATCATGTCAGACATTTTTTCTTATATTCAGCATTGTTAGATCCAATGGGGTTTGTCTCTGCCATTGCAAAACAATGTATGTCAGCACACTACATTGACTGAAAGTGACTGTGAATAAGTCTAAATGTATTGTTGTGATTTATTTGTTTACTGCATGTATCTATGGGTAGTTCCTTATTATAGTGTAGATCAAATCAAAATAGCAGTAACAGCATGTTACTGACCAAAATACCATAGCATTATCCAGGTGGAATAATCTCCATTATCTAAATCACATTTCACTGACTGGGTATCTTTCCAGACAAGCCCTAAATATGAGTGAAGGACAGGATCATAAAACAGTTGTGAACTCATGTCTGCCCCCCTGGCCCCCTAACCTCCACAAACACACAAACATACACAATAAAAATGCTTTTAATTTGTTGTTGTGTCCTTAGGGGATGTAGAGAGAAGCTGCCTGACAGGAGATTCCATCCAAAGGGAGAATGGAAAACTAGGCCTTCAGAGGCCTCTTTGGCAACCCGACAACGCAGCCACAGAGTCCAGGGAGAGAAAGGGTTTTGGAGAACCAGACAAGCAACACGCTGAGCAAGAAGAGAGCAGAGGAAGAGACAAAAAGAAGGATGGAGGAGAAAGACGTTTGAAGAGAGACAAAGTGCTGGAGTGGGAGGAAGTCAGGCTGAAGGCAGGTGATCTACATATCCAGAAGACAGATATGTTTAGGCATGAGGTTGGTACATTTTCCAATGTTTTTACAGTTAAGATGCAAAGACATGTTTCTTATATCAGACACTGTATGCCACTGTAATAGAACTGTGCCTTGTAATTTAAATTTTCATCAAAGAAAGAAAGACTTAAACCACAGACTCAGTGGTTTAGACATTGGCATTCAACAAAACATGCAGATGGTCAACATAATAGGCTTACCAGCACCATGTATACTCATACAGTATGTGGTGTAACGTGCATGAATTATTCATTGTAACAATTCCATATGATTGTTCGTTCTTATATGTGCCAAAAACGTTCTTCTTGCAAATGTAAATTCTTTAATCACAGGTTTAAAAAATTATGTTTGAGGCCACAGTTCACATGAAAGTCATGAATTCTATTTCATCTACAGGTGCTGTGCATCTGACAAATTCAAGTTGACATGCATTATTTTACATAATTCCATTTATCATACCTCCAGCTCACCACCAGTTACCACAATACAGCTGGGTAACTTTACAATAAACTCTGCATCCACCATATGTAAAGACACATTTAGAATTCTTTCAATTTCTGATGCAGTTATTTTAATTGAAACTCAAAGGACAGGTAAGCTTCAAAGTATGTTAAAAATGCCCCTGCACTGATCTAATAAGATGGCTCAGTGAAGAGGATAATAAGACTGTCTGGTTATGGTGGCATTCCTTTCATCTATGATAGCTAACGCAAATATGATTCTCTTAATAACAGCTCCATGAGGTAAAGGACAAAGCAGATTCTCATCAGAGCTGTGGACTATCAGCGGAGCCTCGTCAGACACAGGCCGGAATGTTCTGCAACCCTTCTCAACTCTCTCAGCAAATGACACTCACCTCCAGTCCCATGAACTCTCAAGACTGTAATACTAGCATTCCTAATACTTCAGAGCCTGAGAAGAAGACTATCGGTAGTCGGATTCCCCAACGAATGTGTGACACCAAAATGTTACATGTCAGCTCACCTTTATTCAAGATACAAAAACAACCCGTCCAGAGTGAGACCTGCCTTACAGAAACTACTCAACATAGCCAGGTTAACGAGACCAGGGTCATGTGCGACTTTAGCAAAACTCTATCTGCATCAAAAGGGCAGAAAACGTCAAACTCCATTTCTGTGAAAAAAGCTCATATGAGTACAGCCCTGGGGAGTATGACAATGGATACTCATCAAGACAGCAGTGACACTATGGACAGTCTCATGCACCCATTACATATTGGAACCTCTGCTCTCACACTGCCAGGGAACAGGCCTGACAACAGAGAGCTTACAGCACCAGTCTACACCACACTCACCAATGTACCTGTGAGGCAAGATAGTTCAAGCAAATATTGCTCTGTACCATCAACTGGACAAATTCAAGCCAACCTGCTACCTGACTGTCAGATGAGTGGGACAAGGGCAGTCCAGAGCAGCCTGGAGGATATAGAGGACACCGGCAGCAGCGATGATGAAGGGAAGCTGATCATTGAGCTCTAGACAGGAGGGAGTACACAGGAACACATGCAGACATAAATACTGACCGAGATAGACTCATAGTTGGTGTGTGTCACAATCTAACGTGTCTTTCTCGCGTGCAAACCGAAACCACCAAAATTAGCTCCTGCTCCCACTCTCACACCTGCAGCTCTGTACCCTTACCCCCCAACACACACACACACCTGTTCATATGAATCATGCGTCACCTCTTTATCTCCTGATGTTGGACTGCCAGCTAGGGCACCTGGGGCAAAGCAAGATCCACCACAGGAATGCAATCCCTTTCCCAGACTGTGTTTACTGATAGTGAGTCAGTCTGACATGGCACAGGAGTGCGGATCACAGGAAACGAGCACATGCAAACAAATCTCATAACTCAGGCAGCCATTGATCATCAGGCTGGTGTTACGACAGGAAACCACGGCAGGTACTTATACCTTATATGGCATAGAACCGAGCACAAGCTCTATCAGACTTCTGTGTGCTGTGGATGTCTGTTGTGCTGTATGGTATCGCTCTTGTTCATGTGCATTGTGTAAATAGGTCAGACACAGGGATTATTGTGGTATTCCAAAGTTTCATTTAATTAAGTCAAAGTACAGATTTCTTTTTCAAAAGCTGGCAGCACGGTATTATGGTGGAGATACAGAAAAACGGTTGATTCAGTCTACGTATATTGCAAATAGATGCACCATGTGCCTATGACCATAGTTACCCATGGTTTATTGATTGATTTATTGATTATTGATTTATTGATATACCATGCCCTCTTGTGATTTATAGCTTAATTATTTAAAATGTGTTTTTTCAAATGTTTACAAAAATTAAATGCTGAATAAATGAAAAAAGAAAATGTTAACAAAACTCCTAACTTCTTTTGCATACATGCTTCTTAAAACTGCATATATGACACATTTATATAATATATATGGATATCAATGTAAACACCTACGAGACAACAAAAGGCTAAGAACATGCCACATTATTTTTTCATCACCTCAATCACTCAGCATGATTTTTTTAAATAATTCTATAACAATCAGTTGCAGATGGCAGAAAGCATTTGTGAGTTAGCAAGAGAACAATGTTTCCTTTAAATGCAAAACCTTATCCAGAAAAATTACATATTGTGTTCCATCTGTGCTTGATGGTCTTCCCTGAGTACCATATATCACTTATCACTCCTCATATTTCAGCAACATTTGGAGGGACTTCCACATGATACATACACAATATATATTTACAATTACTCAACTTCTTTCACCTCTATATAAAGCATGCAGTCATGGGGAACAGAGAAAGGTTGGATAAGGGAGGGTGAGTCTGTCTCTCCCAATGTGTCTGCAGAGGCCTCTACTCTGGACCATCTGCCATACGTCATCTGTTTCAGAGGAGATCTGAAGAGGGCGGGAGGGTCAACTTAGAGCAGTCTAGCACTACTTTCATGCTGTCTTTGCTGAAAGTCTGTTGCAAGGATTGCAAAAGATTGTTGCAAAGATTAGTGGAGAATGGGATTTCTGGGGGGTTGGTAGGTAGTTTGATGGTCATTGAGAAGAAATGAGTGTGTGTGACTTATCAGGGTTATATTAATGATAAAATTACAAAGAATCTTTAATTTGGTTTTCAGGTCTATTTAACTAATCCGCTTCTGTTGTGAAACTTGACACCAGATTTATTTGTGCTAAAGTGATGAACTGTGTGAATGTGAAGAGGTGCGTATGGGTAGTGCTGTTCTGATGAATTGAAGCTAGACACAAGACCACATCAAAGAGACACAAGACATAGCAACACACTGTATATTGAGGCTTGAAAGGGTGACTGTGATGACTATTACTAGTCCCTAATGGGATGGGACTAGCCTTTGAGCTAACTCCAACTCAGCACAGGTGGGAAATAACTACTGCACTGGTGTCAATAGGAAAAAAATACAGCTTTAGAAAGTATTTTGGAAGACAATGCATAGTCAGGGGTCAGAAAAAGGGTGGTCCTCTCAGGGCCTGGCTGAACATGTTTTAACAGTTAAGTACCCTAGGCAGGGACAGCTAGACTTAAACCTTAGGTCATGGATAGGAGAACCGAATAATCAATTGTGTCAGCCAGTCATCCAATTCACACTATTCTTTCTTTGTGTCCAAGATCAAAGCTATTTAGACATAATACATTTGAGAGTTCTTGATTTGAGTAGGAACATTTTGTTTAGTGCAGCAAATAAGGCAGGTAATTTACGTCACCTAGATAACACCATTTCAAAAGGTTCTCAGAATGACAGCTGTGCAGCAAGGGACTGCCAGAGTGCTTGAAAACCATGGCTTACTAATGGAATGAAGTATCTTTAACCTAGTAAATGTTATCCTCTAAGTGCGCTGTACTTCTCTCCTTGTTTTGTTCCCATGCCAGGCCATCTGCAGTACATATGACTGCATTCAAGTTCAAATCTACCAAAAGGAGTCATCATCTTTGCTGAGCCACACCACAGTTTTGATTCATGGTTGCCAAACAACATTTATCACCACAAACACATTCTTCACGTTTTCTTAATATTCAAAAATGATTAGAAACAGGAGAGCTTGCTCACATTCAGGAGTGAAACAGTTATGTGTGTCTGTTCTCCCCCTAATGCTGTTGAACACATTCTGGTTATTATTACTGTGAAACGATATTATTACAGCCATACGACAAAGCTCTCCAACAGAGCTCTATATTGCCAAATTACACTAGTTAACTTGATAAGGTAAATGAATGTTACTGAATAACAGAGAAACTGAGCTTCCACATGTACTATGTTTTGAGTTATAAAAGAATCATGTTTGACAAGAAGCATTAGGCTGTCAAGATTCTGACATACTCCTGAGGCGCTGCATAGTTTGTTTGCTAATGTCAATAATTTCCTCCGTAAGTTATTAGTATTCCCCTAATAACCTTAATTAAAATAAGAACCATGTTTATTTAATGTTATCTTTACAGACCGTTACTGTGTTTTTTTTCCAGTGTGATATACAGTTAGCATTATTTTATTACATTCTATCTGCAGTACTTCCTCTTTTTCTGATAAGCTATCACAACCCAGACAAACAGATGTTGGTCTCAAGTGTGTAACAGAGAAGAATTACTGTCAACATGTGTCTGTGGAGCTACTAGTTGGCTCACTGACTCACTGTGGGAAGATGTTATTCCTGTAATGAGTTCATAATGGCTAAACAGGTCTATCTTCACTTTGAACAAACTTTGGGTTGTTCTAATGGTTTTTACCGTAGGTCTTAAACAGTTTATTACAGGGCACAAAAGCCCACCTCATTCCTCTTGAAGGATATTAATGACTGTCTGAAAAATCTCTGGATGAAGGTAAGCATCCTGAACTTTGATTTGCATTCACCCTTGCTGTTTAGTTTCCACAGTACAAGTCCTTATAGTTACCTGGAAATTGTATCAGTGCAATGTGTCATAAAACAGATGATCAAATAATAGTACATTATAAAAACTCTACACTAACTCTGAGGAAAACATATTTTCCTTCGAAATACATTGTGGTTACAATGATAAAGCTATCTTCCAAGGATTGTAAATTAGGAATCCCACAATCATATATAATCAGTTCCTATTAAAGGCTTAACGTCTTAATGTAGAGGGAATGTCTGTCATCTGTCTGGTATGTAGGGAATGAGGAGGAGAGTTGACATATCCTTATGAGAACTCATAAAGGAAACAAATCTCCAAGGACATCAAATTGCCAATCTCCAAGCCAATCTCATATAGATCACAACCATGCAGTATTTTTTAGACGAATACTAAAGTGTCATGGGTTCCACAAAACTGCCAAACGTTTCTGCCATGCCGCCTATTACACCACATAGACAGACCTCCAGGGACCAATTAGAAGCAGCTATGAATCCGATCCACATTTACCTTGTCAGCAGCAGAACATCCAAACCAGGAGCTTTAGAATGATATGCAGGGAATGGTTGTAAGCATGTCCATGTTTTGTCAAAGGGTTCATTATTGTATCATGTCTGTTCTTTACATCCTAACATGTGGATGATGTACTCTAACTCCAGGTGGACATTGTGTTGTACTGTATGTAGCTGCAATGCTTCAATCTAGTGTTATTTTTGGTCTGGCATGTGTTATATGATCTGTTAAATGATTTAAAAACTAATAGATTTGCTGGTTGTGCAGGGCCTCATCCCAAAGGAACAATGTATAATAGGACCTTGTGAGACCAAGCAGACAAGCTGAGACAATGAGTTGGTGGAGACGAGCACAGGCAGCCAGAGGGGAATTTGTCTCGGCTGATTCGTGGAGGGTCTATTGGAGTCTGAGAGTAGATCAGCCAGGAGCCACATTCCTGCAGCGAGTCTGTCAGTTAGACAGAGAGACTGGGCTCCTGCACATGCATTCATCTTCCTAGCATCAGACTGCACTATAATCTCTGAGACAGCCTTTGGAAAGGAGGTGAATAAGACTAGACAGCAGCCATCAACTGCTAACTAGCAAGCTCTTCATTGATTTCCAGTCAAATAAAAGAATTTAGCAAACAAACCTTTTTTTGTTTACATTCCATAAAGGGAGTTTGTGTTAAGCTTTTCCACAGCTCACTGTTGGTGAGGCCATACCTTTATTTTGAATATAATTTAATTTATATGTACAGTATATGATGGTATTTGGAATAAAATATGTTGACTGAAGTCTATTCCATTTTGCCAGTCCATCTAAACTGTGACTCCCACACAGGGGCGTTGTTAACTCTACTGGGGCACAGGCCCCTATTCATATCCCTTTTTTTTCTTCCAAGCTTGCTGCGCACAATGCACTACTCGGCTATAAAAACTCCACTTGCTTAACCCACTATACAACAGTTCAGGGACACACGTTTGATATCAGCTTTGGCAGAGACATGTAATAGTTAATGCGAGTGCACACAAATACAAATACTGTTTTTTTGAGCTTCATGTAATATTGTTTTTTAGCCAAAATAAGATGATTGGTGGGCCTATCATTTAGAAACTTTATTTCGTTTTGTAATGTTTTCTTAGCTTACCTCAATTCTGACTTGTGTGCCGAGTCCAACACCTGGACTTCTTTGTGCGTGCTGCAGTGGCTATTTGGCAAGCTCAGAAGAGCACGCAGACTTCCATGTCATCATCGGTTTGTGTTTTCGGTTAAACTGCTTTGATTTTACAAGCCTTGATTGGGATACTGGGTTTATTTTATCAATGTAAATGAATGCACTGACTGATAAAGTAAATTGTTAAAACTCAAACTTTAGATTTTACGGCACAGCAGATTTATACTGGGGCACGTGCCAGTAAAAAGGGTCTAACGACGCCCCTGCTCCCACACCTGTGTGCCTGGGAGGCAGCCAAGCTGTCCCACAACCAAGGTGGCTATACTAATGAACAGCCCGCCCCCCAGTATGCCTGCAGACCATAATCACTGCATGGAGGATCTCACTTCCATAACTCGTCATCAAGAAAGGGCAAGTAACCAGAGAACCTGGTTGAGCATACATGTATGTACCTTTTGCAAACACTCGTTCTGGGGTCCAGTATTGTTCAATTGGTTCTTGCTTATGTTAAAATGTCCCTGCTATAAATGTCCCCTAATATTGGGATTTTGAGAGTCCACAGACACAGGATTTAATCCAGGGTCAATTAAGCTGGATCATCAATTTTAACCCATGTCTAGCTCTGGGGCTTTGTATAAGAACATTTAATATGTGGCAAGGGAAAAACTGTTTACAATTCCCAAATTGTGTTATTTTTGTTGCATGATTTTAATAGTGAGTTCATGTTCATGTATATTTGTCATTGTCAATGCAGCTAAAGCAAAACAATAAAGACTATGGTCCATG
Organism: Mallotus villosus; assembly: GCA_903064625.1. Classification (NCBI taxonomy): domain Eukaryota; kingdom Metazoa; phylum Chordata; class Actinopteri; order Osmeriformes; family Salangidae; genus Mallotus; species Mallotus villosus. The sequence goes on from CAEFZP010000796.1 coordinate 381,024, forward strand.
CACTGTCTCTGTGCTTCCAAGCTGCATCTCATTCTGGTGATCTCTTATTTGAACCCAGGGGCTGACAGAACTGGACTGCATGAAATAGCTTGAATAAAGCTCATACCATCAGCATAGCCCCCAACTCTCCAACTCCGGAAATTGAATGGGGAGAAATGTGCTTTTCCACAGAAATGTTCACAATATTGGGTTGCCAGCAATAGCGCCCTCTGAAAATACTGCTGAAATTATTCAATTGTGGTGCTTTGTGCTGATCTTTTACAAACACTTGTTCAAGACAGCCTCAGCTGTTTATCCCAAACAGGGGCGCCGTCAGGAATTTTGGGCCCCATGAAAAAACAAACAAAAAAAAGATCATTTCTATTAGTTTTTCTATTTTTTGGGCCCCTGTCAGTCAGGGGCCCTTAAAATCGTCCTAACGTTTCCCCCCCTATACGGCGCCCCTGATCCAAAAGCAGACAATAACAGTTTTCTGGATAATTCTAAATTTAACCCAGTCCCATCAGAGTCCACCCTTTATTTTAAAAAATCTGAAGGCTAGTTATTGGACATTTCTGATGCACTCCAGGTCTCCCAAATCATGTAAAGTGAATAAGCCGAATGAATGATTTCTCTTCAGAATGACCTCTGTAGAGCAAATATTACATTAAATGTAAACCTTAACCAATCGATGCATATACACTTACAAAGTACTTTACCATGCAGTAAATCCTTGCACTTCCTCATACATTTGGCAATTGAGTGGGTCCAGATCTATTCAGATCTATTCAACTACAACCAAAGCAACATTTTGAATTCTGGTAGAAATATGAGGGGGTTTGATGCTGCTAAGGGGCCCCATAGTAGCTGTTTAGTTAAGATTAATTTTTCCCAACGGGATCAATGTGGAATGAGGATTCTAATCCCTGTGCTTTACATTCCCATGACATACAAGGTAACTTCAGAAGATCCTCCCTCAACCACCAAACCATTGCTTTGATTCAGACTTTATTTTCCCAATGTGTTTTCTGTTCAAACACAATCGAGTTCCACAGAAAGGCACTTATGGAGGGAGAAATTTCCAAAGTATCGTGAGATCTTGTATTTACAATGATTAAATGGGTCTCTAAGATAATATCAAACTGGTTGAGTACTGTATAATGTTAAAATCTGCTTGACATACTTTATGAACACATGATGCTTGAGGTTTGTCCAAAATGACCTAAGAAAGTTTTTTTCTTTATAATTTAGTTATCCTGAATGTACTAAAATGCTAAAAATATATATTGCTATTGTGTGCTCTAATTCTACAATGCCTCTGCAATTATGTAATGAATATTTCTGAAAAGTCAGTTGGAAACGTCAATGCACATTAAATCACTGTTAAATCACTGTCCAAACACTGTTGGACTTAGTGAACATGTGTAACTGTGTGGAGTTCTTGAAAAGGTTATTCGGTGCATAAGACAACTTTATGATGGCATAGTTTCACCCTTCTCTGCCTCAGTGGGTCAGTTTACTGTGCCCTGAGTGGGTTACAAATTGTCTGGCTTCAGTAAGATTGATATTTGGGAGCCAATTATTTTACTTACGTCACAAGACACGATGCAGTTCACTGATAAACAGTGACATTTGAGTTTTAGGCCTACAGTACTCTTCTAGTTTTGTCTCATTTTCTTTTGATAAAATACGCATACGCGCAGACGCACACACATATTGACTAAAACTTAATTGTCATTGATTCATTTAAAACTAAAATGGACAAAGGCACTTTAAGTGGGGTCATTAAATATACTTACTCGGGGTCACTCCGACTCATAGGTCAGTTTGAACCATCTTCCAGTGTGCGCGCGACTTATGTCGTACCACAGCCCCTAGCGGGTTGTTCTTGTCCTGTTTTTGCTTTCACCGCACAGGCTATAAAGGCTTTCTTCAATGTGCGCCTGAAGTACAACAGCGAGTCCTGCACTGTTCTCTACCGTGAGTGAACTATTGAGCTGTCTTTCATTCAACAAGTCTTTCAAAGAAACGTAAAATGCGTGTTCTGAGAAACAACCCGGATATCTCCTGATTTTACTTTCAAGACTCGAGAATTATCAGTTGGTTTACGTTCGGATACGGCAAATTTACTGTCACTTGTTTTTATCTGTTATATTGAACATTTTTACGCATGGCTAGTGCGCCACAGATGGATCTGAAAGTGTTGCTTTTTATCGGACTAACAGCTGTTTTGGCAAATGGTAGGCTAAGTGTAATTGTTATTCACAATAATATGGTAAAAAGTGATTGCACGGTAAGAAATAAGAAAACCATGTAGATGTATCGAAAACACATGTTCACTACATTTCTGAAATGAATAGCCAAAAACGTTATATAGTTTGTCGATTGTGATAATCGTCAATTGACTAAACGGTGTTGTGTTAAGAAACGTATACATTTGTGAATGTGGCACCAGTTTTGGTTTATCCCTCAACCCATCACTTCTTTGCCACTTGCTGTTTTGTTTGTTTGTTTGCTAGTTCATTGACTGATTCACGAAGCATCCCCATGCCCTTTGTGTCTTGGCCTAATAAATACTAATTCACATGCATTAAGAATGAGGTTTTATATAAGAAGCTTATTCATGTAATTTTTATCATTTAACACATATTTTTCCAAATCTTTTTTAGGTTCTCCAACACGCAAGGATGTGATTCAAAGAAAAGAGCTGGTGTCTGCTAAAATGAGTGATTTCCTTGGGACCTCACCAGAGCAGCTGGGCAAGGTTGCCTCCAACAGTGATGGCTCACAGTGTCCCCAGTGTCAGCTGTCACAGCCTCGGAGACGTGACAAGAGATGCACATGTTACACTTACAAAGACAAGGAATGTGTCTACTATTGTCACTTGGATATTATCTGGATCAACACACCAGAGTAAGTGTGATGAGCATTTCTCACTTTTTTTAATTTACAATAACATTATCTTAACCATATTCATATTAAATATGCCTGTGATGTTGGGCCAGTTGTCTTAGTAATATTCCTTCCACATTAAGACATAAACTACACTTTAACTACTAAAAATATATTGAGCTATTACTTTAGACCATATGTCAATAACCATAGTAAAAAAAAACGTTTTGGTACATAGGAATTGCAATGTCATCAAATTATTAAGTGTTAGTAGGATAGGTTATAACAAAAGTGTAAGAGGAGGATGGATTTTAGGACTAGGAGAGAGTGGATCTGGTAAAGGGGCAAGTGAAGGTTGTGTCACCGAAACAAGATAGATGTTAATCTCCACTCACCCTTGGAAAGCCTTACCTCCCCCATACCAAGTTTCACATGTGCAATAACTTGTACCACTAAACCATTAGGAAGTGTAACTACATGTAAGTAACTACAATGTTGTTACTACCGGTATTGCTATGTAGTGACATGGTAGTTTGAATGTTATCTTAATGTAAGGTGTTTGTCAGGAATTATTTTTGAATTTAAGTTTTGAAGGCAAAACTTGGGAGTAGTACTAGTACTAATAGAAGATTAATGAGTCGTGTCATAATGTAATAGTTACCAAGCTCTCCACCAGAACAACCTTAACTCGCCTATGCCTAGATTACTAATATGTTCTGAAGCCAAACAGCTCTTAAATCAAAGTTCTTCATGTTAACTTTTCCATGATTTATGTATTTATGATAATCTAATTTGAACTCTTTTCCGCCAATATGTAGATGTATGTAATGTAGCTACCAAACTGCTACTACACTAATGTTCTGCATTTAATAACATGTTATTAGTGCTGACAAACCCATTTATGGTATTTACTACACAATAAATTCAGTATGCAGCATGTGGCAGATATCCAGTAAGTCACTGGCTTCATCTCCTAAGCAGTAATACCTTTAGAGAGAAATTACAAGTAATCACATCTTACCTTCCTTTATACACCTGTCTGTTACAGTAGATCCCTCTCTTTCTTTCTCTATCAAGATTCATATTTTTCCAACCACTACATGACCCTCCAACCTTGCCTAACATTACTTTTCAAATACAGTCCTTGTTATTAGTCAAGCCAGCAATGCCCTGCAGATACCCTGACAAGAAAGAAAAACAAGTCTATTTTCTTTGAACAAAATACCATGATAATTCTGAAATGGGGTACATTTGTGAAACTAATAGCTTGTGAAATTCCCCACTTCAAAGAGCAACTTAAAGCATTAACATTCCAGTGATAATTGATTGTAAAATTGCTATCAAACTGAGAACATTTTATGTTGAAAAAAGGTTTTCAACACAAGACAATGTAAATGACTATGTAGTGTAGTGTATGCTAGCTGTTCAGTGATTTATGTCTTTAGCACCCCATTCATTGCATATTGCCTGAACTCATGTTACAGGGCTCCTGGGTGTGTGAGTGTATATAACCTGTATGTCAAGGCCAAAGGCACCGCTTAAACCCAAAGGGTCACTATAGTTTCTGACTAGTGTCTGAGTCTAGCTGGCGGGATTCTGGGGTGGATTTGAGTCTGAAAAATGTTGATATAAATAACAAGGGTGATGATATGCATCTTTACTCTTTGAGAAGCAAGTCCCTGGGATTGAGGATGTATTGGAGCTCAGATGCCAGATGGTTCATGAGGAGACCATAAATACACAGCAGGAGCCTCTGTCACACAGTGGAGCCAGGTCTCCCACCCTGTCTGCACAGACATTAGACAAGCCTTCTATCCTCACTTTGATTTATGAAGGCATCCTATGCACTTTATGTAGCTGTCCGGTTTTCTAAGAAACCAGGTGGACAGGGAGTGCCACAGGAGACATGCTGCTCAACAGGAGTCATGCACAGCGTTAAGGAATGAAGGGGGGATATATTGGGTTTTCCACCGCCCTGGTGACTTTGAGAGGGAGTTCCTCCATGTGGTTCCTCCTGTGTTTTGTAAACAACTGTGTCAGCCACTAGAGCAGAACATCCAAAGAGCTCCTCAGAGACCATCCTCTATTTACATGCTCAGTTTAAATGCAATTATTGTGTGAATAATGGACTAACCCTGCACAGCATCTGCTGAGGCCATGCAGGACGAGAGAGCTTTCATTCCCCTCTTGAATCAAACTACCCAGCGCGCTCTTGCTTCAACATTAGAGACTGATGTATTATTCTTAACATTGTGAAATAGCAATGCAGCTCAATGTCTTGATTTGATCTCAGCATTACTCTGCTCTGAAGCTCACGGAGATGTCCGGTCTGGACACTTTAATTAGCATCATCAGTTCTGTCGCTAAGTCTTTCTGAGACATGAGGTCAGAGGACAGACATTTATAGTAGAAAGGGAACAACTAAGATAACACAGGCAACAGGTGTTTGTTATCAGGCGGACACTACATCATGGACCCATGACTGTCATCAGAACATAATATAGATCGCATAAGGGAATATATAGAATACAATATCAGATAATAAGGCAATAGTAATAATAATCGTCTTTGCGGTATCTCGAGCCACAGTCCTTGTGGTTTCCCAATATGAATAAAATTGAACTCAACAAAACACAAGCCGGAGAATTTGCGGGAATGAAAATCAATAGAAAAAATAATAATATTTATGGGTAATGTGTTCCATAGTTTTGGGACGTAGTTGACAAAGGCCGCATCATCAATCTTCTTATGACTGCTTTTGGTGACCTCTAATAGGCCTGCATTATATGATCACAGTGTTACATTTAAATTTAGTCATTTAGCAGACGCCCTTATTCAGAGCGACTTACAGTAAGTACAGGGACATTCCCCTGAGGCAAGTAGGGTGAAGTGCCTTGCTCAAGGACACAACGTCATTTTGCACAGCCTTTTTAAGTCAAACAAAGGCATTTTGCAGTATCCCTTTGAGTATTTTTCAAATGTAAACATGTTTGTGAATGTCTCAGCTCAGTCACCAAGGGCAAACCTCAAGGCTCAATCTCTTCACTGTGCCCTATTTAAGACTAATTACTTATTTAATAATTCACACCTTGAACTTCCCAAACTTGTTCTGCCAAGCATGTTCTGTTTGGGATCCCAAAGCACATGTCCCTAGTTCAACCCCTTTATTCAGGATTCAATCAGTCTCTCCTGCATACACATAGAATTTCACAAGAGAACATTCTTGTCTCTAAAAAAAAATCTTCACATTTTGTACTTACACATTGTACTGTATGTTTAGTGTTGTGGTGCTAGTAATGTGTTTTTGTTGCTGCCGTGTGTTGCTACTATGTTGTCCTGATACCATGTTATGTTGCTACATTGATGTGCTCTCTGTCATACACAATCTCAGACACAGGGTCTCTCCAAGAGTCTCTACAAAGTCTATGTCGGGTTTCTTGTGTGATGTGTGCCACAGTTGGTTGCTGTTTTCCTGCTGTTTGTTTGCTGATGCCATGAAGACTGGATTTTAACTAACCTGCATGGTCAAAATATATTTATTAATAACATTTATATTTGCAGGCACACTGTTCCTTATGGGATGTCCAACTACAGAGGCTCAGAGCGCGTGCGTCGCTCCACCCAGACAGAGAGTGGAGGGAAACAGGTTGAGTCCCACCGCTGTGCGTGTGCACTGCAGAGTGACACAGCGTGCAGCAGCTTCTGCAAGGAGAGGTAAAACAACCACACAAATAAGTGACAACATGCAACAACATGTTTTTTCTGTACATAGTTGTTAAGGGAGCAATAGTGTTACTGTTTTGTGACTACTAGAGGGGGTTACCATTATTGTCTCTTCAGACACGACATAGGAAACAAAATGAACTTAGGTGTCTTCACTTGGCAGATGCTTTATCTGTACAGCAACTTACCTTTGTATCTTTCTTTTCTACAGGGAAAGGGAGCCATAGTCAGCTGTCTTAAGACCGTTCTGTGATTATCAGTTCTACCTGTCATGACACAGTCATGTTCACCTTAAAGAGCCTTTCGCCCTGACTGAGAGATCTATTATAGGATCCCACAGTGACATTATACACTTAAAACACCTAGGTAAAGTAATATATCAAGTGTATAACTCCATAGACATCCAGTCATGGACATGTAATTCAGTGGGCACCTTGCTGGACTGTACCACAGCTAACTGTCTTGTCAGCCAACTAAAGGACTGATAAACGAAAATCTTCTTTGACATTAAGGAGAGAAACTCGAGAAGAGGGACATTCATGAAGTGCTCCTTCTGTCCATCTCTCCATGGATCGCAGATGGGAGGTGTTTTTCATTTTTTCTCCATCAGCTGGCTTCGATATGCAAGAGTGTCAGACCAAGAAAAAGGCCTATATGGACAATGAGCATTGGCCCTGAAAGACTATTACACAAAATGTTTCTCATGGTGCCTTGTGCACCCTCAAAACATCATCATAATAAATATATGCTAAGACTTTCCTATTTTTATCTTGATGTGGATCTACACTAATCCAAGACTGGCAAGCTGGTGCACTTGAAGTGGACATAAAATGATCTGAGTTGGTAACTGGTTTTTGGATGTCTCTCATATTTGATTCATATGGTCCAGTTACATGTGTTTCTCCTAGAAGAAAAGATGCCAGAACTACATGCTGTGACTCACAAGATCATGTTGTATCCATGTAAAAAGTGTTCATACTAACCATTACGATAAGAATCTAAACTTCAAAGGTATTTTTTATTAAAATGTGTATTCAAGTGGAAGTCCTGTGATTAGACCTGGATGACATGACCATCATCAGTCTGGTGTTCCGAGGGAGGGTACTCAAAGAGAGGGTCCACATCTTTCTTGCCTTTTTAGGTAGATGCTGTGGAATTGCCTAAAGTCTTACATTTTATCAAAAATGTCAATTGAGCTTTTGAATGAAAATATGCTTAAAATTACAATTTTTGTGGTAGTTAAAAGGTTTACACTTTTATGAGTATGCAGGAAACAACACGGTTATTCTTTTGTTCCACTAATTAGCTGAACTGGGACATTTACGGTTGTGATCTTACAAAGTTATACACCGAGAAACACAGCTACAAATACTGTCTTGTCCAGGTTTTATACTGTCTACAGGATAGTTAGTGATACTATGTTTTTACCACAGCTCTGTTCTGTATCATGTGAATCTTTAATTGTGGTCAAATGGTCAAGACAGGGTTGGAAAATGTACAGTACTGGTAGGTTGATGCTATGCTTCCAATAATGTTATGTATGTGAACAATTTGAGCCTTAGTCTACTAATAAATCCTGAATTGCCCGATTGTCCTCTTGTACAATAAGAAGTGTATCTCAACCTGTTTACTGGTAGATCACTACTGTAGTTTTGTCAAGCTGATGTTATGTTTAGTGATTCAGAGGATTTCGATTTCATCATTTAGGAGACACTTTTATCCAGAGCGACTTACAGTAAGTACAGGGACATTCCCCCCGAGGCAAGTAGGGTGAAGTGCCTTGTCCAAGGACACAACGTCATTTGGCACGGGCAGGAATCGAATCAGCAACCTTCTGATAAATAGCCCGATTCCCTAACCGCTCAGTCATCTGACCCCCAGAGGAGACAGTAATAACCCCCAGTATGGTCATTCGTGGACAAGTCCTAGTAAGAAAAGGGTAGAAGATAACAAAATAGTACTACCGTGCATAATAAGTCTGACTCAAGTATCTAAACTCTCTACTGTTTGGTCTTGTGACTTGATATATCCGTGACAAATGAATGTTGCAACATTCTTTAAAAAAATAATGATTATGCATGGGCATCAACTACCACCACCGGCACAAGGGGCTCATTAGTATTTTATTCATTAGACTGCATGCTACGTCTGGATAAATGCACCCTGATTGGAAGCAATCATCATACAGTGGGTTAGTGCAGACACTTTGGTCTGGGATCTATCTCAGCACCTCTGAGAGCAGCTGCAGGAAGCACAATGTTGCTTCTGGAGCTCAACTACATTATATTATGTGTACAGGTACATGCATGATAGGTTTCTGTTAAATGAATTGGATACCATTCGCCCTTTGTTTCTTAGTGCTATTGCTTTTGGCAGAAGTGGCACATTCAGTCTCCAAGATATGAAGCTGTGTTTAAACTAAATGATTTAAACAGAGCATCTCTTCACATATGCAGATAAAAAAACACATGATTGGAAACATGTTCCAGTTAATCTGACATACTTGAAGCAAAGCTAGTGACATCCACAAATATGAAACAAAAAAAGCATTGGCAATGGGTTGCTTGTTGAATGACTACCACTGTTGTCAACAAACTTTTCTGCGAGTTAGTTGAACAAGTTTGGCATTGGGTATGTAAAGAAGAACCAAGTGTATGTTCCATTCATCAAAGGCTCACTTTGGAAAGATTGGATATTACTGTATTTTGTTTTGTAGACGTAGATGTATTCAGATATAAATATTATAATGGGTAGTAAAACTACGAGCATAATACATTTATAACTGTGATCAAATACTTACAGTATAGGTTAGGCTAAGAAGAACATATTGAGATTGCTTTTGGCAGCAGAGAAGGTGTAGTTTTCCCCTAATATCTCATGCTAGTCAATTACATCCAAAAGTACATTCCACTTTTGTCATAATGCTACATAGCAAAATATTCATCTTGTAAATGACTCCCAGTCCTCTGTCCCTTGCAGAGGGACAGAGTTATATATTACTGTATTATGGATGGCCGATTATCAGATATGCATTCAATCTCTTTTTTTTTGCTTTAATCTTGCTATAGAACAGCAACTGCAAGCCAGATCTAGTTCACATCATTCTCTAAGGGACATTTGTACCTTGTACCTTGAAGATTAATTCTTTTTTTTTCTCAGACACATCATGGAGTAGAATGTACAATTACAATTGTTACAACTGTAATATTTACAAGAAGCTAAAAACAGGATTGATGTAAAGTTACTTCAGTTAACCTAGGCCAGAGAAGCTTAGTCAAGGTAAGTCAAGGACTTCCAAAGAAATTGTTCACAGAATCTGAGTTTTGGAACTGCAAACTACAAATTCTATAACATTTGTCAACCAATATGTCTAACTTTATGTCAAAGGAGAATTAGTCTAGTCTTAGCATGCTCTCTTTTTTGGCAATGTGGTTGTCTTTACACAGAATCTACTGAATGTGTCAAACTCAGTGGCAGATCCCCATCTCAGTTGAAACTGAATATTTATTGACATTTTATGTATTTGTATTTTAGTAAATGTATGGGTTATTTTTCTTAAGCATTTTTTTAAATGTTTAATAACGTTTTTCATTGTGGAAGGAAACACGTTTTTTTCAGTCTCATGGGGGGCCAATACTCCATATTCCAGTATAGAAGAGCACACAATAGTTTTCTTATTTTGGAGGGAGTTTTATCACAAGCCTTATCACAAGCCTTAAATCCAAAGATAAACGCAGAAAGAAAGAAAACTCCTTCTATTTTCCAGCCAAAAGATGCATTTGCACATTTTTCTCCAAAGAGCAGCTTGTGGCTTTGGTGTTGGCAGGGTATCTTTAGCTGTTTATTATGGGTGGGTGTAACAACTTTGGTCACACTGTGCAGTCATGGGGTCAAACACTGACCCTTCAAAATAACCCATCAGTGACTAGAGCATTCTAATCACATAGACATCCAGTATTTAACAATATTCTCTGTCAAATAATAAACGAACAGCAAATGTATTTTGTCTGGTAAGTGGAAATACTATCGTTGGTCAAAAGTGCAAAATCAGAGTACTTTGACGCTGTCCAACAGATAACAATTATGTTCTTTTGACTGATCAACATCCAAGCATCCGTACAAGGCAAACAGACATTTGTGTTCTTGTATTCAAAAACTTATTGAAATTTACTGTGGCTTTGCTTTAGCTATAATTACATTATATTGGTAAGATGAATGCATGGATGGGCATTGGTTTCGTTTTAACAAACTTTTCCTCACCCTAGATACAAACAATACCCCATGCTCTGCTGCTAATTATTGGTGGGGACATTTCAAGTCAAGTCAATTTATTGATCCCACTAGGGGAAATGTGTTTGTAGACAGGTATTAAAACACATTTAATCCATCTTAAAATACGACATAAACAGCATACCTGACACCACACAAAGACAACACACAATACAGTACAATACACTACAAGAATAACTTAATGTTGAAAACCCAGAATAAGTTCCATCCATGAATATTTCATGCCATTCATTTATGCATATTTGGCCTCCCAATAGCAAAACAAACAAAAGGGTCCCCAAATATTTTTGTTCTGAGGGTGGGAGCTCTATACCTTCTTCCTGAATGCAAGAGCTCAAACTCCCCCTTCAGGGGATGGTCAGTTCAAGCCAACATGGCCTGGCTTCCTTGCTTCGTTGCTGTACCTTTTTAGAAATGGCATCTGTGTTGGTCTGAAAGCACAGCCTGTTATCAAACACAGCACCCAGATATTTATAATTCTCAACCAAATCAATCTCAATCCCCTCAATAGTTGTGAATTGGGGAATGGGCATCCCCCTCCTGAAGTCAATAATCATATCCTTGGTCTTGACAAATTCAGTTCAAGGTGAAACTCCTTACACCATGACACAAATCAGGGCCTGGACTCATCCTACTCTTGGTGTGCCTAAACAGTTTTGCAACAAAGTCAACATCAATGGTCAATGTTTGACCCGACTTAGTCTTGCACCTCATCTTGTCTGTCTGTTCATTCAAATCTTGTTTATCAAACCTTAAATAAAAATCATTCAATCTATCAGCCAATTGGCAATCAGAATTAAAACCCTCCAGACTGACATGCCATTCCAAGCAGTTCTTAGATTATTACTTTTACATTCTTTCTCTATTTTTTCCCTGTAGTTAAACTTTGCTTTCTTAATTTCAGCCCTTACCTCTTTCCTCAACTCTCTCATCTTGGCTATAGCTCCTCTATTAAATGCCGCTCTCCTTTGACTTAAAAGACTCTTCAAGTCTTTTGAAACCCAGGGTTTATTATTTGGGAATATTCTAACCTCCTTGGTAGGGATCACAGAGTCCGTACAGAATGGGTTGGCTGTTTGACATAGGAAGGGACATGTCCCTACAGTCTACCCTCAAACCTATGCCTTTGCTATGGGTATCCACCGTACAGTACATGCAATTCCACTGGTTGCATCCTTGTCATTATCCGGATGTAATGATATCCCTCAGAGAACATGGCCTGGTGGGATCATCCGTTCTCACACAGCTTCTCCAGACTTGTGGTCATGACTCAGCCATGTTAATAAGCAGTCTCTGACAGAGCTTAGGAATCACTTTAGTAGGCAAAGGTGAGAGAAAGGACACTCACCGCAGGCTTTGACACCTCAGTGCCTTTTCTGGTCTTCTAGTTACTAAACTCGGTCAAAATGAACTGTACAGAGTTGACATGCAGACTCCCCAAGACGCTACCCAGTTCCCCGGTTCCTGGTTGTACAGTATCAGTACAGTCAGACTGCATAGTGAATTTAAATCTTTGTAAATACAGATTAACAGGACCTCTTTTAGTTTGAGATCTTGTTGCCTCTCCTTCACAATGGTTTAAATCGGTTCTACAAGAATTCAATGAAAGTTATAGATTTGTCATCTCAATAACCATAAGCATCAGACCACATAAAACATTCTTTACAACCATTCTGAATCAGTATGATATTCGGAATGAAAACTATTCAGTAGTGAAAAAGATTAGGAGAATATCTACTTGTGTTGAATTATACTAAACCTATGCTCCTTTTAGATAATTTGTCCGGCCATATACCAAAATATATGTTTTGCATTGATCTCTAAATATGAGTAGAAAAGTTTTGTTAATTTATGACATTTAAGATTTTAAGTCATACTGATAGTGTGAAAACGTTCACGCTGTTTCACAACACCATGTAACAAACTGTGCCAAAAACTACATTCTGAATGCATTGTTCATTTACTTGAAGTATAGTCAAACAAAACAGTTTGGATTGGCATTTCACATTTGACTCAACCAGACAAACTCAGTACTTGTGAAAACAAAAATGTTATTTTTTCATTGGTTCCTGAAACACAAATCAAAGATATACAACTCATATACTTAAAATTATAATAATTATTACAAATACTTTGTGATAGGATAGTTAAAAGCACTGATCGCAGAGCACAACATATACAACCGCTTAAGTAAAGAGCCCCCTGCTGTATTATCTGCAAGACGGATCATTTCAAATCACAAATCTTTTCATTTTTGTTCTTTTGCTCCAAGCATGGAACAGTTTCTCAGCATTGTGCCTCAGTTCAGCATGGTTTGAGAGGTCCCCTCCTATTGGTCCACATTCTATACTCTAAGGTAGACAACATAAGCCCTAAGGTTAGGCTAAAAAAATAATCTCCAAAGACACTTGATGCGGGAGCCACAATACACAGCAAGACCACAGAAAAATCCACCCCATCACTAATTGGGAATGTTTGGCTAATTTCATGCCACTCCTCATGAGGTCAACTCACAGTGAACACAGAATGAAAAATAAGTATTAGAACCCATTGCCTTTATTGAACAGCAAGGTCTAAGCTGTTGTGTTTTCAGCCATGTCCCCACTGGCGATTAGTAGATGACTTGTTTCTTCCTTCACTTTGTCACAGTGTGTGATTGGAGAGAGATCCGGGCGATCTTTTCCGCCCACTCCTAGCTTCTGAGCCAAACCTACGCATCTGCTTGTCACTGACATGGAAGAGGACAGCTAGCTGGATTCAGATTCAGTCTGTCGGGAGAGGAAAAGGAGGATCAAGGGTCCTACGATGAAATTATAATGTAGCCATGGAGAGACAATGTTTTCTCCACACAGTGGTTACATGTCTGCATGTTGGAGAAGAAACTACAAAGGCTGGTTGATGAAGGAACCCATAACATACTGTAAAGGTTGTCAAGTCTTTTATAACAATGTCTTCTGACCTGTCACAGAATCCAAGCTGCAGCCTCATATCTATAATCTTTGTCAGTATATCATAGTTGTCATATCTGTAGCTCATTTTTTTAAAAAGTATTATAAAATCTTGGGTCCTTCTGTTTCACATTGTCTCCACCAGGTGCATCATACTGAGAGCCCAACAGCCAGAAGAGTTACAAAAGCTTATGTCACATGAAAAGACACACCTGTTATGGCGTAATGTGAACCTGGTTCAATATGGACTTTATTTGACCCTTTCCTTTGGACACTTTGGTTCTTACAGTTGTTGAACATTACAGACAAAACCATTTGTTTCTGAGGAGCATCTGCTGCTGAGCACAGGGTCCCTGGTTACAAATTAAGAACTTAACAGTAAATAACTCTCGATAACTTGTTTGATCTTAGGTATCCCTTGAAAAACAAAACAAATGACTAGGTAGAACTTCTTTTCACATCTCAAAACAATGTTTGGGTTTTTGTTTCCATTGGCGTTGAGTTCAAACATCACCACTAAGTGGCTCAAACTCCCTATATCTTTCCAGTTAGTCATTTTTTATGTATTAATTCTAAACAGATTGAAATAATACACCTAAAATTGTGGCAAATCATGATTTTAAGGAGTGCGGTTTGTATATAATACAGAAAGAAAGAGAAATGTAAAATATAGTTAAACAACAACATACCAGTACTTGTTGGTGTAGTTGTGGTCAAAGATATTGGCATATATGTGCATTTCAAATAATGCACCATAATAGTAGTGAGAAACGTAAGGCTACAAGTATCTTAAGAAACCTTGAAGTTGCTGTTTCCATGGTGTATGATGATATCAGGAAGTTTAAGGCCCATGGCATTGTGGCTAACTTCTCTGGTGGGCACATGAGAAAACATGATCGTTGGCTGCTGCTAAGGATTGTTTGAATGGGGGAGTAGGCACCTCAGTCAACTTCCAAAGAAATTCAAACTGAGGTTTAAACACAAACATTTTTCGGTTTCAAAAGGCTAATTACCTTTTGCAGTTCAATCTTCAACACAGAGCCCACCTCCACAGAAAACTGGGTCTCTATCAAATATTCTAAGTCTTCTAAAAGGACATTAACCTGAGGAATGGTGAATTAGAGTTCTTCACATTATTTTTTCTGCATGAAGCAAACTATAAACGATGACTGAAAATTATCCAAAAAACAGCGGACTAAGGCTTCGGCCACACATACTTTTCTTCAGTCTGAGATGACATAATTCAGGAGGCTGAGACATTTTGCATGCCGCTCTGGGACTTATAGAGTTCCATGTGAGCAAAGTTTTTTTCTCTTCATTTCACATTTTGGCTCCATGTTTCATTTATCTCAGGGGACAGGTGAGTGTTAGGTATCAGTTGCCACATGAGAGATGTACGGTTCTGAACCACAGGTCTGACTGATGGCAGAAGGAGGCCCGTTTTGGCTCCACTGTTTGAAGTGAAGGGGAGCACAGCGGGGACACCGGATCCCACACAGCCGCTATGGTATTCACACTGGTTCACTTCAAGACGGAGGAAACTCTCGCCAAAATCGACCTCTGAATGTCTCCATAGAGTGCACTTGAATATTTTACTCCCTTCAAATCTTGGTGGAAAACAAATGTCTATTTCATAGACATGCACCAATAAAGATTGTCACCACAGGCAGTGCAGAGGAGGGGAATGTCTCCTTTTTCATCCTGAGAAAGAGGCGGTCTCAACATGGCCTATTTTTCTTTAAAGGTGTTCTTTGAGGGATAAGGATCTCCTGCCACCCAAAAGCTATAGCAGTTTATCCTGGCCAAAGAAATTCAGGAGGTGCGCGTCAAGCTCTCCGGGGCTGTTTGAAGGCTCACGGAGAGCTCGGAGAGGGCGTTCCACGTAGACGAGGGCGTTCCCATGTGTCCGTTTTTTGGAAAACGGAGAAGCATTTATCGGCCAAGAGTACACTGAGGTCACAGGTGAGTGGATTCCACCTCGGTTATTGGTAGGCCTATGTAGGAGTCTCAAAATACGGATCCTTTGGGCCTAAATTAATCTACTGTCAAGTGCCAAAACTGAGGGATTTAGCAAGTGACATTCTTTCATTTTTATTTATTATGCTTCACAGTCGACCTCAACACGGCTTCTGACTCTGGGGAAGGGAAGCAGCAGGTCTTGCTTGTGCGATTCATCACAAGGCAAGTGCATGGTCGATAATTCTGACAACCACTTGCGTTTCACTCCCAACCAGGTGCAGACAAAAAGAGTTAATGTTTGAGTTCACATACAATGTCAGACCCACAATACTGGATCTCTGGTAAATATCGCTAAAGAACTTGTTTGTGACTCTCACTAATACATTTAAATTACTTTAAACACTATGTAGTCTGTGCTGTATGTGCTAATCCCTATTATCTTAAAATATATATATTTTTTAATCTTTCTGACTTTCGAACATACACAGAAAACAAAATATAAAATGCTTGGCAAGGTGGCTTGTGCAAAATTGAATATTTAACAACAGATGGCCCCCACACAGGCACATCTTCATGAAGCCTCCTCATGTGCAGGGATTTCAGCAGATCAGGAAACACTGTCCCAGGTCAGCCATATATCACTATGATGTAGAGCATACAGTCGACTACAGCTTTATTATGTAGTTCAAGATGTTTATAATAATTCTCTATCATGCCAAGACTAGACGATACACAACCTAATCCCAGAGGATTAGGCGGGATGTCTGAGAGATTGCACAAATACCCCTGATAGACAAAAATAATGGCAGGTACATAATTTAGCAACAAAATTCTCAAAAGGTGCAAAATAAAAATATAGCAAAAAAGTTCCCAAAATGAAGACTTCTAACAATAAAAACTGAGAGGGGAATACACAAAACAGTATACAGTACAACTCTAAGGCATAGTTTCACTAGGTATCAGTTCAGATCACCGGGGGTCATTTTCAGGTTATTTTCACATTTCATCAAACCCTTTTTATCAGTGCACATTTTGGGAACTTAATATATTAACAGCATGCGCATTATGAGCATAATCTGGTTGGCAACCCAAGTCTGTACAGAGTGCTACGAAAGTATTATTATGTGTAGGCTTATGCCCACTGGCATGTCACGTAAAGTTGTTTTCAGTTTGACATACAACATATGCAGTATATCATTAGCTACACAACATACTCCTGCAGATAACGGACAGTATTTCAACTACAAACAAGAAATAACGTTTTTAAGAAAGTACAAACGCTTTTAAATGATTCCCTGAAGACGATGCCTACAGTAGCGTTATCATGACATTGTTACTATAGTTCTTTCACAAGCCTGTTTCCACTGTGAAAAGTGATTCCAGATGTTTCCTCTACATCCCTGTCAAGTGATGGAGACCAGAGGCGGCAAGCTGATGAGGAGAGCCTGATCTGTCAGGACACAGTACAGCGCCCCAGTACAGTACAGAGTTTTTACTGACATCAAACCACATCAGAATATGTTTGAGCATTTGGCCTGGCTGGTGTATTTTACATTTCAGCAGTGAATCTGAAATTGTAATCAATAAATGAACACTGGAGACAGGAGAAACAGCTGTTCAATGCTCCTTTTGAGTAAAAAGGCTTAAATGTAAACGGTGCTTAATAAGACATTTCATAACTGTGTTCTACGTTCTGTATGTCTATTAGACCCAGTGTGTTGCCCTGACATCAATTGCAAGCAACTGACCTGCCTTACCATCCTGTCTGTTCCAGGTAGATCCATACTGGAGGCTAGCACAACATTTTGAATGTAGATGTTCTTCTGTTATGGTCTGAAAAATATCATAACATTACATAGCATAACAGCTCGGGAGGAGTCTCTAAACCCAGAATAGATTATAAAGCCCCTTTGTTACAAGAAACCATTTTAACATTTTTGGGATATTGATTCTAAGAGGGACCACCCTTACCCCCTTCAGTGAGAAATAACAAGGTTTCTTTACATTTTCTACTAACTTTATTAACGATGTCATGGTCATCCAACATCAGCAATTTAAAGAGGAGACAGATTTCATATGCCAAACTTTGGGTGCTTCATGGCTTGGATGAAAATCTGAAGAAAAATAACAGATACGCCTACATGTCTGACCTGGTCTATTTGTAAAAAATAGTGTGTGGACTTATTTATACTGATAATTTATTTTTGTGTCATGCAACATCTTAAACTTTTTTCTTCAACATACAGTAGCCTATGAATCAAAAATGATTTAGACATATGTTAATGAGCCAATTCATCCTCAAATAGTTTATCTAGAGTCTAGATATACAACTTAAGGATGGATTCTTGATGATACATAGCAGGTAGCAACAGTTGCAGTTCATAGTTTACATCATTATAGAGTCCAATGGATATGTTAAACTGTGCATTTATTATTTCTTAATAATATTGTTAATTGATTCAAGTTACAAACAGTATAATTCAACTGAATCTGATCGTCTTCTGCTGAAGACTTATACCTTTGTATATAGTCTTACTGATTTACGAAAACGCTGATACTACAGCTGGACCAAGGCCCTCTAAACAAAGAGGCTTTCTTCGTGGCAGGACAGCCCGTTAAAACAAAGTCAAATTAGACAAATAAATAATAAAAATAACAGAGTGCTATCCAAATGTAGCCTACGTGAGACTGTGTGTTCGGTGAGCTAGTTATTGGATTCATGTGCTCTAAACTGACCTGCAAGAGCTGACGTGTCTATAATCAACTATGTTGACTAAAACCAGCACTTACTTACATATAAGGTTTTATTTTACTATGACACTTTAGACAATTATAAAACAGGCTTATACAGGTTTTATGTATGTACAACAATCCACTGACAAAGTGGCAGCAAAAACATTGGTCTGTTAGAGGTTGGATTTTGTTGCTGTCCCCACCATAAACTTTAATATAGTTAATTGGCTAAGGCTACGGAACTTGGCTACAGTGCTTCATACGATGTCCCTTCAGGGGTTTTGGTGCATTGGACACTTAATTAGTGAAACCACCTCCGTTATGAGAACGGCTGTGGAAACGGACACACCCATAGTGATGGCAGATTCATGAGAATGACTTGAAGGAAGAAACATCCCTAGCACTACTAGCTCTGCAGAAACAGAAACTATGTATTTCAACAGCTTACCTGTACCCTGCTCTATGCACTTCAGCATTTGCCCTGTTGCTATTTTCTTCTCTGCTCATTGTGCCTTTATTTCCATTGATAGAGGACATTGTTAAATGTTGATTTACTGTCAAATTCTAATAATGGGTTCCCTGAGAGATTGAGTACAATTATTTAATTGTCTGAACAACTCCCAGGTGAACTGCAATAGAAGTTGAGTCATCAACCTACAATCAGACAAAACAATTAGTCATAGAAGTTGCTTTAAGTGATGTCTGACTTGCAATATGCTATTAATAACATGTTAGAAAACAACTACAGCTTCGACAATAGGACCACATTTTTGGATTTGTCCCTATTCAGATTTTACGAACTTTATTTTACAATTACAACTTAAATAGTGAGTGTCCATCCTATTTGACCTTTAACACCCCTGCTGTAATATTTAAGACACTGTCCTATCTGCCTGTGAAATGTTTCAAATTGTACCATTGCTTAAATACTACATTCTGAGAAATGAAGACTTTGCATTCAAGCAGTAAGTAGTAGGTGATGAACACTATTGACTGTCTGCACCAGCTCTCTGCCGCACCCAACTGAGACACTGTCTCGACATACGTACAGAGAGCTGCGATACACATTCCCCCTAGAAAGAGTGTACACAGAACCAAGGGTGGAGGCAGCAAGAGTAAAGCGCTGACCATCCTATGAAGGTGTGTGGGTGAGTTCCTGGTCTAAATAATACTGCCCTGCTAAAGTAGGTGTGCCCGGACTGCGTGATATGAGATGTTGACTGGCAGCGCTTTGGTCTCGGAGTCTCCTGCATGAACCAGCTCCGCTTGATTTGTATTTTTGGGGACTTTAAGATTAAATGACCCCATGATTAAATAGGACCCAAATATTAAATGTTACCCAGTAAGCCACCACAACCCTGTTTTACACTTATAAACGGTCCAGTCCTTGTACTATACCGTGTCAGGCATGTTGTTAACCCTCCCCTTCTCTTTATCTCTTTTAGTACCTTTGCATGCCTTGTTTTCTGTGACTGTTTAACATTTATTGAGTCTTAAATGAGTCATGCAATTCCTCATTCTGGACTGGTTCCATAACTCCTTGCCACAGCATGCCACTTGTACCAAAGACATGAGTCTGTGCCATGCTGTCAATCATGTGACAGTTTCTGTATACTCCCTCTCCAACAACGCCTCAGGACCTGTTTGTGTTTTTGACATACAACCATCTTTCCAACATTCCTCTCCCTCTAAAATAGTTTCTGATCTTACTTGACTGGATAGGTGAAAACATGTGCCTCTCTACACAGCTGTTACCCATCTCCTCTGTCAGATCAGTGAAACAGGCATTCCAAAACATGTACAAGTCTCTGGGCTTGTAATGCCTGTTCATGTTAATCTTGTTCACTGCTTACAGACCACTAGTACTAGAGTCAAATTAAATATAGTCCAAAAATAATAATATATAGATCATGTTTTCAACAGAATAGCCAGTGTAGGAACAAAGTAGTTCAGAGAACAATACAAATATTTTAGAAAGTTTTTGATTATTTATTTATATAAACAGCTACAGTAAACCATATGCGATGTAAAAATTCTGAAGATTAAAGATGATTGATCTTCCATATATTTATTGTGTCAATTTGCAAGGCTTCTTCAATGCACACTGCCATCTTGTGGCAGCACTTGCAACAATATTTTAAACGTTTTAAAGCAACTGCTTAGGATGGAATTAATATTCCACTTCAAAAAACCACTTGAGCCTCTATTCTAACACAAGACTGAATTGGGAATGGCACTGTCAGCTATGGAGGCTGCAGCCTGAAGGTTAAGGTAAACTGTGGAGGAAGTTGGATGGGTCAGTGAGGAGATGAATGACAGAAGGAAGGCACATCTACACATTTGGGAGTGGGTGAAAAGCTGGCATAGGCCTACTTGTGTGTGGGGTTGTGTCTCATCTCTTCAACAGGCTGTTGATAGCTTTTATCTCATCATTAGAGAGAGGTGACAGATTGTAGCCCCTTAGCTCAGGCTTCCCTGCAAATATAGATAGATAGATAGATAGATAGATAGAGAACACGTCAACATTCAAAGGTGTAAGGTAAGAGACCATTTTCACAAATACTTCAGAGCAAAGCTGAACCCCAATCCATGTAGAAACATTTGCTATAGAGAATATCCTTACCTTGCAACTCATTGAGACGATTAACCTTTGCTTTCAACACTTTACGGAGATCATTTATCTCTTTGTCTAGTTGGTCTTGGTCTAAATAGTAAAATTATTAACATGTTTTAGTGCACTGCAATGGTTGCACATGCGTAGCGTAAAATGTTGCTGGATACAAAATAAGAAGCTATGGCTAACCTTTAAGAATCATCTCAGTGGTCTTGGCTTTAGGAAACTTTATAAACATATTTCCAAAGCAAACCTTTACTTTCTCTGAAAGAAACAAATAAGGCAGTCGGCTTTAAACAATTTCTTTTTTTTTAACGTCAAAACCTCTGGTAGATACAAAAAAAGATATCTTACCATTTGATGATTTCGGATTACGCAAAGCATTCAACGCCTCCCTGTTTCCATTTCTCTTCTTATCTAGATCCACAATCTAAAATAAAAAGTATGATGGACAAAAGCGAAGCTAGCTCAGCAATGACGTAGTAAGCCAATATGTTCATGCACGTTCCTTCTCTTCAGAAGCATTGGTGCCAATTGCAATTAATTGCTGCAATGACTGACAACACGATCTTACGAACCACTTGTTATGGATCGAAAATATATTACCTGTTGTTTGTTTGCAAGGACATCTTCAGCTGCTTCTTCTATTTCTGTCAAATACTCTAGAGCACGCTGCGATTCCGTCTCCATTCTGTTGTGTTCATAATTATGTATGTCCCCCGTAATACAAAGGCGGATGGCAATAGTTCCGCGTTCGATTATTTCAGACAACCAGTCATGAGAAGCAGGTTTGTATGGAAGGCCAACTGTGCCAAAACGTCTAAATTTGCGTGCGTGTACAGACGTCAAAAATGAACGTGTACAGACGTTCATTTTTGACGTCTGTACACGTTTTCAAGTCTGTACACGGCCGTTGTTGACGTCTGTACACGTTTTGACGTCTGTACACGTTTTGACGTCTGTGCACGTTCATTTTTTACGTCTGTACACGTTTGGACGTCTGTACACGTTCATTTTTGACCTATCATTTAGTATTTGGGACAGTGCATTTGTGTGGGGGAGAGCCACTTGTGCGGTTGATCCGGTATCACACTCCAGTCCAGTAGGTCGCGGTAATTCACCTATAGGGGCTACCCTGTTTGCTAACCGGCATTAAAATAACCAAAGAAGAAGACTGAAGTTGTGTGTGATGAAGGCAGATCTCAGAAAATGTCGACCACAAACTTTCTGAACAATTGTGCCCTGACTTTTACAGAATGTACACGACTTTTATATTCAGATATGTTATATAGTAAACAAACATCTTTTTTTCAGTAGCTTACAAAATAGCCTACAGTTGTTGATAATGTCATTGCCAATTTATATCAGCCTATTTATTAACCTTAATTCAATCAAGATCGGTTGAGTGTGGACAGGTTTTCTCTCTTGCAATGATCATTATCTGGTTTCCCCTCAGAAACGAATGAAGTGGAAGCACCCAATTTTAAACGTGTACAGACGTCAAAAACGGCCGTGTACAGACGTGAAAACGTGTACAGACGTCAAAAATGACCGTGTACAGACGTCAAAAATGAACGTCTGTACACGTTCATTTTTGACGTCTGTACACGCACGCCAATTTAGACGTTTTGGCACAGTTGGCCTTCCATAGGTTTGGTCCTTCATATGACAGAGTAACAGACGTGTTCATTCCATTGAAATGTAGCCTACACCGAAGCGATATGAGCGTATGGAATCCCAGCCTTAACAAACAACCTAGAAATATTTTTTCTTTGATCATGCCAATTGCAAATGTACCATTTTTTATTCACACAAGTTATACTTCAAGAGTTCAAACAATTTGAGGACAGTTATTACAAAATGTGTGTTGAAACGGAAGTACAATAAAAAAAATCGTAATCTCTTTATTTACATGAAAGGGAAGCACCAAAAAGTAAGCACCTTGTGTTTATAAAACTACAACAATCACTTAATCAGAAAGACAGAAGTCAAAACATCATGTTCAGAAGACTGACTTCCCTTTCTTGTTGAAAATGAACGAATAATAAATAAATAAATAACTGTAAAGATGTACGATTGTCTTCATCTTTTATAAATAACATGACAACACTATTATTAGAAAGAGTAGAGGTGACAGGGCAAACCTTTGTTTGGCCTTTTTAAACATTATGTAATGTCTGTAAACATATAGCAAATGCCAGTATCAAAGCTGTGGCATTACTTAAACTGTTGTAAATTCAACCTTCTTAAGCCTTCCATTTGGCTTTACTATGGTTACATTCTTGGATCCAAGTAAATGGTCAACTATTGCACCAATAACATCTGGTTGTCGGGCTTCTGAAACAGCAGCTCTTCTTCGTTCAGAGCCACTCCTCTTTCGTTCAGATCTACTCCTCAAACATTCCGACCCACTTCTCCTCTCGGACCCACTTCTCTGCTCGGAACCACTTCTCCTTAAACCAACCTGCCTGTGATCCCTAGGTAGTTTATCATCTACTCCAATACAACCCAATTTATTTTCAGTCCCAACACTCAAACCTTTTACTACAGACTGAGGCTTACCAGTTGTGGGAATCGAAACAGGGCTGCGAATGTTTCCAAATGCTTGCATGTTTTTCATGTAGCTCTTCCCTCTCTCTGGGCTCCCAAACCTCTGGGCCCTGCGTGTCATGCTCTTATCAGGCGAGTGAGCCCGGCTCTCACTGTAACTCCTCTTAGGAGGGAGGTAGGCCCGGCCCCTAGGCTCATGCGGTGGACTGAGTTGAGAATGGCGATGTTGGACATGGGAGCGACAGCAGGTCGTGTAGAGGGTGCGGCAGGCTGTGCAGGAACAACCAGAGAGTTGGACAGTGTGACTGGCCAGGGAGGAGAGGAACGTGAGAGGAAAGGCCCGCTGACACTGGAGGATGCTCTTGGGACAACTGAGACGGGAGGAGAGAGCAACATGAGGCCGGGGGTGACAACCGGCTACGATTGAGTCATTGGATTTACCACCTTCCTCCTGGACAGTCTGGAACTGATGCCATTCTAGCTGCAGAAGCCTCTCCAGATACCTTTCCAGTGGCTCGACTGGCCTGGGGCGAGGGGGTCCCCCTCCCTCCATGTTGTAGTACACAGCCAGCTGCCTCAGACTCCAAGCATTAAAAGGTGGAGGCAAGAAGTCTGGAAAACTTAAACTGTCGTGGCCCTGCCGTCTTCTTCCAGTGGTACGTGGTGAGAAGTCATCAGAGTCGATAACCTCAGCCCGCAGGTTGAGCTGAGGGGGGGTGCAGTGGGAGGGGAGCGCAGGAAGCCTCTCTGACTCAGAAAGGTCACTGTCACTGTCTTTGCTTTTCTGTCCATACTCACTCAACTTCACCGTCTCTGGGTTTGGTGCCTGGTCCTTCTGTGGGTCCGAGCTTGGCTCGGATGGAGAACTAAGAAGTGGAGTTGGTGCACATCTACTTTTCCTAGGACCAGTGAGCTTCTGTTCTCTGTGATGGCTGTAGTGAGGGCCCCGTTGGTCCCTGTGCTCCTTCCCATCCCCTGTAGAGGGCAATGAATGGGGCTTTGCATCTGGTTGGTGTTGGGTTCTGGACAGAAAGCTGTAAACATTTTAAACATATTCATGGTACAATAATAAATATCATATAATAAATAAAAACAATTGTCTTGGATGTGCAATTACTCTCACCTGAGTTGAGATGTGTTGTGCTTGGTTGACGGGCTGTTAATTTTGTGTCTTCGTCGTCTCTGCAGAGACTGCTATGATTACAAATATAAAAAATGTAAGCAACGGATTTAATTATTAACCTTAAATACTCAATTCTACAAATGATGTCTATTTCTAGACATCTAGACATCAAGCTACAAAAGAGAACTTAGCCTACTTTTTCCACTGTCTGAGAATTGTCTTGAGATGCTTTCACAGGTTGCAATGACTTAAGGGTCTTGTCATTTTGACTTCGCCTCCCCATATTGGTGCTATAGGAAAAAAAGAAGTAGCCTTGAATCAGAATTTAGGCCTGCCCTAAATACATATATACAAGCAAGTGTTTGCAAATAAAATTGGACTACGGCAGTAATGGTTTGGGTAAGGTGTATTGTTTCAAGATGTCGCCTCACAATTGTTATTTCAAAGTATGATAATTAAATATATGCTCAAACTACCAAATGTAGGCTACCAGACAACAGATGTCGGATTATGATAACAGAAAATTGCACTGGTGCCACATGTAGCCTAAATTTGAGAAATGTAACCCAAATGTAATATATACTATAAATATAGGCAACTCGTTTCACAAGGACGAGGACGACATATGTAGCACTAATGCATACCTTGTCACTGTATCAGCATCCCACGATATTTTATCCAGCCTTTCCCTGAAAGAAACCTTGCTGTAACCACTTGTACGTTGCAGCAGGATTGTGCCCATCGATGAAAAACAATTAGAACACGTTCAAATAAAGCTAGGTTGTGCATGCTAACTGAATTAGGTTTTTTCCTGCACATAATGTTTTCGCATCTCACAATAATGCGTTTTTTAAACACTAACGACAGCGTGAGAACATGGCTTCGAGCTATGCCACGACGGACCAGCGGTCAGCGGGTGATCACAAACAGAAATGTAGCATTTTATTTGTTTTAAAGTATCCATATGTATGACAAGAAATACTAGGTTGCATGACGAATATTTCATACATTAGAGTTTAACAGCATCTTTGTTGTTCTCTTTTCAAGCACCCAGTAGGCTCCCTGTAATTTATTTATCGACATGGGCCGAAGCATTGTGGGTAATGTAGTCATTTACCGTAGCCACATCTAGGCGTGGTGAGGCTTCCCACAGAAATATTTATCTATCAAGCATTGCACAGACAGTCGGCAATGGGCTACGGACACAACGTGCATGAATCGCAACACTAGAGCTCATCTTAAAGGCTGCAGTCATCCCAGAGCCTGCCAGGGAAGCACTAGCTTAGAAACGCACGTACAAGATCAAAACGACAACTTGCTATTAATATCCACAGTAGGAGTCTTGCTAAATGTCAAAGGTGACCTGTATAGTAAGGACTTTGGGGTCAGATATCTTGGCTGCTGAAATGTGTTGTGCCAAATCTAAAAATACCCCTCATTTCATAAAGAAAGATCACAACCCCAAACTGGCAACCTTCAACTTTTGCCTCCAGAGTTCTGAGGGGTTATTCGAAGCAGTTGGGAACTGATGTCAGTCATGTGGTTTATATTGGGGTAGTAACAAACACTTTGAGCAGCACTGCAATCAAGACTGTTGCCAGTTGCAGATGGTCTTGACTAAGGAACTCAAAAAGTAAGTTTTGTTGACGTATAATTATGCATGCCTAACCAAACCTTTAAATTATGCATGTGACTTTCAATATGTTCAAGAAACAATCTTCGCACGAGGATAAAAGTTTCCTTTAAGACCTAGTAGTTATCGTTTGGATCATTTCCTCATACAGTTGTATTCCTGTGCTGTAGTTTCAACAAGAATGGACAAGGTTTGGGCACAGCAGACAAATAAAGCCTCTCCAGGGTCAAATGAAGTTGGAATGCAGTTCCCCAGTGTATCCAGACCCAAAACAACCATCCGTTTGAGGGATCTCTATGACCCTAAACCTGAACCAGTAAAACCACCAGTTAGAATACGTCCTCCCAGTCCTAGACCCTCCATCTACAGAGCCTGTTTTTGGGCGCAGCCTCTCTTGCAATCCACAGACCAAGCCCATCATCAGAAGGCGAGCCCAGTCCCTGCCTTCATCCACAGAGAGGAAGAAAAGCCCAAGAAACCTGCAGGTGCGCTTCGTGGACTCACTGGGCCTCGAACTGGAAGATGTCAAAGTATTTAAAGTCGGTGAGGACCCTTCAATACCCCCTCATGTCATCTCTAGGCTGCTGATGAGCTCGGAGGTGGCATCAGGGAAGCCAGTAGAGTTATCTCTGCCCTACTTCAAGCCCTGCTTTGCTGAAGACATGGGAGCTCAGCCGGGTTTTCTGAAGCGCCTATGTATTCAGCAAGTATGTCTCGAGCATGTCTTGTGCTCAGAGCATGGAATAACTGGTACCATACAAGTCATTAATTCAGCTTTTGAGAAAAATGTAATAGTGCATTACTCTTTTACTAATTGGAGGATTTGTGCAGACACCAAGGCATGCTGGGTGTCAACCGTAACACGTTTGGCCACTGACGGGCCAGAATCCGATGTCTTCCGATTTCGCCTTCCAGTTCCACCTTTTATATTGCAGCCTGGAGCAATCTTGGAGTTCTCCATCTGCTACCAAGTCATGGGTTGTGAATATTGGGACAATAATAATGGGCGCAATTACATGCTGTCATGCCATAGCTACAAGTTGACAGTACCAAAAGAATGTGAGAACAGTCTGGTACATTTCACATGAATGGCCACAATTTTACCAATGCATTTATCTGAGGTTTGCTTAGAATGGTGGGAATACCCACAACTCTTACTTGTACTACTCCATGAGAGCTAGAATAATGACTCATTGAGGTTTGACTACAAAGATAAATGTAATATAGAGCAAAACCTTTTCAATTAACTTTTTGGTTCTACTGTCATAAAAACAATCAGGACCCATGTTTCTGTTCTGGTGCTGTGTGTGTATTTGACAAAGTGTCTTCCACCTGTCTAAGGGCACTACTCATGAGTTTGCTCATTTATCACTTCTGCAATGCCTGTAACCCAATTCCATGGTACGCTGTGTGTCTTCAAAGTAACTGTTTAGAACAATGACACAGCTGCAGTAGACCAGACTTTTAGGTGAATGTACAAGGGCTGCAAGCTTAAGATAGGTCTTTACAATTCATTCAATCTTATGGGAAATTACTACACTATAATGTACACTATAATGCCATAACATATTAACCATCAATATATTCTAGATTGACACAGTTTGTATCATGGTTTAAAGTATTTTTTTTGTAATGGGTAAGATGTGGATAGAACATTGGGTTGAGAGTAATCAACCTCATACAAGTCTACTTGACTTTTCCAAACACTTAAGAGTTAATATTTCTGGCAGTGCAATGGAATGGCATCTTAGAGCTTAACTCTTTCATGTGCCTTTTTTAGTACAGCTGTACTAGAAGCACATTGCATGCTGCAAACATGAGTTGTGTTATAGAAACACTGTGTAAAATAAAATGCACACTCATTCTTGCTAAACAGTTTTGAAACATAGAATTTTTATATGAAGGATTTTGTCTTGATTGCCCATTGTACTGAATTGACTTCTCATTTCAATTTTATTGCCATGTCAGATAGTTTACACTATTTGAGATGCTGATATTAAAATAAGCGATATACTGTATATCTAACACTTTGTGTCAGAATAGCAGTACATCCCACATCAGCTCAATTCACAATTTTGTTTTCTTCGTCTTTTAAAACTGTGCTAGTGTTCTATTGGTGTATATGGTCACTAGATGGAGTCAAATCCTCAATTTCAGTTGAGTTCAGTTCAAATTCAGAAATGTAAAATGATGAGCTCAATGTTTGTGTGACTCAATATATGACAAAACTTGTTTTTTTGTGCTTTCAATTAGCTCAGTTCCATGATTAAGAGGAGCAAATTGCAGAAGGGAATCAGCTCATCAAGTCTGATTGTAGACGTTGATCCATGTTCAATGGGGACAGATTGCCCCTTCACTCCATTCCAAAACTGTAAAGGACAGAAGTTGCAAAAATGCTCTAATGACTGTAACCTGAGCAGTTGTTTGACCATTAACTATGTACTGACATGTGACAGCTTCTGACCAAAATGAGTGGTCACGTATATAATTTATACTTCCTTTATATAATGTTAAAGACATGCTGTTATTCACATTCACATTCAACTATCATTGTGTAGAATGTTCCTAGCTCAATAACTTCACAACGTTCGCCACGATAGTGTAATAGAAGCAAAAATAGAAGCATAATATAACGTTTTTGCAATCATCATATGTCGATATCTTTTTCTAGGATGATAAACATTGCTCTGAAATTTACTGGTGCTAACAAAAGCTCTTCCAGTCCTTATGTCTTGTATGTGTGTGGATGGGACTTATGCAACAGGACGTTATCTCCCCCTTAAGTGAGAGCAGAGGAGACACTGCAGACAAAATGTCCCATGCTTCTCTACGCTTCATTAGCCCTGCTTCATTACGCAGCCATCACAGTTACATTTTGGATTGTAACCCAATCCATGATGTGGGTCACAGTGCAAGAGAAACAACCATTTAAGGTCTAAAAAATTATGTTTGAACATGATGCAGGTCTCCAGAAGTAGTTGTTTAATGCAGATATACTATGTGTTTTATTGGTCACAAGATCACTTCAGAAACTAATATTGGTTTCACTAGACTTTATCCACAGGTTCATTTACAAATTGGGTCAAATCGTGCTTGCTTTTGACCTGTGTGTATGTTTTTCTGCGTGTGCATGAACTGTTCCACGTTATCTACGTCATTCTCGACGTAGCGTATGAATGCTGAGGGACATCCTGAGAGCAGGATATCCCTCCCACACAAGAGCAATTCCCTTCCTTCCACGCACTCACCTCCATGGTTGCCAGGACTTCCAGGAGAACTGCCCTCCACCTGTGGTGGGACGTCTGGCCGGAAGCTGTACTTCTCATTATTCCTGCCAGTCAGGGGTCTGGGTGTACATGCCTCATCAAGGATGTTGCCATCTGTTCCTCTATAGTCCTGAACTGTACAGCTTGAATCACATACAGCTTTTTGATGATCTAAGCAATGTTTCTTAACAGAAACACAGATTTACGGTCAACTGGTTTACATTGTCGTATTCTGTACAACTAATTCTTTTGGCTGTAACTCAGAACATTTTTTACAGCCGCAAGAAAATACATTACAATATAAGATGGGTTTAAACTATGAATAAGTATATCCATATTAAACTTATTTTATTGCCGGGCTGTGGGTTGCAATCAGTTTTTGACATCCTTATTTTTAACAAGTGGCCTGGGGAATAATATGACGAAATATCTTCATCAGCACCACAATCCTCTGACCTGATTTCTATTTGTGCAGCCAGGATGACGTATGATGCAGACTCAGGCACAAGGCACGCTACTGGGTCACATTATTTCCACTAAAGATAGCTGACTGGGAACATACGGTATGTAGGCAGGTGGGCTTCATATACTTTTTATCTTTTCATAACCATACAAAATACTGCAAGAAACCATGTACTTCACATAACTGCAGACATTCATAACTATGTGTACAATCTAAATTCTGAGCTGATTTTAAATCTTCCTGACATTCTGTCATTGCATTAACAGTTTAAAAAGATGCTTTAAAAAGGACAAACAACTATATTTCTTAAAAATGCAAAACCTGTATTGTGCAGACAATAAATAGTGCTTACAAAGGGATTTTGTCTTGTGTACAGACATGGTTTCCTCTTAAGAACAACACTTACACAATTGATATGAAATCCATTTAACTTCAGTGAGACCCCACAACTCTTGAGGTGTGACTACCGACGTTACGGGAATGGGAAATGTTTAACTGGTCACATGCACGTCTTTCCTCTGGCAACAAAAAGGCCATGTTTCAAAAGAGTCTGATTAAAAAAGAAAGTCTCTGTATGGCAAATAGACCTTGTCGCCCCTGTTCCAACTGAAATGTAAAAAGAAGGTAATGTAATGTTCCTCTGAGCAGATGTGGAGCTTGCTGCATGCACCTCCTCTGCTGGCAGCTCCAACTAGAGACATAGCCTCCAAGGTTCACTGCGCCCAAATATCAGGACACTCAGGGACCATGGGCCAGGGCACTGGAAGACTCCTTGCAAGGTCTTCACTGACAGAACCAGATATCAGCAACTCTTCACAGAAGAAACCTTGCTAAGGCCGGTGGAACCTACAAAGTAGAGAAAGGGGACAATGAACATCGGCGCCATGATCACATCCACGGACCTCATCAATCAGAACTCTATTAATAGCTCAATGGACAGTGCTCTCAGGCTGTCCTCTTTAGAAATGGGGTCTTGCGTAAGCAAATCCCAGTATAATTCTGACCATACTCTGCTTTTTTTATATGCTGAAAGTCAAGTTTAGGGTAAGCAGAAGGTAAGCTAAATCTGTACAGACATTTATTATTTTTGTCAGGGTGTGCTAACGTGTGCAGATTTCGGTTTCCCAGAGGAGACGATGCAGCTATATTTGGTACAACCCAGTATACAACAGTACAGGGCATGTTCAATGATGTGTGAAATTGATAATGATAATGATAATAATAATAATAGTGTTGAAAGGGGGGCTTGCCCCTTTAAGAAGAAGGACTGCGGGAGCGTCTAATTAGCACCAGTGACGGTTATTTTTGAACCCGCAATGTTATATCTGCGATTGTATTTAGAGAACCACACACACTAAATAATCACATGAGAGATAAACCTCAATCCCAGCTCCAATCTTGTTATTTAATAAATAAAGAATACGTTTTTTTGTGATAAAACAGTCTGATTACTGGAACCCTGGATTCTACCTGGAGTTCAGACCAGACTCCCCACAGTGTTTTGACATAATCCAACCACCAGATAATTGAACTATTTTTCAATAAGCATAATCAGTGCATGTTCTAACTTTGTTGCTGTCACACAAACTGACCTGCACACATCAAACAAAGTGTGCACTGACCTTGTCAGGTGCTTGCTCGAAGAATGAACCTCCATCTCATTACTTTTGAACTCGTTCAGCTCCTTCCGTATTGCTGCCTGTGAGACACAATCAATAACAAAAGTTAACCCCTGGATGTGGCCCTGTGCATACACTCTGTTATCATGAGGAGGAAAGTACAGTACATACAGTATGTGTTTTGCACATAACAGTACTACCAGGCTAATGCTGGTGATTCAATCCTAATCATTCTATCATTTTCTCTGAAATCTGATTGAGAATTTTGATGAGCATCTATAGAAAAAGTAAGCAATAGCTCATTAGTGTCTGTTTTACTGTTGACATGGGTACAGTATGTTATGACCATTTCAAGTGAACTCAAGTGGTAGTAGAGCACAGCGCTCAACAGGGGGTGCTCTCGGGCATACCTTGTCAGCAGCTGACAGTCTGGTCCAGGGCTTGTCAGCACGCCTGTCATAATCCTGAGCTTTTGCTACCTCCACATAGTCACTGAAACGAATAAGGATCTTTCTGTCCCGCAGTTCATCAACTGTGGGTCGCTGGGTAAGCTAAGGAATAAAAACAGTGGTGTTTGTTAAGTCAGTCCCAAGTCTGCCTAAACATTGTTTCTATGATTTTGTAACTCATCACTGATCGGTTAACCTTGGGAATGTGTCCCTCGGGGAGAGGATGGGAAGGGCAGTGTGTTGTCCGATGCATGTTTACAGTTTGAAAATGTTGGTGTCTCAAGGTGGATGTCCTGCTTACCTTTCTGTTCAGACGCTGTTTAATTTCCCTCCTTTCTTCTTGCTCTATCTGGTCGTTCCTCTCTGTAAGACACAAAGTGAAAGGTCCCATATAAGCACAAATACATACAGGCAGGGACACAAATGATGGACGGTGTCAATACAAGGTTTTCAAGTTAGTGATGCAGAAGTAATGCAGTCTGCAGTTATTGGTCATGACACTTAGTAAATCCAATCTCACAGAAAAGCAAGGTATTATGTGACAACTGTCTGTAAAAACCATGCCAAATATCTGGCTCACTTCAGATGTGGATGCTTTGGCATCTGTTCCCAGAGACACAAACAAGGACTGGCCTCAAGCCCTCACATTTTCTGTGTCTGCATGTCTACATTATTTTTTTCTTAAACAACAACAGCCCAGAATTACTTGAGGTTACTTGATTAATGTGCACAAAAGTCCAGTACAAAAAAAAGAGGAAGAAACATTTATAATCTCCACAAAATGGATTAAGTGAGTCTGGACTGTGCTGTACCACTGGAGTAAAGGTGGAGTCAGCATGTGTCTCCATCAGATTTGATCAAATCTGTTGCAGGAGGATCACACATAAATAATACTTGAATTCTAATTCTTTAGAGGCTGAATGTCACTGCAGTATAAGAAGCAGATGATTACAAGAAGCAGCAAATCTACAATCCATAGTTTGCATCATGGACCTGGAACAGGTGTCCTTTTGCTAGAAGTGTATGGTGTTTAGTCCAGTGACTTGACAGTGCTTCGTGTGTTGCATTTTGACACTGTGGAAGAAGGTGGCTAGTCTGAACATCAGACAGGTTCTTATAGGGACAAAGTGTAGAGCACATGGATGCCGCCTCTAAACTACAGGCATGAATTAAAGTCTCAACTATAGGTAAGCAAAAACACAGAGCCACAGACACACAGAGCCACACCAACTTGTAAAAAGGACAGTTTCACAGATTGTTCATTGCTCTGTTGCCCAAAGCAAAAGTCTGCTAGATCACTCTCCTCAGGGACAATGCAATTTAACAAATGTAATCAATCTTGATGAAAATAATCTTCAATTCAGTTCTCGTATTTTTTCAATATTATTTCAGTTATAGTAGGCTATTCATCGAACTGCACAGATTGTTGAAATGGTTGTAATAGTTTAGTTGCCATGTATATTTAATCTAAATTGTGAATAATACACTTAAGAACACTTATTTTGCTATGTCAATAGATTGATAACAAATGATGGTAGTATGCCTCATCATCATCTCATAAACCCCAGTAATAGTATTGCAAAAGTGTAAATACTTGTGAGGACATAACAATCGGAACCTGATCGCACCTTGATTCTATTATTGCCAATCCAGTAGGCTACTTACGCTTCAGGATGTTCCGACTTTCCAGTTCTTCAACAGCTGGCCTCTGGCTGAGTCTCCTACGGAAAAACACGAGAATCACGTTTTGGACCATTCTGATCCACTTTCCTCTCAAGTAAAAGTCTTGCAGGCTGGTACTAGCACGGTGTTTGCCGGAAAGAATGTGTAGAACACCAAGATCTACACATCTTAAAACAAAATCGTGAGTCCCTTCTTGAGTCTATAAACCAACTTCGTTTACTAAATCGCGACAAACTCAACATCGGGGAATAGATGGTGCGTGATTAATCACGCGTTAAATCCGTTAAAAGCATTCTTCCTTTATATGTATCTCTGAGGATGAATCGCAGCACTTGCCGTCCAAAAATTACTGTTGTGTCAATAATATGACACAGTAGATTCGCTATAAGTATCCCAAAGAGAAGTAGCCTATTTGACTTAATTGAGTATCCGGGCTTTTCTACTGCAGATGCTGAGCGCTTCGCTGTCAAGTCTGCCTCGCAACCTGACGCTGTTCAGAGTGGTGTGATGCTGGAAAGCCTGTCTCCCTTTTCACTCCACGCATAATTTCTGGGGGCGGTGCCTAGCAGGAGATTCCCACGCACACTTTGAATACGCCTTGAAAACTGCTGCAGTAAGGAATTTACAAACAGACAGAACGATGCAGTGGAGCTAATGTTTAATGAAAAAATAGTCCAAAATATTTCTCCGAGTTAGAGGCTCAATCACACATGGTAATTATGGTCAATGTGGGTTATTTGTAGGTCCTTTTGTCCTTAGATCAGCGATACCTCCGTATAGTTTAGAAATAGGAACACGGTGTGGCAATTATCAACAAGGTCTGCAAAGAGGGAATCCCCTGCGATGTGCACCGAGCATCTCCACACCAGCCCATCCTCTATATTTGTGCAACTGCCATAAACATAAGTAAGATGACCTCAAACTTCATGTTAAAAGTCTTCATATTGTCTCAATTATACAATACAGCCTCACTGCAAACCTACTTACTTATTTCTCTTATTTGGGAAACTGTACAACCTCACCTCTTGCTTGGCCTCAAACACAACATCTGTAGCACAGAAAGTCTCTAAGAAACATTGAATTTGACTGACTCAACTGACCATCCGTAGATCAGTGTTCTTGGCACAATGTACCCAGGCTCTGATTAAAGAGGGATAGACCATGTTTCCAATTGCAGTAACTGTGCTGATGGGGTGACAGTCCATGTTCTCACCCTGACATATTTAAAAATGACAACTCCACAAAAACATTTGCTATTTTCAGTCTATTGGTTGTTATGGCCCCAGTCATGGAAATAATAGGTGTACAGATGGCAACTAGGTTCCAAACCTAAAATAGAACACATTTAATAGCCTCATCTGTGACTGGGACCACATTGGGTTTATCATAAAACAGAAACACTTGCACAGAGATGGACATGACAAGTGTCCTGACATGGGCACAAACCACAAGGTTAATATGGCACTATACTTTGTATCAAAGTGGCAAGGAATCAGGGTATGGTTAACTTACCAGCCCATCTAAAAGGACTTTCACAGGGAAGAAGGTTCTTATTGTCATTTGTACATCCTAGGCATTCACTCCTCACTCCATTCCATTTGGTGCAATGTGAAAGTTCCTGATTTTTTGGATGACTCACCAGAATGTCAAAGCCATGAGCCGGCTGCAGAAGCAAGGCTGATGGGAGTGTCAGCCCATGGAAGTGGAGGAACATTTCACGAGTCAGGAGTGGTGGCTGAGGCCTACTAGTGCCCGCTGAGGTGTGTGTTAATGCCCTGGTCCATCTCCTGGGGTAACCGTGACAGGGTCTGAGACCAACACACCACTGCTCGATGTGGTGTCTGAGAACCAGCTAAGTGTGCCTGGGACACCCTGAGGCGGACAGTTGCCGGGAATAATTAAAGAAGTCATCTTCCTTCTATGTTTATATAACTTTGAAAAGGCTTGGGTTGGATGTCATGCCTTGGGTGGGTGTGAGTCCTGACCTAAATGTCTCTCCTAGTAAATCTTGGTATGGGGAGATAGACCAAGTGTAGCCGGGCACCTCATTTTACTTAGAAGCCTGCTCCTTCTGAACCAACTCAACTGTTCTGTAATGCATGTGTCAAGGTATATATTTTTTGTACATTATGGATTGACCTACATGGCCCTATATGGCCAACAAAACATTCAAAACTCTGGAGGGTTCAAAAAGATGAATCAGGTTCAGACTCAGTTCAAGCTCAGAGCTTCATGTAAGGTCAAACATAAATGATTAATGCAGTCTCGTGTTTGAACCTGAGTCTGAACTTCACAGTGGGTCTACAGATCAAGGACACAGGCAAGCTGAGGCCACAACAAGAAGTCATCTTAAAAATGCATCAAATAGTGGTCACCTGTGGCAACAATGTGACAGTGCATCTGCTATCATGTGTAGAGATTCCATCCAAGATTGATAAATAGCAACTACAGTAGTAATAATCACAATACTATAAGAATTATTGAGAGTATAAAGCCATGCAAATGGTTGACGAATCAACATGTAGCACAAAAACACAGAATCTGACAAATCCTTATCTTCCTCCATATATGCCATTAAGATAAGTTAACCGTGGTTAAAGTTAACTAGAGCTTGCATGTAAACTTGTATCAAATCGTTTATCAACATACATAGCGGATAAACCCTTTCCATACTGTAGATCAAATGTAAGATGTTTTCAGAACTCACTATTACTTCTGTATAGTTGTATCACATTCAAGGAGGGATAACGTCCATACGGGACAATTATTCAATAATACATATTCTACTATACTTTAAAATCTACAAAATGGTGATTTCATCTGCCTGTTTTTGCCTATGCCATTCCAAACATCATGGTAAAATAATAAGAAAAATGATCTGAATGGGGGTAACAACATCTGACATGTAATGGCAACATCTGTTGCAATTAGTGATTGCAAGAGAGAACAACCCAGCACATAGTTAATTACTCCTTGTGGGATTAGGGGGTTCATGGTGGCAGTGTATAATTTTGTACGGGCTCTTTTTTGTGCAGTCTGTGATATCCTGCACTTTTTACTTCTACAACTTAAGCGTAGCTTCTAAAAGCAGCTATATAATTGGGATGTTGCCATCTCTGATTCTGAATGTTATATATAGACATGCATGGGTTTCAGATGGACCCAAATTCAAATCAGAGTTGACTACTAAAATGTCTGCTTAAAAAGAGAGGGTGGAAATCTTACTCAGAACTTTTTAAAGCCCTGAGCAAAAGAAAGCAGTAACAGACCTCATAAGCTATGTGTGTCCTCTCCACCCTACACGTGTGTCCTCTCCACCCTACACGTGTGTCCTCTCCACCCTACATGTGTGTCCTCTCCACCCTACACGTGTGTCCTCTCCACCCTACACGTGTGTCCTCTCCACCCTACACGTGTGTCCTCTCCACCCTACACGTGTGTCCTCTCCACCCTACACGTGTGTCCTCTCCACCCTACACGTGTGTCCTCTCCACCCTACACGTGTGTCCTCTCCACCCTACACGTGTGTCCTCTCCACCCTACACGTGTGTCCTCTCCACCCTACACGTGTGTCCTCTCCACCCTACACGTGTGTCCTCTCCACCCTACACGTGTGTCCTCTCCACCCTACATGCCTACACCCTGACTCATGGCCAACAACACCTCTTCACCATACTACTCTAGAAATCCAGTACAGCAATTAATACTATCTGTCCTGATTTTATCAATAGAAGAATAGAGGATATCTGTACGTTTTTTCATCATTCTCAAAGAGAGCTCAAATGACCAATTCTCCGATGTGTTCAAAACAATCACTGTGCTGTGTCTGCAGGGGGGAGGGAGGAAGGGAAGTCCTGGCAGAGTCTCATTAATATTTCAGATGATGTTCCACAGGAAACTGCATGTAGTACTTATTAAATACCCTGTGTTACCTGGCAACTGCTGTTGCTTGCAATAGCGTTGTACATTTTCATGAAAATACATTAAGTTTCAAAGGAATCAAGTGAATCAAGATGCTGCCCCTCATATTTTAGAGGATGTAGCTTAGGTTGGCTTGTTGCTTGTAGACTAGACCAAATGTATACATTTTCAGTTTGTTCCAAATGGTTCACATTTATAAAAGTGTTGGTCTGGTTTACCTCCAAATAGCTTACCTTGCCAAAATTGAAACTTTGTGTGTTTCTTGTGAGTCTGCCTAGAGTGCTAAGATATGAATCCTACAGTTTGTTGACAGTGTATTGTTGTGGAGACCACTGAGAAGGTAATGACCATGACATAAACTGACACAACAAAAATGTCTGAATTGCTGTATTATAAGGATACCTGCTGTAAAATCACACAACAAATAGACATTTCAACATATATTTATGGCACAGGGGAGCAGCTGTGTGTGGGTTTCTTTTCGCTGAGTCCTGTTTCACACTGACAAGCCGGGCTAGAGCTGTGGCCGAAACAGACTTTGAGCCACAAAGGCCTATTTCGTCTCCTCCCACACCACTGCTGCCAGTTTCCCTCATTATACACCCCGTCCCTCTCGAGTGGATTCAGTCAAGATCTGCAGAGACTTGCCTTGGAGAGGCTGGGGGAAGGAACTGTGAAAAGGGGTGCGTGGGTATGTGTGTGGCCATGAATAACTCATAAACTGTCTTGTCTATAAATAGCTAAAGAAAGTCTCCATAGGAATTAATGCAATTAGCATTTCTCAGATGGCTATTGATAGTAAGGTCATCACCCACAGAGCACAGGCATCCACTGACTGAGGCTCTCCCCCACTAGTCTTACAAGGTCCCATTCTCACCACCTTTCTTTCCTAACCACCAATCCAGTCGCAGTAGTGACGGTTGAAAGCTTACTGGACCAGAGCCAGAGAGATGTCGATCACTGCGGTAAGTCAAGGCCACAATTCCAGAAAGCTTCCCTGGGGAATGTGGTGGTTCAATCAGAGGGGAGTGGAGGACAGGCAATCTCTACATCTGAGCAGGGATAGGAAAACAGCCCTATCTGTGACGTGAATACTGCATTGATTGGAGCTGGTGCCGCAGTATTTTAGCTCCAGTGACAACGATCTGAGCTAAATATAGCAACAGAGGGTTCCCTTTCCCTGTCCTGGGCCAGCCTACCGTTCTGAATTCTGGTGCAACCTAGTACATGAAAGCTCTTCCATACAGGCTGGAGGCTTTGTTCCACAATGCAGACAGAATGACATTCTGTGTTGCATCATCAGATCTATTTTAAGTAACATACATGTATATTGGAAGTGTATTGTTTAACACACAATACACCTGCACAAACAATCTTTGAAATGCCACGTCGTGCTTGTGTTTGTATGCTGTATGCCTACAATGTATTCTTCTAAGTAATGATAACATGAATTGTCTTGCTTTGTAATAGAGCTGGATGTTTTTTTTGTCAGCATCCAAACAAGAAAGAGATATGTGTCATACTTTAGAACAATGAACACATCTCAGCGTGATTGGGATCATATTTAACAATTTGGTTGATACCAGTTTAGAGGATGAATTAGCCCTGTTGATGACTGACTCAGAAGGCTGTCTTTACATCACGTTGTGTGACAGGCCCTGTACCAAGCTGCTCCGCAGCCAAGGAGGAACTGGCTGTTTGTTCTGCTGCTATTCTGCTCCGAAGGCCATACTGTTCCAATGGAGAACAGACTCCGTGAGCACAACAGCTGCTCACCCTGTGGCTCCTCACGACCCACACTCAGCCTCTAAGACAAGGCACAGTGTGCCGCCACCTCAACAAGCACAACTGATTTATTCATTAGGATTCACTGTGTGTCCTGAAGACACGGGCAGGTACGAGATGAATAGTCGGTGAACACAGACAGGACAAGGAGGAGGAAAGTGGAACCTTATTGTTCTCCGCCGTTCGAGGGGCTCAGTCATTAAGGTCCACTCTAAGACCACCATGTTAGTGTTGGAACTCTGGCCAGCCAGGATGGCCGAGCACATGGTGCTCTCATCTTAAACAATGACGTGTCTCAGCTGTCCCTCTGTCAGCAGACCAGGAGTCGTGGTGCAGCGCAACCTGGCCTGGGCCCTGGAGCAGAGGCCCCCCCCAGCACCTGTGCTGCCTGCAGTCTGTAGAGGACACTCTAGGACATCTGACGGAACTGACCCACATGGCGTTGTGGTCGTCACGCGCCATTCCTGATGCAGGCGTCCCGCTATGAAATGCTCTTGATCACAAAATTATGCAACTTTATGATGAAAGCAAGCCATCCCCCTGCTTCAATATGTTTCACTCATTTGGATACATCGCTGCCCCTCACATTGTTGTGGTGAGCTAAACATTGTTACATGGTCCAAAGGATTTACTTTGATAACTCTTACGTCATCTCCTAAATACTGTCACATGGCTTCTTGTTTTGGTGCACTCACCAAAAGTGCACCAAAACACAATCGGATAATTGTCTATCCTAGTATGATGCTAAGATCCTTTTCCTAGTCTGACACACACAGTCCGACCCTGGTTGGCAGACTTTCCTGTTGCCATACTTTCCCTCCATTACACAGGATCAATCACTTCCTGCCAGTTATGTAAGCGTACTCAAAAGTCAACTTTATGTAATCTGTTGACTAGATATGTCTGTGTTCAGCGAACAATTGATGTGGTCTCATTTCCTACAATAACCCCACTACATTTGGTTTGTATGTAAGTTCAGAACGTTTCCAAGCATTACCTCCGAAGAGTTATTATTCTAATGAGTAATATGTAATTTCCTACATTGATAAAGACATGCCTCATACTATTACATATTTGTAGTAATGTATTTATTTGGTATTATTTCTGATATTCCCTAGTCAGCCTTTTCCTTAAGCGGCACGTTTTACAGCAAGTGTTAAGACTCACACAGGAGCACGTGGAGATGCACATGGATGGAGGCATGTCAGGGGTGTGCTGGATGGAACTATAACGTTCCAAATATCTACACTGAAGTTATGGAATTGTTCTAATTCATTCAACAGTTCGTGATCATGGCCCAGGCTAGAAATAGCTTTGGTTTATGATGCTTGCGTTGATGATGACACTGTTGTTACTGGCTAACTGCTCCTGGCATTCAGACTGGCACGCAGCTGTGAGATGCCCAAGGGTGGGGTTGAACAAAAGACACGTGAGGAAGCTTGATGGCAAGCTCCTGGCAGTCTAAACACACTCCTTCTAAGCTGTCACACACAATAAACTCAATTAAAACATTAAAGTGAAGTAATATTCATCACGATCAACAGATTAGCAGAGGGTCTTGACACTTAAAGAGTCCTGACTCCTAACACATAAAACACATTATAATAGCACATTATTAGCCTTATCACAGCAGTGACGCATCCTTAACAACCCCACTTGTCCTCTCTTACTCTCTCTTGTCTTGGTGTTTACACCCAACAGGAGCTCTTTTGAACTGAGTAGCATTGCCTAACTGAGTGCTGAAAGAACATTCCCAAAGGGAGTTGGGATAACTACCATAAGTCCTTTACTCCAGACAGCAGGGTGGTTGGGCTTAACTCCCTCCCTGCTCCTCTCCTTCTCACACCTACACTCTATTGATTCCTACCCTGAAGTGTCTGCAAGCTATTTTGAGCCCTCCTGCAAAGACAACTGTCTGAGTCAATTATTGATGTTGTCATATATTTACTTGTGTTAAAAGGAGGACTACTGTATGTCTAAGTGGTATGCACTTAATTATACATAGCAGCCAAAGAGATAAAAACAAGTGATACTGTACTACAGCTCATGGATAGTACTGACAATGTATATGATGCAAAACCTATAAACCTTACTTTTATTATAACAGAGCCATCACATAT
Organism: Mallotus villosus; assembly: GCA_903064625.1. Lineage (NCBI taxonomy): Eukaryota > Metazoa > Chordata > Actinopteri > Osmeriformes > Salangidae > Mallotus > Mallotus villosus. The sequence continues at coordinate 422,774 of CAEFZP010000796.1, forward strand.
CGCCTGAGTTGTTTGTGTTTTTTTTGTTGCCAAAATGGCTAATCCAGAATTTTCTTAGGATAACAACTACAGTGTAAAAACTGCTAATGTAGATCTCCACAAAAATCCCACTCAAAGCATGGAATAATCCCACTAAATTCACCATGACAACTCTCATTTTTACTTTTTTTTACGCAATGCTATAAATATAATCACAGTATGTTCTGTTTCTTTCTCTGTTCATTTCTTTAGCTTTTTCTGGAGCTTTTCAGAAAAGCCTTTTCCATTATCCAAAAATGAATCACATTACAATATCATCAATGATAATCACTTCAACTTTCATATCAATAACCTAAAATCCTATAAGATCAGATAGACATGTGATCATTTATTATTGGCAAGAAATAGTGAGGGTTATTGGCAAGGCATTGGTTTGTGGTGAGATACTGGCTCCCCCCACTGGCTGATACACGTGTCCAGTTTATCAGCACACTATAATACTATCAAATGTAAAACCCATAGAAATACAATCCTAATTTGGTAGACAAGAGCTTAACCTAATATACTTTCTAACAATACATTCTATCAGAGATGTTCAGAAGTACATTTCTGCTAATCCAAAGTATCAAGCCTTTTAGGGACCGGTCTTTGGTCACAAGTCAAGTTTAAGTCCCTGAGGGTTAAAGCTTTCTGTGTACTGTGTATTCATTTTCTAAACCGTTTCTGAAAATAATTCATATAATTTATTGGATAAACTCGTCATTTCTAGGGACTACCTTGTCCATCATAAGCACATTTGTCATTTAATCAAAATATCATTAAATCTCCCAAATCTATGATTCGTATTAATAACTCTTCATCTCTACATTGAATATAGTTTCAAAGAAATGTACAGTATAATGCAGAGAGAAAAATATGAGACAGTTAGAAAGGGGAAATAGAATGGAATGCTGTTCAGCTAAAAATGTGTCGATGGAATGAAGAGATGATGGAAGCCGGTGATCAAACTCATTAACAGACATGGCCAACATAACATTCTACAAACATGGAGATGGAAAGTGTGACAACAAAACAGCCACACATGGGAGAGAGGGCGGGCTGATGAGGTGCGAGCAGGGCCACAGAGAGAGACTCACTTGGCTAGCTTCATCTCTATCTGCTGGCGGATCTCCTGGCGCTCCTGGTCACTGCGTACTGGGAAGATGTTCCTGTCCTCCAGGTCCTGCTTACTGGGACGGTTACGCAGCTTTACAGCCAGAAGTTCTTTCCTCATCCTACGCGGCAATGTCCCTGTTTACACACACACACAGACACAAACAAAGGTCAGCAACTGTTTTTTGGTGCCCTGGCTCACTACACACCATGCATTGTACACTATGAATTGTCAACAACGTCATCTTGTTCATCACACTAACAAGAGCCCAGTTTGTTTGCACTGGGTAAACGTTTGAGTTTGCAACAGTAAGCTACAAAGGGTTATTTCACATGCTTGTGTTTCCCTGATGACCCACATGCGGTGACATCATCACCCATCAGCCCAGGAAGTAGGGCAGCTCAACAGATGTTGCTGACAAATGCAGTTGAATGACTCTCTTCATTTTGGCTACATTCTTAATCTCCCACTTATGTATTCGGAGTAAATAACATCAAGCAACATAACATTAAAACAAACTAACATGCAGAAAAACAACAACTAGTAGGAGAAACACCAGGATTGTGTATTGTCTGTGCTATTGTACACTAGGACACAGTTGATTTGAAGACCTACCAGATATTACAGACTCGTTCCAGCTCTCCTGGTCGCTGAAGTACTCATCCAGGCGGCGATTCTCTTTGTTCTCATCTGACTCCTTCTTGCTCTCGGACTCTCCAGAGGGCTCCTTCTCTGTGCTGGACGTACGGGGCAGCACTTTGGGCCGGCACTTTGGGGAAGAGCGTATCTCCTTCCCTTGGAAACTGGGGTCACAGATTTAAACCTCAGATCAATCTCAACATACTTCTACGACAGCTATGTGGAGAGAGGTTAGGCACCTTACCTGTCCTGTCTATGCTTGGAGGCCAGAGCACGGTGCAGTTCCTCGATGATGCAGCTCGGGGACAGCTGTGGGTGCAGGGAGCCCAGGTGGGGGGAGCCTGTTGGGGTAAAGATCCGGCCTCTCAGCAGGGAGCCCTGTGGGTCTTTGGGAAGGGTGAAGTTCCTCGGCAGGGTGGCGGGAGATTTTTTCACTACCATGGGATGAGGCCCTATTTGGTAGAAATTGCACACGTAAAGATGTTCTCATAGTAATATTGTCATTCGCTTGTAAGATAAAGCAAGACATTTTAACAACTGTCTCACCGTCTAAACTGCCTAATCTGGTGAGAAGTTTGACAGGTTTGACAGGTAGACTGGGTGGAGGAGGGGTGCTGGCGCGTTTCTGGGGAGGGGGTTTGGTGACTTCCTTGGGCCCCTCAGGGGGGTCCTTTGGCCCCATGGAGTTGTCATCAGGGGGTTCAGTCAAAGAGGACTCCTCCTCTTCCCCTTCCTCAATCTGACTATGATCTCCTATCGTCTCTGAATCCTCAGTCAAATCTTGAACTGAAAAGAAAACATTGTTATTTTCCGTGTTGACTGGTCGATTTCAAACCAATTAATAATCTCTGTCTCCACCAAGTGGTGGTTAAGAGGAATCACATGGTGTTTTCCACAATGTACTGACAGCCTAAACCTTTACATTTCAATGTACCCACTTTATGGTAAAAAAAACCCTGATAGTAATCATTAAAAAATGCCCTGGCCCACCTGTCGAACGATCCAGATCACTTCCCTGGTCCTCTGACGTGTTGGCCAGGGGTGCCATGGGCTCCTCTTCTCTCTCCTCCCCATCTGAATGTATCGGTGTGTCTGTGTCCTCTATGTTACCCCCGCAGGCTAGACCTGACTCTATAGGACAGAAAACAACTACGTATTATATATCTACATTGTCTTCATAATGATAAGTAAAACAACACAACAAAACCAAATAGTGTGTTGTGAATATTAGATGGCGCTGGCGTGTGCATGAGTGAGTTTGTTTGAATGTGCACGTGTGTGAGTGACTGGGAGTGTGCGTCAAGTCATGCACTCGCACACCTGGCTCTGCCTCCCCCAGGCCTCTTCTGGTGACATCATCCCGACTCTGTCGAGCAGCTGCCTTCCTCTCTATAGCTGCAAGACACAAGCATTTGACCTATGTTTATCTGGTTGAATAGAGCAATCCATACACACGCATTATAGTCACAACAACATTCCAGTTATAAATGAATTTGTTTTTAACTGCATATTGAATTCTGTGACTTACACTAGCTAAATTCCTACATTAATTACCTGTGGAACTCTGCTTAAGCTTCTCATTTTTCTTTTTTCTCCACTTCCAAGGCTTGAAGATTCGACCCAGGCTGGCCAATTTACTGTTGCGTCGAACAGGAGGGGTTCTTACCCCTGAAACCAGACAGCCAGAGTGGAGGGCTCTCTGTTGTTCCATGACATCTACAAAACACAGAACAGAAAGAGGGGCTCTTAGAAAACAACATACGGTACAATACAATCAGCAGGGTCATCAGCAGCTCACGTAATTACCTTGTAAATGTCAAAAGACTGTAAATGGCAGATTTTAAGCATATTTAAGAGAGCAAAATACCAATGACATTTTTGGGTGATTGACTAATAAAGACATCTGGAAACGGAGCAGTTCGGAGGACAGAGAAGGATATTGTTTGAGTGTGACTCACATGGTCAAGGCTATCCCTCTGGACACACACACTCAAACAATGGACTGCTTCTAAACACAAATTATTAAAGCGCATGGAGAAATAAAGGCAGCTCTACTTATTTCCTTTGAACAGTAAACATGTGACGAGTCGCACCTCAAAGTCCTTGGTTTTGTTCATGCAAACACACAACAATGATAGTGTAGAGAATAGCCAGTATGAGTATGTATCTCTACTAACAGACATCAGTTGATGATGCTCAAATAGTACTGATTCCTTGTGCAGGAATGCATTGCCTGCATTCTTGTCTCATGGAGAGGGTCCAGTGTGAACTCATGTAAAAGCGCTGTTTTTTGTCTGCCTCATCTGTCACTATGCTGCACTGGGTGGCAGAGACAGAGAGACAGCTTCAGCCCCTGTGAGGAGGGACAGAAATAGGCCCTCCCACACAGTCTGGCTCAAACAGCGAGCTGACACCTCAGGGAGTTTGCAGCTGAGCCGTCGGTCGTTGAGGGAGATGCTGCTTCCTCAATACGAGCTCACTGATAAATCCGTTGATTTGACTCTAAAGACATTTACCACTGCAGCCTCAGCTCTGAGAATGATAGTATAATCTTTAATCTTTAAATAACATGGACATCTTAAATCCCAAACTGTGTCCAATATACATTCAAGCTGGACCCAAGTGCAGGTCTAAAGGAACCAGGGCCCTGATAGTACGTAAAGAATCGTAAGATTTGTTGTGTTTATAAAAATAGTACTTATATTCAGACCTATAGAGAACACCTCAATACATTTTCTAGAGCGGTCATGCAATGTGGAAAGCACTCAATGCCAGAGAAAAATATGTGAAATAGCTGCATTCAGCACAGAAATAATGTCCTTGATTCATGTAGTGGCAGCAGGTCCCTCTAACCATTCAAATAAAGTATACATGTTGATACAATGTTTCCATAAAAATTATTATATTTATTTTTACACATCTGCGAATAACCAACTGTGCATGAGCTATTAAGTAACAGCTTTGGATCTCACTGACACCCAAAGCAACTGTCAGTCATCCAACTCTTTGACCCCCAACAATGGGAAGCATATCAGCTGCCCCAGTCCTGTGTGCCCGACTAACCAGATGTATGGAATCCAGGTCATGCCTAGTTACTGCAGCAAGTATAAAGGGTCAGACCACCGTTACCATGGATACCACTCTGGATGCAGCAGAAAAGGCCCTAGGAGGCACAGAATCAAGAGAGCATGAGGAATACGGGGTTGCTGGGTGGATGAGAAGATTGTTGCCTCATAGAGACAGAAACCCTACAAGAACCAATCACAGCCTAGCTGAACCAATGCATAATGCAAGCAAGGAATTTCTGTATTTTAAATGTTGCAAGTTGTTGAAATTAGTTCATAATTGAAAGTAGCCTGACCTTTCCTTACTAACATTTCCCTTTTTGTTTTAGGAATATCTTGTTATAGTACATTTATAACGTGTTTTTAAGAGAAACATGTATGTTTCAACGAATGGTTTGCTCAGCAAGGGCATCATCACACTACTGAGGTGTACTTTTCATTCTCATTATGAAAATAAATGTATTGATAATGTAGCCTATGTCTTGAATTGAATATACTCCCATGGATGTATCATGGATATGTTTGAGAAGCTGAATCAGTTGTAGCCTAACCCTCAGTCGTAACCATTCCCATATTTTAATCGAGGCTTTGCATTCTGACAAGCAACAAAAACTCTAAAATAACTTGCCTCCTGACTCCTCCATCGGCGTGGTGGCCTATCATGAAGATTTGAACATGATGTTGCACTTCTTTCGCCACCTCCAATCACAGCTGAACGTAGAGGCAACAAGGAAACTATAGGTTTGATCGTTTCAGCAAACGTTTCAATCCAGAAGAGGGGAAAACACTTACTTGCTTTGGTAATTGAATCTTCAAGCGTTTCTACGTGGACCTAGCTATCTAATCCCGTGATGCCAAATAAAAAGGAACAGGGCGTAGTGGTATACCAAAATAGCAGGAGCCTTAAAAGCGAGCGCGAGAACTCCCTCAAATATGAGAAATGGTCCTACTAAACATTCTGTTCAATCTCTGTCATTTGACGTCAAAGAAGCGCCGGCATTTCTCCTCAACTCTAATGTTGTCCCGCCGCGCTCACATTCAGTTCTGGTGATGCAGGCTACCCGCCCCTCGTGTTAGGTTAGTCACGGGAACACTATTTGACTTTAGTAGTTTATTTGAAAGGAATATAATTGGGCAATGTAACATAAAAACAACTTACAATTGACAAATTTCTATCGTATTTAGTGTGTTTCAAGCACATCAATGTAGAATATAGGCCAGCCTATTGGCCTATTGATTACTGTACATAATTGCCATTTAACATAAGCATGTTCCTTTGTCTTCCTAAGAGACGCTTTGTCGACATTGTTGTGGCAGTAATCAATTGAATGGGAAATAGAACCTTCTGTGGTTTCAAATCATTCTCAGTATAGAGCACCTTGACATTATCTTTAGACTAAGTTACAGGGTTGAAGTAGTCTTAGAACATGAGATGGGAATGCATATTCCTCCCTTGGGTTAGAGGAACAGTAAGTACAGTTAAGATAAAGTGAAGCACCTGCTACAGACAAAACATGACAATATCTCATTCAATTACAATACTTTAGATGTGTTCCCTAGACAAATGAGGTCAAGATAGAATCACTCCAGAGGGATATCTTGAATTGTTAACTCACAGGGGAGGGAAAGGAAAGATAACCAGGCACTTTATCAGCAGTTCTTTTACACAAGTCAAAACTGCAGCTTGAGTGTCCATCTGTGGAATAGTGATTTTGTACAAAGTACTTTACAATTGATTTTCCTTTACGTTGAGACCATGATATAACTGAATCAGAATGAGGTTATTGATAGTATTGGTGTATGTACTGAGAAAACTAAGACAATAATCCTGTATGCAGACAACATGAGAAACACAGCAGTGTCAATGCAAATTCAAGTTGCCATCCTAATATAACAAATCAATCAGGCACACAAAAAAATGTACAAACACTAGTTGTTAACATGCTGAGACGGAAACAGAAGACAGAACATAGTAATTGAGGCCTGCTGCAAGTACAGGCCTGGAAGATCATCATCACTGAAGACATGGTATGCAAGGATACACAACCATTTGACGTCTTTATTGTATGATGTCAACCTACATTTTAGAGTATAATTTAGATCAATAAAATTGTGGGACTTAGGTTCCAAAGGTTCAGTTGATCTTATAAAACATCCGCATTTCTACAGATTCACACAAACACAATGTTCAAAATAAGTAATTTCTAAACCTGTTAGCCTAATTTGGTGTCTTTACATTTGGTGTTTTTTACACATCAATGATTGTTAGTCTCCATGTATCTTGACACATTCAAAGACTTAATTCTACCAGAAATCTCTAATTTGTAAATCCACAGCCCAGTCCCAGAAGATTAAATGTAGCTGCTACTCTCCTCCCTCACACTTTACTGTGCGTGAGTCAATTCTGTGTTACAGATCAGTCTTTCCACTCCCACTCCAAGCTTAGCATGTTGCTTTAATTACATCTGCCAGTTCTACAAAAAGGAAAATGTTTCCCTTCACGATAAAATCCGGGTGGTTTCAATCCCTATCTCTGTGAGATGTAGGCTTCTTGAAAACACATTATTAACAACAATATGCTACGATCAGTGCTGGTCTGCACTTCCTTTACTGCACTTTATGAATCACATAAAATGATCAATATCAAATTCAATATTATCTGACTCCAAATCCCTTCTGTGAAAAGCAGAATGTGGATGTCAAAGGGATCAGCCGGCTTCTCAGACATGTTCTTATTTGCAACATATTGGTTCTATGGAGCTCTGAAAAGATTTAGGTCAAAGCATGAAACAGCTATAAAAAATACATTATGAGTAAATGGCTGACGGCTCTTTTCAACTTGCCTCGCCAAGGAGCAGACGTGTCCACTCCCCAGTAACCTGGTAAAACCCTCCCTATTCTTGCCGTCACGACACAAACACACTCAGACATGCACAAATACAATATGTGTCTATGAACGCATGTCCTTTGTATCTAGCATATTTCTATTCCAACAAAACAATCCAGAAACATTGGATTGTAGGATAATGGGATAGAAAAATGTAAGCACAGAAAAAATACATGTATGTATACAGGCTGAAAATCTAGGAAATCAAGGACACTGTGGATAAAACAAAGCCCAACACGGTGTACAGTATGTAAGCCATGAAATACAAACCAGTGATATCATTGAGTCTAAATGACGTCTGACGTACCAATGAAGCATGTGTAACCTCTGGCACCCTAACAATTCCATTGATGCTCTGCAGTCTAATGTTTTAACTGTCGTTCTTTGCAGCCTAATTTTAGGGGAATCTTGTGCTGTATGACTTTGCTGAAATTCTGCTGCCAGGCACTGAGAAAACCAAGACTGGCTGTCTCGATTCATTCTTTTATGTGCTCTCAAGCCTGCCTTTGCAAGCTGGCCAATCTCTTATCCTTGATGCATAAGACTGGCTGTCCCCGTCCAATTCATTCCTTAATCAGCACTGAAGCATGGTCTCAAGTCAAGTAAACCAGCTAGGCCAATGGGAGTTACAGATGCCCTGTCATTTATGTGTCCATTGATTTGATTGGAGGACAATGACATCATGGTTCCCCCTGTTTTTTGGTGTTGCTGTCTATGGTCCTGAAGTCAGTTGATTCAAGGGACGAGATTGGCTCAGAAGCATGGGGTAGAGGACAAAAAGGTGGCCTTGCTTTAGTACTAAATGCTGAGCCACTGACTCTGCATTTAAAATCAATAACAAACACAAAACAGAGAGGAAAACTCACAAAAAAAAGAAGATCAGGTATTTATTAAAATCCTCCAAATAACCTGCACTATAAATAGCCGTGGCATGGCAGCATTATTGCTGCAATGCCCCACATAAATCACTTTCATTCTTCTAAAGCATAGCTAATCAACACAGCTTTTAGATGTTCCTCATTTTTTAAGTATGAACATTTTTCTTCGTCATTTTAATTTATTTACATATTTGCTCAAAATAACCTTCAAACAGAGCGGCATAATGATCTACCAAGCTTTTCTTGTGAAAGGTTTTAAGAAAATAGACTAACCTCAAGAAGGAAGATCTCATCTAAGATCTCTTTTACCCATCCCCAGCTATCCTTTGTTAAAATAAAATCACCCCTAGAATGTTTACATCCAATTCAAACTAAAAGTGTCTATTGATGCACATATTTAACTAACAGCATAACATTTTACCACTGTTGCTGAACTAATGACAAGGACCATGGTTTCAGATTTTTCCAGAGGAAACTGGTCTGTGATGTACAAATGACCTTCAAAGCTTTGCGTGAATCCTGCACTCTTTTGGGTCCTCCTGTTGACTAGGTGGCATAGGACCTGCTGTAGCTGACAGAAAATCCCAGATGAAGCCGATGCAACAAGTGCCTACCTGTTCTAACCTCAGTTGTATTTATGCCACCTCTATTAACACCTCTGTCTGCCAGATTCATGAGACTTAAATCTTTTGAAACATATTCCCATGCTTTACTCTTTTGACCTCACACGTTTAGCTCTCCTCTGTTTCTCTCTCTCTCCTTCTCTCTCTCTCTCTTACTCTTGGGGAACAGCTAAGACGGTGGCCACTGCGATGGCTGTGATAGTAGACATGCTGTCTCTCTGACAGCTCCTATACACATGCAAACCATTCACTATCTTTGAGAACTTACTACAAATAGACTTATACGTTTTAACAGAGATAAAAATAGCTAAGGTATTCACTCACTGTCCCTTTATGTAGGTCTATGCGGCCTGTTAGAAATTGTAGATGTGCAATTGATGGACCACTGGGTCTTTGTCTCACCCCAGCTGTGTCAGCCTAGCCAGAGCTCCACAAGGCCAATGACAAGGCCAAAACTGTTAAGAAGATGATGACAGCAATGCTGACAGGGAGATGTCAGTTTGTCAGGAACACTAGTCTGTTAGGGACATTTACCCTCACAGCACAATTTCCCTGAAGCACCCTTATGCACACATATATGGATGGTAAATACCATCATACTATACTTGAACATCATTTAGATGCACATCTGTTTTCTCCATTATAGTCCTCTGTAGGTGCAATGTTTTGAGAGAATAACCCACTCGTGTAGCTGGAACCGGGGCTTAGCTTCTGCTCAGCTTCCCGGCCGAGCAGAAACACTGTCTCTCATCATCCTGTGGAACATGTGGGAGGATACTGCCAGGTACCGTTCACTATTCTCTTTGTGTTGCCTTCCCCTCTAAATTCTCAGACTTAATCATAACCCTGAATATTCACTGCAGGAAAGGCACACCAGCTTTATATAGGGCGTCTGATTAAGAAAATATGAAGCATGTCGATTCAAACACAAGGGATCCTATAATCTCCCTCATCAGGCCCTCCCGCCTACACTGGAAGGGAGCAGGAAAGGATACAGAGCAAGAAGTGGCTTGAGGATCAATGAATGGAAGACGGATGGACAGAGTCCAGTAAGGGAGATCCTTTGATGTGACAGCAGCATGTCAGATCAGAGCTACAGGATAAGCTCACATGGGGACAGCTGAATTGACAACGCACCCACAAACTCAGTCAATGCCTGAGGATTGTAACATCGTACTTCCATCATATAACACATATATAACCCAATATATAGCATCATAGTACACACACACCGACTGTCTAAATTCCTGGCTATGAAAAAAATGAGTTTGGTGAGTTTGGTACAATCCATAACTCCATGACTCAGTAAATTAATGTGTGCTAATTCTGTAATCTATGAATTGGCTTGGTGAGACCGATGATTCAGAGATTATTTTACTTAAATCAGGCCCTACTGAAAGAGCATAATATGTTCTTATTAGGGGTGAAAGTGAGCAACATGGAGGTTTGACATTGCAGTTGCCTCATTCTACGCATTGATCTGACGACATATGCATGTGAAGTTATTATGTCACAGCTGAATATTATTTCATTATTGCAGTATATTAATATTCCCAGGGAACCAATAGAGGTTATAGTTCTGCTCAAGTAGTGCAAAGCATTTTTTGTACATGAAGACATTTATTTTTCAGCAAGAAAAATAAGTGACAATGGCATCTTCTTTGAGGTCTCTCTCATGTCTCTTAATTAACCCAATGTTAAGAAGAACACTATTCTTCAAGTGCATGATCATGTGGCAGGATCACAGCTGCAGTAAGGGGGCCAGGGGGATGAAAGGGTTAGCAGCAAGCAAAGGAGATGGAGAGATGGGGAGGGCAGGTTCTTAGTGCTGCATTGCCCTTTCAGCTGGTCATGCCAGGGAAGAAGCCTGCTAACACTGGAAATATGCTGTGCTGCTATCAAGCTGTGCTCCTCGGAAGATGAGCATGCAGAATGGTAACCGATGATATGTGACAGGTCCATCCCATGCAAACTCAAGAGTTACTGTAATTGAATAGTGTTACAAGCTTTTTGTTTGTACTAATGCAGCAACTGTTCTGTATCAGCTTCACAGTACAAATATTCACTGAGATCATTTTTCATTAACAGTATTGCTTTTCTGTTTGTTTTGGCTGGCACATGAGAAGCGGTATTACGGTTTGTAACTGATCAATTTTCTAAGCAAAATCTAAACGGTAGCTGCTTATGGTCATGTATTGATCTTGTGGTGGGCCAGCACTCACTTACATTGGGGTTTGATTATTGCTTTGGCAACAACTTTAAAGCATAAATAATAATGCCATAATTCTTATTCACTGTGCATGACCACATTGCTCTTATGCAGAATATTACCATGGAAATGAAAAGCCAATGAACATGAACTCACATCAAATAACGTTTACATGTTCAAAGTTGACATACTCAAGACGGACACAAGTGTAAAGGGGAAAGATTCACCACTGAAGTAGCCAGATAAACACCATCTCATCTTACAGTGGGGGTGCCAAGTGCTGGGCTCAGCCCTTTCTGTCACCATAGAAACAACTAAATACACAACGAGCACTGTCATCAGCTTCTCTTCACTACACTCAATTCAGTGTGATGACACATTTAAGGCACTCATTTGTCCATCAGAGTGTAATATGTTCTCAAGGGTGTGTTCTCAAAAAGGGTGCAGGGCAGTGAGTGAGCATAATGGTTGATGATTATGAAAGAAAAAATATAGACTTAACCTTCCATTGCAGTAGTGCAATGTTGTCTGCAAGTTATGACTCAAATGGAGAAATTAGTGCCACAATTTGTGCCAACTTTACAGAGCAAAAGATATGGGAGATGTACATTATATATTTTTTTCATAGTATAATAATTTGGCCTAATGTGTCATCTCAGGTTCGTCTGAGATGCTAGACCAACATATGCAATCATGTCCATGTAGTTACAGCCTGTATTATGTAGGCTATACAAAATAAATGTACGTCATTATTAGAGCTTTTTAGCTTTTTGCATCTATTTTTTTTTACGGTGGTGGCCTTTTCAGTGTTGGTGAAGTGGTACACTACGTTTGATGCATGAAAATCCGTTAACTAAGCGCGTGACAGCTATAACCCAGAAGAAACATAGCATTAATTTAAGACAACATACATTGAACAGTAATAATTAGCTAATTCAATGAGGTTTACCTGCTCTGTGCGCCTCACTGATACGAGCCTCCGTGATGATGCTTGGGTCACTTTTAGATCTACCCCTCTGCAACACACAATCCTCATCCGATGTAGCCATGGAGAGAGAATACAATTATTTCAAAATGAAATATTGATAACGTTTCCAGCGTCAGCCAAGGTTACGTGTATCCAGCAGTAGTAGTACAGATTGAATTAGGTTGGACTACTGCAGCTCTTGGTACCCAAGAGGGAATGCTCGGGAAAATCCATTGGAAGTGCGCGCTCCTCTCTGCATTGGTGGTGTGCATTCAAAAGCGCGTTCACGAATTGTGTCGATGTATTGCGGACAGATGCTTCATATTTAGCGATAGTAGCTATTTTACGGTTGTAGGTTGCCTCTGAGTCGCCCGTGGTTAATTCTTTGTTTTGTATTCCTACAAATTCCTACTTCTTCAATCAATACATTTTCTTCGTTCACTGATGATGCGTCAAACCACAAGGTTGATGGGGATTTGCTTTATCAGTTCCCTACCCAGTATAAAACGTTAATGACAAGCATCGTTCTGCTATTTCCTTTAAACAATTTTTGCCAATTAACCATTGAAGTAGTGATTGTCTTTCCAATCACATTCAACTATACTCCCGAACAGTAGGTGGCGATGATGCACCCCTTAGTTGACATCATTTCAACAAGTCAGAAGACGAAGAAGTTCGAAAAGAAGTTCACTGACTCTAAACATGGCTACGGACACAGAAAATAAAGATTCAAGAAGTGATACAATTGCGACTAATATTGAAAATAGTATGATTGTGTCTGATGACAAAGTAACGCAAGATCTCAGAAGTGTGTTGGTCACTAGCGTTTTAAATTTGGAAAAGCTTGACACAGACCTTTACAGGTTCGTAAAATAGCTAGCCAGGTATGCTACTAACCTGTCAAAATCTCAGTAACAATACAGTGATAGCAAAGACTAAAGAAGAAGTCCTCTTCTTTCACTAACAGTATGTCGCTAGAGCCAGAGCTATTTCTCTCTATGGCTCTGGCTAGAGCTATCTTATTGACGTAGGTAGCTAGTATAGCTACCCAAAACCATACATGCATTTCACTAGTTTTTCACAATGCCTTCATGGGATTACTGTATCTTTGTTCAGTTTACAACCTGGATACGATGTGGAAATACTGTGCGCATGTTTTGCTGTTAAATTCACTAGAGACACAATTTAAGATAGCTTAGATGTAATTCTAGGCACAACACTACTATACGTTGTTACAGTAACGGGGTAGTTACAGCAATACATTCTGATACACTAAGTATAACATGTAATTAAGTCATCAATATACATGTGGGTATTATCTGCAGAGGAAAGCACCATTGGGTACCCCGCACCCAGCGTCTATTTGGGGGACAGATTATTGGTCAAGCCCTTGTGGCTGCTGCTGAATCTGTCAGTGAAAATGTCTTTGCACATTCCCTTCACTGCTACTTTGTACGAGCAGGTGAGGTTTCACCCTCGATTACAGCTAATTTGAGCTCAACAATCATAAAGTAATTAGTAACACTGACCTGTAATTGTTTCGTGATTTTGTAGGAGACCCTAAGGTTCCGGTGTTGTACCAGGTAGATCGTACACGAGATGGTCGAAGTTTCTCTGTGCGATCTGTGAGGGCAATCCAGCATGGGCAACCTATTTTGATCTGCCAGGCCTCTTTTCACATGCAGCAGCCTAGTCCCGTACAGCACCAGTTTACCATGCCCACTGTTCCCCAGCCTGAAGAGTTGCTCACAGTGGAGGAACTCATTCAGCATTACCTCAGGTAATGTATAATTCTATTCACAAAGCCAGAGCTTTCTATATTTTTTTCATGAATTTACAAAAAATAAAAGAGCTGCATGGTATTTTACAGTAATCCAGACCTGGCTGAGAATGCAAAACAAGGACTCAACACACTATTGGCTGATGAGGTCCCAATTGAAATAAAACCAGTCAATCCACCAGACCTTTACCGACGTTTAGCCATGGAACCAAAGAAGCTGTTCTGGGTGCGGGCACGAGGACATATTGGTAAAGTGGTGTTTGTGTGTACTGTGCATGCTGAATTGAGTGTGAGATGCTGTCACCAAGCATCATGCAAGGGAAACTGTGAAGGAGGTTTGTCTGACTTAATGAACACTGGACTCTACTTACTTTTCTCTAGGTAAAGGCGACATGAAGCTGCACTGCTGTGTTGCTGCATATGTATCAGACTACTCTTTTCTGGGCACCGCACTGATGCCTTACCCACAACACAAGGCCCAGTTCTCTGCCTCTCTGGACCATGCCATGTGGTTCCATAGCACTTTCCGGGCAGATGAGTGGATGTTGTATGAGTGTGAGAGTCCATGGGCAGGTGGGCTTACAGTATGTTTACACCTAAAATCTGTCCTATGCTAAACTTTTCTTTCACAGATTGTCCTATAATAGAATGTGTTTTATCCTACAGGGGGCAGCAGAGGACTAGTTCAGGGACGTCTGTGGAGGAGAGATGGGGTGTTGGCTGCCTCCTGTGCACAGGAAGGGGTTCTACGAGTAAAATCAGCTCCACAGAGTCAACTCTGAGAGTCTTTAAGACAAGAACATTTTAATTGTAGATAATATTTATGCATTTCAGCTTGATAAAGTGATGTAATTTATAACAATTGTATAATTATTGTTTTTTTGGACTCCTTTGATTGGGCTCCTAGTCACGCCAGTGGTATATCTGATATGTCATTCATGACATTATGTAAATGGGTATATTGTAAGAGCTCTTCCATAGCTAAATCCAGTAATCTTAAGACAAACGCTGGTCCTTATTTTATTTTGCTGTCATTACTGAGTCTATATGATGTATGTCATTCTATTGAGTGTCTGATTGAGTGTCTGAATGAGTGTCTAATCTAACAAATAATTGACATTGACGTTCTTCTGTACTCTAATTATAATAGTATTATAATGAAACATACTGCCTATTACATTTTCCACAAACGCTGTCATTTGAGGGGTGTTTCAGGTTCTTTATACAGCACTTTGTTAATCCATTATTTGCACTTTCTTCAAAAAAAAAGAAAAAGAAGCATTAATCAACTCAAACTTTTCATATAAAACGACAAGACAAGACAATCAAACAAGACAGTCAAAACAAAAATAAAACATTCCCCACAAACGGGTCAAAACAATACAACCGTCGCACTCTCCTCCCGGTCGTCCCACAAGTGGGTACAGAACAATACGACCCACATGGGCGCACATTGACAATTACCCCCTAAGGGGCTACAAGTGGGAGTCCAAGTTTGACGGGTCGCCCCGTCGCCCTCTCCTCCCGGTCGTCCGGGTCGTCTTCGCCGGAGCATCCAGCGACAAGGCCCTCAGCCCTCTTCGCGACGGCTCCTGGGGTAGACCTCTCCTCCGTGCCCACTCCTCCACCGCGCACGTTCCCAGGCTGCGGCGCCGGCTAGGACTCCCCGGTGTCCTCCTCGCCAGAGCGTCGAGCGACTGGCCCTCTGCCCTCTTCGCGACGGCCCCTGGGGTTGGCGCCCACTCCTCCACCTGCGCACATTCCCAGGCTGCCACTCTGGCGAGGATTCGTCATTTCCTCGGCTACGGTCGGTACACGTCCACACCGTCGTTCCCTCTGGTGGCCTAGCCCACCTCTGGGTTCACAGCAACTTTGGGCGCCGAGGCGCCCTCCGCTCTGAAAGTGACCGCTCCGACCCCGTCACCGTCACCGGATCCCTATCAGGCGATTCCAGTATCGACGGGGGAGGGTCAATGCCATTGACACATAGTCAATGACACTCACTAGGTCTGAGCCAAAAGGCCGAGAAGCGATTGTTTGTGTAGAATACTATATTAAAATGCATTGGACTAATAATTGTTGTCGATGTGTCCTTATTAATTGTACGTCTTTTAAGTCCTTCAAATGTGTAGACTAAACTACGGTGGCCCTGAAGTGCAAAGCACACCCCCTAATATGAGTGCATCCCCCAAATGAAAACACTCTCCAAATACGAGTCAACTCCCCCCAAATAGGATGACTTGCTCACCTCCCCCCAATACAAGGACACACTCCCCGAAATAGAAAACATTACATTACAACTCAACGTTTAAAAACCTGTTCCTTAGGGCTGCGCTTTATCATCGCCATCTGGTGGTTTACTGTGAGAATTGTACTTGTAATACACTGTACTTTACACCACTAGATGGCGGTATTGAAGCGCAGCCCAATGGCGCTGTCGAAACGAGTCAATAGACCACTTTCATGTTTACCAACATTCAGGATGCGCGCGCAGCTAGGTTTCAGAAAACCGGGAAAGGACAGCATTTACAATGGCAAAAGGACCACACGGATCATACAAATAGTTAGATTTAAAAGACCAAAAAGTCAGAGGAGGACAGCCTTAGAGAGAGAAAAAGCGATTCCCCATTGATCTGTCGGATCAGAATTTTGATTTGGGTCACGAAAGTCTTGACATTTGAGTGAGAATGTCGCCCGGTACAGACCGCATAGTGGAGCGGCAGCCATGTCTTCGCGTCAAGTTCATAATTTTACAGTTTTACAGTCAATTCGACAACTAAAAAGTCGAGCAGGGCAGCTTTCAAGAGATATGGGAAATCTGCTTTTAGCCAGCCGGTCCGACACCCCATGCATGTTGTCAGCAATATATTTTGGAAAAATACTATTTACAGTTATTTTGCTTTAGAGAATATTGTGTTTATTACTAGCCAATTCACACACAAAAAAGCCTAAGTAAAAATGAAAGACCTTTTCAGAAATCCAGTATAAAAACGTTTCTGTGACTTTTTTGGGCACTTCGGAACATGCCGTTAACCAAGAAGATACATGCGCCGTGTTTTTGCCATGAAATAGCCTATGCACATCGGAGAATTAAATGTTCAGCGGGCGAGTCCGAATTTTGTCACAATAGCTATGATGTCACAAAGCAATGTGTCATTTCTAATGTGTCATATCTGTTGGTCATAATGAGTAAAGTAACTATAAAAGTCTATGTCAACAGTCAACACTGCAGTCACTTTCTTTTCCAACAGAACAGAGAACATGAGCGGATTTGCAGGAAAGAAGCAGATGGATAAGAAAAAGAAAGAACGGACACCGGTGGTAAGAACCGGGCCACAGGTATGTGCAGCACTGAGAGCGTACCGGAAGATGCAGAAGGCACAGAAGGATGCTGAAACGCTGCATAAAATTAAAAGGTGGGTCGACCTGAAAAACACCTTACAGAAGCCTCGTGAACAGAGGCTGGCGGAGTTAAGGGAGGCAGATAAAAGGCTGGCAGAAGACCTTGAGGACATGCAGAGGCAGGAGAGGTTGACAGAGTGGATTCAGAAGGAGGGAGAGCTGTGGAAGGCAGAGCAGAGACAGAAAGAGGAGCTGGAGCTCAACTCCAAAAAAAAAGATATGCAGGAGACCAAGACACCTCACACACAGGTGCCACACAGGTCTCTTACCATCTTGGAGGAGTTGAAGATCTTTGATGAACTGCTTGAGGAGGTAAGAGGCCAACATGTCATTCGTTTTTTACTTCAGAAAAGTGTCCTTTGTGTTGGGTATTCCATTACAGTGCTAACAATTTTCTTGTCTCCAACACAGGCAGCAGATATCCAACTTCCATCCATGTCCCCCATCCATCAGCCAGTCTCCCAAACCCCCACACCCCTCCCACTGGGTAAAGATGGACCATACTTGGGCCTCACCATCACCAAACCCCTGGATGCTCAGGCCAGGCACCCCACCGGGGTCAAGCATCCCACCTGCACACCTCTTCCTGAGGACACGCAAATCTACACCCACCCCCCTTCCAACCAGGAGGAAGGATTAGAGAGTGGACTGGCGGAGATGCAAGTACTGGAGGCATCTGTTGAGGAGAGTTCCAACAGTGACATGTTGATGCAAATTGAAAAGGAGATAAAGGCTGAGGAGGGGAAAACACCAAAGAAAGAGAGGGAGTTCATAGAAAAGCAGAAGAAAGCAGAAAAGCTGGCGCTGGAGAATATGGATAAGAAACAGAGGAAGCAGCTGCAGCAGGCAGAAAAAAGTAACATGGAGATACAAACAAAGTTGGAGAAGGAGAGACGCAAAATGAAAGATCTAGAAAGGAAAGAGATGCAAAGGTTATCAGAAGAGCAAAGAAAGGAAATGAAGAAGAAGGAAAAGGAAGAGAAAAGGGCAGAAAAAGGAAAACTGGAAATGGGGTCTTTGCCAAAACTTGGCTTCTTCGAGAAGATAAAGAGGGCCTTTCATTTCCACTGATAAGAGAGACTTTCCATCTACGGTAACACCAACCGTGACAAACATCAGGGACTGCCCTCTTTTCTGTCATCAAGCAAGGGTTTTTGTGCTGCTGACCCTTCCAAACACTTAAACGTCTACACCTTTGCTCAGTCATTTGGATCACTGGCACACTTGAAGAACCCTTTGAAGCTCTGTGAACAACCTTTATAGAAGTTGTGTAGTAGTAGTAGTAGTAGTATTAGTATTAGTAGTAGTAGTAGTAGTAGTAATAGTAGTAGTAGTAGTAGTGGTAGTGGTAGTGGTAGTGGTGGTAGTAGTGGTAGTAGTAGTAGTAGTAGTAGTAGTAGTAATAACAATAATAACAATAACAATTGTGAAACAGCAGGTGTTTTTAAGCATGTTTTTATTTACATAACAGACTTTTGAAAGGTATACAACAATAACGATTCGGGGTTGATCATTTCTAATTTGCAAAAATAAATACATAGAAATCTCAATGAATGTGGAATGTTAGTTAGTGGGATGTATTTCTGTACTCGCCTATCAATATGAACCACACCAAAGGAGAAATACACTCCAGATTTCCAATATAACAAACAAAACACGACAGGCATACAAGAGCGCTACCTATGAATGACTGGCGATGCTCTTACCTTGTCAATTACATAGAGTCTGGCTGGATTTTCATGGAACAGGTAGGGGAGCAAGAATATTGCAGCACGACGGTGTGTCCTAAGCTTCTGCGACAACTAATGGGGATCCATAATAAACAATAAACAATAAACCTCTTAACCACATCAATTTGATAGATGTGCTCAATTTCAGCAATTTTGACGCCACTTGCTCGTTTTGTGTTCAGAGTTACTGCGTCTCTTAAGAATGTGTCATGCGTATTTTTACACGTTTTTTTTTACCTCCTCCCCTTTATAAGCATTGAGCTTTGAACATAACCTGCCTAGTCCTTTAGAATAATATACGGTGGCCCTGAAGTGCAAAACACACCCCCTAATATGAGTGCATCCCCCAAATGAAAACACTCCCCCCAAATACGAGTCAATTCCCCCCAAATACGAGTCAATTCCCCCCAAATAGGATGACTTGCTCACCTCCCCCAATACAAAGACACACTCCCCCAAATGGAAAACAACATTACATTACTGTAACTCAACGTTTAAAAACATGTTCCATAGGGCTGCGCTTTACCATCGCCATCTGGTGGTTTACTATGAGAACTGTACTTGTAATTCACACTTTAAACCCACTAGATGGCGGTATTGAAGCGCAGCCCAATGGCGCTGTCGAAACAATGTCCTTTTGCATAAATAGGCCTACTTGCTACCTGCTTCGATAGCTAAACAACTGTCCTGGTGCACGTAACTCTGTCAGGCTATTGCATTTCGTACTTAATTTTCGTTTTCAGTTCGTTCATGTAATGTGGTTTTGAGTTAATGTTATGTCGTTCTCCATTTGGAGGAGCGTGTCTTTGTATTGGGGGGAGGTGAGCAAGTCATCCTATTTGGGGGGAATTGACTCGTATTTGAGGGGAGTGTTTTCATTTGGGGGATGCACTCATATTAGTGGGGGTGTTTTGCACTTCAGGGCCACCGTACTAAACAAGGGCGTAGAGTCTATATTCGGACAAGGCAGTTTCTACCGTTGCTATGGGAGAGAAGTGTATACCCACAATGCACCCCAATGAGCTAGTAAACAGAAGCTAAGAATCTTCAGGTAAATTAGTTTAGATAGCTAGCTCTAGCGCTTTTTAAGCTAAACTAATGTATAACAATATCTGATAGTTCAACAAAATCTAAATTACGACGCAAGACAACAGATATTAGCTATATCTTGTCCATGTTGCATCAATTAGCATTAATTGTATGACAAAT
The DNA here is from genome assembly GCA_903064625.1 of Mallotus villosus. Taxonomy (NCBI): domain Eukaryota; kingdom Metazoa; phylum Chordata; class Actinopteri; order Osmeriformes; family Salangidae; genus Mallotus; species Mallotus villosus. The sequence continues at coordinate 443,295 of CAEFZP010000796.1, forward strand.
GTTCGCTGGCTAGCTATACTTGCTAGATAGCCTAGCTACTCTAGTCTACCTATACTGTACATCAGACAGTAGTAGCTACAGATAACCACGTAAACCAACTTAGGAATGTGCTGCTGTACAGTTATAGCCTTGTCTGTTTTCCAGGTTTAAATGTGCTAAAACAAATAAAGCGTAAATGGACAGTGAGCAGCGCAACAGTGTTGTTTTCAATGCATCCAAGAGAGAGTTGTTCACCATCAACAATGGATACAAGTCAGTGCAAAAGCGTCTGAGGGCACAGTGGAAGATTCATAGGTAGGCACCATGTCCTATTACATTGCTACTCTGGTGTTCTGCTGTTAAATTCGTTAAGCATTTCCCTTTTATCATGTTAAGTATAAAGGAGGAGTTATCTTTGGAGAAATTAAATGGCGTGAAGTTGTGGATCACGGCAGGACCAAGGGAAAAGTTCACAGCTTCCGAGGTAGGCTACCTGTTTCACTTAAACCATCAGTACAGTTATGTATTCTCGTATGAGACACTGTATATCGATATAATTTCAGTTGGAGGTTCTTAAGCAATTCTTGGATGGAGGAGGAGATGTTCTTGTGATGCTTGGTGAAGGGGGGGAGATGAAGTATGACACCAATATTAACTTCCTGCTCGAAGAATTCGGGATACTGGTTAACAACGGTGCGTATAGTCTAACTGTTATTTATCCATACTCACTTCTCAATATTGTTTTTATTGAGGGTTGTTACTGCTGTATAATTTAACATTTCCTTTATAAATAATGCAGATGCTGTGGTAAGAAATGTATATTACAAGTATTTCCACCCAAAAGAAGCACTTGTGTCCAATGGTGTGCTTAACAGGTTAGTTACAACTAGCTATTGTTAATCTAAATGAAATACTAGGTTGTGTAACCAGTCACTTACAAAATATGGATGGATGTTTTCAGCCTCTCTGTAACTATGTTTTCTTTAGAGAGATCAGTCGGGCTGCAGGCAAAGTGGTAACTGGAATCATTGATGATGAAAGTGCTGGTAACAATGCCCAGTAAGTTCCCCTCTTATATATGATCATGCTCAAGATTCTGTTCTGTTTGGGTTCAACTAATTCTACCCATTACACCCTTATAATAATACTTGTGTCCTTGTACAGGGCTCTGACTTTTGTGTATCCATACGGCGCTACCCTGGCCGTGATGAAGCCTGCTGTGGCTGTTCTCTCCACAGGCTCTGTGTGCTTTCCTCTCAACAGGCCTGTCCTGGCCTTCCATCAGGTCAAAGTGAGGACACAATCTTTCAATTCACAATCCTTCTGAACAGTATGACTATACATTGTACATAATATGTTTCTTTCATTATGAAGGAGGCGGGCAAGTTGGCAGTGCTGGGGTCCTGCCACATGTTCAGTGACCAGTACCTGGATAAGGAGGAGAACAGTAAAATAATGGTTAGTGCTGGTTAAGAAACATAGGAGTGCACACTTATAGATATAAAACTGGGATCCCTTTGAGGCTGATACAACCTGAAATTAACTGCTTTGTTCTATGCAAGTCTTTAGTATTAATTTTAATTCACAATGCTTTTTGCATCATGCAGGATGTGGTGTTCCAGTGGCTCATGACTGACAACATTCACCTGAACCAGATAGATGCAGAGGACCCTGAGGTGCGCATGCAGACACACGTTTGGAACAGCAGTTTTACTATTTCCCTTTCAATTTCAATTAAACAGACCCTACTGTGGTTTGTCTAGATTACAGATTACACCATGCTACCAGACACTGGCTGCCTGTCAGAGAGACTCAGAGTGTGCTTGCAAGAGGGAGAGGAAAACCCCAGAGACTTCACCTCCCTCTTCGATATGTCACTGCTCAAGTTATCCACAAACACTTTGCCCCAAGTAATTAGGTGAGAGACATTCACATACCCCTTTATGTTTTGTTGGAGAGAATAAAACCCAGTTTCATTCCATGTTTTCGAAAACTATTAGTTGCTGACAAGTTCTCATGTGCTTTTCATCCCTGCAGTTCTTATAAGCAGCTGAATGTGAAACACGAGCCACTCCAGTTAATTCAGCCTCAGTTTGAGACTCCTCTTCCCCAGCTGCAGCCTGCTGTGAGTTCTACCTCTGCCTCTTAAGCCTGATTCCTAAATGAAAAAAGCATGGGAGTAAATGTAAAAAGAGTATGTATCAGTGGTGTCATAAACAGGATGCATGTCTTTTTCAAATGCTGTCCACACTCACTTTTGCAAATTAGTCTGTTTACAGCCTAATTTGTTTGTGCAAGTATTGATCCCTCTACACCTCTTCCTAAGTGATTTTAGATGTTCTTAAAACACTTGTATGACTTGATCTTTGTGTGCACATATTGGTTTCATTGAGCAGGTGTTCCCACCCGCATTCAGAGACCTTCCACCCCCAATGCTCGACTTGTTTGACCTTGATGAAACATTCTCTTCTGAGAAAGTGCGTTTGGCACAGCTCTCAAATAAATGTAAGTGTTTGACCATCTTCCATCACATCCCATTTCTCTAACGTGTTGTATTTGTCACAACATTTAGTGACAAACTAGCCATGTTAATAGATGATGTGTAATGTTCCCTTAGGCACAGATGATGACCTAGAGTTCTATGTGAGAAAATGTGGAGACATCCTGGGTGTGGCTGCAAAGTTGGACAAAGACCAAAGAGATGCCAAACATATTTTGGAGCACATCTTTTTCCAGGTTGTGGAGTTCAAGAAACTCAATCAGGCAAGTTAAACCAACCAACGAACAACAAACTTATGGTTGGTTTTACCAAGTTGAATTGTTAAAAACAAAATGTTGTCCTTTCTTTACAGGAACATGATATTGACACAACAGAAACAAGATTCTCCCCATTTTGATTGACCACTTCAAGTCAGTGTGTTTTGTACAATGTATTTATTTTTAGATTTGTATTTACATAATTCCATTGAAATCGTTATATGATCAGCGTTTTGTTTGTATTCAACTTATTTAAGACTATATCATCTTTTACTTAAGGCCTTTCATATCTTTGTAAAGTATGTTGACATTACAGAAATGCACAAATTTGTAATAAAAGTATGATTATATTCTGAAAATATTCCAGACACATTATTTTCACAGTAAAAACAACTTTATTTGTCAAATTTAAATGTTTATAAAATACAGTTCAGAGTGGTGGTCTTCTGGCTTGTCCCAGATCTGCAAAAGCGAAATAAAAACTTTGAAAGCCAATGGCAAAGCCCCAAAATGGAGATATAAAAAGGGTACTAGAGACAAAACTCCATTTGAGAACCATACCTTAGTTATTCCTGCAGTCACATGTCCGTTTTGTCTTTATTATCCACACAAGCAGGGCTGGAGGTTTGTTTCTGCCAGCCATCCTCAGCTACTGGTACAGACCCACAAGATGTCTGGCTGGAACCCACAGAGTCCTCGCTCCATGACTTCTGATTCTCATCTGTGCCATTAATGTGCTGTGATGTGCCAGACCATATCAGGGAGGGAAGTTCAGCCAGAGAGGTGGAAGCAGAGCCAGACATATACTTGGGACTCCAGGTGGATTCCAGTGTGCTAGACCCCAAGGTGAGTTGGGGGTTGTTGATGTCTTTTTTGATGAAAGAAAACTCCCAGGATACATGTGAAGCTGTGGAGCCAACACACAATTTGTCAGGTGAACTTGTTTTTTGGAGGAACATACAGGGAGTAGAGGACTGTGCAGGTATCGTTATCTGGGTTCGAGTTTCCTCCATCGACATTGTGTTCATGTTGGGTGCCTGAGAGGGTGACATAGTATTGAATGGATCACCGATGGCAGATAATGATGGTTTGGAGTATTCACACAAGATTTCATGGGAAGGTATGGATACTGAACCCTCGAGTGATAGATCATACACAGATGAACTTTGATTAACACAGAAACCTCGGTCAAGTTGTGATGGCGATGCCAACTGAAAGCTGGATACATCTGTAAAGTTAAAAATAAAAATAAATAAAACATTAAAACCCCATCATTGCCTAGTATTGTAGTTGATACAGAGCGAATTCATTTGAGTTTCTTACCAGCAATGACTAACTCCCTGTCCATATTTTCTGCAATTAGTTACTTCAATTGACACAGCTTGTTTATGGAGCTTGCTAATTATCTCACCTGTCAATAGGCGGAGTTGCCAATTAAATTACTCCTGATGTGAAGCATGGTTGAGGAGGAGCAACACATTTTCGGAATGGAATTTAGCCAGGCTGCCACTGCTTACGTATCTCATACGTCATCACAGGACTCACTGCGAGACTGTGGGAGGAGAAGCGCGCGAGATAGAAACTTGAGCGGGGACTTGCCTTAACAACAACGCAAGCTCCAGTCCACATAGACAGAAGCTGGTTTGTAACATCTTTAAGTGCATGCATGGGGGATTTTTATCCAACCAGTCAGATAACAAACGTACTATTGGCAGTTGTGTTGTATTGAAGTTACATGCCAGGGGAAATATTTGTCTGATTAATTTAGTATTCAACTAGCTAGATTGCAAACGATATCATCATCGACTCTCCCAGTTAAAACTGTATCACAAACCAGGGAGGGAAATGTCTTGGTGGTCGCGCGGGTAAGTTGATAATCATGCTTTACGCTCTTTATTCATCATCTACTAATTTGATTGTATTTATACAGTGGTCGGTGGCTAGATATTATGTTTAGTCTGTGCTGGCAGCATTAATTTAGCTCGATTATTGTCTGGTTAGCTTGCTGGCTACATGTCTCAAGACTGCCGCCTTTTTAGCAAAGCTGTTGACTTGTAAAACTCAACTAGATGGCTTCTACTGTTGAATGTAATATTATTTTTAGACACATAGCAAGCTTAGTTCCATGTGCATATTGTCTGCAAAGCTCACAGAATTAATAAACCATTCAATAATAAGCCCGCTTTGCATGGTTAGCCGGTTGAATAGCTCTAAACTGGCTAATACTAGCTGAGCTTGAATGTTGTGAAAAGCCCTAACTACTCGTCCAAATCCAGTTTTTCGTGCAGTCTTGGCAATTGCATTGCTGTATCATACACACAGCTAGAACATTTAATTTCCTAAATGCAAATACAACTTAAGCCAAGTACTTTCGAAGTATTTTTCTTGTGATTGTTAATAATAGTCTTGTATTTATTTAGCACCCTCTGTATCTACTCTAAAGCTACATATCGAGGGGGAATCGAATCTGCGTCTTGTCCTGCACTCAAGTGCTCTCCACTAAACCTGTTGATCTTCTCTGAACAGTGATGATGGGGAGGAAGCTATGTGTCAGGATACAGACTCTGATGTGGCAGAACAGAGAGACTATGGGAAAGTGAAGGTGAAATGGACACAGGAGGAGGTGAGTTTCAATAATATTTGTAATAGTTATTAGTTGTCAGCAATCCACTAGCCAAACATTAAAATGTCTCTTGTGTTGTGCTCAGGATGATAATCTGAAAGCTTTAGTTCAAAGCCGGGGTCCAAATGACTGGAAATATATAGCCAGCTTTTTACCGGTGAGTTCCTTTAGTCCTTTTCTGCAAAATCCTTTCAGTATTAAATTGAAACTGTTTTTCATTAAAAAGCATATGCACTCCTTCCCAGAATCGCACAGAACATCAGTGTCAGCTTCGTTGGTTCAAAGTTCTGGATCCAGATCTGGTCAAAGGGCCTTGGACCAAAGAAGAGGATGACAAGGTGCCATTATTTGTGCTAGCGTCTATCTAGTCAGTTTACCCAGTTATTCAGATGCATTGATAAACCTTCTGAATACTTCCACGCAGGTCATCGAACTAGTGAACATGTATGGGAACAAGCAGTGGGCTATAGTGGCCAAACATCTTAAGGGCAGGCTAGGGAAACAGTGCAGAGAGCGCTGGCACAACCACCTCAACCCTGACGTGAAGAAGTCTTCTTGGACAGCCGAGGAAGACCTCATCATCTACAAGGCCCACTGCACACTGGGGAACCGCTGGGCTGAGATAGCCAAGCTGCTTCCAGGAAGGTAGATGCTTTTACTGGTGCTGGAGTATCATTCAAAATCTGTTATCTTCTTTGTTGTTGTTGGTGTGATTAGAATGGGGCTTTGGGTTACTGTTACATGTATACTATACTTTGGTCCTATATTGTTGCAACCCCAGACATATGACTTAGTCAGCTATAATGTGAAAACTGAACACATATCTCGACAGAACGGATAATGCTGTGAAGAACCACTGGAACTCTACCATCAAGCGCAAAGTGGAGATGGGCTTCTATTCTGGAGTTGTGTGTCATCCTAAGGAACATGAAGAGTTTATTGCTTGTACCAGTAAAGACATACAGGTAAGTCTATATTGCATGCATGTTGTCCTCACCAAAGACAATCAACAATAGTTGTCAAGTTGTTAATGCAAGCTATATACAGATGGAGCCCAGCAGTGACGGCATGGACAGGGACTCAGGACAAGAAACTTCACTGCAGGTGAGAAGGCAGTCAATGTGGTCATAGTTGGGGTGTAATGTCTCCTGTGTGGCATTTAATGTTATGTGATGGGCATTTGGGTCCAACATTTCAGTAAGGGCCTTACTTTTGTTGACCTATACATATTGTTGTCACCTCTGACAGGAGACTTCTGACTCAGCTGCTGTAACAGATACGCCAAGAGAAGCAGGTTCCCTCAGGATTTTTTCTCCCCAGCAGTCAAAGGATGGAGGTGGCCCCAAAAGTGACCCCGATTCCACGGGAGAGATGAATACCACCTGGGTGGTGGATAGTTCAGGTTTCCTCTCTCCTACAGGCCCTGCCTTAAAGGAGGTCATGGATATGCTGGATGGGGTAAGAACACTCAATAAGATCATTCTTCTGCCTATAGGAAAGTAAAAATGAACGTCATTTTACTTTTCATGTGGTACTTTCATACACGTGTTTGCAGACCCTCCATGATATTAAATAGTCGATATTTTCTGCTTCTCGTCAGGACCCTGATGTGTGGTGTAACCTGGCAGCCTTTGATCTCTCTGAGGAGAGTCAGAGCCCAGAGAGACACCAGTTCCGTTTGGAAGGTAGTGCACTTCAAGAGTTAAGTAAGGGAAATCGTGGAGAACTGATCCCTATCTCGCCTGGTGGTGTGACGCCCCCCTCCATACTGACCCGCCGAAGTCGCCGTCGCATCGCCCTGTCTCCTGACTCCCCTAACTCCATGACCCCCAAAAACACACCGGTCAAAATCCTTCCCTTCTCTCCCTCACAGGTAACAGTTCTTAAAATACACCATATAGAATACAGTTTTGTGAATTTATTTTTCTTCATTATCTAAAGAGCATTTGTGCATTTCTAGTTCTTCAACATGTGGACCAAGCAAGACACTTTTGACATGGAGAATCCCTCACTCACGTCCACGCCAGTATGCAGTCAGAAGGCCACGGTTACAACACCATTGCACCGTGACAAGACTCCACTTACCCAGAAAGAAAACTCTGTGTATGTGTTCTCATTTGACCCATTAGTCCTTAAATTCCTCCATTTTATTATTGAGAACAAACTGTTTTGCTGTTATTATTTTCTATTTATTTTCTATAAATATTTTTGTACCAGGTTTGTCACACCGAACCATAAGTCTGATCTATACACTACTCCACGAACTCCAACACCATTCAAAAATGCCATGGAGAAGTATGGTCCCTTGCAACCTTTGGTAGGTCCCTCTATACCATTGCCAGGAAATCTGGAGGGTCAGAACATTTGGATGTGATGTGTACATCTTCCTTCTAATGGTGTTTTTCTTTCTAATCGTGTCCCTAGCCCCAGACTCCTAATTTAGAAGAGGATTTGAAGGAGGTCCTTCTCAGAGAGGCTGGTATTACACTGACTGTGGTGGGTGACACTCCCCCTGAGCAGAGACGGAAACAGGTGGTGAGTGACAACAGAAGCAAGTCCCCATCGGAATCAGGAGCATTATTTCTTTGCTTCAAATTGCAATTTAGGAAAAGATCACGGGCAACACAAATAACTGAACTTCTAGGTAATTCAATGTGATTGCTGTAACGCAGTTTTCATTTTCAGCATCGACCTCCAATGAAGAAAGTGCGCAAATCCCTTGCCCTAGATGTCATTGGCTGCAATGAGACTCTCCCTGCCAGACACAAGTCCATACTGTTTGAGGCTAAACCCTGTGATAAGGTACATAACGCAAATTACATAAGTACTGTATGCTACTAGTACTAGTATTTGTTATGCATGTTAATTTTGTGTCTCTTTTTTGTTGTTGTTTTTACAGACAGAGTCCCTCTCTGACTCTCTAAACTCTTCATCGTTCTGCAGTAAGAGAGAGGAGAACGTCATGGACCAGGGCTTCATTGTGGGGCCCTCTGAGAGCATGCATCCCAGTCCAGCTCCGCCAACCCCAGTAAGCGTCAAGAGCCAATAAAGTGCCTTCTGCATATGGGATAGACATTTAGTGTGCGGGATTTCATTGTGATACGTTCTTTTCTTTTTTCCCAGATGTCTCAGGCATGGGAGGCTGTTGTGTGTGGACGGACTAAAGACCAGATTATAATGACAGAGAAAGCAAGGCGCTACCTTAGCTCACTAAAGTCCCATGCACCTAACAGAGCCCTCATCTTGTCCTGAGCCGATGGTCACTACTCTACACTACTGTAATGTTTCTGTTGTCTTAGAATGTGTTATAGTCTTCACTTTAAAAAGGTTTTAACATTTTGGATTTGTTAGAAAAAAAGTTCAAGAATGTACATAAATGTAGTACAATAGATGCTCAGCTGTGCTTCTGAATGTCTCTAAATGAGGCAACCGTCACCTAATATTTAGAGCCCCTGGTATTTAGAACAAAGTGGTTATAGTCAAAATGCAAATGTAAGACTTTTCACTCTGTTAACATTTCTAAGGAAATTGAGGGCCATTAGAATAAGTCTGCTATTGCTTACGTAGTTGTGTAAGTCTAGCTTTTCTTATAAAATGTGTTCTTCGTTAAAGCTTGAAAATATTGTAACAGGGTGTATGTAGTACCACATGATTTAAGTACCTGTTAAACTGATAATGAATGGGACTGAAAAGAGGGGTTTCCCAATTCTCATCCTTTTGTATCACAAAACCTATAGTGTACATACGTTTTATCACTCCTACAAATTATAGATTTATGATACATTTTGAAATGCTCTATGTATAGCAAGAACGGAATCAGTGACTGCTGGTCCTATTTGTATAGTGTGATGTATATATTAATTATGGAGGGTCTGTCTATCAAAACTTAAATATCGATTACGTTTTTTTTTAATTCATGGTTGATAAATGTAAAAAAAAAGAAAGAATTCTCCATCCTTGCAAGGGTAAATTATATGAATGAAAAAAGACACATTGCTGTACATGCATGATGCAAATGTATTAAACAAATAACTTATTGTTAAGTGTAATTTTGTAGTTTCTTTGTTTCGTCATACAGCGATCTGGAAATGACTGATTTGTTGGTTGTAGAATCATTAGGTGCATCATGCAGCGCCGGCGCAACAGAAGATGTTGGGGACCAATGAGAAACGAACACAGAGTCTGAAAGCGCCTTCCCATTTCTGATGACTGAGTTTCCGGTAAAGAAGAACCCGGCAATGTTCGAAATAAAATAATTATTTTATATTGGCACCATATAGCTAAGTAAGACTATTAAGCGAATATGTATTGAGTTGAATTGTGTACATATGTCTAACTCAACTACAAAGGTGCTCTAAATTTCCTTATTTACCAATGTTGGTTGATGTCCATTCAAAATTGTGGGGAAGGTAAATTAAAACGAGAGGTTAGACATGACATTATGCCAAACCTTTAAAATAGTAAGTATTTTCTATTTTTTTCTATCCATCTTGGAGAATGAGAAATGTGCATTAGAATATTATCAGGTTTCCATCATTGATTAATAATAATAGTTTACGACTCTCCTTCCACCCCTCCCTTTCAAAAGTAGCCTTACCTATAGAACCCGGAAACAGTCGCCGGTTTTTGGTGACGCTGCATTAGAAACGGCAAGACATGGCACAGCATCGTAAGTATTTTTGTCTTGTAGGTATTAAACATTAAATTGATCCGCTTCCAAGGAATGGTTTCTTGCAAGCAACATCTGTATAATATAATGTACACATTAAGTCGCAGGACGATAAAAATGCGTTAAAAAAGACGTGCAGGCAGCTAGCAATGCAATTTAGCTATAAAGCTAGCCAGTCTGCTAGCTCACGCTCACTAGCGTTACCTGTCAACCTCTCCTGCTGAAATGCCATCTATTGTAAAATAGTTAGCCCGTTTTTTTGCCAGGTAATATAGAACGTTTATGCACACGTGTCTGTTTAAAGATATCGCTTGTAAGTGTACTTGTGTGTACCAGAGGTGTAGCCACTCATGACGTATACCTTGCTAGTCAAAATCTATGAGAAACACAGCAATTTTCCTCTACCAGACTATTACGTTTGAAAACGGCAATTTCCGAGTTGATTTGTCAAAGTAAGCCTGTGGTATTTAGGTGTGTAGCTATTTGTTCACAGCTCACACCGGAGATTAACATGCATTGCCGATCATTTCCTTTCATTTGACACTGTTTCTGAATCAACAGGATTGTTCAGCTTGGTCTTTCTTACCCTGGCTCTTGGAGCCCAGGCTCTGACCCCATCCCATTATCTTTCTCGCTCTGATGTGGAGAGACTTCAAGCCCTACTGAGGCAGCCCTTTACGGATCTTGAATCTGCATACTACTCTATCGTTGGTCTTGGTAAACTTGGGTCTTCCATTGCTGATGAAGCTGTAAGTTTAAAGAAGGTCAATGTTCTTATGCAGCTACAATTGCAATTAGTCTTCTTCTGGTATACCTTTTGTTCAGTGTGTAATACAATTATTATAAGGATATCAACTTTGTTTTTTTGTGGACCGTTGTATTTGATCTTATTTTAATTTGCAGGATGCCTGCCAGTTCCTGAAGTCCAAGCTTGACCCCACGAGTGTTGATTCCCTCTTCTTTGCTGCCGAGTCCAGTCAGGCTATTTCAGGATGTGAGGTAGCTGCAGATTGAGAGTTGTTTTTTAATGCAATTGAAACAATGTATCTTGTGTAAAAACTATTTGAGCACTGGATTGCAGTCCCATTTCATTTTTTTTCGTCTTAATGAATGCATCCAGTCTCAAATTGGATGTTTTATTATCCTCTCCCCTTGTTTCAGATTCCGGTGTCAAACGAGACTCGTGACCTTCTACTAGCAGCAGTCAGTGAAGACTCCAGTGTGAGTCAGATCCATCGGGCTGTGAGTGCAATCAGTTCTCTGGGGACTGCCTCTTGCCTCACAGGAGGTTGTCAGTGCCCTTGCTGCCCGGATTACCAAGGAGGACAACGTTTTGGCGTGAGTATTTATGACAGAGTGTTCCCCTCAATCTTTTAAATATGATTACCTGCAATGACATGTCTATTTATTATGGTAGCTCTATTGGTTTATTTAGTGAATGTCTCTTGGCAGGATCACACAGGCTCTTCTGACCGCCGCTCGGCTCTCCCAGCAGGCAGAGCTTGGGGGGATCTTGGAGGAGATTGAGGTGAGTTTCACAATTCCATCAGGTTTGGCAGTTCTTCAGATGCCCTATTTCTCTGTAAAGTAGGCAGCTTCAGTGTATATATTTTGTTAATTATTGTGATTATTATTATTATTGCATTTGTATTATACTTGCTTGCAAACAGGTTGTGCCTTACTTTCCCTTTCAGGATCTTGCTGCACGCCTGGATGATTTGGGTGGAGTATATCTGCAGTTTGAGGAGGGACTTGAGGCAACTGCCTTGTTTGTGACTGCAGCCTATTCTCTGTCAGACCATGTGGATATGGAGCCCCCTTTGAAGGAGGTACACTATCACGTTGATGTCAGGAATAGGAAAGGGATGGAGATATCTCCCTTTGTGATTCAGTAGTTGTAAAACAAAATGATGTACCTACCAATGTATTATGCTTTAACACTAATCAAATATAATCTCAACACAGGACCAGGTCATCCAGCTGGTGAACTCTGTTTTTAGCAAGAAGTCCTGGGATTCGCTATCTGAAGCTTTCAGTGTTGCCAGTGCTGCGGTTGCCTTGTCCAACAACCGCTTCCATGTGCCAGTCATTGTCAGTGCCCAAGGGCCTGCCACTGTGTCTCACAGCCAGCCCACCCTCCAGGTACACGCCAGATAGTCTGTTTCTAGGCAATATTTTTAGCATTGTTGTTGTTTTTGCACCCCTATTGAAACCATGTCTGTTACTGACTATGTATTTCTGTTTGATCCATAGCTTCTAGTTACTAACGTGCTTTCCCAGCCACTGGCCTCAGCCAGTGTGGTGGTGGAGTCTGCTAATGCCCTGGCTTCCAAGAGCGTCATCCTCAGCCAGGCACCTTTCACCTTAAGAGAGTAAGCATCTTTCCAGAAGAACATGTATTTTATGATTTTTGACCAGTTTTTAAAGATGTGCTTTAATAATAATGTGGATCTGATTTTTAGTGGTGTTTTTGAGCTGAACTTCATGGCTAGCCAGCCAGCTAGTGGATATTACCAGTTCGCTGTGGCTGTGACAGGGGACAGCAGATTTGTTGCCAATCAAGTTGAGGTAAGCTGGCTTGGCTGGTTCTGTAACCGTTTATTAATTAATTAATTAATTAAATACAAGCTTTAGTTTTCCGCCTGAGTTGGAGTTTTAGCATTAATTAACTGTTTTAACTTTAGCACTGTGAATCATTTGTTTCTTTGGCGTTTGACTTTTGGGTTAACAGGTCATGATGAAGTCTTGTTCCTGATGAAGACTATTATGTAGCTTTTATCATTTAAGTAGCAAATTAGACATAGGAACGTTGGTAGTGGTCTAATGATTACCACAGACGAAGCCCATTAGCTTCAGGCAGCATGTCAGAATTGTAATCACTATAAATGTGACAGTAATCACGCCACTTTGTTGGAATTAGCATGTGAATGTCAAACCTGAACTTTTTTGTTAAATGTTATCTCTCCTATCTTCTTTTTAGATGAAAGTGAAGGTCTCTACTGAAGTTGCCATCACTAACATGGATTTGTCTGTGGTGGATAAGGACCAGAGCATTGGCACTAAGACAACCAGGTCAGTCTCCAGGCTATCTCCCCTGAGGACCATTTGTGTCCCAAACACCAAAATAGATTGCTCGACGTTTGTTTTTCTCTTCCAGGGTGGAATACCCCTTCAAGGCCAAGACCTCCTTTATCGCTGATGGCCACCAGAACTTTGCCATGTCCTTCCAGTTAGTGGATGTCAACACTGGAGTTGAGCTCACCCCCCACCAGGTTTGTAGTTATCCTACTTCATCTTCATTTCCAGTATAATAGAACAATGCTGTTACCTTACCTTCCAGATTGGAGTCAGTAGTTTTCTTTCTCTTGACTCCTCAGACATTTGTCAAGCTGCACAATCCGAAAACAGGCCAAGAGGTTGTGTTTGTGGCAGAGCCAGACAGTAAGAACCTTTACAAGTTTGAGCTGGACACCACAGAGCGAAAGTCTGAGTTTGACTCCATGTCTGGAACCTATGCTCTTCACCTTATGGTTGGAGATGCTACCCTGGAGAACCCCATTTTGTGGAGCGTGGTAAGTTTCTGGATTGTATGGATTAACTATCAAATAACATGATCCAAGTGTTCCTTTGCTTGTGAGCTCAGTATCAATAAAGGTTTCTGTTTTTGTAAGGCGGATGTAGTTCTCAAGTTTCTCGATGAGGAGGCTCCAGCCACCATCCAGTCCAAGACCCTATATGTCCCAAAACCAGATATTCAGGTAAACAAGACAGTCGGTCAGACACAGGTTTCACACTGGAACATCCCATTCTACAGACGTTGATTCATGTTCTTCCGTCCTGCAGCATCTGTTCCGTGAACCAGAGAAGAAGCCTCCCACGGTGGTGTCCAACACCTTCACCGGCCTGATCCTCTCCCCCTTCCTCCTGATGCTGGTGCTGGTGAGAGAAACCCTCGCTTTACAATCAGTATTCATTTCAGAAATTATTTTTATTTCGTTTTGTGGACGTCGAGAATAGCTCTGTAGAATGGGACCATGGATTTTCAGTAACAATGCATGTTTTGATTAAAAATAACAAAAGCAACGGTAAGTACAGTACATCTGTTCTTCACAAAGGGCATTTGAAGTGTTAAGTGATGGCCACACTCAGGAAGGCTCAGTTCATATCGGTGTTTTACAGTGAAAACCGTTGAGTTCACCGTGAGGCCTTTCATTTACAAATAGTGTTCTCTTGTTCTCATCCTGTCTCTTCAGTGGTTGAAACTAGGGGCCAACATCTCCAACTTCAGCCCATCTCCCAGCACAGTTCTCTTCCATATTGGCCATGCAGGTAGGTACTGAGGGTGGAGTCCTGCATTTAAAAAGGCACTGTGTGGCACATCATGCTTGTTTCCATGATTCTTAAAAAAATTGCTTTTAACCATCTCAACAATATGTTGTTGCATTTCAGCCATGCTAGGTCTGATGTATGTCTACTGGACCCACCTCAACATGTTCCAGACTCTGAAGTACTTGGCCATCATCAGCAGTCTCACTTTCTTGGCTGGGAATCGCATGCTGGCCCAAAAAGCAGTAAAGAGGTAAGCCTCCTGTTAGCAGTACCTGACAACCAGATGGTTCCTAGAGAGCTGTTGACTACAAAGAGGAAAATGCCACTTTCTGGATGAGGACCATTGTGGTGCTATGGGTGGCCTCTTGGCAGTTCATGTCCCTGTGGTTGACTGGTGCCTCCATCCTCGTGGCACTTCAGAGGGCTCTGCTGGCCCTCAGTTATTCTCCAGAGGCCCATGTCTGCGCTGGGCTGGCAGAGGAGTGGAGACCCTGCCGCAGAGCTCCAGTCTGACGGGCCCTCTAGTGGGTCTTACCAGTCAAATCTGTGTGGGTGAGGAGCTGAGTGGGCGAATCCCTCAAGGCCATCAATATGAAAAGCTCTTGATAGGCCAGAGAGGCAGGCCAGAGAGGCAGACCTTTCAGAGTGTGTCACTGCCTAAAGACGTCAGGGTGTAATCGCTCAGTTTCACTGTGAAGGTACCCTGCTTGCACTTTCCTGTCTGTTCTACACTGCCTTAGCCTTGTTCTGTACTTTATCACAAGTCGACATGATTATGTTGTGGCTGTGATTATAAGCAACGATGGAATATTCTTGCTTATAGTTTTTCTTCTTGCTAAATTGTTAACTCTTTAGCTAGACAGTCTCTTCTAGCTAGTTAGTGCCTGTCTCCTTAACCCTCCTTCCTCTCCCTGCTGTATTTCTCTCTTTACCCCTCTTTCAGGATTGCTGCAGAGCAAAGTAGTAGATTGGCAAAATATAGGAGCCTGCGGTAAAGGCCTCTATTCATATACAAAATGGACAGTCGTCCGGGTTGAAGTAAGGGCTTCCCTATGGTTTGCATCCCAGTGCCTTCCCATTGGCCTGTCTAATGCATGACTGTGTGGTGGTGCTCATTCACAGTGAACTTCCCCATGTGATACCGATTTTAAACCAGCCCCTTTCTCATCTCACCATCATCTGACCACATATAGTCTACCTTTTTACTTTCCTTACCTCCATGTTAGTCCTTTAACCTGCTCAAATGGAGGTGGATCATGATACTGGTCATACCGTATCATTGTGTTGTGCATGAAGTGATGTCACTGAATGATCCTCACGCCAACTACCCCATGCTTGGGCATTTCTCATAATCATCCTTGTTGTTCAACAGTCCATGTGAGTTTGATAGTCTGATTCTAGCATATTTAAACTGAAGATCTGAATCCTCACATGACTCTTATCCACTCTGAGATGATTCATGGATCCAGATGCATTTTAATAGGCTTTTGTGTTAACAAATCATTGCTTGCTTTTCTCTGTGTGATGACTGGAAACAAAATAACAAGCCTTTTCTTTTTGCAGAATTGAAAGTAAATGAAGACAAAACATAAAAGAAGATTGAAGATGCTTAAACATTTGTTTCCAAGAATTGAAGGACACAAAGTCAAAATGGCATATTACGTGAATTCAGTTTTTTTGTTAACGTGTGATCAGTGTGTCTTGAAATGTCAGAACTGAAGCTCACTGATATGACATTCTCTCACTGCAGGCTTTAAAGCGATCACTTCTTGCACTTCATCTTGTGATTTTTCTTGACAGTGGGCCATGGTCGTTTTTATGGTTTCTTTATGAAATTTGGATGGATTGGGGTTTTTGTACATTCTTGTTTTCTATTTCTGAATGTCTGTCTTACCACTGAAGTTAGCACCCAGTTTTACAACATGTTTTAAGTGCATTGAAAGTATCATTACCGGAATGGTTAACATCAGGAACCTTTCATGGAGCCATCTAAGATTAGCTTGTACAAGTACTGAATTAAATGTTTTCCCCTTTGATAAAAACAATTCCATGTGGAGAAGAAAATAACTGATGGGTAATACCAGAAAGCAGATGTTTTGTAATGAAAGGAAATAAAGAAAATGAGAATTATTTTGTCACTTTCTTGAGTCTAATTCAACTACTGTATAAGCATGTGTATTCATATCTTTAGATCTACAAAACAATAGTGATTGTAAAATAAACACTTTGGGCAAAAAAGTTAATTGAAACACATTGACCCGTATAAAATCTCCTTGCTTTATTGTGAAAACATTGCGCTTGCATAATGTCTTGAAAACAAGTATTGTAGAATGTGGTAAACTTGATGTGTTGGTTCTTCATAAGCTTATATGTGCTGTAAAGAAACTGTTGAGATGAATGGCAGGGATGCTCAGGGCCCCACGGTCCCTCAGACACACCTGCTGTTTATGCCCAGCCCTTGCTGACACAACATAGAAGTCTGTAGAGAACAAACATGGATTTAGTCTCTTGTATGTCATGTCTTTGAAGTCGTATGCAATCGAGGGCAAAGTTACCTGGATTTCTTGACATTATGTTGTCCCCTAAAACTCTGTTGTCTTTGAATGGAAGTTAGATCATGTTTGTAGGTTCCCTCATAGATGTCTGATTGACGTTTTACATAGCTTTCTGTGTCCTCTCTGAGTTAAATAGATTGGAATGAATACACATAGTTACACATGTTTACATAATATTCCTTGTGATACACAACTATAACCAACAAACACTTGTTTAAGATTAGACGACAATGACGTGTGGATGTCTTTTGGACTATTTACCTAAGCCGTTTTCCCATGATTGTCTGAAGAAACTTTCGGGCAGATATTTGACCCAGGACTTTTCTGTAGCTGTTTGTGAATATGGCATCAGCATGTCTTTCTGACCTGAACAATAGATAGTTATGAGCATATCAGGAACAATGTGATCAAAACCCAAAACATTTTTTTATCAGAACTTTACCAGATACTCTGCACAGCTTCTAATAAGAATTACAATAGTGAACAAGAAGAGAACTGGCTGAGGCACTAACCTTATCTCAGATTGAGTAAGGGGAGTGTTGTCCTCTTGCTCCTCTGGTATTTGATTTTCTATGGAGGAGGTCATCAGGATGGACGTGTCCCTCTGTCCAAACCTGGCAACATACAGCAAACCAACTATGACAACTATCTGTAAACTCTAATTTATACCAAACTCATTGTTTTTAAGTGTTAAAATATGCAAACATATGAAAACCACAAGATTCAATCTTTCAGATGCATCTCTGTTTTGTCATGAATTATCAAATGTGTTAATTACAGGGTCTGTCTGAGGTAGTGTCACTTGTAAAACAAATAATCACATGCCAGTATTTCAGATGTATTCAGGTCACATGAATGCCCAGTGCCTCATCTGCATAATAATTCTCTGTTTCTTTGTCCGCTAAAGCTGTGATACTGTGCAAATGTTACACCTTTCAGTGACTAATATAGACAAGTTGACCCTTGTTAGCATAACAAGAGCACAGGGCACATTATGACAAGCAGAGTGACCCATGAGAAATATAATGCATCATATTCATAGACAGTTTGCTGGCAGTGGTGATTTCTTTCTCCCTCATGGTAACAGTCTTTGTCAAACATCTCATGTTCATCAGTCTATTTCTTATATGATCATTGCACACAACCATTGCTCATCAAAGACAGAACATTCATTAATTAAAACCAGAGTATAGAGTAACTGTGTAGGCTACAGTTTAATTTGTAGTATAGTTTTAATGTTTAAACCATACTACCAGTACTAATGCATAAAAAAAATCTTGCAGCAATTTGACAAGAAGATGCAAATAAAACTGCATTAAACAAAACATTTTTGTTTGTTTGTTTCATAAAGATATCCAAATGAAAAAAATACTTAGTTAATCAATTATTGTTCTCAGTCAGTTGGCCAATCGGCTTTGTGCCTGAATAGTAACTCACAAGGTTGTCATAAGGAATTCCGCAAATTCAACTGATTCACTCAATGATTCTTGATGCAGTTCATAGATGGTTTATAGATGATTGTTTGTCGCTCTATTGACTATGATACTGACTGTTTTTTTTCATTGTTTCATTGATGTCCTTCAAGAACATATTCTTTTTTTTTAAAAGTCATTTTAGATGTGTAAATATTAAGGTATTATTGTAGTAGAACACAAAAACAAAATTCAAAGGCAACTTCAAAAATACAAAAAAATATACTTTTCCGGCATTTGCCAAATGAGTTCAATATCAATTATGATTATCCAAAGTCCTGTGGAAGTCCTTTGACTTACCTTATTGATGGGTAGACTGGGGAGCCTGATAAAGACATGACCAGGCAGCAAAACACCAGCAGTGCAGCTCTTTCCATCATCATGGCAAGGTCTGGGGAAAGTGGACTGCAAGAAGAAATGACAGTGTTAAAATTACATTACAAAAAACGCTGAAACCACAGTTTGCCTTACTTGGCCTCATATCTTTGCAGTGGACATTGGGTTCCAGTGAAAGTACACAGAAAACACCCAGCAGTAATGATTTCATTCTGTCATCATAATTGGGTTTACTTTCTACTTAATTGTAAGTCTGACATACCTTAACAATTGTCAAGTGTAGTATGAATGTACTAAATATGTTACCTGGATTAATCCTTTGTCTGAGTTTGAAAGCTTGTTATCCTGCTATCCTATCAATTCTTTGTGTAGGATTGTTTGATCATCTCTACCTTTGTAAAGTGTGAGGTTCTAACCACTGGACAGAGACTGGATTTATATCTCTCCTCGGAATAAACCTTTTTAACCAAGCCAATAGTAGAGCACAGTGACATCATTTATGGTAATATTCCCTTTCTCTCTCTCTCATACACACACTCTATCGAAGTTGAGGTCACTTATCTCAGAACCCGCCTCTCTCTGATTACACAGTAATCTGCAAAAGAAAACTAACCATCACATCAACTGTAACTTCAGAATTATATATATATTTTAATTAATATTCAAACCATGAATTCAAACCATTTAAAACATACTAAATATAGTGTACAACTAAAATCATGCATAGTTATATTTTTGTGTGGTGTTTGTCTCAGTGAATGGAACGTTATGGATGGAACGTTTCAAAGGGAAGTTATTCTAGACGGACGCTAAAAATGTTACGTACCAGAGGATAATTTGGACAAATGAAAGCAGGAGAAGTGGCATTAGTGTTTTAAAATGTGCAGACTATAAAATATTAGAAAATCTGATCGCCATGCCTCGCCATATGAACAATGAGAAGCCACGGTTGTAGCGCTAGTTGTTGGTTGTGACTTGCTTACTGTTGTATTTAATGGCAAGCTGCTGACTAGACACCAAAGATACTTGCTATTATCGATAGATATAGTTGAATAACAAGGATGAAATGCACCACGGGATTAAGATTCATTGTACCGTTTCTACAACAGTGGTCACCTAAAGGTGACAAGGTTAATCACAGGTTTTGTTCAAAGTTAGTTAGTATCCCGTCAAAAGAAACAAGCAGGGTAGATCAATTCAAGACACAGTTATCTACTGGTCCAAGTTTTAAGGATTTTGTTAAAGGAGTTTCTTTATACCCAAAGCCTGTTGATGATTGTGATGACAGATATGAAGCAGACAGTTACGTCAATCAATCGGAAGGGGGCAATTCAAGGAAAGGTGTGTGATATCTTCTTTTCAGGGTCGGGGAAAATGTATTTTCAAAAACAGTCTTCCCTCAGATTGTTAGCTAATTTGTTTACATTTATCATTTAACATTTTTGCTTTACACTGTATTACAGTGTGTTTTGAAACATATGGCTGTCAGATGAATGTAAACGACACAGAAATCGCCTGGTCCATATTGCAGAAAAAGGGTTATGAACGCACAAGTGATTTTACTGAGGTATGGAGCAACATTTAACTAAGTTTGATTAATGGGTACTAGTCAGCATTTTCCATTTTCGAGACTCATTGATTCTCCAATCTTTTCTAGGCTGATGTTGTTCTCCTTGTGACATGCTCTATAAGGTAAATTACATATACTATTGGAAAAGAGTGATGTGATTCTTAACCATTTTTTATGAACACATATTTTTTTGTTATACTGCATTTGTAGAGAGAAAGCTGAACAAACAATATGGAACAGACTACAGCAACTCACAGCCCTCAAGAAGAGACGTTCAAAGAGTCGCACACCAATGAAAATTGGGGTTTTAGGTATATCATCATTTACTTGTAAGTTGATGCAGGTGAAACATTGGATGTCACAGTATCTCTTTTCCTCTGTGTGTTCGGTCAGGTTGCATGGCAGAGAGGCTAAAGACGGAGCTACTGGAGAGGGAGAAAGCTGGTGGATGTCCTCGCTGGCCCAGATGCATACCGAGACCTTCCCCGTCTCCTCTCTGTGGTCCATGGTGGCCAGCAGGCGAGCAACGTGCTGCTCTCTCTAGAGGAGACCTATGCTGACATCATGCCAATCCACCACACCCCTCAGGGATACAGTGCTTTTGTGTACGTGTCACTCTCTGGCTGTCTCTAATGTAGACCTGCATACTACCTAGTCTGTAGGCTACTGTCTACTGTAAGGTTATTTTTTAGATGACCCTTGATGTATTTTTTTCTTTCTTAAAAAAAATGCTCATAGGTCTATCATGCGAGGATGTGATAACATGTGCAGTTACTGTATAGTCCCGTTTACACGAGGCAGAGAGAGGAGTCGACCAGTGGCCTCGATCTTAGAGGAAGTTCGCATCCTGTCTGATCAGGTTAGTTCCAGCCTCTCTCAGATCCATGTAATACTGCAGCTGCAGCTGTCCCTGTGTATCTCTCCTCTTTATGTCCCTCAGTGGATACGGTTGTGTGTTTTCTCAGGGAGTGAAGGAGGTGACACTGCTTGGTCAGAATGTCAACAGCTACAGGGACACATCGGAGGAGCAATTCTGTGGTCCGCAGCCGCAGCAGCTGAGTCGAGGATTCAGCACTGTGTACCGAACACGGAAGGGAGGCCTGCGCTTTGCTGACTTGCTGGACAGAGTGTCCCTCGTCAACCCTGATATGAGAGTCCGGTTCACTTCCCCTCACCCCAAGGACTTCCCTGATGAGGTATGAGGAAGACCACAGGCTGTTTAAGTTGGTACTACTGTCATTCTGTTCAGGGTGTCACATGGTATGTGTTATCTCACAGTGTACTGGATGTTGTTTCCTTGCTTCGTCTGGGCAGGTGTTACATCTGATTGAGGAGAGGGCAAACATCTGTAAACAGATTCATCTTCCTGCCCAGAGTGGCAGCAGCACAGTCCTACAGGCCATGCGCAGGGGGTAAGAGGTTGTCCATTTGTGTGAAATTAATTAATTAAAAAACTCATACTAAACTGTTTATTAAAGTGAACAGATGTATGAGGACATTTTTTGTATTACAGTTACACAAGAGAAACCTACCTGGAACTTGTAGAGAACATCCGGAAGATAATACCAGGTAGACACTGAGTAAGAAGTCTTGAGAATAGCTCACTACTCTAAACATGTCTGTGTCACAAGTTACATCCACTTTCAAAGTCATAAAGGCTGAATCAGTTGTACTGCCAGTCAAACAGGCTTAGTTATTGTTTTTCAATGTATTTATCTTTATTTGTGTCTGGTTCCCAGGAGTGAGCCTTAGCAGTGACTTCATAGCAGGGTTCTGTGGTGAGACAGAGGATGACCATCAGCAGACCCTGTCTCTGCTCAGGGAGGTGGGCTACAATGTAGGATTCCTCTTCGCCTACAGCATGAGGAAGGTGAGCAGACTGATCTGAACCTCTCTCTATACGTTTCTTATTAGCGATGCTTCTGCCTCTTACTGTTTTTTCAAATTGGTTAAGCACAATTTTGAAAACAGGGCTCACTTTTTCAAAACAACACACACGTCAGGTTTCACTAACTGTGTTATTTGAAATGTTTGTGTCTAAGCAATCTGAAAAACACTAACACTGACAAGGATCCTGTGTTCTTGGGTCTCCCCTAGAAAACCCATGCATTCCACCGTCTCCAGGACGACGTCCAGGGGGAGGTGAAACAGAGGCGGTTGGAGGAGCTCATCCGTGTGTTCAGAGAAGAGGCTGTCAAGGTTAACACTGCCCTTATTGGCAGTACACAGCTCGTCCTAGTGGAGGGAGTGAGTACTGCAACTGGATGTCACCTGCACCTTTTTTTTCTGTACTGTATCTGATTTGGTATACCTGATCTTTAGGTTTTATAATACACATGCATTAAATGTTACATGTTTCCTGTTTTCAGGAGAGTAAAAGGTCTGCCCAAGACCTGTGTGGGAGGAATGATGGGAATTTGAAGGTGATCTTCCCCAGGCAGGATGTGGCCATTCAACCAGACAGCACTTCCACTGCTCCCATAAACCCTGGGGACTATGTCCTGGTCAAGGTATGATCTCCCAAGTTTCACATCAAGGCAACACTCCCCTTTTTGTCAACTCATCTTAAAATATCATTATTGAGTTTGAACTGCAATTCATTCAAATTATTTAGAAATAGTAATTTAATAATAGTAATAGGGTGTTGTTCTGTTTGATTTTTTTATACAGATTATATCAGCCAACTCCCAGAGTTTGCGAGGCCACGCTCTTAACCACACCTCCTTGAGTGAGACTGAAATATGTTTGTCTGACCCCTGTCATGATGGACAAATGGCTGCAGCTTGAAGCAGACATGCTCTAGCTCTAACCAATGTTCTAGTGTGCACATAATGGACTGTCAAAATCTGCTATGATGAACTGTACCATGGTCACCTACTGAACTGAAAATGATAGCTAAATTATCCAAATAAATATTAAAAGAAAAACATTTATTGTGTTCAAAGAGGCATACATATGAACATACTGATCAGGATTCCTCCGTCAGAAAAACTGAACAAACATTGTCCAAGCCTGTAAATGGCTTAGTAGGATGAGATGCAGTGCTGGTGTGTGGAGGATAGTGGGTTCTAATCCAGTCAGAGGTATTAACATTTTTTTTATTATGACAGAAATTACAGTTTCAAAGTCTTCTGGTTAATCCCAGTGTAACTATCTATTATGTCAACTTTACAAAATGTTTTTGCCATTTGAGGAGGAATCTGCCATTGCTGCTTGCAGCTATATTTATGCATTGGTTTTCAAGATGAAATTGGGGCAATGAGAGTCTGTAATTTATTAAAATACCCTTTATTCTGTGAACAGAACATCTGTCCCAATCAGCATATAGTCCTAGAGAGAGAAAAATGCAATTATTTAAAATGTCTCACAAATATGTTTAGACAGTAAATGGGCCATAAACTCATAAAATACAAACACACACACACACACACACACACACACACACACACACACACAGTATATCACTGTACCTTAAGGACCTGCAGCTGAGTGTTCACAAGGTTCATCTTTCCCAAGGATGGAAGTGGAAACCCCCTCCCCAGTTGAACTAGAGAGATGAACACTAGATGATCCTGTGTCCAAATCTAAACTATACTGTACAGACAGTGGCATTACAGTACAAACTGGATTGTGAATTTGCAAACCCACATAACCCACTCACCATTAGCTATGGGTATCACTGCCAACTTCAAGACAATCGTGAAGATGTTGTCCAGAGATTTGACCTGTTTGATGAAAAATGACATAGCTCTTCACATTCAAATGTATGAATCCAGAATTACTTCAGGCTTGTTTTGGATGTGTGGCATTATTGTTGTTTACCTGAAAGTCTCCCACATTACTAGTTCCCAGTGTCATCTGAATCCTGTGGAAAGTAAACATTTATTTTGTTTGTAAACATTTATTTTGTTTGTAAACATTTGTTTTGTTTGTTGTTGTTTTTCACGTGACACATATAATTATACAAATGCATCCTTGCCCTCCTCCCATCAACTCAGCAGAGAGAAATAAGAAACAAAGAAAAAATATATAAAACCTTAAAATACAAAAATATGGGGAAAACCATTTGTTCGTGTGCATGTATGCATCCATAAGCTTTTAAGCACTTCATTTTAGCACTTGAATGGACTCTTAACACTCACTTGTTCAGGCTCAGAGATCCTGCCAGTTTCATGCCTGTCACGTACATTTTAGCACTGACACTGGTCTCCTGTGGAAACAAGAGAACCCGACGAGTTAATTACTATCAGTGTTTGAGTGACTGCATTCCACCTCCTTGTCCACAACTGACCATGTTCAGGACAAAGAGAGGGGACAGCGTGGTGTCGGGCTGGATGGCGTAGGCCGTCACAGTTGCAGTGGCCTGCAGTGTCACGTTGTTGGGTTCAAAAGTGATGATGGGCTCCTTGGCCGTCTTAACCAGCAGTTTCATCATCAGACCAGGAAAACGCTTTGCAATCTGAAAACAAAGAGCCACATTTCTACTGTAAGGAAAAAGCTGGCAAACTCAGTCAGACATATTTGACTTCATGCCATCAAATTGAACGAGATCACCTGTGGAATGAACACTCCAAACGTCCTCGTATTCATTCGGATGGGAGAGATGGACGGGATCTAGCAGAGGAAAAGTATGGTCACCTTTCACTGAATGAGTGCCCCTAAACATCAAATGATAAGAACGATGAGAATGAAGCTCACCATGTCATCCGTGACGTACACACTGAGAGCTCCGGCTTTGTTGTACACAAAGCCAGCAGAGTTGGTAGTGAAGGAGGAAATCCCAATGTACAGCATGTTGTTGATCTGAGGAGGCAGGGAGAATGGTGGGGCGGAGAATGGAGGCTCCTGGTGGGCTCCAATGTTATAAAACTCCCCCTTCAGAGGAAGAAGGAGTGTGTGACAAAGAGAGAGGGAGATAAAGAAAAAGATGGGAGAAGGAATAGATTTACAAACACGTCAGACAAACTGATTTAGTGATTTGGTGTAATCTTGCAAAATACTATATGTAGTTTATAAGCTGTATTTCTTTCCATCTAAACCAAATGGCATCTGATATTCATGAATACAGATTTATGGACAGAATATACCTCACCTTTAAACTGAAATCAATGCGGGATTTTGAAATAGCTGGTGATTCCACCAAGGAATATTCAATCTCAGCATCCTTGTCCACTTTGGCTAGAACTGTAAGATAAGACAAAACCCAAAAATGCAATCAGGACATCCATAGTAGTACAGCTAACATCTTAATAAGTATTTACAGTTGTTGGGGACTTGAACTATATTTTACCATTGAGAGTTTTCAGCTGAGGGTTCATGTCAGTAATAGCATTAGCCACCAGGGGGCAGATCTGTAATGAAAACATCACAACAGTGAGGACGTAGTAACAAGGCACCAGAGGTAACTACATATCCCAAGACAGTCGATGAAAACACAATTCACCTGTTTCTCTATTGCGTTGTGCACCAGCTTGTTAATCTTGGAACGGAAGAGGTTGTACAGCCGGCTAGAAAACAGGAACCACAGCATTTACAGAAGTAAAGAAACACATTACAGTAATTTAAGAGTGGTTTTACTTTCAAGTAGACAAGCCAAGACAACATTTGCCTCTTAAGTGGATTTACCTGGCTCCGCCATGCAATTTGACTTTGGCGCTGCCCAGGGCTGTCACACAGTTGACACTGCTAATTTCAGGTCGACCTGTCTTATCGCTCTTGATGGCAATGCTTGTAGTAATGGTCAAGCCATTAATTCCCAGGTCAAAAGAGCCACTGTCTCTTCTGTGTTGTAAGAAAACTTGGGTTAAGAACCATCTGCAACAATGTATGTACCCCCCCTCCCCCCCTTAACTCTTGAGGTATAATTCCCCCCCCCTACACACACTTACATGAACTTATATCGATACCTCCAGTTACCATGAAGGTTGAGGAAGCCGTTTGTTATGGACAGGCTGACACCTGTTCCTGGAACCAGTCCCAGCCCAGACTCTGGTAATCCCACATTCACTATCCGTATTCTGTAGCATACAAGAGGGCACAAATCTATGTACTTTCCACACTACTATACAAATAAATGCATATTAGAGCATCAGACTGTTCTTCTTACCCTGTAAAACTGTACTTGATCTTGCCAAGGCGAGACAGTCTCTCCTTCCCTGAGATGTCTGGGACACTGATAGTGTTGAGTTTTTTCTGTAGAGATGCCATGCCAATTCTTTCTGCCTGGGAAGAGGAAAACGGAGGGTAAGAAACAGTAAAAACTGAATGACTTACTTTAATACTTATGAAACCTACCATATTCAAGGCCTTTCTCAGTGAGTTCCACCTTGACTCCAGGGTTGACAGCAAGTGTCAAGGGGAGGAGAGCCAAAAGAGTCAGCCATGCGGACATCTTAACTGCAGTCAACTGTAGACAGACAACATCAATATTGTACTCTTTGTTAAGTTGTCAGGCAAATAATAACATAAAATCTAAATAAACTTACTGTACTCATGGAGAGATGAGTAACCTACAAGTATAAGGTGTGTCACTCTGCTTCCAGTTCCTTAAGAATGATGTAGGTTTTTTCTTCAAAATAATTTTAGTAAAAAATTGAGTCGGAGACTGAATATCTTTAAAAGTCAACGTGGCTTGATGATTTATTCAGTAATGCAGCACTGGTTCAGGAGGACACAAAAAGCACAAGACACAACCCATTATATAGTCTGATATGAAGAAAATCTCCCACCTTGCATAATATTGTTTCCCAATGTTCAACATGTTTCTTTCTATGTTGGCCAAGGTCTCTTACATTTTTTCCCAGTTGTTAACACCCAAAGAGCGGAAATTTGGCACAATTGCACAACCTTCACTTCATGTACCAATTGCTCGACCCAATTTTGCACTATTTCACACTCCCTTCTAAATTAGACTCTGACTTTCCTTCTTTACACTGATGTCAATTAAACATCACCTTGTTGTCAACACACTAAACACAATGTTCAGTTGTTGCACACGCTTCTCAAGGAAAATCTCAAAGCATCAACCTACAACACACAAATATTCAAATATCGAAACATTCAGGTCAGTTGAGCAATTTGCAATCAGGACTGCAGCATAATAGTGCCTTGAGACTTTTGTTTGGTGAACAATGGAAAACTTTGAAGAGATGAACAACAAGAGAGGGAGAGGGGTAGAGTGAGAGGAGGAGGAGGACAAGAAGGAGGGGGACAAGGAGGAGGAGGAGGTAGAGGAGTAGGAGGACAGAGAGAAAGAAGAGGACAAGGAGGAAGAGGAGGACAAGAAGGAGGAAGAGGAGGACAAGGAGAAGAAGGAGGAGGAGGAGGAAAAAGAAGAAGGAGAACAGTCATCCATGAGGGAGGCTGGCCAGAGGGTCCAACCAAATCTCAGACGCTTCATAGTTGCTGCCATCATTAGAACCTTCAGGATGGAGAACATGTACGAAATATATTTGCCTTGTGTACTGTAATACTGCATATCAATAGAATACAGTGTGCTCACAGTATGTGTATTTTGCAGGACTGAAAGAGAACCACACCGTGGAGGAAGAACACACACTTTCACAGCCATACCGTAGACTGAAATTGTAAATATGGTTTGTGAGAACAACACTATCACACTCCGACAAATACAAACTAGGATCCTGGCTGACCATGCTACATTCAGGAACTTCCAGACCGTCAGCCTCTCTACATTGGACCGTATTCTTCGCAGGAATGCTATGCGGATGAAACAGGTGTACAGGGTCCCATTCAACCTAAACACAGACCGCATCAAGGAGTGTGGATGAGGCCCTCTGGCCAGATAGGAACCGGAGGCATGATGCCTAATTAATTTTTGTGGGGGAAGGGGGAGCAGGCCGGTTCACAGTACTGTACTGTTCTCTGTGTGTACCGAAATAAAACTTTCTTTGCTGCATATTTGTGTTCTGTTTCATGTTTGACTATAACAAAATTAGGCCTACACTGACACATTTTACAAAAGGAGAAGTGGCTCATTCTCCAGAGTCATTGTCATTTATATGACATGTTCCATTTCTATAATTGTGTTTTCAATTTTGAAACTTCAGTGTGCTGTAAATGTTTGGTAGTGTGCAGACAAATGCTTAGTTGTGTGTAAACCTGCTCAATGAATGGTAGGCCTATGTCATGTGTGCCCCTCCTTACTGACTATCTGGCTAGGTATTCCAGAAGGCGGGGTTAGTGAAAACCCTGAGTTGGGTAATCCTAAAATGAGGCAACCTCCCTGGGTTTTCCGTTCCAGAAAGAGAGGTAACGAAAACTTGGTCAGTGTCCATGGTAACTTACTCTGTGTACCTATCCTACTCGCTAGCTGGTTTCCCATGACAAACTGCATTTCTACCTATCCCACACAGTTGGCAGACATGGGATGTCCTTTCCTGGTTCAGCCGAACGATATCGAACAAAATGTAATTCGGTTAGTTATACGCCGGGAGAGGATTATAAAACTGCGATTCGATGTTCTTTAATTCCCTGATGAATACCCAAGTTAAAGTTAGATATCGTTTCCCATCACACTCCATAATGTATTTTAGCAACATTCTCAACCCTTACATCGCTAATGTTACACACTGTGGACGTGCACTCAGAACCGACCAAATGCTTTTTGTCTCTGAAATAAAGACAAATCATTGAAATTGTATTTGGTCTTATTTATTGCCTTCAAATTAGAAATCAAACAATGATTTATATCGGCTATAGTTCCCACAATTTACATGATTCACCTGTGACCATGTACCCTCCCGTAACTGGTGTTCCAGCAAATCAATTTAAGATTGTAGGGGGTTAATATTGGCCAAACAACTTAAATGAATTCACCTTATGGTCACATTTCCTTTTATACCCAAGAAAAACCAATCACGCCACAATCTTGACCCTTACCATGTATAATATAATTGTTTTGCTTTACACTGTATTAAAGTGTGTTTTGAAACATATGGCTGTCAGATGAATGTAAACGACACAGAAATCGCCTGGTCCATATTGCAGAAAAGGGTGACGGTGATCTTCCCCAGGCAGGATGTGGCCATTCAACCAGGCATTACTTCCACTCTTCCATAAACCCTGGGGATTATGTCCTGGTCAAGGTATGATCTCCCAAGTTTCACATTAAGGCAACACTCCCCTTTTTGTAAAGGATTTAGACATAGTAATTTAATAATAGTAATAGGGTATTGTTCTGTTTTAGTTTTTATACAGATGATATCAGCCAACTCCCAGAGTTTGGGAGGCCACGCTCTTAACCACACCTCCTTGAGTGAGACTGAAAGATGTTTGTCTGACCCCTGTCATGATGGACAAATGGCTGCAGCTTGAAGCAGACATGCTCTAGCTCTAACCAATGTTCTAGCGTGCACATAATGGACTGTCAAAATGTGCTATGATGAACTGTACCATGGTCACCTACTGAACTGAAAACTATAGCTAAATTATCAAAATAAATATTGATAGAAAACATTTATTGTGTTCAAAGAGCCATACATATGAACATACTGATTAAGTATTGTTTTTTTCAAGATGAAATTGGGGCAATGAAGGTCTGTAATTTATTGAAATACCCTTTATCCTGTGAACAGAACATCTGTCCCAATCAGCATATAGTCCTGGAGAGAGAAAAATGAAAAAATTGAAACGTACAACAGATATGTTTTAGACAGTAAATGGGCCATAAACTCAAAATACCAACACACACACACAGTATATCACTGTACCTTAAGGACCTGTAGCTGAGTGTTCACAAGGTTCATCTTCCCCAAGGATGGAAGTGGATACCCCATCTCCAACCGAGCTAGAGAGATGAACACTAGATTATCCTGTGTTCAAAACTAAACTGTACAGACAGTGACATTACAGTAAAACCAGATTGTGGATTTGCAAACCCACAGAACCCACTCACCATTAACCTTGGGTATCACTGCCACTTTCAAGACCATCAGGAAGATGTTGTCCAGAGATTTGACCTGTTTGATGAAAAATGACATAGCTCTTCACATTCAAATGTATGAATCCAGAATTACTTCAGGCTTGTTTTGGATGTGTGGCATTATTGTTGTTTACCTGAAAGTCTCCCACATAACTTGTTCCCAGTGTCATCTGAATCCTGTGGAAAGTAAACATTAGTTTTGTTTGTTGTTGTTTTTCACGTTACACATAATCATACAAATGCATCCTTGCCCTCCTCCCATCACCACAGCAAAGAGAAACAAGAAACAAAGAAAAATGTATAAAACAGTATCAAATACAAAAATATGGGGGAAACCGTGTGTGTTTGTGTGCATGTATGCATCCATAAGCTTTTAAGCACTTCATTTTAGCACTTGAATGGACTCTTAACACTCACTTGTTCAGGGTCATAGCTCCTGCCAGTTTCACGCCTGTCACGTACACTCGAGCACTGACACTGGCCTCCTGTGGAAACAATAGAACCCGACGAGTTAATTACTATCAGTGCTTGAGTGACTGCATTCCACCTCCTTGTCCACAACTGACCATGTTCAGGACAAAGAGAGGGGACAGCGTGGTGTTGGGCTGGATGGCGTAGGCCGTCACAGTTGCAGTGGCCTGCAGTGTCACGTTGTTGGGTTCAAAAGTGATGATGGGCTCCTTGGCCGTCTTAACCAGCAGTTTCATCATCAGACCAGGAAAACGCTTTGCAATCTGAAAACAAAGAGCCACATTTCTACTGTAAGGAAAAAGCTGGCAACCTCAGTCAGACATATTTGACTTCATGCCATCAAATTGAAGGAGATCACCTGTGGAATGAACGCTCCAAACGTCCTCGTATTCAGTCGGATGGGAGAGCTGGGGGGGATCTAGCAGAGGAAAAGTATGGTCACCTTTCACTGAATGAGTGCCCCTAAACATCAAATGATAAGAACGATGGGAATGAAGCTCACCATGTCATCCGTGACGTACAGACTGAGAGCTCCGGCTTTGTTGTACACAAAGCCAGCAGAGTTGGTAGTGAAGGAGGAAATCCCAATGTACAGCATGTTGTTGATCTGAGGAGGCAGGGAGAATGGTGTGGCAGAGAATGGAGGCTCCTGGTGGGCTCCAATGTTATAAAACTCCCCCTTCAGAGGAAGAAGGAGTGTGTGACAAAGAGAGTGGGAGATAAAGAAAAAGATGGGAGAAGGAATAGATATTCAAATACGTCAGAAAAATAAACTGATATCCTGCAAAATACTATATGTTGTATACTATAATACTGTGAAATAATATACACAGTCTGTATTTCTATCCATCTAAAGCAAATCGTATCTGAAATTCATGAATAAAGATTGGTGGACAGAATATACCTCACCTTTAAGCCGAAATCAATGCAGGATTTTGAAATAGCTGGTGATTCCACCATCGAATATTCAATCTCAGCATACTTGTCCACTTTGGCTAGAACTGTAAAATAAGACAAAATCCACATTATAAATGCAACCAGGACATCCATATTAGTACAGCTAACATCTTAATAAGTATTTACAGTTGTTGGGAACTATATTTTACCATTGAGAGTTTTCAGGTGGGGGTTCATGTCAGTAATAGCATCAGCCACCAGGGGGCAGATCTGGAATGAAAACATCGCAACAATGGGGAGGTAGTAACAAGGCACCAGAGGCAGGGCAGGACTAAGGGCGGTGGGGGCCCCTGGGCTTGAGTAATTTTCGGGCCCTACCTTCTATACATGACTTTAAATACAACAAAATGATACATACACAAACTATGTATTAGAGCTACACGATTCTGGATAAATTGAGATTAAAATACAGATCACGATTCTGAACAAACAACTAAACAAAATAACATAATTTGTGTTAAACTTATTTTTTTTTACGGGTGGGGCCCCATACTGGGCGGGGCCCCATACTGAATTGGAGCCCAGTCAAGCCCAATTGTAGGTCCGGCCTTGACCAGAGGTAACTACATATCCTACAGCTGTCCATGAAAACACACTTCACCTGTTTCTGTAGTGCACTGCGTAGGGCCTTGTCAATGTAGGAACTGAAGAGGTTGTACAGCCAGCTAAAAACAGGAACCACAGCATTTACAGAAGAAGAGAAACAATAAACTGAAACCCATTACAGTAATTTAAAAGTGGTTCTACTTTCAAGTAGACAACAAGACAAGACAAAATTTGCCTCAGAAGTGGATTTACCTGGCTCCGCCATGAAATTTGATGGTGGCACTGCCCAGGTCTGTCACACAGTTGACACTGCTAACTGCAGGCCGACCTGTCTCATCGCTCTTGATGGCAATGCTTGTAG
Organism: Mallotus villosus; assembly: GCA_903064625.1. NCBI lineage: Eukaryota > Metazoa > Chordata > Actinopteri > Osmeriformes > Salangidae > Mallotus > Mallotus villosus. Next base: position 475,863 of record CAEFZP010000796.1, read on the forward strand.
TAATGGTCAAGCCATTAATTCCCAGGTCAAAAGAGCCACTGTCTTTTCTGTGTTGTAAGAAAACTTGGGATAAGAACCATCTGCAACAATGTATGTACCCCCCCTCCCTCCTAACACTTGATGTATAATTTCCTCCCCCTACACACACACTTACATGAACTTGAGATATCGAACCCTCCAGTTACCATGAAGGTTGAGGAAGGCGTTTCCTATGGACAGGCTGACACCTGTTCCTGGCACCAGTCCCAGCACAGACTTTGGTAATCCCAGATTCACTATCTGCATTCTGTAGCATGCAATAGGAAACAAATCTATATTTCCACACTGCTATAAAAATGAATGCACGTTAGAGCATCAGACTGTTTTTCTTACCCCGTCAAACTGTACTTGACCCTGCCAATGGGAGCCACTCTCTCTGACCCTGAGAGGTCTGGGACCCTGATAGTCTTGAGTTTTTTCTGTAGAGATGCCATGCCAATCTCTCTGCCTGGGAAGAGGAAAACGGAGGGTAAGAAACAGTCAAAAGTGAATGACTTACCTTAATACTTATGAAACCTACCATATTCAAGGCCTTTCTCAGTGAGTTTCACCTTGACTCCAGGGTTGACAGCAAGTGTCAAGGGGAGGAGAGCCAAAAGAGTCAGCCATGCGTACATCTTAACTGCAGTCAACTGTAGACAGACAACATCAATATTGTACTCTTTGTTAAGTTGTTAGGCAAATAATAACATACATCAAAATAAACTTACTGTCCCCATAGAGAGATGTGTAAAAGTATAAGGTGTGTCACTCGGCTTTGTAAAAAAAATATGTTTTTGAACTGAACAATGTGCATGCATCTGTTTGCTGACCACTGAGATAGCATAGACTTTGAATTTAAGTGTTTTCAATATAAAAGTAAATAAACAGCTTAGATATAGTAAACTACTTTTGCCATGTTGCTGTAGCTTAGCGTGTTACAATTCCCTGGGGGGTAGCTTCAGTGTAGTGAAGCTTCATTTAATGTAGCCTCGCTCACTACATTTTCCAAGTAGCTTGCGCAACACTGCAGATCAGATAGGGACCTACTTCTCATTTTGACTAGCAGCTTCCCTTGTTCCCTACAACTGACCAATTAGTTTTGCTACTAAGAGGAAATTCTGGTGTGGACTGGCACTTCCTTCTGTTTAAACAGAGAACAGAAACTTTTCTCTTGCATATTTTTTTTTATCAACAACTGTTTTGCATCTTGATAATCAACATGAATCCAAAATTACTTTATTCTGTTGATGGGAGGTAAACCCATTCAGAAACAGCAGTCTCAGTCTGTGTGGTGGCCCTGGGGGATGGGACAGAAGGCCATATGATACCATCCTAACTTGATTCACTTTAGGCCCTTGAAAGAGCTGTGTGTCTGTCAGAGCTGAAGATAAAGCCACAAGACTCGTGATGAATTAGCCACTGAGCTACATTTTTATTGAATTATGCCAGGACTGAAGTGAAAAGAGCAAGGCGGAAGATTGACTTGTGACTTTGAATATCCGAGTTGGATTTCCTTATGGAAAGTTTTGTTTGTTTGAGCCAATCTCACATATTTTCTTTTTGTGTTCTCACAAAGAATACTAAAACAAACCAAACTAAAACAAAAGATTGTCCGCCTACTCAAGTTACAGCCTTAGTTAGTAGCTAGTATTACTGTTCACCTTGTGACATAAGATTGAGACCCAACTATCTGCACTACTATTAAGTTGACTGGTAAACCACTTGAAAATCTTTTTACTCAGCATTAGATAGTATATTCCAAATAAACCCTTTACCATGTTCACAAATGTGCTACAATGGGTTTACTGCCTATGTTTGTATTTCATATTCAAATTGTGTACAACACACAACTCATACTGTATATTGGTTGAAAAGAGTATTATATTAAAAGTACTTACCTTAAGCAGAAACCAAACAGAAGCAAAACTGTTCTCTCCTTCGGGTATAGCCTGCTGGCTAACTGCAGGGCGGACTAAAACTAGTAAGACGTAAGTAAGACACATGACCTTTAATTCAGTCTGCTGAACCAGGAAGAGCTAATAGATGGGGACCAACCAGACAATAGCGGCCAACCAATTTACAACCAGATTCATGAGCTTGAGTGTGTCCACATTTGTTTTGCATTCCAGAAAACAAGCAAAACTCAATGAATGTATATTTTGTGCCAATAATCACTGATTATATTTAGTGCCAATAGAGGCTGACTTGATGAGTGTCTGTCATAGAGTTGAATGACTATGGTGTGTAGAAAATGTTTGCACAAAATGCACAGATTTTTCTCAATTACAAATAAATAAATATTGTAGTTCTCGTGATGCCCTGTAGATGACAGTATTGTAGTATGTGTTTTGTTGTACAAATTTACATTCCATTGGTCCCAAATCAGATTACTATATACAGTCCCTTGGTCTTCTATCAATAATCATAACATCTGATCTTTAGAAATGGGACACAGGAAGTATTATTTGCAAACAAAACATTATTTGTGAGTTTGGACTGAGTTTGGATCAGAGTGTATAACATGTTATTAGCTCTGTGTTGAAAATAGGACAGTTTACTGTTGTTGTTTACCATTGAGAGTTGTTGAATATTTGTTATATAGTTTAAATAACATGCATTTAGGGTTGCTAGGGCAACAGATAGCCTTGGCACAAGCCAATGTGTATACCATATGCTTGATGATGAAAATTGAATTTTATAACAGCTGTTGTTCACTGTCCCTTTGTCATTGGATCCATTCATTATTTTCGATCAGCACACATATATTTGGATGGGCCTGCATGTGAAAGGTTAAACAAACAAAATGGTTTTACCGATACAATAATACACAATGGTCATAGTGAAATTTTGGAATGGTTTGGCAGTTCTGTAATGGGGTGGCACAGATGGCACAAACTCCCTGTGGTCAAACTGCAGGGAAAATTAATTAATCTGTATTATGTAGAGTAGCCCAAAGATGTCCTTCCTTAGACAACTAGTGCACAACGTCCCTGAGAAGGGTTATGATTTTGACTTTGCAAGGTATGGCAGAGAAGAAAAAAAAAGCTATATTCTGAATGGGTCGGAGGAGACCCTCAGCCTTGTCTGCCTTCATCACTCTGAGCGTGTGAGCCGGGCAGAGCATCAGCCAAAGGAGAGCTGCAGAGAATGTCAAATAGGGAATAGTGGGCTGGTGGAAGAGCTGGAAGTGGCTGCACTTCACTTTCACTCTTTATGCCTGTCATAATATTGCGCTAGTGTCTCTCCATCATACAACAACACAGTCAATCCATTGTAAGTTTTGTCACAGTTGGGAGCATGGCCTGTTGATGGAGAGTGTCCAAACCCAACAGGCATGGGACCAGAGCAAAGCAGGGAACTTCCTCTCGTAAGTTGCCAAGTGTTTGTGGACTTCAGAAAACTCTGAAATGTGAGCTGAATTTATTTTCTCACAATATCTGTTCACATTGTGCTGAGATATGTCCCGCTGCAGATACACATAATAACTTGAAGTTCATATCATTCATGCAAACGTGTTTTGTGAGGTGTCCCTATATCAAGGCGCTTCTGCGGCCTGTAGACCTAGGCTGGGTCTGAGGAGTGGGGATGGGCATCAATGCTCCAGTGTATGAGGCATAAAAGGGGCAATGTGCCCTGAGAGAAGGCCTGTCTATGCCCCAGCTCCATGCAGCTGGAGGACTGGGCACAGCTCCACCAACCTGCTCCATGCCTTCACTGCATCTACTACTGCCCCACTGCTACGCCCACTACTACAGTTCAGCTACATCAAGGCTCATTTATCATATTGCTATCCTTGCAACCTTATAGCTTAATTGGGTATGGCATGTATGTGTGTGTTAATACATGTATACATATTTTTTAACTGTAATCAGTACATTTAAAAAGTATTTCAACATGTATATGTAAAAAGTATTTAGGGAGTTTTCTTGTTCAAAGGAATGTATAAAAATGTGTGATTGTCAGCAGAGAGGAAAAACTGCCTCCTGGCCACTTTTGAAGCCCTTCTACTATATATCTACAAAGCTGTACTGTATACGAAAACATCAAAGAAATGTCTATTCTGTTTCAATAAAAAAGGATCCGATTCTCTAGTCCTGATATCCTGAGAAGTATTGTGTGTTTCATGCCCAGCAGAGCAAAGCACAGCCTACTTTCTTCATTTTGAGTAGATATTGAAAACTGGACTGTGCTCTCCTCACTGTTGACCGTTCGCATGAATGAAGGAGAAAAGGACGCTGTGATTTACCTTCTAAGATAAGTTAAAGAATACCTGCTCAGAGCTCTGTCAGACAAGAAGTTGAATGTATATGTGATTGGTGACACCCAGTGTAAGTGAAACCTGTACATATCGCAGTTATACAGACAATATCTACTGGGAAATGCAGGCTTCTCAAAAGGAAACTATAGGAAAAATAGCTTGGATCATTTAGGCTAATTTGATTATGTAGTTAAATAAAAAGACACCGTTTTTTATGTTACATTAGTTTTTTATGAGCTCATAAAAAACTAATCTTATGTTCAACTCCCTGAACAGGAACATGGATTATAAATGTCACAAATGAATGCTACAATATTTAAAGTAGAGAACAGGGCCTGCAGCTGTCAGTGTAGAGCAGAACTTAATGACCCAGTGTGTGTGTTGTTGTTGTCATGGTCCAGATGTGGGCTGCTACATGGCAGGGCACAAGGTTCAGGAGAATGCCATGGCTGATTTCCTGTGCAGCTGTGAGAGAGCAGCTCCGTCATGTGCAACCAGCGACCAGGCCGGACACACAGGGTGTGGTATAGCATGACAGGGGTGTGCCCCCTCTGACTCTGGTTCCTGTAATGGCCACCTGGGGCCTAGACTAAGGACCATGCCTTGGTAAATACGCTTCTCACTAGAAAGCATCTAAAAGACTCATTATGCCAGAGAGCTGTCACAGTCATCATGAAACAGACTGAGAGAGTCACATTTTTTGTTTTATCTTCAGAGTTCCTGCTTGTCTGGGGAGAACATAATGTGGAGGTGGAACAAATGAAGAGAAGAAAATGATCTAGTCCTGCCTGAGGGAGTAGAGCAGAGTGTGTCTTGGGAGGGGAGATTTTAACCAGGGGTTCAGACATTAAGGAGACAGTATGCTAGAGGTTTCTTTTGAGTCAGTGCCGATGATTTGGCATACCCATGCATGACATTGACATGACACCTGGCACTGTCAGTGAGTGACAAAATTACTTGTGCGTGGGATCTACTTTACATAAGCAGAGTAGCTTATGTTTTACACTGGTTTTACAGTTTGGATATTTACTAAAGGTCACACAGTAGGTTTCTCCTGTTTCAAGCAGTGTGAAGTACAGTGTGGAGTACTACACTCTCCTGTGTTAGTGTGCAGTACAGTGTGGAGTACTATACTCTCCTGTGTCAGTGTGAAGTACAGTGTGGAGTACTACACTCTCCTGTGTCAGTGTGAAGTACAGTGTGGAGTACTACCCTCTCCTGTGTCAGTGTGCAGTACAGTGTGGAGTACTACACTCTCCTGTGTCAGTGTGCAGTACAGTGTGGAGTACTATACTCTCCTGTGTCAGTGTGAAGTATAGTGTGGAGTACTACACTCTCCTGTGTCAGTGTGCAGTACAGTGTGGAGTACAACACTCTCCTGTGTCAGTGTGCAGTACAGTGTGGAGTACTACACTCTCCTGTGTCAGTGTGAAGTACAGTGTGGAGTACTACACTCTCCTGTGTCAGTGTGCAGTACAGTGTGGAGTACTACACTCTCCTGTGTCAGTGTGAAGTACAGTGTGGAGTACTACACTCTCCTGTGTCAGTGTGCAGTACAGTGTGGAGTACTACCCTCTGCCGTGTAATTTCATCTGAAGAATCATGATTACTTGAAAATCAACTCATTGTGATGTTCCTTATTATTATTATTAGCCACATGCCTGGTCCTCAAAAGTAATATCCTCAGGGATGTGATGGGTGATGTTTGAGAGTGGGCCATTACTCATCACTTTTCAAGTTATGTCTGAAAGAGGTGAAGTAGGAACAGTGAAATGCTGAATGTATTCATTGTAATCTGCGGGCAAGTACAATTTTGCTTCCAAAAGCAAACAACATATTCAGTGATACTGAGTTATTAACTCCAATTCACTCGAAATCCAATTTATATATTTAGTCAAATATTTTCGTTTCAGTACGAAGAGAAACTTTGTGGAAATGTGGAACCAACTGCTGCTTCCAAATATTATATTAAAATAATATTCTGAAGGATCCCTCATGGATTATCTATCTAGTCTCATTTAGCGAGGCATCAGTTGACAGAGTATTGGCACAGTCTCAAGGAGATGCATTAAAGGTGTAATAACACAGAGGACAGTTCCTAATTTGAATTTACGTGGTTTCAGCACTTCTGTGCACCGCAGTGCGCCCACCTGCCTGCCAAACAGGTCCTTCCCTTCAGGCAGCATGAGACCTGCTGCTTCCAGGCAGGAGGTCATTTCTAAGTGTGAAACTGATGACTGGAGGTCTGTGCTCCAGCCTGACCAGGGCTGGTGCTCTGGACTTGACCAGGAGTACAGGGAAAGAGAGTTATGTCGGTGACCTACAGAGAGCTGACTACACCATCTGAAGGAGTGGGCTGGTGGTCAAAGACATGTCAACATCTTGCGGCAATGATGAATGACAATACAAAAGTGTTGTTTTCATTTAAAGTGCATACGAGAGATACACACTCATATTACAATATACTATTCAAGTAGTCCATTACTTTATCTATGGCAAACACACACTGGAAATCGTACACTACCTTGTCTCACACTAGGCATGCATGCAATGTCAGTTCAAATTAGTTTGACCTAATAGGCATACTCAATTGACAATGTATGACGTCTTTATAGTCAGCCTTATCTTTTCTTAAGTGTTGATAACATAGGATACATGCATGATCAGTCATGTTGTATGCCAAATTACATCACCTTCTATTTTTAGAGAACCTAACTTCTAATATACTTGTACGCTCAACGCATTTGCGTCAGTAAATAGGCTGGCTTGTTAAGAAGCGCTGAACAAAATCCACGGGATGCTTTGACTTCTTCGTATATGTCCCTCCCTCTTTTACTCTCTCCTCATCGCCCTCCCCTGTGTAGGCTAGTCATCTGAAGCTCGCAGCAACGCACTTACACGGATCCTTCAGAGCAAGACGAAAATACTGGGCTCGTGCAGTATTGGATTGATTAGTTCGTAGCGCGCAACGCCATCCTCACCTGGATGAGTGTTTGACAGAAAGGTAGGGAATTCCTTAAGGAACCTTCGCCAGACGGTAAATTGTTTACGATTTTATTGTATTGGTGCTATTGGCTGTGACAGTATAATGATTGTCTTTAAACGAATATGTGAGTGTAAATGTATGGTGATTTCCTGTCTACCGAGTTTATACAATTTCCTCCACATATTCTGGGTGACAAAGGAAGATGTAGGTGTTTTTCTGTCAGTGATCAACATGCCAACACTCCCCGTTAATAAGATGCCTGTCGACATGACCGAACCTGATTTAAGCACTGCTAGTCGGACACTGTCACATGAACCCGCATTTGTTTACTGCAGCCTATGCATTTGCGGCATGATTTAGCACAATGAACGAGAGAGAGAGAGAGAGAGAGAGAGAGCGAGAGAGAGAGAGAGAGAGAGAGAGAGAGAGAGAGAGAACAGAAATGTGAGGAAAAAACATCAATTTGCAATGACACCTAAAATAACCCTGGTGCACAACTTGTAGTGGTCGCTGAATGTCCCTCACAATAACAAAGCCTATGCTACTGTAAATGTCGACACCAAGGCCCACACAGTTCAGATACATCCTCCCACTGAGTGTTATGAAAGCTGATAGCTGATGTAGAAACACACATTTATTGACTAAAACTATAGCTTAAGCAACTCTTAATGCAAAGTAATGTATAGTGCAAAATACAATTTGGTCAGTAGGTGTATGGAGTTTCTATGGCAAAAGTTGACGTCTAGTAAGTGGTTCCTTATCACTAGCCTATATTCACCCCCCCCCCTTACACTTGAACACAGAATGTCAACTATTATTTTCCTGTAAATTGTAGTTTCTCCAGTATTCTGTTGGTTAACATGTGTTTTATACCATCTCTCATGACAGCTATAGATCAATTAGTTTTTGTTCAATTGTGCAGTTGTCAAGGCCTGATTCGCCTCCGACACACCCAGTTTTCATAATACACAAATAAACGGTGTAAAATAAATCAAATAAATCTCTCTCTCTCTCTCTCTCTCTCTCTCTCTCTCTCTCTCTCTCTGTCTCTCTCTTTCTCTCTCTTTCTCACACATACACCCACACACACACACATACTTGCACACCAAGACTGAACCTATTCTCTAATGCACAAATGCAGGGCATTCTCATTCAGGCATTCCAGAAGTGGTTTGGTCTGCTTGTACTTGTGTACTTTAGCATTTGCTAATACCTATCCCTGGATGGAGCTGCCTTCATCCAAAAGGTAGCCTAAACACACAAAAGAAAGGCTATCGACAGAAACACATTGAGAGACAACAGTAGCAGTGTCTGGTAGGACTGGAATGAACATCCAGAGGTGGAGTGTGTGTGTGTGTTCTCTGCTTGTCTGCTCCATGCTCTGGCAGGGCCATGTATGGAGGTGGTCTCACCTCTGGACTGTTTAGCAAAGAGGCCTGTGGTTCTTTGACACATGTCAATTCATCTATCTATATAAATATTTGTGGTTTACGATTTAATTATGATTCAGGTGGGCATCTCTTTGGAATACATATGACATCATGAGTGATGTCATGAATGCATTTTCCTCTGGCTCAGTCTCTCTTCATGCTGTTCAGTGGTGACCTCTTCATGGGAACTCTCCATGGTTACGGTTGCTAACATTGGTCATACATCCTGGTGAACAACAGAGCCATTCAACGCTTGTATTCCAGGATACTTATTTCTAAGTGTCTTTTTAGATCTGCATTTGTCGCCAAGGTTGTTTGAAATCTCAGTAAGACAGAACAATGATAATTAGCTAAGTCTTTAAGAGTCTAGTCTTGTGTTTTGGTAACTTGATAGTGTTCACATGGTTTAATCTTGCCCAAACCATGTGGGTTGTTATGACATGGTTAATGATGCAACATACCCTCTGATACAGTAGTATCATGTGTAATTAGATGACTTCTACCACACTGTGATTTAGCAATGAACAAAATGCCCATGAAAATTAACATAGCGTTTCAATGGTATAAAATGACCATCTGCTAAGAAAATAAAAGTATATTTGTCCAGCCTTTTAACGCAGCTTGACTTGCATATTTGTTATGTGTACAGATGTTTAGCTTCACTTCACCCGTCTTCTTCTATAGGATTTGAACTGGGATTTGGCTGGCTGTGATTCTCACCCTATAGAGCTTTTCCTTCAAAACACAGACTGGCAGCCTTACTTGGTAGAGCTGTCAAGACAGCGTAGTGGGGTTAACAGTGGACACCCCCTCATGGCAGCTGTGCCAGGCTCACCATGAGCATCACCTGATGCTCTCCTGCTGGAAGGACAGCATGCCTGCCCTTGTGCTCGTCTTGTTCTCTTGTTTCCAAGTGTCATTCTACTCTTCCTGCCTTTGAAATGCAGAGATAACATCTGTGTCTCACACAGGAGTCATGATATATACAGATGGTTGCATCATATACTGTTGCTGTTTGTGTGTGTGTGTCCTTGTGTGGGTGTGTGTGTGTGGGGGGGTTAGGAGGCTTGAGGGTTGCTGCTGGGATTTCATAGCACAGCATGCCGCTTACCCTCATTTGCAATTCAAATGAATAAATAGGAGGCATCCGGTGAGGATGAAGCAGTCCATCTTTCTTTCTCTCTCTCTCTCTCTCTCTCTCTCTCTCTCTCTCTCTCTCCTCTCTCTCTCTCTCTCTCTCTCTCTCTCTCTCTCTCTCGCTCTCTCGCTTGCTCTCTCTCGCTCTCTCTGTCTTCTTCATGCCTGTCTTTCTCCCCCCCCACCACCTTTCCCTCTGTGTTATTGGAGACAATCATCTCTTGAACAGGGAGGATAACTTATTCACTACTCATCCTCAAAAATCGGATGCCCAAAGGTCACACCAACAGATGTCATTTAGCCTACAATGACAATGCACAATGCCAGTACAACTGTAACTGCACACAAGAAAGGCTAGTGCAGACTGTGTTGCAAATAGAGGCTATACTTCAGTCAGTGCCTCTGCCAGACTGTCATAGCTGCTGGCCCTTCTGGAATGTTCCCTGGCTCTCGGTGTTGTTGTAGCAGGGGGAATCTGCTCACGTCTCCGACAGCACTGCAGTGCCCTTTCCTAAAACCCAGAGTCAGGCACTGCCTGTCAGCCTCGCGTCCCTCACACACTCAGGTGTGGACTTTACACTTCTCTCTGAACTTGGCACGGTAAGTTCCACTATACTGGATGGGGGTTCTGATATGGTTGTTGAATGCGCATTATGTGCCTCGTGTCATTCTGAAGTCTTATTGTTTGGAATATGGTTCTCATTGTAGATGTGGGAGTTTGATCTGGATTAGGTGTGGAGGAGCAGGAAAGGCTTAGAGATTGGGAATATGATGGAGAAGGCAAGAAATGTAATAACGTATCTGTCTTGATAGAAAACAGCCCTGGAGAACAATAAAACAACTACAGAATGACCAAAGAGATATTGCATTGTGCACACCCTTCTCAAAAAACTTGCTATGGGGCCACATACAGACTCATTAGATTTATTGTGGTTGGGGCTTATCCCTTATGTTCCCCCATGGAACTGGACAAAAACGACATTAGTCTACTGTATCTCTGTGGGTTTGTCTGTGGCTGACGTCGCCACCACTGACCCAGGGGCCTGCGTGCTGTCTGGCTCTGCTCCATGTCCTCTCCTCACCCCCGGGGTGGCCCTTCCCACTCTTCAGGACTTCTCATGTCTCTATGCTAAGGGGTGTATTTACGTTCCATCTAGCCACATTGCCTTTTGGTGCATTCGCCGAGCTGTTCTTTGTCAAAAAGCGTAGGGATTTCATCTCTTAAACGGTTGATTCTCCATTGTGCTTCCAGCGATATGTTGGAGAGTCCTGTGTGATGTGGGAAGTTTCACTTTGTCCTTCTGAAGGGAAACCAGGGAGAGCTGGCCAGCCTCAGCTGCAGCTCTGCCTGCTTCCAGTGAGTCAGCAGGTTAGGGGATGCAGGCTGGCTCCCTCCTCTTCCACCCTCCCCATCCAGCACACACTCCCCTCTGCTTTCATTCTTTGAACACACCCCCCTTCCCCCTCGTCTTCTCAGGGCTAAGCCATGCCATGTTGGTAGCCCCCATTGATCTGGTGTAACGATTCTGTGTGGATCTTTCATGCCTCATTATTCTTCCCATCTCCCAGGAAATGTGTTCCCCCTTGACTCTGTTCTCACTGCCAGTAACTGGGAACGACATGAAAGCATGGAGTTGGTGGCTCAGAAGACATTCAGCGAGTAGGGTAGCTGCTTCGCTGCAGAGGGTTAACTGCACCTTGACTGGGTGACTTGTCCTGGTGTCATCTCTTGGTGTGCATTTCAACATACGTTGACTGCTCAACCCATGAGCACTGGTTCAGCTATACCGTGCAAGACATCTAAGATGTAATTACCCTGTCAAGAGATAAAAAGAGATGAATGAGTTTAATCAGAGCTCTCGTAAACTGGGACATCTGATTAAAGCCATGTTTGTCTTTATTTAAGACGACAGAGTTCCCACAAGACTTAGGCCTCTCTGGTGTGGCCCTATGATCTTCTTATGCTGCATGTACACATGAAAACACGATCATCATGTTGCAATACAGCACCCAACTGGATATCACAGGGGGACCAAAACATAGATCTGTTTTCTCTTTGAATTCCCTGTGACCATGCTCTGTTGATGGTAGGAGCCGCAGCAGCAGCAGGCTGTGTGAGTGAGGGAGCTGGGAGTGAGGAGGATTTGGCTTCCTGTCCCTCTGGGCCTGGCCTGTGGCTAACAAACCTGTCCTACTGGTTCCAGCAGACGCTCTGTTCCGTCTGTGAGGCAATAGCAAGCGTAGACGCTGGCAGTATGATTGCGTAATGTTGTCGGAAGAGACACATTTTGCGCTGGAGGTTTACGCTCTGATATCTCTACAGAGTTCGAATGGCATGTCTAGCGTGCTGTCGTCTGACTTTGTGCCACAGTGTTGCATTTCGCCCTTATATAACACAGCTGACACCTTTGCCTGCCCTGACGGCATCGTGTGGAGAAGGATGCTCAGCGTCTCTCGATATTGTTACGCTCTCTCTCTACCCTCTCCAGCTGCGTGCAGCGACGGCTGTTCTCTCACCTCGTGAAAATGCACGTGTCCTTCCTGATTTACCATGAGAGCAGACCTCCATATCCAGACGACGGGGGTTTCATGGTCACATTCTGTTCCCCATAAACGGAGATATTTTACTGCAGCAATTACAGATGTAAGGTTAAGCGCCAGTGCCACGACGAGGCAAAGCCCCAGGGGGCATCTGACCAGGCCCATCATGTCCTGCTGTTTCACTGAGCACTGTGGCTGTCTGTCCTATCGACCAAGCTGATAACATACCCAACTGTCTTTGGAGGAGAAGATGCCTTCCGGAACTTTCCTCAGAGGTCTGTTTGTCCTCTGAGAGGGATACGGTCGCGGCGCACGCGATGTTGTGCTCTTTTAACAGCTATAACATCATTTTTGTGGCTTTCAATACACAGGCTACTTTAGAATTTGACCTGAAGTTTACGAGGATTGCCCATACAATAATCATCTGATCTGTTTCTATTCTCCGATCTGTTCCCATTGTTATCAGCAGTGGAGAACAATGCTCTCGTTGTTCCCCAACACCTAACACACAGATCTCTGAAATCTATTCTCTTTAGCACTTACTCGCCACTCTATCTGCTCTAGCCCTCTCTATCACATGGCTTGGTAGTTATCAACCACACTTTGTTCCACGGTTTGAGAGCTTAGCCGGCCAACATCATTAGTACCTCACAGCACACACAAATCCCTCGTTGATTCACTGTAGCACATTGATTGATTATGGCATGGCAAATCACACGCTCTCCTATAATTCATGGCATTATGGATGCTAAAGCACAGAATGCTCCAGTGTACATTTTTCAGTTGCATCCCTTTTGTGCACGAGGCTAACTTCAGCTCACAGCAACTTCTCTTCAATGCACTGATAAAGAAGCTTGGGATTGGTTTCTAAGAAAGCACTCAATAGTGTACGCTGTGTGTGTGGTGCACAATATTCTTAGGCGACTGATTCAGTTGGACTGAAAATGTCGGAACTCTGGAAAGCACTGTTTGTAAGGCATTAATATGGGATCACTATCAAGTTAGTCCTTTTGTTACTGGCCCTGTCTACTAGTACCACTAAGGTCTCTATTCGGCCTCTTAACAGCTCCCTGTCACCGACACCAATAACACAGAGTCCCTTCAGCTCCCTTTTAACCAAGCGCTGATCCTAATAAGGAGATGAATGGCTCTATACAAACAGGAGAGGGAGCCGAGCTGTGACTGGACCTCTGCCCATTGCCTCTCCCTCTGAAGCCCTGTCTGTCCCAGACCTCCATGTCCTCAGCTGTCTGGGTGAAATGGCATGGGCTCCTGTGGGAGGTCTCCTGGACCAGGGCTTTGCGAGTGGTCAGCAGTGGCAGTCGGGCAGGGGCAGAAAGGGCAGGAGGATAGGGATTCAACGGATATTGCCATGACCAGCAGCCCCCAGCAGCCCTCCTGTGAGAGACCCTTCCCCAAGCCAGTGCAAAGCTTGCTGAGTGGGTACCAGCTGACAGACAGATACCAGCTGAGACATTTTTTCCAATCAAATGTCTCTTAAGTGCCTGTCAGGGAATGACAGGCTCCATATAAGAACTCATTGTTTTCGTGTTTTTAGAAAAATGGGATAGAATTCACAGTGACAGTATCTCCGCTTGGCAATTGAGCGTGTGCCAATCAGGGATAGGGTGTCCCACGGCATGCTTTTAAATGCTTTCATTCATACAACACAGCTTCCATAGCAACTCTGCGTCTGTCACACTTTCAGAGAAGGGAGGGCTCCTATTTGGTGAGAACTGTCTCTTTGAAGTTGCTTACGTTTGTATCAGACATTATTTGTGACGTATGTTGTCTGCAAATGCTTTATACACAATGGAATATTGTTTGAATGGTGGACTCACCCAGGGGAGGATCTCAGGTGTTCTAACAAGGCAACATTTGTTTTCAACAGGTATTTGAGGGGTTTTGCTCCATGTACAGGAATGTCCTTGCTTGTGTTTGTAGACGGGTCTTCCATTCAGTCCCCAGCATGAGTAAAAGGCAGTATGAATGTTAATGTTTGTTTTTTAGGACTGAGTCTGCTTTTCCCTCGAGGTAAGGCTCAAACAGCTAGCCAGGATACAAATGGATGAATCAACACCTGTCGTCATTGCCTTTACCTAAGCACACATGCTAGGCTGTGACAACAAGGAGTAACCTGGTCCAACCAATGCAAATGGTTCCCTGCAATTCTATGATGTGCACCATTCAGATGTGTGAAGTCAGGTCGTATGCTGGTTTCACGGGGCAGGTGCAGACATGGTCGACTGACAAGCCTTTTAAGTCTCACTGACAGGAGGGATGTTCTGTGCCGTTTTCATCATCATCATTTCATTTCAGAACATTATCTATGTGAGAGGAATGAAACATTATCTACAACTGTTTCCACAGCAACCAAAATTATGTGCAGGCTATGGTCAGTAGTATGCTATTCACATCGCGGCCGTGTGCTCGTGACAGACCCACCAACAGCTGCCAAGCATTTTTCTCACACCTCCTATGGCCTAATGTACAATATCTCCCATCCTAGGGTCACAGTTTAGTCACAGTTTAGGCATAGTTAAGCGGTAGTAAAGCACCCATCAATAAAATGGATCATATTTTTTTTGATGATAGCACGAGTTTTGCTTGAAGGATCGATGGAGAAGAATGGATGGCTTGTTGCTATGAGCTTTCCTTGAAATTGTATTACGGAAGAAAGATGACCTCAGCAGAGCATGTCTACTATCCATCCCTCTCTCTGTGTTGGCCAGTGTCCATCCAGATGCCTTACTAATCTGTCTTTCCCTCAACATTCACTCCCTTCCCCATCTCTCCCTCTCTGTATTCCCATCCATAACTCAGCTTCCGTGAGCAGTATTTCTCTCTGTACTGTACCCTGTGCTGTCAATGACAGCCTGGTGACCCCGTGTGAGTCTGGTATTTACATAGTGTAGAAGCTGTGGCCACGCTAGAGGACAACGTTGATTGATCTGGTAACAGACGACTAGATTTCCTTTTGTTTACCCCTGCAGACGACTGTGCGCCTCAAGAACAAGCCCAGCAGCAGATCAATGTCAGTGTCAGGGAGATGGCACCAAGTCTAAAAACAGCTCAGTTACAATTGTTCATCCTTGACTGTCACAAGTGTTCAACATTGACTGTCTCTCAGTCATGGCTTAGAGTGTTTGCGTTGCTATACTGTCTGGGCTGGATAAAAAAGTCTAATGTATCTTCCTTCCTCCGGGGCTCGAGGTAATAACTAGAAGAAGACAAAATGCTGACAGTTTTTGATCTATCCTCTCCAGACCTTCTGCTGCAGTCCTCCTGTGATGATGAACTCTGATGACACACAGGCTTCCCCTCCACGAGCTTGACAGCCAATCGGGGGGAAGGATGATGGACAGGATGGCTGGAAAATGGGCCGAACGCCAACCCTGTCCCGCGTTACCTCTCTCAGTAAGACCTTTGATCTCAGTGGGGTCTACGCCCTGGCGTTGCCAGGCAACAGAGCCCTTCTTGATGGGTAGGGATGACCATTGCAATGACCTTTCAGTGGCATGTGTGAGACCTCACCAAAGCGCTGCCTTCACTTTGGGACAGCCTCTGCCTCAGGCATGCTCACGCATGGAGGAACTCTGCCATGACGCCGTTTGGCTTTCTACTCCACGTCCACCGCCACGTGCGATGAGATGATCTCATTCGACAACCAATTACCAAACTGCTGTAGATGCAAATATCGTTCGCTGGAGCGCCGACTCGCTCATCCGTAAGATCTCCCATTAGAAACGCCTCGTGTTTCGAGATTCTGGATTCCTTTGAGACGTCTCCCAGACCGCCTCCCACGTGTCGTCGTCTCCTGTAGCATCAGCATGGAGCGGGGGGGTTCTGTGTCAGCAATACCGCCACACGGCACAGATCCGTAACTGCTCTCTTCTCTGCCATGGGAGAGCTATGCTATGATCGTGGCCATCGAGCTGAGGCATGGTGAGTCTCAGTACTCAGAGCTGCCGTCCTGGGCTTCTTATCTGCTGGCCGTGTGCTGATCAGATGCTATCTGCTTTCTGTGGCTACGGGAAAGGCTAGGAGATTTTCCAGGTCAATTTCAGCTGTGTGTGCTTGTGTTTGTGCGTGGGTGTGTGTCTGCCGGCCCTCTATTACCTCCACGGACAAGGCCAACAGGACAAACAGCCTTTTGACCAGATTTGTCATGTCAGCACTGCCCCGCCTCTTTCATCCTTAGGGACTGGAGGCAAAGAAAGCGAGAACGAAATGGCTGAGAGGCGTGTTGTTTTGGTTGATTGTTGCCCCCTCTCGTCCCCTGTGTTCCAGCGTGTCACAGTAAGGCACAATGGGCCTTTGTGCAGGAGTGTTCTTTGCGCTGCCTCTGTGTTTGAAGAGCTGTGCCCGGTTTGGAGGACTGACAGTAGCTGAGGTCATGTTGACAGCCGGCCCCTGCTAGGCGTTCTCCTCTTATCATCCCACAATGATGAACACATCTCTGCCGAGGGCTGCCACGCCAGCCTCACCTGACGCGGAACAGGGCATCAACACTCCACGCCCACATGTCACAGCTCTCCACTTGACAGGCACGTGGGGATTATTGCAGTGCAGTTCATGAGTCGTGTCATTGGTGTTGCAGCGGGCAGGAGACTCATTCCGGTATGGCTTGATTAAGGTTCCTCCAGGTTTGCTCACCGGCGGCACTCTGGCATGGGGGCCGCCGCGGTGTGAGGGAAAGCTCTCCGTTGCCATGGTTGAACATGTCTGCCATGATTAAAGGAGACAGAAAGTCTTGACTGCTAAGCAGAAGGGCTGGATTATTCATGATGTTGCAGAGCAGCATGAAGAGGGGAATCATCGCCACCACAGAAGAAGCTCATCCACGTGCGGCTCCCGTATTTGAATACCGATCAATTTCAATGTCGTACACCGACACGCGACACATCCCAGAATATGAGCGACTGACACGCATGGCGCTCCTGAGGAACAGTTTGCTATGTGTCTTCCACTCACGGTCTCCAATCATTTAGTCAAGGCCTCGGGCGAGGGGCATTGTGGGTAGGATGCTGGCCGTGACTTCACCCCTTCCCGCTTCTTTCCCCCCTCCTCCCCAGGGCTCCTGCTCATCCCTCATGCACCTCACATTGATGGAGTTTAGAGCTAGCAGCATTTTACTTGGGGTTCCAGTGACCTCAGAATCAGGGCCAGCATGCTAAGCAGGCTGATTTGTGTGAGAGGCCCTCTGCCATCGATCCCCTCTGATCTGCTGTGGCATGCAGCCTGTGTTGAGAGCTGCGATGGCCACCCTGATGTGCAGTGTTCTCTGTGTGTGTTGAAATGGAGCGGGATCCTCCCCTGGGTGAGTCCACCTAAATGGGGTTCATTGTGTCTGGTCAATAGGTGTTGGTCAGAAGTGTTTGTCTATGGCTTATACACAGAGCTGCATTTGTGTGTGCGGCTTACTGAGATTGTCTCCACCTTTGTGCTTGGGCACAATAAGGTGGATTGGTGTTTGGAGGTCTGGTGGTCACCGAACGTTAGTGAGGTTCTCTTGAAATATCTGAGTTACTAAGGTATCTGGATTTAGCATCTCTGTCACTCGGTGTCCATCTCTCACTGTCTTTTCAACTCTCTCTCTCCATCTCTCTCCATCTCTCTCTCTCTCTCTCTCTCTCTCTCTCTCTCTCTCTCTCTCTCTCTCTCTCTCTCACACACACACACACACCAACATGCTGTTGCACTCCCCGTGCCGCAGTGACGCATGCCCTCAGTGGGAGGAGAGGTACAGACGAAGAGATGAAATAAGCCCCCGCTCTCTCTCTCTCTTTCTCTCTCTCTCACAAGTGAATACACTGCAACGGTGTGTGTGTTGAACTTTGCGAGGAAGTTTGTGTTAGCATATGCTGTTGACATGGATGATTTCTGTAGTGGCGCTTCTCTATGCGTACTCATGGGAGTGCTCATATTCCCTGACCCACTTGCGAATCTGTGGTAGGTGTGTATCACTAAGAGGCTGGCAGGAATCTACAGGGTGTCCCAGTGTGAACTGTGAGCCAGTACAAGTGTGTGCCTGTGTTATGTAACAGTGTGTTTGCCGTATGGCTGTTTTTCCACTGTATCTTTTGCACCTGGATCTCTTGTACGCAATCATCTCACTGTTTTAACCACCTCGACACTGAAATGTAAATAATAAACACATGAAGATGATGAGGCAGTGTACTGGAATGCTGTTACTTGTGTGCGTGAGTGTGTGGTGCAACAGAAAGACTCCTAATCTGTTTCTCAAGCAGTGTGTGATTATCAGGAGAGAAGTGACTGGCACTGAAACACAATGTGTGTTTGGCTGGTCTCAGCTGTGTGCGGGCTGGAGACCTTTGGTACACCTGCAGATCCCTGTGGTTATGTAGGGTCTCGCTTCGGAGGATGGACTTATTCCACCTTTACTCATGGCCGAGCCTCCAAACCCAGTGGAGGAACGAGCTGGCGTGGTGTGGAAAGGATGATCGTCTGTTAAAGCACAATCACTTCCCTTGATACTGTACCATGGCAAGCTCATGGACACCTTTCTCATATCAGAAGGCTGCTCTCTCCTGATGGATTTTCATGTTTGGGATGTGAGATGCTATAGGCTAGGCCTATGCCCTTAAAGTGACAACAACCTTTTTTTCATGGAAGCTATGTGCTAGTTTTGATGATCTTATCAGTGGTGCCAGTGAATGTATTCGGCTCACTGAGATTTGTGAGGCTGTTTGTATGGTTCACCCTTCCATGGAAATCTTGAATCTATAGTAGTTTCATTACGTTTTTAACCCAGATAATGAAACAGACCTAACAAATTATTTATATCTATACATCAAAATAGCAAACCAGTATCAGATACAGAATAATGACAATTGTGGTACTGTGTGCTCTAGTTGCTGTTTGTAGGGGAGTTTCATGGTACATTTTTCTGTACCGAGTCAAGTGCTGTTGACCTTGTTTTTCGAGGTGGTTTCTGCACATGTTTCCATAATGAGTGAGTCCAGGCTGCAGGCCTATTATGAAAGGTTCCAACTTTTCTAAAGATCACATTTTGTGTCACGGGGAGAATGGAGTGCATCCAGACACAAGCTGTGAACATTTCTAAAGCCTCTTGTTCAACAAAAAAAGAGGAAAGGCCGTTCTTACGCATATAGCAGACATTCTCTCCAGAGATGCAAGCCGCAGCTAAAGTATGAACCACGCGTTCTCTCTCCTATACCCATTTCACACGGCCCTTGTGAATACCGCCCCTGGGTGCAAGCACTGCGTCGCCCCGTATGAACCTTGCAAAGATTCCTCAACTCACAAAGGGGTTATGACAGTGCCACAGTCAAGCATGGACAGCAGACAGTGAAATAATCTCCTTTTCAGTAGTGTCCATGATTGGGAATGCAGTCCGAGTGCAACTGTAAATTATTGAGTGAGACTGGCTCTGCTCCAGAAGTGTGCTGTATGAATGTGATTACAAGCAGAGTCTGAATGGGGACGGAAATACAGAATGATATTTGCTGATGAACAGAAACTGAACTAAACAGGCTCATAGTAATCACATTAGGTGCTGTTGTCTTGGCTCAGGCTTTTTCCTCTGCTTACAACAGCCATTGTCTCAGTGGCTTAGTGGTCTAGTATGCTATCTCCCAGGATGGAGCTTGTTAGATGAAGAAGCACAATGACATAAGCCTGTTTTAATCTTCTTAAATATCCTATGGCTTACCAGCACATATAACTCATATGTCAGATGAAAATATAATTCAATTGCCTTAAATTGTGATAACAATTTGGAGGTCCATAAATATTTGCCTGTCTTCATACTTTTGTTCTTCGATACAAACCTGTTTTGGGAACTTTTGTGAGTTGTTGGCACACAAGTTCTGTTTGTTTCATTTGCTGTGTCACTATCAAGTTACCTTGCGTTACCTCACTGAAACAAGGGACAACTGAAATGCCCTTTTACTGGTTATTGTATCCTTGTTGCAACTGATATAGTGAAAACGATAATACTACTGTAGCTGATGTCTATTTATAAACACATTCTTTACCTACACCAATCATTTCCCAACTCAATCTTATGCTTCTCAGTTTTGAAGACCCCTCACCCCCAACCCCCCCTTTCTCCCACCATGACAGTGTGACCTTGTGTCATAAATGCTTGATTCTACCAACAGATTGTGGCCCAGATGTCTCACTGTGCTGCGGGCTGAAGAGATTTGCTAACCATGTGTCTGTGAAGTGGGAGGACTGGAGGACACTTGCCCAGTGAGAAATACTATAGGGGGTAACCTTGTGGTGTGGCAAATGACATCCAGGTGTACTTAGCATTAGCATTTACTGAGATGATACACTTTGTTCATGGTGGGACCTTGTCGCAGTATTGTCACTCACTGCAACCAGTTTGTCTCCTGGATCAAATATATCACTTCCACTTTATGTGTGCCAGGTGGAGAGCTATATGCTAACTCATCGTATTGGTGTTTAAGGACACCCTACCTAATCATACCAAAATAAAGTTGCGAGGCACCCTCTGGAAATGATGGATTGTCTATGTAACTACAGGGTACAGTGAGCACAGTGTGTTTATGTACAGTGTGTGTGTGTGTGTGTGCATTAATGTGTGTGTGACTGTAATTAACATCAGAACAGCCTTGTGTTCCTGGCTGATAAACGCGAAGGTAATTTAAATGCTAAGTATGAGGAGGCTGTTTTCAGTGCCTCCTGTAGTGGTGATGTCTCATTGTTCAGTGTCTTGGCTGCTTTCTTCCATGTCAGCACGGGATAATTACAATGTCACCCTGACACGGTTCACTGCTATTATTTGTAGTGTGATGCAGCTGCTTCGAATCGACCATCTTTATGTGACTGTGGGAATGGAAGCTCAGACAGATAGCTAACTGCTTATTATTTCTCACTGTTCAGATGGTAAAAGGGCATCAAAGGGGGCGAGGGAGAGATAAGTTCCCCAACAGGACCACACATCTCCATCTGTACCTCGTTCGTTTATTGTGCTCACTTCAAATGTATTGGATCTCCAACCCACATCTAACACAATGTCCAGAATCACACAGACTTCCTTCAGTAGACACAGTAGACAAGTTCCTTCCTCTCCTCAGCCCCAGCTCCCTCACCATGCTGAGTGGCTGTGTGCCATGCCCCATAAAAACTGCCCATATGGCATGGCCCTCTGCCACCCTCTCCACGGGCTCTGCGGCATGTGCTCCAAACGAGCTGTATGGGTGATGCTGGTTAGGGCCATAGGCTCTGCTGTCATAGTGTGGGTAGGATCATCATTCAGTCACGGTGTAAACTTGTGATTGGTGGAGAATCCCTCTCTCCTGATGGAGACGCTCTCACGTGGTGGTCTCCTTCGTCACTGCTGAGTAGCGTATGTTGACTTGGACCTCCAGGGCCCTGCACTGTCTCACATGCTTGTTGAAATGCTGCTTAGAAAGTTGTGCTACAGATACATTCTTTGGCACTGTACAGACATATCATATAAGTAAATATACATATATATGTCATTCAGTCATTCAGTCATTCAGTCATTTAGTCATTCAGTCAGTCATTCAGTCAGTCAGTCATTCAGTCATCAGTCATTCAGCTTCGTCATTCGTCAGTCAGTCAGTCAGTCACCATCAACGCTTCCATTGCCGTGTTGATGTCTCACTGTGTTGCAGCGTCAGTGGCAGCCCCATGCCAGTCTGTAATGAGGCAGCCCATGGTTCCTGTTCCTCCATCAGCCCTCCATTAGCCACACGTAGCAGAGGGGAGGCTGTGTCGCTCTAGCTTGCTGGGTGACAGCAGGCCTGGTTTGGCTGGCAGAGAGGGGTGCCGATGGGCACCAGCAGGATGCTAGGTTTACCTAGATGGCTCTCCTCTGCCAGGCCTCTCACGCTCAGCATTTCCTTATCGGAGCATTCTGCACTGTCATTCTGATGGGCTACTTATGCAAATCTCATCCCGTTATCCTTTATAGAAATGGTTTCGATCCCAGTGTTAAGAGTTGAATGAGCACATCAGTGATGCTTTTTGAATTGAAAAATTGCAACATAAGTGTGAATCAAAAATGTAATAATCGTGTGATCTTTGGTAATAGGAGTATGTTGTCAAATAATCCTTCTGTTTCCCTTGTTTTTTACTAAAGCTGTGATGGCGGTGATAAATGGGCACTAATCTTACACTGATCCCATAACCAAATACATCAAGTCTCTTCCATGCTTGACCTCCTCGAGGGCACTGCAGCAATCTCTCAATAACTCCTGTTGTATGGCCTCCTGATCCATCTTGATCCCTGGAGATAAATACAGTGAAAACATGTCGCCATAATTCAGGCCGGCCACGGGGGAGAGGGAATGTGCTGTGAGGGCTCGGACGCCGGCTCGGACGCCCGCCGCTCTCATTGTGATTTATGCCCCTTTCTACGTCTTGCAGGGGTGAAAGGAAATTGGAAAAGCTTTGTTGGAGGTGACCGTGTGTTC
Source organism: Mallotus villosus (assembly GCA_903064625.1). NCBI lineage: Eukaryota > Metazoa > Chordata > Actinopteri > Osmeriformes > Salangidae > Mallotus > Mallotus villosus. The sequence goes on from CAEFZP010000796.1 coordinate 498,690, forward strand.
GCAGCGTGGACCTAGGGCACTCCTCTAAAGGACACCATGGTCCCCCTGAGCGTCAGTAAACTGCCAGGGCTTCTCCTGGTTCACTCTATCCAGCCCGGGCCTCCTCAAAGCCCAGTTTAAACTTCCACAAGGGCAGGTATTTATGTCCAGTGATTAGCATAAATACATACAGGTGCGATGACCTTCCTGGACAGTCGAGGAATGGTCTCTCGCAGTCACCAGTCTCTCAGTGACGTTATGAAGGAACATCACACCCTCGTTGTGTGTGTGAGGGTGGAGGTCTAATGTGCAGCTGGGCAATGACAAAATGGCTACGTCCCCTGAATGAAAAAAATCCTAATTTTTGTATGCTTACCAGACTGTGAAATGCAAATGAATCATCAGGACAGGGAAGACTCATATGGAACACTGTCTCTCCGCATGTGAATAGAGCTATTCTTATCTTCAAAAGGGAAACAGAATACGAATAGTCATAACTAACCACACTCATCACGTTGAAGACAAAGCAAATATTGTTTTTCAGTTAACTGTCAACAGGGTGATGGGAGGACCTTTTTGTGTAGCAGTATTTAACTCCTCACTTGATTTATTGGTTGTAGAGAGAAATATGGTTGGTTGAAATGTGTGAATAGTCTCCCTTTGTCTAAGTGCTATAGCCTGATTCAAACAACCAAACAACATCATATTTATTATCTGTATTTGGCCTATTGCTTTTTCAGCAGCCTTTCCATTTTCCTTTTCTTTTGATAGACTCATTATATAGCACTGTTAAGTTCTTCAGATGTTCCATTGTGTTTAGGCAAAACTAAACAAAACAAGCCCATCCTACTGTAAATGTGTTTTTTAATCAGCAGTTCTCTCGGTTGAGTACAACAGGAGTAATTGTGCTGTTTTTAAAAGGGTGAGGCACGGAAACCGATTCTGCTGCTCCTTGATAATAGCGGTATATAATCCACCATAAGCTTTCTGGAAAGAGCCCTCCCTTCCTGACAGTCTCTTATTAACTGGTGCATTGTGGAGGCTGAGAAGAGGACAGGGCCTCTGAAGAATGTGGCCAAGCTTCTGGTTGTGATGACAGAGTTCATGTTGTCATGTTAGTGACAGGAACATCACATCAGACATCAGTAGGTGTTAAAACCACTTTTTTAAAGAATATGATTTTCCATGAAAAATCTGACAAATTCTGCCCTCTCACACATTGTTGCACAGGCAAAGACATTTTGGAACAAGGAGCAATTATGATGGTGCTATTGGAAGGAAATGGATGAGGTTGAAAAAGAGAAACTCATTCCGTTAATGGAAGATTAGCCCGGTAATAAGTGTTGAGCAAATGCCAGCGTTTTTTCCCATTACTTTTAAAGAAGCAGTTGCTGACTGCAATCTGTATATACATTTGGGTAATAAGGGTAATATCCCAGAACTGTGTGCTTCCTTGTCATTTGTTCCACTATACCTTGAAACAGAAACAACCTCGTAGAAGGATAATGGACAAATGGATTAATATGTGTGGTCAATAGACACAGGCATTGATCAATAAAGCCTTTGTCTTCCAGTCGGTTGATATAACACAGCCATGGAGGCCGACCACTCATTGGCATGAGGTGTGAGCTCCCACACGCTATACTGAACACCAACACAGCGTGGAACAGGTCACATGCCATTTGATGCAGTAGCACAGAGTTTTGCAGCGTTGCAGTGAAACATTGAAGCATCTCACCGTGCCAGAATCCTGCTCTGCGCTTTGCTGCCATTGATATCCCCTGCGAGCCACTTCAGTTTAGGAGTGAGCCAAACTGTGAGTGTCCCTCATATGTCTCTGAGAATCTGTCAAATGCTGGTAGAAAGCTGAGCGTGTGTTGTGGCCGGGGCTGTTCAGAGACAGCAGGGCTGAGAATACCCGGGCTCACTTCCCCCTCACTGGGTCAGTCCAGGTGTACCAGGCAGGGATCCAGGAATGTGGAGAGTGGGAGCTGTGGAACTCCTCGTAAGTAGCGGTCCTTTTCTCTCCGTAGATACCAGAGGCCACACGGCCTGGGGCAAGGCGCTCCCTGTCAGCATCCATCAGCTCACTGAGCACAGGAAGTGTTAGGAAAGGACCCAGGGCATATTTGGGGAAGGAAGACCAAGTAGGATTCCTCAGAAACACACTGCAACTTGTGTATGTGTTTTGAGGCATGTGAATTGTGCTTCAGGCAAAGCTTGAATGCTCCATCGGCATCATGTTGAGATTGTCAGTGTGTATGACAACCTGGACAGATTTGTTGCGTGTGTGAATGACAGTGGTGATAGCAGATGTCATCGTGAAACTTCTTCCTCTTTTTCGGTGACTGGCTGCTTGACCTGACAGTGACACTGTGGGTCAGGGCAGCAGAGACAGAGTGGCAGAAACCGGTTCCAACAGGACCTTTAGAAGATGAATGATCTCATTTCCTTTCAGAGAAGCCGTGTTGTCTGAAATGTCATTCCACTTCATGTACTGTAGTCACATTGCCTTCTGCAGGTGAGGTGAAAGATTGTAAGCCAGAGCACTAGTCTGACTTTCAACTGACTTGAACAGTAACTGACACCTGGCACATGACATGTATGGGACCAGACGTTTAGGCCCTGTAGCCAAATCTTCAGACTGTGCAACCATACTGCTCTACACTCGCCTATACAAACACCGTTTTTGTGCAAAACTGAAAGCTCTCCAGTAAAGGACTTCCCTGCCACCGGAGTGGCTGTCTACACAAAGCAAAATAGATGTCTCTATTGCTGGATGTTAAAGTGGGTGCAATAGTTTAGACATACAATTTGTTTCCCTATTTCCCAAGAGCCCACCTAAAGACAGAAATCAAGCCATTTGCCATACTCTGCAGAACTACCCAGTCAGCAAAGGCACACAACAGCGACAAAGAGGATTACAGCCTGAGTACCAATGAGCAGAATGGATTTGGGATTGGAGTGGAGACTTGGCCAGACACCGCTGTAGTAAACCCCTCCCTGTCAGAGACGGCTGTGTATTGGCAGGTCCCACAGGTAGTCAAGACAGACATCAAAGGGTGGAGAAGGTTATCAGAGCCAGTGAACGGCCCCCTGCGGCCGGCACAGGGATGTCCGTGGCTGGGCCCGGATCCCACTCCGTTGTCTAGACAAAGCAGCTTGGACTGGGGCATGTGCTCTGACTGGTCAGGGGAGCTGTGTGGTCCTTGTAATGCTTGGCATTCCTTGTGTCGTAATCCCCCCCCTTCCCTTCGTAGCCTTTAAAGCAGCCCCTTTAACAATTTCTGATCTTTCTCTCGCTTGATCCCTCCATCCTCTCCTCTTGTTGTGGCCTGCCATCTTTCTTTCTTCCTCCCTCTCTCTTCCTTTCTCCTTCAGCCCGCTGTCACATGTGCCGCGACGGAGGAGGGGGAAAAAATGGGTTCAGAACAGTTACCATGGCAACTGAATCTCCGCGCTGAGCCAGTACTCTTACGCACGCTGTCTCTCTCTCTCTCTCTCTCTCTCTCTCTCTCTCTCTCTCTCCGCTCTTAGATTAAAGCCTCTTCTTTGTGATCAGAACGATGAGAAAGAAAGGGAAATGCAAGTAATGCAAGTAATGGACAGTGGTACACAAAAAAGGAGGTGTTAATGTCATTACAGGGCTTCTTTTCTTTGTTCTACTTGTGCTGTGCTGGACCAAACCATAAAGCATTTGATCAATAGAGCACAGTGTGTTGTGATAGAAACATCTTAGCAAGTCTGCTTATAGAGACTGGTGCTAGACGGCTTGCAGCTGTAAGGTACTTTCTCCTCTGCAGAGGTGATGACTGTGTGTCGATGGAGGGGGGCTGTTATAGGTAATGGCGTGTGACTGGAATTTGAATGTGTTCCTGAGGGTTCATATTATTCCTGTGACATTAGTCCATACTAATTTCGTAATTAATTGGAAATCCATTAAAGATCTCAGGATAGGGGTCCCAATTAGACCTAAGGTATGGGTGAGTGTTTGAGTGAGAGAGAGAGAGAGGGGGGAGAGGGGAAATGGGGAGTGTGTGCTTGCCTGTGTATTAAACACCCCACTCTAATCAGAGCAGTACTGTGCAATATTGACTTACATAGCACTTTAAATCATGCATAACTAAATCATTCACAGCCAATACATGCTCTTCTATCGATCCAGGAGAAAGTGAAAGTTATGAAAGATGTGAGTAATTATTTACTCAGCGGAACTGACTGGGTGTGAAACAGAACGATTGGCTGTTTGATCTGCAAGCAAGGGGCTGGTTTGCCTGGACAATGTTTTCATGTGTCATTGCTGGCAGAGGAACGTGATCCACCCCATAGCTATTACAGGCACACTCATCTGGTTGTCATTATAATAATAATAATAATATGCGTTTATTTGAAAAGGGACAGTGTACATTGATAGACATGTCAAAATGTAAATGCACCAGAATTAGCTAGATTAGCTATTTTTCATCTGTTATCCCTTGGCACGGCATGACAGAGATGGCAGCATCATCTCAGCTGATGCTGCCAATGACTAGCGTGTATCACCACCACAGCGCCATAGAGGCTCACTGTGTACTTGCTGGGTCTTTCAATCACACAGATTAAAGAGGTGTGCAAACATGAACGACGCCGGGTCATTGAGAGACGCCTCAAGTGAGACTGAGGCTGTCGGAGAGACATCGAGGACAGGAGAGAGGTGCACGTGTCTCCTTACTTAGCCTCGTGGGAGACCACTGCACAATAGGAGGGTATGCCTGGCGGTCATTGACTTGATTCAGCCGCTGACGGAAAATTGATTTAGCACCATACAGCCCAGAGCTCAGCTGGAACAGACAGCCAGGGAAGATGAGGCCCACAGCAGCTGACACACTGCTCCCCCCCCCCTGCTTTTTTTGTCCCGGAGGAGAGAAATTAATTTGGTTAATTCTGTGTGATTTTAAGTAATGAGACAGCCGAGTATGTGACGGCACGGAGGAGGATGGAGGGCTCTCTTCATGCATAGTCGCACACTAGGTGTCAGACCCTCTCAGGGTGGCTGAGCCCCCCTCCCCCTCCCAGAGACCCAGACCCCCAGAGGAGCACCCCTCCTCTCTCTCCCTGCATTAGGGTGATATGATTTGTGTGGCGAGGGCAAAAGGAGCTTCAGGGTCAGACGGAGGATTGGATTACAAGCTCCCAAGACATTGCATCTGATGCTCTGTACGGGTGTCTTCTATGGAGGGAGGGCTGACCGGATCTGACTGCGTTGAGGGTAATGCCATCTGAGAGTCCATATCCAGTCATTTCCCCCTTGTACGGAGAACGACAGTGGCATGTCAATGGATGACCAAACAACTGTGACGACCTAGCCTGACGGTCTCTAAACTAGCCTTAGAGCCCCTCTCCTCCATGGACAGGTTTACACATCCTCCCACACCGTAGCTGTTTCGTTCACACCACCAGTTGTGGCCCTACTGAATGCAGACCGTACTAATACTAATAGGACTCATTTTGTGTAATAACTAAGCAAATACTGCTACTCCATTTCTACATATGCATATTCATCATTTTCAGACCCACTATCTTGCCTAGGGCAAAATTAATTAACTTGCATTTTCTGTGATTATAGTCTTAGCGACAGAGATTGTCAAAATTAAAGACTTGTCGAGGGATTTTCTTTATTGACATGGATGTCTTTGATGAAAAGGTGCTTTCAGTAATGCTGAGTGGTTACTAAAACAAGTTGACAAGTTGAGCACAGAATGTGTTTTCTGGCGATTTATTTTCCTTATTCGGTGGCATGGAAGTTGAGTAGCTGTATAAGGATCATTCACTGACTGTGTTGAAGAAATGAGATGTGCTTCTGTTAATCACAATCAGTTGATAAGCTAGTGCCTTATTGTCTGGGTTCTAAGCTATATATTCATTCACATATTGTATTCTTACTGTGAGTGTCTCTGTCTCTGCCTGCCTATAATAACAAACGTCAATTGGCTGTATGTTATCTTAGTTTTTGTCAATTCACGATGAACACCATCCTCTGACCTTCATGCGAGACTTCAATGAGTACGTGTACCCATGTGTCTGAACTGGTCATATTTATGTCGAGGTGTTTGATGAATGCTCACTCCAATCAGATGGCTGTCTAATACTTCTAAGCCCAGAACCTAAACTGGTAGTCACACTGTTCTAGTGGAGATGGACAACATCTTCTTCCACGACTGCTTCCTTGTTTTTCTTACACAATTGTAATTGTGCAAACAACACATACCACTACCATGCAAGTAAGTAAGTTCTGTGATTTTCCTTTTCCCCCTCAGGTTTGAGCTGAGTTGCTTTGGCTGCAGAGCTGGGCCCTGAGTCTGGTACAGAAGGCTGTAGACGAGTCCTCCCACCTGAGGGGGGCAGTAGCAGTCATGCAGGACTCTGCCTCGGATGGCAAGATGGCCAAACATGTAAGAGACATTTCTTCAGAATAACCAGAGTAGCGTGCTGATTTGTATACTGCAAAAAGTAAATATTTGCATTGACTTAGTATGTATTTGGACATATAAAATATTTTCCTGGCATACTAAATATGATTGTAGTATGGATATTGGGATGCACCCATCATCTTCTGTAGTATTTCTGCTACCTTTTGTCATGCTGAACACCGTCAAACATGTATGCACTTCGTGCTATCACCCTCCATTTGACACATATACAAACATTTTGAAATGTGTACAAGATAATATGGTTTGCTGAAGTTTGAACCGTGATCGTTTGATCCTTTGCCCTTAGGATCAAGACTCCAAACCTCTAGATGACTACAGGGACACAGATGATCTGTCAGAGAAGACCACCCCCAGCAAGACGCCCAAATCACCACAGAAGTCCTCCAAGCGGCCGAAGACTGCCCCGTTCAAGGTCACCCTTCTTGATACCACCGAATATGAGGCAGCAATCGAGGTAAGCATCTGATGATGACTATATGATCTCCGATATAGTACGATGTTTTTCATTCACAGGATTACATGGACCTGTTCTGCTTTGAATTTAACAAGAAATTATATTAATCACTGCCCAATATGACATTCCTACAAATGTATTTTCTTTGTTGTCGTTCGCCTTGCAGCAGATGCAACTAGTTTCACGACGAGGTGGTCGTGTTGTGTTAGCTGCAGAGAACAGATAAGGCAGGCACACAGAGGATGACAGAGGGAGAGATTCACGCAGGGAGCTTGGGCAAGGCCGAATCAAGGTTGCACATTCTAGTGAACACGCCCACATAACAGGCCTGTAGAGGAGTAGTGGAGCGTGTTGGCACATGAGCAGTACGAGGATTCCTCATCCTCCACAATTATTCCCATTGTTTCAATTGACTATGCTGCACGTTACAGTTGGTGCAATTATTTTTGAACATGCTGTTTGGGAGCATTTGTATGAAGACGTACAATATGTTGACAGTGAAAGTGTGTTGTGATAGGAGACGTGAGTGGTCATATGTTCAGCAAATATGTGTTTCTGCTGGACCAGTGGAGCATGTAACTAGCCAATAGCACCCACAGTATCAGAGTGGAACAGTGCTGACCCTCTCCTGCTCCTTCCCTACCCCCCTTGGCATGACATTGAGAGAATACCGTCCCATTGCAAGAGTTATGTTAGAGTTATTCCGCTCAGCTTCTCAGTGAAATTAAAATGATTTTTGGGGCAAAGAGAAGCTGTTCAATCGGCATGGCATGTCTCTGTGTTGAACCATCATGCGTCTGTTTTGGCAGGGGCATATGGCACCAGGCTGTTAGTGGCTAGGGAGCCGTATGGCACCCTGCCCTCTCTCTGCACCTCCTTCCCCACATCCCTCTCCTTGATACAAACATGACACAAACGCAGAGTAGAAATGACAGGTCAGATGAAGTCCACCCTTGCATAACAACCTGGGAAAGAATGATGGGAAATCCATAGTCATTAAATGTTGCTGTCCAGGTGCAACCAAGGAGAAACTAGGAGAGTGTTATTGGTGGGGTGTTAATGACAGCAGCCCCTTACTTATGGTAATGATGTAACCCCTCACAAACATACGGTAGTGTGATTGTGTGTGAGCGTGATGAAGGCGTCACCTTGTGTGGGCAGTCTTTGAAATATCAATGGAAAAAAACACATTCACTGTATGATGATCCTGGCCTTTGACTTGTACCCCTCCTTGACTCGCTTAATATAGCAGTCTGCTTCCAGATGTACAACTGACTTTCTATTGGCGAATCATTCTCTACACACCCCGTTTACATAGCCAGCTGCTGTACAGCATTATCAGTCTCTCACCTCATTCCTAGAAAGGCGTGCTCCTTCCTGCGCTTAATTGCTGAGTTGGAATGTCAGGCCTGCCCTATCAACCCTCCTACACGCTTCAGGGGTTAATAATAATAGCACAGAGCAAAGGCAGGCACCACTTTGTGACAACTTTTGACGGGAAGAGCTGCAACATTTAGGGGTTAATTAGCCCATCTGGTCATGGCTGCTTGGCCTCCCTGGGCACCGGGCCCCCCTGCACACCTCTGGTAGCCTCTCTGCCCACTGGGGCATGGCACCACCAGCCCACGCATGGAGAAGCCACACTGTGCTGGGGGGTGCACTAGCAACATCTTTTTGGTGATGAGCTAGGAAGTACGCGAAATGACAAGTGCAATTCGGTTTTGTTCTGGAGAACAATGACAGGGATTTGCTTGGGCTTGGAGAATGGAGTTAAATTAATTGCTTTGACTCGAGGGTGTGTCCATGGAGAAATACTTCTCTGTCTGACTAATGTGCCCACGTATTTATACCAGCTCTCCAATAACATACAGCTGCTCTCCCCTGTACATCCACCACCCACAACATTGCTGTGGGGACCTGTTGTGGGTGACATAGTCAATACTCAAGACTCTGAGCTTTTCATGCGTTACCCACAATTCCATCACACACACCGAGGCAAAAGCAGACTTAATAGGACTCATCTTTACGCCCTGGCCTTGAAATATTGAGGAGTGAGATAGGGAAAGAAGCAAACTGCATCTTGTTTCCCTGGCAACAGCTTGCTCTGTTTAACTGTCACTGCCAAAACGGGGCTCTGGGGAAGGCAGGCGTTCGAGTCGCCCAGATGCTCACAGCCCACAGAGCCACACACACAGTGTTCTGGTAAAACCCCTCAGGGAAAAGTGCACTCAAATGTGTGTGTGTATAAGCTTGTCTGTGTAGTTCTATGACATGTGCTATATCAACTGGTTTTGGGTAGAATAATGGTTGGCTTATTGGGACAGGATATTACCTGTCACTGTCCTAGAAATAAAAAAAGGAGACACATACCACAGTGAAGTTCAGCAGCAGCATCTGCTTATCTGATTTGAATGTGTTGCTTTTGTTCTAGTGCTAGCTTGCCATGCTGACAGCCTTATTCTGAGATGCTTTTTGTGAACTATTTTAAGCACCATGAATATAATACAGCACTCAAGAGCTCAACTATTACGTTGTGTTAACAAAACCAGAAGCTGTCTTGCTGTTTGCCAATGCTAACATATGCAGTATGGTCGAAATCTCAACACTCATCACAGCTAAATAAGGTTCCAAAATGTACTGGATGAATACCTCTGTTGCTTTATTTATTTACTTCAACTGGTATAATGCTTTTAAAATATTTGTGCGCTATTTTCGTCTTTGCAGAAGCACACCAAAGGACAGGTGCTGATGGACATGGTGTTTGAACATCTCAACCTGCTTGAGAAAGACTACTATGGGCTGACATTCAGTGATGCAGACAGTCAAAAGGTCAGTGGATATATCACCTCTGACTTGTTCATCACCTCAGCTGTTTTCAGGAGAATCTGCAGTTTCATCTATCAAATGTGAAAACATTGAAAACAAACAAAGCTGAGGCAAACAAAAGAAAAAAGTGGAGATTTTCCAGGCAGGGTTAATTATACAGTAATTTGTAATTAACTTTTTTTCCTCACAAGTTAAGGTTTGGCTCTAAGAATCCTCTAAATAGTCCTAACTGTCAGGCTGTTCAAGGACATCCTGTGTTGTGGGCAGAGTGGGCTCACCCTGTTGCGCCTTCCCCTGGGGCAGGTATCTGGTAGCATGCTAAACAGGAGGAGAAATCCACCCACCGCACACCCAACATAAGGACTGTCTCCAGTCACTACAGTATATGCCACTTGTGTGTGTCCAGACTTAAAAAATTGCATGTTGGGACTTGTATTGTGCAATGGAAGTAGTTACAATACAGAGCCTCGGCTCTTGGGGGACAAAGAGGTAAATTGGATACAAACTGAATGCTTATCTCTTATAGAGAACAGCTATCCACCTGAGAGCTGGAAGGCTGGCTCTTAAAGAGTTATCTCAGGGCAGCTGGAGCTTTGGGTCAGGGGTCCTCGCTGACTCAAAGCCAAACAAGATGTGAAATGGGCTTTCAGACCCTCCTATTTGCTGCTCTGTGAGGTTATAGTCCTCCCACCATTCGGTGAGAACGTCTAATGTGTGTATGATTGCTTTGTGAACTCCGACTGCAGTGCTCCTGAGCTGAGCAGTGAACAGTGAACAATGGGGATCCTGCTGGAGATCTATAGAGAGGAGACAAAGAACACAAAACGCTTCAGTAATTGAGTGCTCTTTGGCCCGGGCAGAAGTCAGATAAATTCAGAATGATAATAAATGCTCGGAGCCCATTAAGGTGTCGATAGAACTAATTAATAACAATAGGGACTCACCCCTTGTGTATGTGTGTGTGCGCGCGGGTATGTGTGTGTGTTTTTGTGTTTTTTTCTGAAACGTGTATAACAACTTGGCAGGACCCCTCACAGTTTGTGAAGGATGGCCACAGTGTTGCAGTCTGCTGTGCAGTTTTAGATGTTCACGCTTCTGACCTCCCACTGGCAGATGTGATACTGTCTGCCAAAAATACTCTCAGCACTAATAAGCAGTTGGCAAGTGCCATTCAGCCGTGGAAAGCTTACTATCAGCTTTCTGCAACATTCTGCATAGCATGGCAGCATTTACCATGCAATAGACACACTCATGCTTAAATCACCCGTCTTGAGTTTGCAAGGAGGAGCTGGTTGGCGCTGAATGTGGTTGCTTTACTCGTGTGAGATTATGTGTGGGGGTTTATTTTGTTCCAGAAACAGCGCCTCGTGTGGTGATTTACATCATTACACTGATGAGGCCTGAAAAGAGGTGACGAAATAAGCGGCCCAGTGGCAATTTAGTATCACAATAGGCAAACAGATGTTGGAATAAACGCTCCACTCCTTCTTTAGAACAGCACAGTGGGGGAAGGCGTAATTCCTTTCATTTAAACATATGGGGAGGCTTTCACCAACAACCTCGTCTGCAATTATAGCCAGGGAGTGGACCAGAGTGTGGCAACAGAACGTGCAGTTGCCCTTTTTCCTGCAGCCCCCTTGTGACTCCTTCTTCCTGTGTTTCAGCACTGGCTGGATCCATCCAAGGAGATCAAGAAGCAGATGCGCAGTGAGTATCTGCTCAGTCACGGAGCACGTGCACGCCAGCTGCTCTCAAATGTCACAAAGTCATTTACATGAATTCTATAGAGCAAAGAAATATATAGTTAGCAGTTAGTAGTGAGTACTTTATTGATTCCCAATGGGAAATAATGGTGGTGCAGCACGCAATACGAAAAAATAAAAGAATGTACAATATAAACCAAATAAAAAATGTGTAAAATACAAAATACCTAAAATATTCCTAGTTTTGTTTGAATATATCTCAAATGTATTATTATGCGGGCTGGTTTAGGCTCCTGTTGAGACACATGAATACTGTATGTAGTTCACCGTACGTGTCTTCATTCTTAAGCAGCAGTTACTCATCACATTGTGTTCATATCTGTCCTCAGCTGCTCCCTGGAACTTTGTCTTTGCTGTCAAATTCTACCCCCCAGACCCCTCCCAGCTTACAGAGGACATTACCAGGTAATGAATGGCATGGGAGCAAACGTGCACTTTGTTTGAAAGCAGTAGTAAACCCCCCTTAAAGGATTGGAGATTCCACAGCCTTCGATGGCTTGTCCTTCCTGTTGGAGCTTGCCTACAGACTTGGCCAGTTCTGTCTAACACCCTCCTTCTTGTTTGTACCCTGGCAGGTATTACCTGTGTCTGCAACTAAGGGATGACATGCTATCAGGTCGCCTTCCTTGCTCCTTCGTCACCCACGCCCTCCTGGGCTCCTACGCCGTCCAGGCCGAGCTGGGAGACTACGACCACGATGACCATGGCACCGACTACGTCAACGACTTCCGCTTCGCCCCCAACCAGACCCGCGAGCTGGAGGAGAGAGTGATGGAGCTGCACCGCACCTACAAGTACGCACACTCCACGTGTTTGCGTTCAGTGTCTTGTTGTGCCATATATGCTGTACATCGCTGTGTGTCCGCTTCTCGCGTGGAGCCGTTGGATCCTGCTGGTAAGCTGTTACTCACATAGTGTCAAATGGCCCACCACCACACATATGTTGATAAATTACACCACATTTCCCCAGCATCTGTCATTTCTGTCTCCACGCAGTGCCTCGCCAATATGTCGCCACTTCCCCAGTCTCTGGGTCCACTCCCTGTTTTAGACTGGCACTGGCGGTTGGCATGATGCCATTGAGATTTAGTGTTGTGGTGGGTGGAAGTGGTAACAAGGAAAAAATACCAGGCTTATTACTAAAAACAATTTAGCAGTGCACTGTTGAAACATGTGTGGTGGTCTTGGTGGTTATTTTGTGTACTTTGTTTCAGGGGTATGACTCCAGCTGAAGCAGAAATTAACTTCCTGGAGAATGCAAAGAAGCTGTCCATGTATGGAGTAGACCTCCATCATGCCAAGGTCAACTGTAGAACAGATTATCATCATGTTCATTTTTGTCCCCTACAAGCATATTCTCTTATCATGCTGATGTGGTGTCTGATGTCTTCTCTAGGATTCAGAAGGGATAGATATCATGCTGGGTGTTTGTGCCAATGGACTGCTGATCTACAGGGACCGTCTGAGGATCAATCGCTTCGCCTGGCCCAAGATTCTCAAGATATCCTACAAGAGGAGCAACTTCTACATCAAGATCCGCCCTGGAGAGGTACTGGAATGCCCTCATTTATGTCCTGATTTAAAAAATAATCTTATTTTTTTATTTTTTTGGTCCGTTTATAATCATTTTCAAATCAACGCAAGACAATAACACAGTTAAACTCAGAGAGCTATAACAGGATGAACCCCAAAGTCTTCCCTGCCCTGCCACTATTTCTTTCATGGTTGGAATGTAGCGGTGCAGCCTAGAATGTGAGATAAGTGACGATCAGTCAATCCGATGGACCAGACACTGTAGTTGGAAAATCTCATGAGTTCCTCCCTCAGGGTCGAAGTGGATGCAGTCTGTCTGGGTTAGTGCTGCTGCACAGCAACTTATCCACCATGCTGAGTGCCAGTTTGACAGGCTGTCTGGCCAGGCCCCAGTCAAGGCCCACTGTGAGCCTCTGAAAGAGCCGGATAAAGAGAGCCTTTATTTGCTCAATGCAGCTGCAGAACTAACCAGAATAAGGGGTTGGGAGTATAAATATAGAGCCATGAATGCCACCCTCATGCTGATTCCCAATGTCGTTGAACTCTAACTCGGTATGTCAGATAGTCGGTCAGTATGCTTGACAAAGTATCATTCCTTATCGTGATTCCTTTTACATTGACGAGCGTAGGGGACCTACACTTCTGTCCCATTGTCACACTGCTGACAGTATCTGCAGAACACATCGAGTCAGTGTCCTGCTGGTCTGGTTTCTGTTCATTAAGTGTGTCTGTACAAGACTGTCTTCAACCATTCACTAGGAGAATACACATAAACACCTGTCACTTCTTCCTCCTAACATCTCTCTATTCTCCTTTTCTCACTCCCCTCGTTAAACCCAGTATGAACAGTTTGAGAGCACCATTGGTTTCAAGCTCCCCAATCACCGAGCCGCCAAGAGACTGTGGAAAGTCTGCATTGAGCACCACACCTTCTTCAGGTAAGCTTTCATCTGCTTTCCCAGGAGAGGGGTGGGGCTCCCACCTGTTTATGAAGCACCTGTGCAAGATGGCCTTCTAGGTCATGTTCCTGTGCAGGGCACCCTTGGATTCGATCAGTTTCCCAAACTTCTCTCCACACCTCGCTGTGCTTAGGCATCGCTGGGCATTAGAACTGCAGGATATCTTGCAGAAAGAGCTTGGGTGTGATTCCACCCCAGCTTTGATCACAGCGCTCTCACACCCAAGGCATTTGCCTCATCTAGGTTCACATCTACACCATGACTCAGGCTGTTCAAGTGCCTTCACAGTTTTGTCTCTTAGCTCTCGTGTATTAACTTGTTTCTCTTCTCTGCTTCATTGCGTGATTTGCCTTGGGGCTTCGGAAGGGATTCACCCCAAAATAACTGTGGGAAACATGTTGACATGATATTGTGGATATATATATACCTTTCATTTTCAAGGTGTAAGTCTTTGGGCTTGGTCTGTGTGACTCTCAGGCTGGTGTCCCCGGAGCCTCCCCCAAAAGGGTTCCTGGTGATGGGCTCTAAGTTCCGTTACAGTGGGAGGACCCAGGCCCAGAGCCGGCAGGCCAGCGCCCTCATAGACAGGCCCGCCCCTCACTTTGAACGCTCCGCCAGCAAGAGGTACTTGCTATCTCGCAGCTTGGACGGAGGTAAGCACCGTGTTCTGAACCTGTTCTCTCTTCCCTCTGTCGACGTCTGTGAACCATGCCTGTGGTGTTCTAACCCTGACCCTGCTCTGGTTTTTCAACCATCCTCCATGTCCTCAGCAGAGTTCTCCCGACCGGTCTCGGCAATGTGTGGGAACCAAGACGAGATGTTTCAGCGCAGTGTCAGTGGACACCCCCACGTACACAGCCCCTCTGGGGATGAGCAGGACACTGAGCTGGAACCCAGTCTGGACCAGGACCAGGAACCGGACCAGGACCAGGAACAGGACCAGGAGGATGAACACGACCTGGACCAGAAGGAGGAAGACATGGAGGACCAGGACGAGGTGACCACTCCCAGCAGAAAGAGGGAAATGAAGGTACAGTCATGTAGATGATGGAACTTAATCATCACTGTTTGCAGTTTGGCTTTGAGTCTGG
The DNA here is from genome assembly GCA_903064625.1 of Mallotus villosus. NCBI lineage: Eukaryota > Metazoa > Chordata > Actinopteri > Osmeriformes > Salangidae > Mallotus > Mallotus villosus. Next base: position 513,765 of record CAEFZP010000796.1, read on the forward strand.
TCTGACTTCTGCCATCCGTTCTCCAGATCCACAATTTACGTGTATACTGTAGTAATGAATGTGTACGTCTACAGTCGGCATAATGACACAGCCCAAACACAGTGTCCAAAACGGTACTGACCCTTAACTGTTCAATGAAAGCTTGGTATTTTCTGCACTAATTTATTGCAGTGGGGACTCGAGGATTTGTCACACTTACTGTACTACTTAGCAGCTTATGCTTACCAGTGCACACTCGCTGTTCCTGCTAACTGCTGTGTTGAATGTTTTCCACTTCTCTCTCATGGTGGTGATCCTCCCACCTCTGCAGCTCATTCTGGCTCCCCCTGCCTGTCACTAACGTGCTCTCTCTCTTTAACTCTTGCTGGCTAAAGGAGGATGCTGAGTCACATCTTGACAGTAAACAGGAGGTATTTGGTTTGCCTGGTACCCTGTCTGCCTGTCTGTCTGTCTGTCTGTCTGTCTGTCTGTCTGTCTGTCTGTCTGTCTGTCTGTCTGCCTGTCTGTAGGTCTGTCTCACCAGACTGGATTTGTGTCACCCTCAGTAGTTGCATATGTAATAGTAGAGGTAGCAAACAGGAGGACATGCGTAGTACAGTACTATATGGTCCTTGGAACCATGTTGTTGTGTTTCACCCATAGTATGGTATCAAGTTGCAAAATGTGATGGAAATGAGGTAATGCAATGAAAGTTGTAGTTCCTTGGAAGCCTATTTGGCCATCCTTATTTATGTATGTCTGTCTTCATGTCAGTCTGTGGACTTGTCTGTTTGTCTATGGGTTTGTCAGTTTGTCTGTCTATGGGTTTGTATGTCCATCTGTCCATTGTTTGTGCCTTCCTGCCTGCGTGCCTTCCTCCCTGACTTAACGGCTCCGGTCTCCCTCTCTGTCTCTGCATCTCCCCCCCCTCCAACACACCCCCCTGTCCCCATCCTGTCACCTGTGCCATGCCCTAACTAAGCCCCCTCAGTTGGACCAGGAGACCACCCCTCGGCACAAACAGGAGGTACAGCCCAGCTCATTGTGTTCAATCACTATGCTTAGTGGCCAGCTTCTCTGTTTGTGTCTCTCTATGGCCCTGCTGAGAAGTAGGAAGCCCCAGAGATCCACCCAGGCAGGAAGTGATTCAGCTTCTATCCAGTGTCCAGCTATAACACTCATAAAGTTTTATATACTCAAAATAGAGTTACATAAAGAGCTATAAACACGGTGATACAGTATCTAACCATGATTATTTTCATTGCATTTCATTGCAACAGAATCTGTTATACAATACGAATGTTACATCATATCAAAGTAAAGTCACTCTATGTGATTGAGTTTTTCATGAGAGAAAAATAAACTTTTTAGTCCTTATTGAACATACATTTGTCATTTAAATAAATGTCTGAAGTTGATTATGTTTTACGACGTTTGTTTTTGGAATCCAAGTGTTCCTTTTTTATTCTTTGTTTTTTACCACTGTTCAGGCCTCATTTGATGAAATGCATCATTGACTTTAAACAGTAGATACAAACTACATGGGAAAACTGAGTTGTTTTTATTCGTGTCATCTCAATGAACAATGTATGCAGTCACTTTAATTTCACATTTCACTGTTTTTACAAGGTCCGAGCCATTTTTATTCCTAGCTAGACTATTGCAAAAAGAATGCAATCACTGCTGCTGAAGTACTTGATCCATGTGGTGAAACCTCATGATTAGGTGACATTAGTGAAACCAAGGCATGTTTGTGTCTTTCTGGTGTTTCTGTGGAACTTAGTTGGCAGTGTGTGATGCATCATTTAAAATCATGTTTCGGTCACTAATGCACAGCAAATTGTAATTACATTGAATTTAATGTGTCAATTTGATTACTGTTGTTGTAATGTATATATCAATGTATTTCTAATAGATTTCTGTTCCGGCTCCACTCTTTTTCTCTCTTTCTGCCCATATCCGTTTTGTGTCTCCGTAGTTTTTGGATAAGCCTGAGGATATGTTGCTGAAGCACCAGGCCAGCATCAATGAGCTGAAGAGAGCGCTGAGGGAGCCCAAGTTGATGAACCGTGAGAAGCGTCTGTCAGGGTCCTCCCCAGGCGGCACCCCAGAGAAGAAGGCTGTGAGTGGGGGGTGAGGGTGGGATGACCAGGGGTGGGAGGACCGGGGGTGGTCCTTTGAAGATATCCATAGCTTCTACTCTATTACTAGTAGTCCTACTCTCTATGTGACTTGAGGCTGATAATGCAACACTGCCTGTCGTTAATAATCCGTTAGTTATTTATGCTCACATTTCTTAGCACTCGAATAAGTTTACTTATCACTGGTGCTGAGAGTGCCTGGAGATTAAGGTAGCCGAACATCTTTAGGTCCATTCTTTGTAAAAGAGGCATGACTTTTGCCGTTCCACGTTATTCAAACTTGATGTTGAGGTTAGAATCTGTGTTTGCCTATACTGTTAGAACTGTCAGAGAGTTGAAAATGCATCTATTTTCTGAAGAGAAAGCTTCATAATAAAGAGCACAAAGAGAAAATGGAACTTGTTGTTGTAAAGTGCCTGGCTGTATACTTAAGTATACTAGCAATCGAACTGCAGTGATATGTCAGGTTTCCAAATACTAGAAGAAAGGAACTTGAATGCAACATGAATAGCAGACAGCAGTAGATTTTTGATTAGTTTTATGGAATGCAAGGTACTCAGAAACCATAGATATAGATAAAGGCTATGCTCAGAACTATCATATGTGATGTCACTGTGTTGTCACCTTGATTGCCGGGTAGTGAGATGCTCTCTTTGTGTCAAAACACCCTGTCTCCTGCAGCTTTTATCAGTCTCTTTGTGATTGTTCACAATACTGTACCTAGATTGGGCTCTCAAGACAGGACTTCCGTGACAAGAGCTATCTATGTTTTCTACTGACAATTTCTCATCTGCTGTCTGAAAACAATCTGATTGTAGTTCTGGGATGTCAGACACCCTTAAGGGCAAAAAGCTCAATATATTTTAGTCCCGAATCTGAGGAAAAATGTTTATCTTTTGGACTAAATGCTGACAAAGTGTGTCTCGGAGTCCTAGAGGGTTATACTTACCAAAGACATTCAGGAAATCAACGCTTTGATGTTGTTGCAAATCCTATTTGCATTGCAAATGGACCCTTATTTGGTTATGTAGTTGGCAACCACACAATGTAGGTAATGAGGACTGGTATACTTGTGACTCACCCAACTCTTCTCTCTTCTTGACTTGCATTTCCTTTAACCTATTGCATGTAACACCAAGAGTACTATGGAAAGGCAACACAAATAAGCTGCCTCTTTTCCTAGTTAACATAGTACAGTACATGGGTAACAGGGTTAGGGCTCTAATATCTGTTCTGCACTCTCTCCTCTGCCCTCTGCCCTCTCCCTCTCCTGGTGGGTTAACTCTTCCCCCGGCCCCCCAGGAGGGAGGACTGGACCCTGTAAACAGTATATCTGTTGAGGGCTTCACCCAGAAGACTGTGGTCACTTCCCCAGAGGTTGCACTTCACTCTTCTACCTCACAAGATACTATAAATTACAATACGTTTTATATATAGGATGTGGCACTATTGCATTCTGTACATTCAAATGCCTATATTATCCCTTTCTACTGCTACTGTGTATAATACATGAATGTCATTACTTAGTTGTATGTACTGTACTGTATATGTAGCATACATATTTTTATAGAAATCTGTTATTGCAGAATAATACCTTAAAAACCTTTAGGTTGCAGAATTTACCCAATATATTTCACAAAGATAAGTTCATACATTCGATGTGCAACTGTATTTCTTTGTTTGTGAAACATGATTGTAGCTCTGAAGCAATGTTACAGTTGGCAACTCTAACTGTGTTTAATCTATACCAACATGTAGGGCTCTGAGGAGTGGGTATTGATTGAGAAACAAGACACTTATCAGGACCCTGACTGGAAGGCAGAGAAGGAAAAGAACAAAACTTGCACCTCACCTCCTCCGTTAATGGCTGACTCCTCCTGGGAGAGAAAGAAAAAACCTGAGAAAGAAAGAGATAAAGCCAAGATGATACATATTGAAGTTACAGGAGATGATGGGAAAAGAAATGAGAACCTGTATAGATGACTTTACCTCGTCCACATCTAAGGAAGCCTGTGAACATCCTGAACAAAGATTGAGTAACAGCAGTCGTTTTGTGGTGGCATTAGCAGACACCCCTGAATCTCCTGAAAGGGATTCTCGACGTAAAATACCCCCAGCTTCCGATCCTTCTCCAAAGAATGACATGGTTCCAAAGGAGCAGGAGCCCCACAGAAACAGAAAAAAGAGGAGACCTCAGAGTTTAAACCTGGGAATGTCCACAGAATTCATCTATGAGAAAGAGGGCGATGGCTCCAATGAAGAGGACGAGGCGTCTGACAGGGAGGAGAGGTCTTCAGAGATAGAGGGACCAGTCTTTCATCCTGAGAAACCCACAGCAGGATCAGAACAAAGAGAACTCGGCCCTCGTCAAGATGACCAAGGATCAAACGAGACGAAGCAGAAGGCTGGCCCTGTGTTTGATGACTACCAGCTAGACCATAGCACATCGGTAGGAGAGGACAGGGACATTTGTCCTCATGATATAATAAACCCTGACACAAGAATGGACCCAAACAGTCCATTTAGTGAAAGCCAGTCAGCAGACCAAGGACTAGGACCAGTGAATGGCCCGGGAAAGGCAGAGCCTGACAGTTCGCCTGCACAGTTTAAAGATGAGTCACAGGTCAGACAGAAAGGCATGGCTGACAGTAGAGACTCCACAGTGTCACAATTGAGACAGGTCAGGACACATGAGAGAAAGGCCAGCAGCTCTGGGGGAGAGGATATTGAAGGTCTTGCATCAGACAAGGGTCAGAGAAGGTCCTTTCAGAGACTGTCGGGCAGCAGTCAGTCAGAAATAACCAGGATTGTTCCTCTCAAGCCTGAGAGATCAAAGAGTGTCGCCTGCAAGGATGAGAAAGACAGAGAGACAGAGTGTGATAGTTTTAAGGAGAGGATTTTGAGACGAGAGTATCGTTGGTCGGTTGGTTCTCCGGAGGGATCCGAGTGGACGGACGTTCCCAGCTCCATTGCCACTAGCGCTAATCCAGGACAGCAGGTCCACTCTCTAACTTCCATTCAGAGAGACATGCAGGAGCACCCGGAGGAATGGGGCCTCGCAGATGTGGCGGGCTCAGGTCAAGTGGAGGATAAAACGGAAGAGTTTGTTCAGTCGCAAAGCAGAGCTGCTTGGGAAGATGCGTACCAGCCAGCGAGGGGATCCACAGAGAGTCATCTGCTCTGCTCAAAGGCTTCAGCGCTTTCGAAAACGTCTCCTCCTGCCCCGCCAGTGAAAACACAGAAGGCCAGGGAGTCTGGACTCATACTCCGGAACAGCCGCTATGCCAGCAGGGAGCCTGGCCAGGAAGCTGCCAAGAAGAGACACTCGGTAACTCTGCTTGGCATCTGCTTTTCAGTCATTGGAAGCAAAAGCATCGCATGAGCTTCAGGCAGACTCGCACACCCATTTTCTTTTTTTGTTTTTGTTTTCAGTGACTTGAAATAATATACATACATGTAACTTATACGTGCCTGTATATGAAGAAGGGGGTGGAGTGCTGCTTATTACACAACTTATTTTGATACCGTCTCATTGGCTGATGCAGTAACAATGCCATTGGTGTATTCATGTCTTTTGAGTTTGGACTCTAACCCTTTTGGCTTCCCCATGTAGTCCCGACTCCCTGCCTCCACCCTGACCCTTCCCTCTCTGCACACCTGTTGCAAAAAAAATGAAAACAAAAATGACAAACATTTAGAAAAATGTCACACTGGCTTTTAGATCAATCCCCCCCTCCCTCTCAACCTCTCAACCTCTCAACCCAAATTTCCTTTCAACTCACTGGATAAAGTCTTAGCTTTGTAAGAGGGTTGCAAGGAAACAAGGGCTCTTGCATCTTGTCATAGCTCTGAGGTTTTATCTACATGCTGTTTCCAAGCTGAAATGCAGAGGAAATTATTGCTTTTCTGAGATGGTTTTATACATTGTTTACCACTGAATGAGAGGAAGAAAAGTGAGAACAGAATCTTCTGCATCTAAAAGGCGCTATATGGCACACACACTGCTAAATTTCACACAATGTTGAAGTATCATACCAGAAAACAATGTCCCAAACATATTAAGTGATTCCAATGCCATCTTTCAACTATTTGATTATACATCAAACATTTCATATAGCACCTTAGAGGGTGATCATAATCCATCAAATAAAAGCTTTACAAGGATCTCAAGGATAGAATGCCTTATGCTGTATAAAGCGCATAGCATTACATACATGAGCCAGGCAATGAACAGTCATAGTGCAGCACCAAAGCTCCTCTTGCCCAGCACTAGTACACTGTGTCGCCATTTCCATTTCACAGTTGGTGTCATTAGTAGTGTGAGCCTATTTGGCAGTTGGATGAAAGGAATAAGATATGAGGCCAACAGCTTACACCATTTCCACACGTTCATTTAAATCAAGGTCCTGGACACATTGGCATGGAGAGAGATGTGAGCTCATTGTATGAGCTGCCGTGCCAGAAAGTTAAAAGCGTAGTAGGGAAACATTGATCACTGGAAGAGCCAAACTGAGAGGACTTCCAAACATGTCATGAAATTTAAATTCTCCTCCTTTTCATTCCCGAGCTGCCTTTGAAGCACATTGATGGCACGGCAATCAAACACAATAATGTGGTGATTGGCATGCTCAACTCAAAATTCTCAACTCTCTAAATTATCTGTGTGGTTTAGCATCACTCACTAAGTCTGTCATTAGCCAATGAGTGATGCTGCTATGCTGCAAATACTACCATACAACAGCATACTTTAAATACATTCATTATACATATTGTATGAAACAACTGCAATTCCACTGGGTCGTCTGTAGATGGTAATTTCATGTATAGTGTTGATGTAAGTTGTCTGACCTCATGAATTGGTAAGGGAGTGAACTATCGTACGAACCTCATGTATTTCTGAGCATAGCTCCTTCAGTAGTTCAGTGTGGTGGTAGGAAGCCTTGCCTGCCTCTCTTCTCTCGTCTGATGGTCACAGCAGCTAACCACTGGTGGCTCTCCTCTCCCTCTGCTCTACCTTCACAGGAGCCTCTCTCCACCACTGCCATTTACGAAGAGCAGCTAGCTGATATCAAGGTCACTACATTTTTATAAACCTGCCCTGAGTGGTCTTTTCATTCTTCCCCTTGCTCTCGACATGCAGATGAGCCCGCTTTCACTCCCTCATCCACTCCTACCATCATCCATAAGGAATGCATGCTGCCGCTGAGTGACGTCAGACTGTATTCGCTTCTCCACTGCTCTCTTCATTTCCATGAGCACTGTATTCAGGTAGAATTATTCATAGATGAAGTGCTCGTGACATGAAAGTTGGAAGTAGAAACGTAAAATGGTACAACCACTGAGTGGATGAGTTAGCCTCTTTGAATACATCGGAAAAAACCCTGGACTTGTCCATTTATGCTCTTTCATCTGAGGACATTGCCTGCTGTCCTCTCAACATTGTTCATCTCTCCACCCTCATGTTGTTCCAGTACGGGTGACAAAGTGCATGTCTGGAAAAGCTAAACTTGCTGTGATTGTGTCATACTGTATTACTTGAGTAATACAAATGCTTCATAATAAACAACAGTCAGTTGTTGAGTCTTCCGGCACCCCCCGCACCCCCAACCAGGGGAATGTCATCCCATTAGCCCCTCGCATGGTCACCTCCGGAGTAGCAATCAGGCTGCCGCTATGTGACACAGGCGTGGCGCTCCTCTTTGTCATCTGTCTCATCCAGACGGAGCCCTGGGAGAGGAGGCCTCGGCCAGGCTCTGTCTCCGAGGAGGACCAGGAGCGGGACACGAGCGTCTGCATGAAGGAGACCCACCTGGGCATCGAGCGCAAATGCTCCAGCATGACGGTCAGCTCCACGTCCAGCCTGGAGGCGGAGGTGGACTTCACTGTGATCATGGACCTCCACTCAGAGGCGGGGCAGTTCTCCGAGGGGATGTCAGAGCTAGGAGCCAAGGAACACCAGCCGGAGGTGGGCCGGGAGGACTTTGAAGAAACCTCCAAGTTCTACTCGGCCCGTCTCATGGGCTCCCATGACAAGTTCCCTGTAGAGCAGAGGCGCCCAGAGGAGCGTGTGCATCATGAGGTAGAAGGACACGCCCATCGCTTCCACCCCCACCGCCATCTTTCAGAAACACCACGTGCCCTGCGACAGACTGTCACCTCGACTCATGCTTCACACCACCACTCCCTCAGTTGGACCACTTTCAGTTTGGACTTTTTATCCTTTTTCATTGTTTCATTGTGCTTCTTGTTGTGAATTTTTTTGGGAAAGTTTATTTTGTTACTTGCTTTTTTTTCTCTTTTGTTAAAATGTCTTCCTATGTTATTTATTAAATTCATTTGTTTTATGCTTTCTGTTATTGACATACACTTTTGTTGAAGTTTATTCTCATTGCATTCACTCAACCATTATCATCAAGCTTTTCTGGATTTTCAATTCTTTTGACAGTCTGTATCACACAGTAGTGATTGGATTGTGGCTGTGCTCCGCAATATGATAATGCTAATAAGATGATCTTATTACAATGTCTTTATCATATATGTTTTCCGTGACAGCCCCCCGTGGCCAGGAAGGACGCTAGTGCTGTGAATGCTGCCCACATGCTGAGGCAGGCTGACTCCAGGACTGAGACACACACTAATGGCTCTGAGCCCACCATCCACAGCATGGATGGCTCTCGTCAGGTAGGTCTGCACCCCCAGTCCGCCTCCACACACTGACACTGTTACACTCATACCACTGGCCCTTGCAATTATAAAAATGGTCTGAAGTGGGAAGATCATATGTGAATAGCTTGTACGGCAGAGGACAAATGATCGATGTTTTGTAAACAACATAGAAATCGTCATTTTGTAAAAGTAGAATGTGTGGATTACTCTATGCTCTTCTATTGCTTGTGATTGGATTTAGTCCCATAATCTCTGGACTTGAAGCATTATCAGACATAATTGTATAATTACGAGGCGATTTAAGCATTGACAGGAAATGTATGAGAATGATGGAAGTAAGCAGGAGTTCCATTCATCTCCAGAGTGAGAGCATGGAACTGAGGCTGCCCCACAGGTGCCTGATTAAAACTGAATTACTGCCTCTCCCTCATGCCATTCATCTGTTGATGAGGATGAGCAGTGGCAGTAGTCTTGAGAGGATGCCTTTGAAGTGAGAACACCTCACTCAAATCCCTGTAGATGAGAGCAGGTTTGTGGCTGCGCTTGTCATGTGGAATACCATAAGCCACATTATGTGTGTGTGTGTGTGTGTCTGCAGCAAATGGAGGATGACATCACCTGTTTGGAGACAAAAGCCTCCTTCACTGACGTTGCTGAGCCACTAGAGGGTGATGTGGTACGTAGCAGAAGGGCATTGCTTTTACTGTAATGGCAGGATTTGCATGTGTCATAAATAAGCTTCATCAGAGAAAAGATTCATGTGAAACATTCAAAAAAACTCATGATCATGATCTCATGGTCTTTTTTCCATAAACCCTGATACAACTTTGACCATAACAAAGGCAACCCTGAGTTTGTGTTACAAATATTGTCATTAACTAAATAATTTGCTTGTGTTTTTGCACTACACTCATAGCTCCTGACACTGTATCACAACAGCAGTAGAAATGACTAGAAAGATCTGTTAGGTTGATGCAATGTTGGTGCATCATTCGGTTATATTACAGTAACGTATCACTGCTGGTCTACTTATTGACCAACTGCTGGCTCCATATGGTCACATGCGCTGATGCCGCATCAAATCACTGCTGCTTTGCATGATCTGATCTAATGTTCTCCTCTATAAGACCTGTAGCTCTGTTTGACCTATCCTCTGCTTTTTTCTCTCTCTCTCTCTCTCTCTCTCTCTCTCTCTCTCTCTCTCTCTCTCTCTCTCCCTCTCTCTCTCTAGAACCAGGCAATGTTAGGGAGAAAGGAGACAGCTGCTGCCAGCAAAGAGAATGGATCACCTGTAAGTGGTTGAAATTAAATGTATTCCTATGTAACGTTTTGTGTGTAGAATAGGTACATTCTTAATTTCAGCATACATTATGTGTACTTTCCCTAGACTGCTAGTTGCAGCACTGCAACTGTCTGCAAGGGTTAAATAATACTGTTATTGCAGATGTCTAGCCCGAACTAAAGTTGCACATGCTGTTGATTTATTGTCTCTGACAAGGTAATAATGGTTACCTAAAACAAAGCCCCTGGCTGCGGAACTGAAGTAGCATGTGAAGCATATGTGTTAGGTGGCCAACACTAGTCACACCACAGCTCGATGCACAAACTGTGTTTTGGTTGTGTGATAGGACATTTTTGTGTGTGTCTGTGAACAATGTTGTGTGTCTTTGCCTTTGGGGCTGTTATAGCACTTATTCCAGGGAGCCGCTGCTGGGTTAATAGTATGTGTCTTCTGGCTGTGCTGCAGGTGAAAGCAGCTCCCCTGGGGAAGAGAATTTTTAGTGTCCCCGCTGACTGTCACTGCTGAAAATGTCACCTCAGCGACCACCACTCAAGTTACCAAGGTAACCTTTCTTTTGTCCCCGGCACCGCTTTAAGTGGTGGTGAAGGGAGGGAGGGAGCCTCTGGCTAGACCATGTCTTGCACATCTTGCTGAAATCAGTGTCCGAGCTCTGCTGGTTTCTGTGGTCTCTTCAGCTCGGTGTGTTTGTTTTGTATCAGACAGTGAAAGGGGGCTACTCAGAGACCAGGATTGAGAAACGTATCATCATCACCGGAGACGATGATGTGGACCAGCATCAGGTGAGCAGTCCAAAATCACAACATAGTGTATACTTGTCCAATAGGTATGCTAGAGTTTTGGGTAGTAGAGGTAGTGTTTCTAGTTAGAAGCTATTGTTAATGCATGACATGTACGAATTGTGTGTGTGTGGCTGTGTGCGTCATTTCTCCAGGCCCTTGCCATGGCCATACAGGAAGCCAAGCAACAGCACCCTGACATGCTGGTGACAAAAGCAGTGGTTGTCAGGGAAACAGAATCGCCAACTGAGGAGAAACACAGAAAATCTGAGGTAGGTGCACCCGATTTTGTACGTATTTTGTATGATAAGTCTTTTTATGGACAATGCCATGATCAGCCATGTGTCATGCTGAGTGAGGCTGAAGGGAATATTGCTTTCTGTTTCAGTCCTGATTGCTCCTGGTGGCTCCTGGGACTGGGGACAGGAGTTGGGCCTTGTCGTCAGTAGCCTGACCCACCCTACAGTACTGTAAGCCACCACTGCAAGAGGACTACCTGCCCTACAGTGTATACAACACAACAGGCCGTGCTACAACACAACACACCTCCTCTTTCCGTCCCTTTAGCCAAAACCGACTGTGATTTTGCCTCCGACCCGACATGGCCTCCCCAATCCCCCCAGACCTAACCCTCCTCCTCTGGAACATGCCCCTTCTGGGATTCATATCCAGGTTTGTTCTAGTGTTGAGGACTGAGGTGTAGGCTGCAGTGTTTATAGCACCAAAAACTTGTACATGATAAAGATATTGCTATTGTTTGCATTCTCACAAGTGGGAGGTCTGTCTTACTTTTTGATTGACATGGTGGTTCATGCTAATTCAAATATTATTTGGCCCATTGATTTGTACAGATTTATTGCATCCGTTAGAATACAACTGGCCATGCCATGATGTCACCCACCCTGAGATAAAGCGAATTGACTCCACCCCCCCCAGCAAACATTGATTTACTTGTAACCACTGATCATAAATGTTACGGGAAGTCAATATCCCCCCACTTAGATATTGCTCTCACATATGGTTACCATGGAGATGCTATATGCTGACAACATGCATTTAGCATGAAAGAGGGGGTTTAGTTGATGAGAGGGATGGGGGGAGAGGATAGGCAGGATGCATTATGGGGCCAGTGGTGATGGCCAGCCTTTAACGCTTGTTGTTACAAAAGTGACACATATATTCAACAGCTCTCTTATTAGCTTTTTACATTTTTAATAACAATAGAAGATCAAATTTATGCCCTGTGTTTGCTTGTTTATGAAAATAATTAGATTATCATAATCACGTGCATGATTCAAAATAGTGTTGGGAATGAGAAATACAACATGGAAGGTGTCTAATGTCCATAGGAAGAGCCCAAATGACTTAACATTGAGACACACATATACCTGAAAGACCATGTGGATTACTGGTGATGTGCATGCCAGCCGATGCTGATGAAACTGAAGGACATTAGGACAACTCAACACAAGTGGACTAAATCAGCACGGACGAGGGGCTTGGCTTACAGGGTGTACCTAGTAGTTTACAGTCTCCCCCTGAAACAAACTGAATTACCTCTGTTGTTCTTACCCCATACTACCCTTGCAGTAAATCTTCCATTCTGTTTGTCACAAAATGCTGGTCATGTAGTCCATTCACGGTTATGACTTTTAAAGCCAATGAGTGGTTTCATATAATGTTTTATCTAAGAAAATAAAATGTATGTTTTTTATTTTTTATTACTTGAGTTGTTTTTAAGTTATGGTGTAGGAGTTTAACATTTGTATTTATAAGAGTGGTGAATGTGAGCGTGGTTTTTTTCCTTTCTAAAAAAGTGTATCCTCTTTTGTCCCAGACAAAGTCTGGATTTATATTGTGATATGTTAAAGCCCCAAGCCAATCTATATGAAAAGACAAGAAGCTGAACTGTAGAACTGTTACAACTGGGATTCTCTTTCTGGTCCATGTTCCCATTGTTGAGGTGTCAGCCTCTATCTGGCCACTTGTATAGAGGGTTGCTTATGCCCTTTAAATCACATCTATTATCCTTAGCTTTCTGTACATCAGCCAGTTTGAGACATTGCACAAACAATGATGTGAAAGGTACATTTTGAATAACACTATGCATCTAACTAACTAATGGAAAGGTCTCGTAGGGATCCTGATTCACATTTGGCAGTGTTGCTTTCATAGTCGTCTTGTGCTACTCTTAATCAAAGCGGTATATCCCACTGCTTGTGAGACTTGCAATAACTGTCTCCTGTAGCCACCTTGCTAATCTATTATTTCGTCTACTAAGAGGAGAAAACTGTGAACTGTCATGCAGTATTACCAAATCATACCTGATGGAGTTAGTTATGAGTGGAGCTCCACTTCACAGTGTGCCCATGGCTTTGTCACCCTGCCTGTCTAAATTAGTCTACTCTCACTTTTTCTTGTTGTGACTGTGTGGAAGCTTTGGACTCGTCTTACCTGCTGTTAACTTAAATCTCTGTGAATTCTCTCTGTTAAGTCTCCTTAACAATGAATTTGTATATTTTACTCTATTTTATTTGATATTATTCTATTTTATCTGGTCAAATGACACTGGATTGTTGTGAAGGCAATTGCTTACAGTGATAGCAGCAGTTATTTTAGAGAGATCTCTGTTTTTGGTCTATTCTCTCTGAACAAGATGGTTTACTTGCTATAAGCAGTGGGAACAAAGTTGCTATGTATAGCTGATGTGGTGGGTTGAAGGGTGGAATGCATATTATTTATAAACATGTTCTATATCATTTCTTATGTTTGTGGATAAATTACAGTATACTATTAGTGGGACTTGGCTGGGTGCATTTTATAACAAACACGTTAGAAAGTGAAGCAGTGCAATATTGTTGTCATACTGATAATGGGTGTAATACTGTTTTAGGAATTGCCACATACTGGACTACTTACTGTAAAACTGTACAAGATGCTCTGAGGTCTTTGGTTTCTTCTGAGGTGACCTTTACCCCTGAGGCCGAAGGAAGATACAGAAGTCCTGGTCAAGCACTGGGCACTTTGACTTCAAGTGTTTCGCTTGGAACCACTCTTCCAATAGCTTCCACCTTACAACTCACCACAGCCTTTTGCTCTAAATTCCCCTAGTGCTTGGTGGTGTGTGTTTGCTGTATTTGCATTCAGTCTAAATGGAAAACATACATGCATAAATAAATGTCTCAGTGCACTTCAACCTGTCTCCAAATGACTGACAATGATCTGTATTGTGTTGGAAAGACACCAGAGTGCACACACCACAATACTCATGCTACAATGTTATATTATTATTTAAGACTATATTGCAACACTGACATAAGTGTATTTCACACCTTCAAAAGATGAGAAGCCAATATTACATTTAGTAAAAAAAAACAATAATAAATTGTGACAATGTGGAAAAATAAGCTACAATTCGGTTACTTGCATTGCCATCAAGTGGTCCTTTAAAGCATTGCAAGTGGAAAAACTTGACCTCTAGCACAACCAAGTGGATCAACAATAAATTGCATCGTTATAAAACGCCATAACTACAGGGTATATGCAAGTAGACAATTTCTTATATAAATCAATAAACTTTATTAACACAGTATATAAACAACCAACAACAGCAAAAAAACAAATAGGGGCATCATGTGGAGTATATGGATGGAAGGACCAGGAAATAGAAGGAACAGGAAAACACCTGCTTTTGACAGAATAACAGACATGAATGTAGACATATTGGATCTGATAGACAGACCTGTTTTCTCTCGCATGTTGACAAGCCATTCGGTCACTTTGCAAATGGACAGTAAAGGAGGTGAAATAGTCATGCTGAGCAACAATTATTTACTGTATGAAATATTTGAGTTTTCACATAAAAACCAAGTAGTTCGGCTCTTTAGAAAGGTTCTCTTTTGATATAAATGATCTTGAGTGTACAAAAACGAATATTACACATTTTGATGCATGATTCTAAGTCAGAACCAATAGTCTACACATCCCTTTTACTACGAACTACCTGCACTTCACTGGATTACAAGCTACATACGGGCTGTAGCGATTGCACATGGCGCTGAGAGACTATGGGAAAGGAAAATATCAGCAGCATTTACCTTTTGTAAGAATGCAGACCCAAAACAATGTCTCAGGCGTCACATGTTACTTCTCAACCATGCTTGACAGCTAAAAAGCTGTGGAAACACACATCCTTATATGGAATGAGCATAGCATTAAACAAGCTTATCTGCACCCAACACCCTGTCTATTAATGCGGTGAGCACACATACAGCAGCTGCTCAATAGACTAAGTCAATATGTCTCTAATGTTCTTTTTTCTCCATATACATAGTTTAAGGCTCTTTAAGGACCTGAGGATTTTGAACATATGATGAGGCACACACAAGGCAAAGAATAGCTCTAGAGTAGACACAGGGCTTGCTGACAGGATGATGGGGAGGGGAGAGGGGATACGACGGCCGTGGGGGTCCAGTCACCAGGTCAAAACAGTGGTCAAGGCAGAGGGACCAGTGGGAGATCAACTCCAAACCCAATAAGGACCATATAACCTCCTTGTTGAGTACCGCTTTTCTTTAAACATGGACCTGTTTGTGTTTTAAGTCTCACTGATGTCACACAAATAGCTTCAGTGCTTCATGTTTTGTGAAGTTTGTTTTGAAGCCACAGATCATTCAGACTTTCTTTTCCACAGATCCAAAACAACCAGCTGCAATTCACTTCTGATGATTCACCTGTTCTGATGTTTCAGTGTCAAAAGAACCTCTATATTTTCGCCATGCAGTTTACGCCTTTTACACCCGTGCCCTTTAGAAAAAGCCCAAACCAATTACACTTGGCTCAACAAAAATCTATAAAAGCCAGACATACAAAAGATGCATATAAGACATTTTTTTCGGTTTTCATGAAAGCTGCTTTGGTAACAACAGAGTCAAGACATTGGTCGATTTCCTGTTCTTGCCAGGGTGCTGAAGCGGGCTATTCCCTCTCATTTCAATAACATGTTTTTCAGCCTTGTCTGCCTGCCTTGAGAACTAAATGAATGGAGCTAGTTACACCAGACTGAGTTGTATTTCTGCTGCTGTGTCGACTCCACATCAGAGGCAATGTTTGCTGGGAGCACTTTGTCATAACGATGTCCGTGCTGTGAAAGACAGTGCTATTGTACTGAGGGCAGATAGAGTAGAAACACTGGATGCCGAGCCAATTGCATTGGGACCTGAAAAATATAAAAATGAATGAGTCTGGACACTGTAATTTCATTCCTTTAAGCTGGTGCAACTGCATGCTTTGCTAATCAAAGCTTAAGCATATATTTCTGAATACATCAGCTATTACAGAGGCTTCAAGTTAAACTGTGAAAAAAAACAATATACCCAATTCACACTGGCATTTTTATAGAGTATACCCTTGTAAAGGGTTATTTTAAATACGTAATATACACATGCTGTAACTAACTATAAATAATATACAAACATTCAACAAATACAGTTATTCTTGCTCTTTCAAATGTTACTCTTACGTTACGTTATAGTAATAGGCATAAAAGCTTTCTCTGTGGCCAAAGACAGAAGCCTGGGACTGGATTCTTCTATTCTCTCTGAGGGTATAGTTCACTACTGACCTGGTATTCTGGGAATGGTTATCTGCCTGCTACTGCTCCCCTCTCCTCCCTCTCCAAATGGTTTAATCTGGATGATGTACTCCTCATCAATGGGCAGAGAGAGCTCCACTGAAGTGGTGTTGGTTTCCATGACACGAGGTCGGCTGTGTCTATTCCGCTTGTAGAGCACCTGAGCAATACGGACGGAACACACAGGTCAGAGATCACACAGGGGAGCCCATCACAACAAGCACTATTTCTGGCTAATCTTTGCAGGGCTCTCTAACCTTGTACCCGGTGACCTCAGACTCGTTCTCAAGGGCTTTGACCTCCTCCCAGTTCAGAATGATCTTGGAATTCGATGTGTTCCACATTACTTTTACCGGCGGCTGGCTGGGGGCTGGGAAACAGAAATACACGACCATCAGAATCAAAAGGTTAAACGTAATAGCTCACCCTGGTCATAATCAGATTCCATGCTTACGTGGTTTCTTGGTGGTGACATTGACAGTGGCGCTAGGAGGCCCCGCCCCTGCAGTGTTGTACGCCCTCACTGTGACGTAATACACGCTGCTTCCTTTCACCCCACGAATAATGGCCAATGTCTGGTTCCCCACTGTCCTCTGCACGCTAGCTGTCTCCTCCTTCTCTTGAGTCTCCCAGTATCTCAACTGAGACAAAGGGACACAGAACCACCACAAAGATTAATGCTGGACAGGGCATTGCAAAGTCCATTTTTTTATACAGTACACACTCTCAATGGACTGTAAACTGTAACTGCAGGGAGTTCACTTGCACCGTAAATTGGTATAAAATAGGCTTTACTTCCACATGCTCTCGCCTCGTGTACCCTCAGCTTATCACGGCTAAGATACTTTGGTTCTGGTTACTTAGCCCTAGAAGTAAGGCAGACTTTAAATTGCATGGTCCAAGCCAAATCAGTATGTGCTACATTTCCCAGCTGTCAGGTTGTCGGAGAACAGACTTTCATTGTCACCCCTATGTCCTGTCTGAAATATCCTCCATGCTTGACAGCACAAATATAATTTGTGTTTCCTCACAGAAAATATTTGCTCAGGCATGGTTCTACTGTTTACACTTTGAATGGTCAACAAATAATAATTCTATCACTTTAGGCATTCTGTGGATGAAAATGAGATCTTTGTTCTTAATATTGAATTTAAATGACCACAGAATGAAAACGACAATGAACCAACCAAGCGTAAAGACACATTGTTTGAATCAACTTTGAGAAATGGATGATGGCCTACATTATGCACTATTTTCTCCAGAGCATTTCATAAGCAGACCAATCAGAGTAGTCACAGTAACAGTTAGCACTTACACTAAACTAAACTAAACACAGAGAGTGTTGACCAGGCTACATCTGCCTTAATATAATTATATGCAGAAAGCTATCACAGTAGATGTTTTATGCTTATGGCGCAAGGGTTGGCAACAGCCATAAAAGTATACAAAATGTATGTTTGTTTATAATTGCATATGCACACACATGCACACACTACACCACACACACACACACACACATACTCAAATAGATGGGAAACAAATACAAATAGTTATTTGCTTACTTCATAACCGAGAACTCTTCTCTTGCTGGTGTTCCAGGGCAGGGCTTTCCATGAAACCTCAATCTCCGAGGCGGACAAGCTCCTGGCACGAATTCTGGTAGGTGCTCGGCCAGGTTCTGGAGTGAAAGTAAAAAGACTTAGAGGGACTTAAAAGTAAAAGACTGCTTTGATGACCCTTAAAGTGAGTCCATCTCTTTCATGACAGCTTCAGAGGAAGAGCCATCTGCAGATGCAGATAGGAGAGCACAGGGCTGGAGAGTTTCTGTGACAGCCACTCTGGAGAGACAACTCTCCAGTAGTATTCTACAGTATGGAGTGCTGGAGACTGACATGACAGTGCTACAATATGACTGACATGACATCGTTTGACCCACCCTCCTCTGCGGAATAGATAGTTGTGACGGGTCCAAATGGGCCTTCCCCTTCGTTGTTGTAAACTCCAACCTTCACCTGGAAGGGGGAGAAGGGCTGGATGCTCTCGTTTTTGAAGACATATTTTGATGCCTCTGGAGAAGGCACTGCAGCTTGCATCCAGCCAGTGGCCCCATATGGTCTGAAGGCCACCACATAGCCAAACCCTCCCCCATTCTGCTGCTCTTCAGGAACAGGCTGTAGGGAACAAACACACACGCAAACGCACACAATGGGTGTGCGTGAATGCACACACTCATCAATAATACAACTCCCACAGCATGATACCTCTATTCAGCTATTGTTAAGGCTAAAAGTACATCATACATCACATATTTATTGTGACTTTTATTCTATAAACCAACGGTCCCTGAAGATAAATGGCCCAGAAAGGGTTTTTTAAAACCAGGGAAAGTGGTGCAGGGTCATTGCTCGTAAATGGGAGACATTTTAAACAAACAACATTTGTAGCGTCTTTATGGTAATCAGCAATAAAAACCACACTGACATTGTAGTTATCTACTGGCACATCAAACAGAACATAGCCTGAGGTAACTTCAGAGTCAAGGCTAAATGAACACTTTGTTGAGCAGAAGTTACTCTTTAAATGAACCCTTCAATTAGAACATCAACATGTACTCAGCAAAACTTCTCCTTCGAGAAGTCAATAATTTCAAGCACACAGAGAAAATATTCTGATGAAATAGGCTTTACAGAAGAAAAGAATATCGGGGAAAAGACCATCTTTGAAAAGTTGCTTGTGACTTTGGCAGAACCATTCTGTTTAATTATCTTATTAAAACCTCAAAGGCATTTTTCTTTCCCCAGGGTGACAGCAGCAGTTATTGCCTCTCTGTTCTTAAAAATGAAATGCCATACATTAAGCCAGTCTGCTGTTATTAATGAAACTAGGGCCCAGATCCTCTGAGAATAATGGCGTCTAGCTTCTGCGGCTGAGGGACTATTGTACTGTAACGGCTTGCTTACCTCCCAAGTGATGACTAATTCAGAGCGGCTGCCACCACCTCCGCTCACATTGGCTGGTGTGACCTTCGGAGCTGGGGAAGGAGAGGATCACCTTAATCATACTGAACTCATAGTTCCATCACAACTGACATTACACATTTGACAGAAAGGACATTGAAAACAAATTCAATACCAGTTCCATCTTGGCTTAATATTATCATGACAAATACTATTGATTAGCAAATCGTACCAATCAAGCATTGATGGGGAGATGCATGGGGTGATGTGCTCATGAATACGTACAGGTCTCTTTAGTCCTTGCTTGTTTGGATGGCTTGCTAGGCTCTCCAGTCCCAACGGCGTTGCTTGCCAGGACTCTAAACTCATATTCCACCCAGGGGTTCAGGTCTATTACTGTAGCTGTCAGACGTCGGCCCCCCACCACCTCAGGAACTGGCAGAAAACACACCCAGCAAGCCCCCCCACCACTCAGTATGAGCCCACAGTATTCAGCAGAGTGTCCTCCAGGCTGACAGTCCAGGTGAGCCCCCTCCACAGGCACACAGGACTAATCACTCACTAGGACACAGTGTACTCAAACACCAAAGACAAAACACACACCTCAAGGGTGGGCCACAGAGTCCCAGCTGTGGTAGGTTATGTGTGATGACATAAATTCTGATGGAGAGATTATGCTAATAGTACAAAAGGAATAACAGCAATTTTAAATAAAACGGCATGCAACTTTCATGTATATAAGAATTTGAGACGCCATTGATGACTACACACTGCCCTATTACAGACGAGTTACTGAAAAATCACCCTTTCAGCTGTATAAAAAGCTATTTTCTATGCTATCAAATGACAGACGTCCCTTTACAGCCCATAACTGGGCCTCTAATTTTAAAAATCCCACGGGTCGGATGTAACATCGGCCAATGGTCACGGAACAATTGAGTGCCATTTGGCTTTGCGGCAAAATCACATATCCAATATTCTCACTGGGGAAGAGAGTGGAACACTGTCCCCTCCTCCATGTGATTTGCTAAAGCCATGGCTGGTTGGACAGAGAGCTGGAGCCTACCTGTGGTGACAGCCTGCCAGCCCAAGGAGAATGGTGTCCTGGCCTGGATGGTGTAGCTGGTAATTGGACTGTGATTATCTGGGCCGGGCGTCCAGGAGAGGGCGGCTGTGGTATCAGTGATTTCTTCTACATGGATGCTGGTGGGGGGCCCTGGGGGCCCTGACACATAGTACAGCCAAGTGAGCCGGGAGAGAAGGAGAGGGAGAGGAAGGAAGAGATGGGGATGAAGCGGGGGGGAGATGACCAGAGAGAACAGAAAGTTTGTGTTAAGGAGGAGGGTATTAAAAGCTGAGCAGTGGTGTCCTTATCAAAGTTGCCTTTCAGCGCTGCAGCTGCTGAGGGGATTTTGGTGTAAAACCTGGGGGAGCTATGTTATCTAATGAGATTAGACATTATAATTTTTATCTGTAAGGGAGACACTACTAAAAAAAAGTGTGAGATTGATCAAAGCTAAGTCCACTAAAATGACATTTGACACTTTTCCAATTTTAGGTCGCATAGATTTGTATAAATGCTATATCTCAAATATTATTTTACATGGATGATGTAACCATGATGACCACTCAAACCATGCTGACCATGGCATTCAATGACCTTTACAGACAGACGGTTGTTCACAAAATGAAAATGTCATGCCCATTAGATAGAATCCCTAAAATCTTTTATTGGTATTAAGGGATGAATAAATTCATTAATTTGCTAGTAAGTGAATGAAGCGTTGCCTCAATATTTAGACTGTGAGAGAAGTACATACCTCTGACAACCAGGTCTGCAGCGATGGAGATGCTGTCCACTTTGGTCTGCACTGCACATGTGTACTTTCCGGCATGTCGTAGTTGGATGTTTCGAACCATGATGTCTCCAGCTGAATGCTGCTATCAACACACACACATAGGTACACACACACAGACACACATTCACACACGCACACATAGTTCCTTTTTGTAATAAAACAACATAAAAGCAGGAATGTGTTTCTTATATTTAATGTGAGTATTGTATCTGCCTTCAAGATAAGGGATAAATTGGACATAACAACAGCTTAGGCACAATTACTGGGAACTTTTTGGAGGTTTATATGGAATATCTAGTCATTCTATTAGACTGTTATGCCTTAGTGATAATTATGGGATTTAAAATAAAACAGCATTCTCCTATTTTAAAACACGATATTTTAACTCAAATATACACTTTATGTGTACAGTAAATTTGCTGTTTTAGTTCAAACACATCACAGAATGTGAGATTTCCAAAAGGACTCCTACTGTAACTCTGCCTAAGGAGAGGAAGTGTGGGATACACTGCTATATGTAAATTTGAGTTTAAAATAAATCTCTGGCAGCACTTTTCTGCCCATAAATACACAGCCTGCACTGCAGCAGTATCTATTATGACCTCACTTACACTAAAAGAAGAGAAGTACATTATTGATGTACCAATGTTTCACCAACATCACCTATTGACCTCTTCCAATGTAATTTCTGAAGAGGTTGAAAAATCAATGTCTCTTTAATGACATATTTTCAAGAGAGTGCAGTAACATAAATAAAATATAAGCAATCTTCAATACTCTGTAGCACATTCGTGTTTCTTACTATTCATTATGCATTGCAGTCCCTCTGACAAGCATGGTGTAAAACCGTGGTAAAACAGCACCATTTCTCAGACATGACACTTTGATTATAAATGGGAGGCTTGATAGCCCGGCAGGTTCCTGGAATGGTGAAAATATTCAGGAGCTTATGCACTTACACCGCCCACTTTTTCAAAATATCCGCCGTGGCTGCCAAAGTGGATCAGCTGCTCGTTGAAGAACCAGGTGAACTTGAGCTCCAGGGACGGGTCATGAGACACCTGACACGGCAAGACAATGCTCTCTCCCACAGTGACGTCCAGGGTGGAGGGGAGTGTTGTTATGATGGTGGGCTCTGGAAGACAAAATACATTAGTGATTGGCAATTACCTGATAATACACAAAGTTCAACAGTTCAGTGGTATTCCCAATGCATTAGCAGGCTTTGCTAATGGCTTTGGGGGAGGGACCTTCCTGATGATTCCCACTGTTCCTATTATGATCTAAGCATCAGTCTTATACAGTAATTGTGTCACGTCCTGCTAGAGAGAATGGTCCATGAACAATACCTGGACGAGAACTACTTTACTCCATTGTACAAGGGGATGGCTTCTTCCTTAGCTGTTCTCTGTGGAGACCCTATTTGGCTTTCCTTCCTATACCTAGAGAGATGCTCCATGTGTCACTGTCAACTAAATCTTCAGCCTGCAACTCCCAAATCTCCTGTTGAAACTCCCTGAACGAGCGTTGAGGAAAACAATCCACAGGAGTGTCTGCTCTTCCTCTTCTTAAGTCTCCGCTGCAGCATTACTTGTTGTTTCACCTGGGACCGAAGCCAGGTCCCTCGCCTCCTGCTCCGAGCGAGCAGCAGTGGAGGAAGAGGAAGGGAGGTAAAGATGAGAGACGAAGGAGAAGAAGAACACGAGCAGCTTTGTTTGGATGCTGCGTGGTGCTTGTCCCCCTCTTGGGGGTGCTGCAAGTTCTCTGTTGAAATATCCACTCTGAGCACAGAGTAAATTACCCATGGCAAATGATCCCTGGACGGGCATGGATTCATGCAGAAAGTGCCGGCAGTGCAGTCTTCAACCAGAGTGAATTCGATACCTGCATTGTATGCCCCCGACTCAGAATTTGATTTATCTAGTCTGTTTTGGATATCAGAGGAGATATTGCTGGTTGATATTGCTGTATTCACAATGAAAAGATGCCTTAAAGCTTTAGTCCGTTTTGCTAGGATGAATAGTGAGCTACAGTAGATAGCCATAAATTATTATAAAAGGGCACATGAACTGTAGATGGCATAGA
This sequence comes from Mallotus villosus, assembly GCA_903064625.1. Lineage (NCBI taxonomy): Eukaryota > Metazoa > Chordata > Actinopteri > Osmeriformes > Salangidae > Mallotus > Mallotus villosus. The sequence goes on from CAEFZP010000796.1 coordinate 537,163, forward strand.
AGTGTATGGATCTGGAAGTACCTTGGAAAAGGTGAGCGCAAAAGCCGTATTTTGAAAAAGAGAGAAAAAATAACTATTCAATGTCCAGTTGTTAGACAACTGGTTTCATAGAAAGTATGAATTTCCATTTGGTTCAACCTTCATGGCTCCTTCAACTGAATTTTTAGCCCCTCACAATGAAATATTCAAATGAAATTTCACATGCTGTGTTTGTTCTTAGATTCCAGTCTTGCAATAATATTCTTCATCATTTATTTCGACTTACATTCTGAGACTGACAAAAAGAACCCATTGTAAAAAGAACACAGAGAATATAACTCTTATTATTGTACTCCATCATCTGTGACAGATTGTATGGATAACTAAGGCTGGTTACACAACCCCAGAAGAGCAAGTCAGCTAAATTTGATTGATATCTATCATGTATAATGCCTTGTTATGTACTGTCATTGTAAAAGCGAGAAGAGCCAGCCTCGCACTAAGCAGGGTCAATCATAGACAAGATAGAGAGCACATAACCGTGCTGACAGACTGCACGGCGTAGCAGCCACTGCTGGGAGGTTGGGGCGGGCCACAAGTAGAATAACAAGAGAAATTGCATAGTAATCACGATAAAGTGAGAGGTCAGTGACGAGGCTGTTTGTTTGAATGAATGTGGATATTTTGCTTGCTCTCCGCGGAGAGAGCACTGACACGCCTCACTCTGCCAGCATTGCGGCTCATCCCACAAACAGCAGCCATCATGAATAATGCTCGCGCAGCCAGCCGAGGACGAAGACGCCCTGCCCACACCCACTGAGACTCCCTCCCAAGTTTAATGGCCCTAGGTGGGATGTGTAAACGTGTACTCTTCTCTGGTGTACATACTCTCCGGGCTTCTGCTCAAGGGTGGCTGTGTGCACTTGAATAATGCATAATGTATTGAGGAGTCTTAAGGTTCAGGAATTTCAAAGAGCTGAACATTTTAACCCTTACAGCTCAGATGTACAGACCGGGTTGTTGGCCACCAGGGTTTAGGGAAACACAAGCAGTTCAAATAGGCTTCACCGGAAAGTCAAAAGCAATGTCATGAAAGTAACCTTTTGGAACAGGTTGGTCCAACAGTCCATACCGTTCTTCTGTACAGTGATTGCAGTCATAATTGTGTAGCATTATGGTAGGAAATTCAAACCACTGTTGGGAAAATTATTTAAGATGATTGTCTCAAATCTTTGCTAAAATCTTTGAATAAAAATGTACTGTCAAAATAGTCTACCGGTTACAAGATGGGTTTAGAGATAAACTCATTAAAACCCGTTTATCAACTCAGAGCAAAACAAGCTCCTTCAAAGGAAATCATCATATTCATCAAAGGACACAAATATATTTCAAGGTCAAACCTCAAAGGAATCTTTTTGAAAGACCTTGTGTACACATGCTTACTTTTTCAAGCTGCTCTGTGGTCTATTATTCTCAATAAACCTTTCAACCACCTGCTGCTCAAATCATTGACCAAACGATGTTTCATAGATTTGAATTCTGTCTAGGAAGATGAAAAGCTAATGCTAAAAAAAACTGTGCTTTAGTGGTCAATATCTTCATTCACATTGGTACAAGGTAGCCCATTGGTAAAAGGACACCACACAAATGGTTCAGACCTATTCTGTTCAACAGCCATGACAAATCACACCAGGCGGTCACAACGGTAGTGAGCTATGCCACCATGCTGCATTAAGTTTCAGAGTTATGTTTGTCCTGCTGAGGCTATCCCTCTTTTTAATGCATGTTTGTTTCAAAATATTTAAATAAACGCCAATACGAGATTTAATAGGAAATCCAACAGAAAATGTAATGTTTTAATTATATAGACAACAATGTATACTGATATTTCTCAGACAGAGCGTGGCAAGATGTATTGCATCAAATGCTCTGACAAAGATAGAACTCAATATGGAGCCAATGGGAGGTTTGAGCTCATTGATCAGATGTAATAGTAGGAATTAGGAAGCAATTCTAAATTGCTAAATTTCACCTCCACTGCAGGCTACTCAACATCCAGAGAGTACATTTCTAATCAAGAGTGATTAATCTGTTAATATCCCCTCAGTGTTGGAATAATGGGGACATTAGCAGGACTCATCTGTTGTGACTGCTCCTCAACTGTTTGCTAGGTGGTTTATTCATGTCTGGGGTAACTGAATGCTTTGTGACAGGTATTTTTCAGTATTCATATCACCACAGTCAATTTAAATAAACTCCTGTCATCTTCCATAAGGGTGACTCTCGCCTCGAAAATTCCTCCAACTGAACATGTTTCCAGCCCTCAATGAAATAGTGCATGTAAATTACCCTATCCCATTTTCAAAACACTATCGATTGTGACAGAGTAGCACAGGATCATATACAGAATAGTTGAAGAATGCAGTTTTCACATATTAGGATGGAACGGACACCATTCAGAGATAATGTCAAATAAAACTCCAATTCCTTTTCCCAAGAATAATGAAAGGATAACTGTGAGGCTATTAACAAGCAGTAGATACACAAGACCCATTTTCTTCAAATCTAGATTGGACATGTATGCGTGGGGCATCATACTAAACCTAGAATGTCATCTGCAGGCTTTCAATAACCATTGTTTGCAAACTGAGATGCTGGGGTATTGAAATGGATTGAAAAACTGTTGTGTAAAACTGTTCACAGCACAGTGTGTGATGAATGGTCAAAGGAACACGGTTAGGTGCTCTACTCCATGACTATAATATAACACTCATTGTGTCTGAAAGTCAAATACCGTTCTTCATTTCCAAGCGATTAACTGCTCATTTCCATTAATGCTATTCAGTTACACATTTCAATCTCTTTTCCTTAGTTTGGGCCACTCCCTGTGCTAGCAGAGGATGGCAATGAGAGTGAGGCAAAAGCAGAAAAACATGGTTCCTAAAGATGCACAGAAAGCTCTCTCCTCTTCATTGACTGCTGACTTTCAGGCATCTATAATACATGGAATACATGATTCATTATTAATCAGGATACGGAAATGCAGTTAATGATGATTTACAGACAAGAGAACTGGGACGGACAAAACAATGGCCATACAAGCTCATCTGTCTGATATTATGTAGGCTACCATCATTTCAAAGCGTATTTCCTCTATTCAATCGTCAACTAATCAATATTGCTTTATTATTTCACAAAGGCAAATGCCGGTTTCCAAGGTAACAGCTTTGGAATTCAAAAATATGAAGATATTTCAAAAGGTGTTTCAGCAGAGTTGTTTGCTCTTTGTTTCAAAGAGCTTTAGAGAAAGCTAACTTTGAGTGAAGTGAACTTAATGGATTGAACTTCTGAACAAACATGACAGCATACAACACAACAGCAGTTTGTCTTCTTGGCTATGTGAGACATTGCATTAAACTTTAAAGGGATAACAAAAACATATAGCCTTTGTGTTCCTCTGTTCTAAACTCTGTTTAGTTTGATCAAATGAGTCATCTTCCACTCTTTCCCTGTGTACTAAATCGTTCTATTTACTGTAGCATCTCTACAACATTTTTGTTTTCAACTTATACCAGTTATACTCCTTTTAATAATGTACTGTATACTTTTACAGTGTTTGCCACCTTGCTGACTAGATGTCAAAATGGTTTCAAGGTTTGAAGATGAAGTGCTAGTGTACATGCAGTGAAACTGTAAGCATGCAGTGCACACAAATAATGCTCCCCTGTAAGCAAAAACCAATACTGTTTTCCAGGCTATAAAAAAAGCAGACAAAAAACTGTGGGACGGACATTTAGTAGGAATACATTATTATCTCCAATAATTCATAGCTCTATAAAAATGAATTCCTAAGGCTCACAACAGTTCTATACTATGCATTAATAGTATAGCAGCGTGTAAGAATACAATATATGTGCCCATACCAAGTGAGAAAAACCACCTTTCCTTTTAACATAAATGAATACCCTGACCTCAGAGAAAAAGAGGCTGAGGAAAGTTTGAAGTTCTTAGAACATGTCAGCAAATTCACCCGGGATGAGCCAAGGATGGGACTTCTTTACGGCAGAGGGAACAGAAAAACAGCTACATGCACAGAACAAAGCCACCCAATACACAGCACCTTACACCTGCCTTTCATTTATATTTAATGAAGTATAATAAGTCACAGCAACAGAGCAGAAATGTGATCCAGAGTCCCAAAGGGTGACTCCATCAGATGATCCAACATGCCTCGCTTTCTCATGCCTTTTACACAGCACTTACGTCTACTTATGTGGCCCAGTTGGCTGAGTACAGAGAGCACAGGCTTCTCTCCAGTCTATAGACAGAGAGGCCATCAGGGCAGCTTCTCGCAGTGCTTAATGAGTGTTCAGGGCAAAAGACACTGTCACTATTCTCCATGATTTATTACATGGGCAGCACTGTATACTCCGTGGGTAGGGCTTCAGTTTGGCATAATAATGATGAACATTCTTATAATTGAAAATGGTATATTGCATTTATGATCAATTTAATTAAACGTAGAAATCCAAGGCAATGTCTATATAAATTAAAAATAATTACCTTTAACAATGATAGTCCCCGAACTGGTTGCCACTCCAAACTGATTTCTAGCGACACACATGTAGAGGCCAGCGTCCTGCTGGGTTGCATTCCATATTCGAAGGTTTCCATTTTTTAGAATTGTAACCCTGCAGATAGAACATTTTAAACAAAAGATAAGATAAACAAACATTTTGTTTATTGGATCCTTATTACATATCAATCCCATATCATTCTACAATTGGAGCTAATACATAATCGATTGTAACCTTGTTCCATTGGCCTCAAAATCAGTTGTTATGTGTTTGCACAAGGTGATCCTTCAATGGCGCCCCTTGCTACTGTCTACAAAACTATTTGGAAATCACATGAAGACACCATTCTTTTGATATTTCTAATTATGCTTTGAGGGTTGACAAATGTGACAAAAATCGACTTTAATTCCTTCCCCACATGACTGCAAGACATCCAGGACAACCATTCTTTCATCTCAACATGGCCTTTACACAGTGGCCACTAGTACTGTGAAAGGTCAGTGGTCCTTAAGCAAACTCGACATTTCCTTTACAACAAGCAAAAATGGAAATAGTAACCTTGAAAGCAGGACATTGTGGGAAATAAGTGGAGAACCAACTCATTAAAGCATGGTGGATTCCAATTATCTGAAGCGCTCTGCTGAATCTGCAATGTGTAAATATGCAAAAGCTCCCGGCACCATAGACGTATTTTCACTGTATAGCCACTTATAAGATGTGTCCTGACCACAGAACGTTTTCAAGTGAACACTGGCATGCACAGCTGATTTGGATGGGATCTAGAATGACAAGACTTTCTCATGAAAGTTGCTTTATCAATCACAATTTGTATCTGAGTTTCATATGGTAAATCAGTTGTCGGGCTGAATTGGGGGTAGTTCATTGACCAATGGGATTCCCGGACTTCATCCTGACACATGAATTAAAGTAGTATTACTGTATGACTAGGGTTGCAAAATTCCGGGAATATTCAAAGTTGGAAACTTTCCACGGGAATTTACGGGAATTTATGGGAATTAACGGGAATAAACGGGAATTAACGGGAATAAACGGGAATAAACGGGAATAAACGGGAATTAACAGGAATAAACTGGAAATATAGGGATAATTTAACTGTATTTACCTTGTCATAAGCAGACATGCATGCAAACATTTATAATACAACTTTTAAAAATGTAATTTTTAACTTTTTGGACATTTTGGTACCAAATAAACTTGGTATTAAAATGAACATGGCTTGAGTTTACCAAGTAATCAATAGGCTAGGTAATGACAAACAGGGTTGGGAAAATTCACTTTCTACATGAACTAGTTCAGTTCATAGTTCACAAATTTTAAAATGAACTAGTTCAGTTCATAGTTCATAGTTCAAAATGTTTAACTAAGTTCACAGCTCCAAAAATGTATTTCAATATGTTGCAAGCTATAATTGAAATCTCTATCTGTTTGCAATACCGCTCTCGGCCTCTACGCAATTCGGCGCTCTCACACTTGCCAGGCATAGGGTTGAAACGTTCAGACGCAACACTGGTGACAAAGACGTTCGGAAAAAAAAGAACGTTTTATGTTTACGTTTATGTTTCTGGCAGACAATGTTTCCAACCAGCTGCATTCAGGGTCCAGCTGAGCTAGGCGTGCATAGACTTGTTCTCAACTACATTTAAGTTCCCCGTTATATGCTTTTGCAAAAAAACGTTGGCTGATTTTTGTTTTCAAAATTCCCAAAATTCCCGAGCCAAAATTCCCGTGGAAACTTTCCGGAAATTTACCGGAAATTTACCGGAAACTTTCCGCCCCTTTGCAACCCTATGTATGACAAAAAGCCCTTTATTTACACTCAAGTACCCTTATAAAGTACATACTTGAATATACAACATTCTAAGTACTGTACTTCTAATTGTATACAAACATTTAAATATAGTGCAAATGTTTTAAGCTCTGATTGGTTACATTCAAATTAAATTTAAGTCCACTGTTTTCTGCGTGGGCATACATATTTTACATATGCATTCTGTGAATATATATTGAATATGTCTGAAAATATTTATATCCAGAATGTTTCATGGAAAACAGAAGCTATACATAGGTTATTAGCTTTACATAGGTTGGTTAATTTTAGTCACAAGGAGGCCAGAACTACATTTCATCCAAGAGACTAACATATAGCCCAAACTGACAACAAATAGGGCACAACATTGTTTTAACTAGAACAAGCCATGACCTGAATTATTACTACCTTCAGTACCTAGTATAGAACAGTATCCAGCAATCAACTGACAACAATGCCTTTTAATAACTAAATACCTGCACCTGAACGCTGTGCTACACATACAGTATATCCCCAATCCCCTGATCCACAGCACAAAAGGCCTATCATGTGACTGATATGCTATGCATCTTGTAAAAAGACGCAGAGGGAGTAAAAGTGGTGCTGTAAACAAACACAATGGGTCCTACTGGGGGTCAAGTTTCTTGCAAACCAAGATTGTCTTTGGACATCCACTAAACGTAAGCATTCTACCTTTAAAGAGAGATATTAGTGGGATATTCTTCTTAGTGACATGATACAAAGAAAAAAGAGGGATTACTGGTACTTGGTTTCGAGTTTGAAGATAATGGAAGAAGAGCTGAGGTGAAATAAAAGTCAGCTATAGAAAGGCACGGCATGACACTGAGGTAAACGTCTTCCAGTTCATCTCCTCCTCCTGTGTCTCCTCCCTGGCAAGTCCAAACTGTCTGATCTGCCCACTACCTCAGGAGAGTCTTCCCACCTCATTCCCTGAGAGACATTGCGGAGGAGGATGTATCAATAATTCACAGGTGAGATGAACACAAGTGCCACTCTTTTCATCTCAGCCTCACACAAGTTTAATGGCAACAGCAATAAACCTCCAAAGGAGAGACGATTATTTCCCACACAAGAGGGGAAAGCCCAAAACCACTCATGTAATCCAAAAAACACAGAAAAAATGTATCTGGACAAGATCAAGCCCAAGAGAAAGGGAGTGGACGCTGTTGATCTTCTGTGTCCTGCGACAAGATGAAAGACACAAATAACATCTGTCACAAAGCAGCCATTGCTGCCACTGTGAAGTGCAAATTGAGAATGTACATTGGATGAAGAAGACCCATTTTTTCCTTCAATTTTTCTGTTTCTGTGAGACACACCAAGTGCAGCTTGGTGTGGTTTACTTTTTCATAATTCAAAGACACAAGAAATGTCTTGATCTTTAATGTCTGTAAAATGTTTGATGTGCCAAATGTTTAGGTTGTTTGATGGGGAAATGACATGGGCAAATAAAATAGGCAAAACCTTTCAAAACCAAACTTTGATGTATATTGCATTTAATAGAAGTAAAGGCCTCAGCATAAAGAGTGTGATTGCAACTAATGGTGTCTTGTATAAACATATCTGAAAATAGCCTACCTATTCATATTTGTTGTGAATTAATGCATATTGGCTCATCTGAAATCATACCACCTATTCTGATTTGCATTCATAAATGACACCATTCTCAATTCTAGTCCACACGGCTCTCACCCCTGGCCGGACGGATGGCGTGACTGCAGGCTTTAAGGTGTGTGTGCTCTTCGTTAGTGGAGTACATAAAACAGCTGTGTGGAAATAGGGGTTAAGATTCTATCAGCAGAACTACTCAGCTATGAGGCTATGTGAAAAAAGGCCATCCCGTGCTTACGGTGATTTTGCTAAATAATTACCATCGGCTTAGGAGAGCTACACACACAGCCCACTGCATCTCTGCACACAATTCTTTCTCCCTGCAATCCTCCCTCCATGTCTAGCTAGCTCTCCGCCGTGTAAAGCCAGGCAAAGTCAGATCCAAGTCTAAAACGACAGCATTCCCAGTGTCTGATAACCTATTCCACGGCACGTGCTAGGCCGTGTGTGAGCGGGCCGTGTGCTCCCTTCATGTTAAACTCACAGATAAGGCAAGGTAGGCGTTAAACAATGCTGCTTTTTCTACTCCACGCTGACCATCGTTGACCTACCTCCAGGTGGTGTTTCTAATCATAATTGTATCAAAGTGTTGCTGTTCCTAACACTGCTGGGGGGGAGAGGGGAGAGAGGCTGGGATGAAGCGTCTTCAGGGGGAGAGGCTAGGTCACCATATCCTCTGAGCAGGACAAGAGGTGGGACCTAACTTCAAGTGTTGATCTATGCCTCTTGACTGCTTTAAAACCCTGAAGTGTATAGTGGGAAATGTCTGGCATCACAAGATAAATTGAAAGGCTGTCTTTCCAAAGGTTCCCCACAGAGCTCTGTGTTGGAGAGAAACGGCTCTGTCAGCCGCGTAAATCAAGCCCAACTGCACAGCCGGGCTCCGTGAAGCCCAGCCTACAGCATGGGATGCAGGTAGCTCAACTCTAAAATAGCTGAGGAATCTATTTTTGAAACATCAGGGCAAATCCTGAGTGCATGCCTTTGTTGGTAAAGTTGTCAAGGTTAACGGGCAATTACGAGGCACAATAATAGATGGCAATGAGTTGACTTTTTTATCACTTAGACAACAAACCCAATGGCTGACGATGGTGAAATAAGGACACCTGGGCATTTACCTCTGACAATTCTCCAATATAGCTGTAATTGATATAGATTTTTCCTTCACGCAGACTTGTACTAATACTTCTTAGCTTGTCACACGCATTATTAGTTCTACCTAATGATTCAAGAAATTATTCCTATATGATTAGGAACGATCTACCTTAGGGTGCTGTCAATCGTAAAATGAGATGCAGCTAAACTCAAATGGCATGTCATCTGATGGTGTTAGACTCATTACCCCCCAACCGAAAAGTCGTTCAAACGTCTTTGAGTAGTTCAATTGTGAATAAATAACTTTAGGGAAACAAATGTTGAACACTGGAGTTTAGCATAACACTCCTAAACCACATAAAACAAACATGACTATACTTTACAGTATGTTCTGAAAGCACCTTCTGCAACTGTGAAAATGAATTTACTTATTATATCATGTGCCTCTGTCAATCAGACTTCAATACCAAAATGAGCAGGTATTCAAAGTCACTGTTCAACAGTGCTAGAGCTTCCACAGAGCAAGTGACAAGAGGATGATTGACAGTAAAGCCTTAGTTTCTTCTTGCCTCAGAACACGAAGCGTATCATAATAGGCAGCCAGGTAGTGGTTTAAAGTACACTCTTTTTTATCATTTTCAGTTATATTAACATGAGGGAAAGAGTGAGTTTCAGGCTATCCCAAAATGACATTTTCTTTCAGTTGACTGTGGGTTGACCCTTGTCCCTAGGGCACTCAGTCGCATTATGGTTTCCATTGTGATCCACAGTGTTATTAAACACAGCCAGAGGGCAGGTATGCCTCCAAAGTAAGTATTAATATACTGTATGCTTAGTTTGTGAAACAAACACATTTTAGTACAAAACATATGGTACAGTACTGTAAATAGAAAAAATGCATTGCTGTGCATTTTTGACTGGGCCTGCATGTCAAATATGTACTGTGAAAGTACTTTCTATAAAAATCTCAATTAACAGTCTCAGTAAAACGTCACTGCAGACCTTGATCAAGAACATTATGTCCTCCGGCATGAAAAGACTGCTAAATTGTTACTTGCTTCTTACCCATAACGACGTTGCAAATGCAATCTGAGCATAAACACAAAAATTCCAACTGTCTAAGGACTTCCTGCACAAATACATGTCTTTGAATTCATTTTCGCAGTGAGCACACAGCTTATTACAGGTAGCTGTCTTCATCAAGCACGTTGATTTAGATTGTCTTAATACCCGGCTGTAGAACAGGATGAGATTGTGTTGGTAATTGCATTGGGAGGAGTGAGGGTTTATCTGCCTGGGCCACAGAGGGATGGATCCTCTGCTACAGGATTCCTTTAATCACAAATTGCGCTTTTGGTTTATTCTCTTCAACTGTTATTCATCTCCTCCTCATGTGCTGAGGTATCCTTCAGGAATAAAGAGCACACACGTGTTCCAAAGAAATTGTCGGGGTAACCAAGATGGATTACTCGTGCTGTGCTGGCGGATTCTCACTTTGAAAAATGATATCAGCAGGAGTCTCCCAGATAAAAATAATCCCATAGAGCAGTACATCGGACGTGGCTGGGTAAAGAGGGTTCTGACCTAATCTCAGCAAACATCTTGAAATTTACTTTTGCTCCAGGTTGAGATGTATTTGGGTTTAGTCAATGTAACATTTGCTCTGTATAGTAACACACTTTTCTAGACAGAGTAGGATTCATGGAACTACAGACACATTTGGTGTGGATGCATATCTGAAGACATTTTATTCCCTCTATAAAATGAAATGATTGAGGACAGGACAAGAGAAGCAAAAAGAGTCATGAATCAAATGTTTTGACTGGAACAGTATCTTATAACTATATCAGCCACTGTACAGAGCCACAGTACATCTGAATCATTCATTTTTTGACTTGGAGAAAGCTATCCAGCTGTTGCAGCACTTTCAACATTTTAGGAGTAACAACATAATTATCATTTCTAGGCTGCACTTGGCTGTGTCTGTGTGTTGTGTGTGTGTGCCTGCCTTTGAACGTGTCGTGGTTGTCTAGAGATGCCAGGGTACTCTGGTCTGGCTCTGATCCTGGGCCGGAACACTCATCCGGCACTCTCATCCTCAGGTGGGAGGGAGGGCCATGCCACTACATCTGAAATTTCAGCTACTGCCAACACCAAATCCCAGGAAAGCAGGGGGCAAAATCTAAATGAACCGAATCAGGTGGTGGTCGTCTCCTCAAGGTGAGTTAATGAGATAAGTCTCTTTGGCTGCTCAACCTCTTAATATTCCAATCTGCCATTGCACAGCACCCACACAAGCAGATGTTCCAATAGAATCAAATGAGGAAATTAGAGATGCAATGAGGAAAAATGTGAAGTGACATTTATACATGATAAACAATGTTCTTTTATAAGCGCAACAGCATGTATCCTTGAAATGATGATACAAAAATTGTCTTCCGGCCTCCCAGTGATGAAAATGATAACTGCTTTGATAGTACGCCTGTTTCAGCACTGCACCAGCACCAATTCAAGGACTTACTAAACTACGCTTATTTTAAGAATATTTGGACATTGGAGAATTAAAATAAACAAAAGACGCCATGTAAGATCTGATATAGGTAAACGAACATATGCTTTTTTTATTCCCCACCCACTTATATTTTCAGTTCCTTTCCAACAAAATGTATCCTTGAGATGGAGCTGGTGGAGTTCGGCGGAGTTTGGCCTTTAAATAGAGTTCACTCTGTGACACCACTTCATTTATGTAAGAGCTATCCTCATCTCTTCTGCCTTTGCAGGAGAGATACCGATGGGCCATAAGCATAGCTAGAACTGGAACTGGGGCAATCTTACCTTGGGCCTTGTTGCCCTAAATTCAGCTGCACAGCCAACAAAACAGCCCAGACACAAGACCTGCTGGGCCAATTTATAGCATTTTCACCATCAACTCATGAGGTGATAACAATATTTCACTGGACATCTTGATGTATGTTAGACATCAGAGAAGTATGGGAGAAAAGGTACAACTTCAAGCAAGTCTAAGTCAGCAGGTCAGAGCTGTATTCTTTAAATGAAATGCGAGCACAGAATTACATTACATGAGGAGAATTATTCTATTTACCCTTTGGTTCAAAAGCCCAATAGGCTAAATGGATTCATACAAATATATTGTAAGTGAACTCATTTGGACATAAATCTAGTTGGTTCATAACACACTTTGTAATGCAAATTAGCTGTACAATAATGTGGTTCTATGCTGTTATATTTGAGATATTTTAAGAGAACATACCATAAGTTGTGTCTAAACATTAAACTACAGGCAATCTTTTCAAAACAGGCATTTATTGTTAAGATACCTTTACAACTGTAAGAGTGCCACAGTTGTGTAAATATATTTGCAATACTTAACACCTTGTGTTTTGTGTTTAATTCACAGAAAATTAAAGGAGGTCAGCAACACATCCAGTGGCTACTCATAAGGAGACAGTTGATTATGTGGGTCTGCTATGGTGGGGCCAGCAGTGACATATTAAAACGGCATGTTTTTCGGCTGCCGTCCATGCCTGACATGGCCCACTTATACACTCATCAGCAGGACCTGCTCTGCTCTCTCAGCTGCTTTGTTCCAGCTGATGTCATCTAAACCTTGTCCCTGCAGGCTTGTCTGGGGGAGATAAGACACCCCCCCTCCTCTGGTCTCCTGCAGAAAAAAAGGGCTGCTGCTATGAAGATGGATTACCCAGCTGGTGACACGGTCTCCCCTCCCTCTAAAGCCACTGTAGAGCGCTAACGCAATTAAGGCAATTAATCTTGTACAAAAGGGGTTCAAAGCTTCCACCCATCCTTCCCTTTGATTAGACACACTCCTGAACAGGTGTACTGCCTTACTCACACACACATATTTACATAAAACAACAATAATTGTATTATTGATTACTCTCCAGTACAGTCATTGTGCTAATGGCATAGGAAAACTTTCTGGACGATCTAGACTGTGCAGATGTGAATGTTTAAATGGAAGCGAGAATTATTTCCCTACTTGAAGAGAGGCTGTATTGTTCTGAAGACAACAATAAAGGATACTTCCTGTGATTACAAGGCAAGACAATCTACAAAATGTTAATGTTCATTCATGCATTTGTGTAAAGAGGAAGATAGATTTAGAGAGATAGAGGAACAAATAGATAATCATAGTCAGCACAATTCCCGTATGTTCAGTTCTTCAAAAGGTTACTTGGCAGGGTTCCGACTATTGACAATGCAATCCAGCATTATGACATGTTTTCATCTACCACAATACAACCTGGGACAGATGAGCCACAATTCTGATCTGCACATTTTTCTTTTTAATTACCTCTGTGTCAAAGGCGGCCAGGTGGTTTGAACTGAATATAATTTGCAAAGTAAAGGCACAGTGATTTATTTCAAACTTCAAATAGGCCCAGGGCTCCAATTCAAAACCGATATTGAGGTATTTAGAAATATTTCCTCTCTGAAGGATTTTTATAATAGATTGTGTTTGGGAGAGCATGAAGACTCAACACAATCTGGGTCTCAACAAATACTGTTTTTATTATTTAAAATAATACTCTTCAGCTACCTAGAAATAAACTAATAGGCAGATACAAGTCACTACACACTGTAACAGGTAGGAAACAATAAAAAAGAAACTGAATATCATGGAAGCAGAGCCACGGCCATCTATCCAGCATGATTTCAGCATGCACTTCCATGGCATCCATCAACCAATAGACATAAACCAGTGTTGCAGCAGGGAAACATATTAAATCACTCAATGCAACAACAAAACCCTAAATGCATTTTTATCACAATGATTGCAGCGCTTGATAAATATCTGTATAGGAGACAGCACCATTTGGGCAGACAGGGCAGGTGAAGGGCACCTGCAGCGTAACCACTATGCAAATGTCCCACCAGTTTGTTTGACAAGCAACACTTCTTTGTGTATATGTAAACCCTGACAAGACAGTGAGTACACAGGCCTTCTGTCAGACTAGCTGCTTCACTGGTGACTCCCTGTTGGTGACCCCTGCCTGTAGAAAGGCTGTCTCTCTACAAACACGCACACACACGCGCAAACACTCAGAGATGGGTTCACACTCTGAGAAGCTTGGACATATGTCAGCAGGCAGTGACTGGTCTGGTGGCCCTACAACCCCTACAGAGGGCGAAAAGTGCTTGATTAGCACCCTGACGGGTAGGCTGTCTGCCTGGACACTTGAACATCCTGACCGAACCACAGCCAAGCCAATTACCAGAACCCACAGGTCAGTTCTCCAACTGACTGAACAGTTTTTGTGTGCAATGCAGGTAGACTCTAAATATAATCATTATACTGTATGTCATGAGATACAGTGGGTCTTCATAAAGGCTGCAGATGTTTGCAGATCATTCACACAGCCAAAGCTGAGAGATAAATACCAACCGTCAATGAGTGGTTGTGGTAACACTGACAAAGGGAATCGATATGATACAGCCCCAAATAAAGGACCATGTAAACATAATCTCGGCTTGGGGTGTCTAGTGTTGGCTTGTTATCAATACTACATGAACATAGCCTCAAGGGTACAGTGCCTGACCAAAACCTATGATACCTCAGGGCAAAATAAACCAAACCCTTCCAGAGAGCATCAGTGATTCAGAGATAGATGACAGCTGTACCTGTTGCTCTCCTGTAGAGCCTCATTGCCCTTCTTCCAGGAGATTACACCCCAAGGAGACATCTTGGGCCTGCATTCGATGAGCAGGTCTCCTCCCTCCCTCACCAGGGTTTGAGTCCTCAGCTGGTTGTGGGAGAAATCTGGGGCAACAGCTGAAACAAAGCGTGTGTGTAAAAAAAAAGGTATCCATATACCTCTCTCATTAATGTACATAGTACATCTTCATTGTTGTTTTGTGTTGTTCTGTTTTGTGTGGTGAGAGATCTCATGCAGCAAGATCTGGGGATCTCGGGTGGGGTTCAGGGTATGGAGGGGGAGAGATGGGGAAAATATTAAGGGTTTACATTTACTGTAGAGAATCAGGCAGTACAAGGCATATTGTACAACAAAAATTGTTAGGAAATGGGACTGTATCTATGTAACCCCTGCAGGTTTTAATTACAAAACAGAGCAACTGAATAAACCACAGTTATTTTAAAGACAGCCACACTTAACACTCCACTTCAAAGTGAGCCACGTATGGGTGATGCTTAGCCAAAATGGCATGAACGAAGAGGAACAAAGGAACGACTCTTCTTAATTAACAGAGACTGTGTTATTTTCCTTCTGTAGAGAAACTGAAAGGGAAAATGTCACATGCTTTAGTATTTCAGCGGAAATTAATGTAGATTTCATCACGATAATTTCCACCGCTTCAGGTTCCTCCTCCCTTACTTTTATAAAGCACTTCAATTAGCATCTCTCTGCAAGGGACTGTCGATGACATTTTTACCTCCACGTTCAATTTAACCCTGGTACTCTGGCTGTGTAGCGTCTAATTCCAATCAATGCCAAAACAATCAGAAGGTGTGCTGTGGGATGGATGGGGAGTGAGAGCTTGAGGCCAGCCCTAAGCAGAGAGTGACAGGCCAGACAGGGCAGATGGGTGAAACCGGTGAGCAGAGCTGCCTTAGCATACATCATCGGCTTGCCAGCACATTCATCTTATAATTAATGCTTTTCAATTAGAGAGCAATTATTAAGAGACTCTAGGTCATTTTCTGGTGGGGAAAAATGAAGGAACTGTGGCACAAACTTGCAAACAAACAGCGCAGCCACTATAATGAAGGCTACTCATATATATACACACATACACACATGCAAATTGTGTTTGGTTTGCCTTACCTATTACTCTGAGCTCTGCATTTGAGTAGACTTCTCCATGCTTGTTTCCAGCCACACACTGGTACATCCCCACGTCGGCCAGGGTCAACCGACTGATTGACAATGCCCCATTTCCCACCTGTACGCGCTCCTGCAAATACAGAGATGTACAGTAAGACTTATTCCCATTTCTAATTTGCATAAAAGCACCCAGCCAGCATGCCAGTGAATTATGGTTTGGATGTGACGGACATGGCAATAAATCTAGGTTTTCATCCCTAATGGAGGAAAAGGGTTGGGTGGAGGGAGGCAGGCGAGCAGAAAATGACCCTAATCAATCTGCATGTTTATGAGAGTGAAATAAAACCATGGCCTATTTATATCTCTGGTTGCACCACAGGGTCCGTTTCCCCCTAGGATGCCGAAGGAGGGGATGAGAATGAAAGGAATATTTTAACATCAGAGGTATACTGCATCGTGAAAATTGGTTTCTTGATATGTGTGCCGTATACATACCAAGCACTTAATGCTGTAAGGTACACAGTAAAACCCCAGTGTAGCAAACGTGTCTCTGGATGGAACCCTCTACCTGGCTCAGGGAACAGTCTCTGATGTGACTGCCCATCAAAGTTATCACAGCCTAGATGGGGAGCATGCACTAAAAGCTTAGCACTTACTGCAGCCATTTCATCCTTAAGAGAAGTAATTTTTCTAAATTAAGGCACGTTAGGGTATCCCGTCTTCTCAGAGCACATGGAAATCAGAAACGGCTCATAGCATTGGTGTTCATTTTTGCCCCAGGTTGCCCTTGATCTCCTGTGTTTTCTACATGCTTCCCCTTAATGTCATTAGAGCACATTTCCATACGTTTTTTTCCATGGCTCCAGACCGAGGGGATTAAGGTACTGTCACATGAAAAGAGAGGCTTTTCCCATTGAAACATCACCAGCTAATCCTATGTTTGAGCAGGTTGCTTCTAAACGTCCATAATGCTCAGTGGCTTTGGATGAGCAGGGCGAATATGCCTTCTGGCACTAAGAGGCAAATGATGGCGTATATCTGTCCGTGTGGAGAAAGGACTCAGTTTATGGCTGCTATTAATTAAGCATGACGTTCCTCTTTAATCAGCAGTTTCTCATGTGGGTACCTAGGGGGACCATCTGTACGCCTTATGCTGAATGAAAATGATTGGCAATGTCACTGCCAACAAGACCAGGCCCCTCTATTTGATATATGTAGCAGGGCATCATGAAGTTCAACAATTGATGTTGTAAACAAACAACTGATGTAATGGTTTCAAAAACACACTCTACTGTGTTCGGTTACTATCCTGCTAGCAGTGCAGCTGTGAGAAGTTCAAGATAACTTCTATACTCTGCATGCTGAACGTAGAGAAATAATGAATGCAGAGGTAGACTATCACTCTCAATATAATGCATGCACAAAACTAAACCCTTCAATTAACCTGCGGTAATATCATAGCCTTAATGAGAAAAGTCTATTGATTTCCTGTAATTTATTTTAATATGCCTGACCTTTACTCATCAGACTGATGGAGCTGCACTGGTTAATAGTGACATTTCATACAGTTTAACACCTCTGCAGATTAATCTGCTTATTCAAGTGTATTAATTATTCTTAATTCATCGTGTCTAATTTATAGAAATTCTAGTTCACAAGACATTACATCGATAACATTTCCGACCTTTTATCACAGGAACTCTCTAGGGAATCAGACACAGATGGCCGAATGATCTGTGCAGTGAAACTATATATGTAAACTATGGTGTTAAAAAGTTTGGGAACATTTTTTTGGGGGGAGATAAACAGATGGGTTAACTTTGTTCTCTCAGAGAGTTCTTTCACCAACCAGCAAAACAAACTATTAGGCAGAACTTGTAAAGATTTTTAATAAAATGTGGTTCTATGGCTAGACAGATTGTTAATTATGCGCAGCTGAAAGCAACCCTAATCTGACTTTATGGGTAAAGGAGAGCCTGCTGTTTGGAGCATTGCCTGTGGTAACAATAAAACAGGCTTCGCTCATTTCTACTCCATATATAACATCCAAGGTTTGATCGATACCCTCTGTTTTGTTTGTGGCCATTTTGTATAATGAAAAAAATTTACATAAAGTCTGTTTATTTATTACGTCCAAGCTGTGCCTGAGTGCTTACCATCAATCTCTTACAAATAACCTGGCCGCGTAGCACCAGGGATCACTCTAAGCTATGTCGAATCCTATTTCCCAAATGCCATAATGAATACTTTCTTCCAACCACAGAACTTGTATCGCTAATAAAATGAGTTGAACAAATAAGTAGGTTGTAGACTGAAACTCCTTTGTCAACGCAAAGTACTGTAAGTAGTGTTGAGCTTCTCTTGGTGTCGCAGGTATGGGGAATTGGAGAAGGGGACTATATAGTGTGTTTGGAAGTCTTCCTCTTTGGTGGTACAGGATTAATGGCTGCACTCTAAAAGAGAGATTCACGAGAAGATTTTAGTGGTTCTTACATCATCCTGCTTTCAAGGCTTTGCATAAAATTGTTGCCTTGTTTGCAACTTAAGTCTTTTAACAAGCCAACACAAAGTATACGTTTGAGGATGTTCAACATCCTTTCAGAGATCCTTTATGAAGTTGTCGTTTTTTTTCCATCCCCATCCTGGAGCCTTATATAACAGTCTGAAGTACATAAGAGTGTAGATACATTTCTCCGTACCACACTTATTACAGACACAAACCCAACTCTGTAACATTTTGAGTGAACATTATATAAATGAGTACTTCACAGCAATTCAGTACATATGGCTCACATTTTGCTACATAAACGTACTTTTGGAGAGCCCCACTTTAACAACCCTTTGTAAGAAACTCACCTCAACAGGCTCTATATTTTCTCCATTCTTCATCCACCTATAGGAGGGCTTGGGTTTCCCGGTTGCTTTACACTCCCACACCAAGGAGTCGTCAATAGGCTTCTGCACGTCCTGTGGTTTCTCAATAAGGTGTGGAGGGGCTGCAGAAATGAGCAACAATCACAGTTAGTTGAGAGTGAGCGTGAAGTGTATGTGGACCTACTATAATGGCCATTAAGGTTGGCTTCCTTGAATTAGTTATTTGTGTTTTTGCGCAACAAGATCTAAAAAACTAAAGTGTAAAATGTTCGGAGAGAGAAATTATCCCACAATTGTGTCCATGAATGGTACCATAAAATACCTCAATTATGAATTGGATTATAACATTGAATCATTGTACAGGGCGAGATTTGTTAACTCTCCAGTAACTCAAGCCTAACAAAGGTGGTCCATGAATAGAAAACCCTTACCCCGCAGCAGCGGAGAGAGAAGATGCCTAGTTACTGGTCACTACCCCTAAACTATCATGGGACCTTTTGACATGTCAATCACACCTCATGACCTTATCCACCCTCCACTCCAAGAGGAATGTATGGCTGGGACAGGGATAATAAGGATTAGTCGGCCTCAAACAAGTTCAGTCAACAACTTTCAAGAGAGCGACTAGGCAGTTCTTCAATCGAAAGCCTTAACATACAGCACATTTAGCCTAAAAGGATGACATTGACTCTGACACTTATTGGTGTAACGTGAATGTGTCAACGACTTTAAGGTGGTTTTCACCCATCAGGTTTTACACAAATTGTTGTAAAGGGTTAATTTAGAGAGGGGATGATTTACTGTTAACACTTTGACATGGGACACTCAGCCATTGCATAAAATGCAGGGGTGGGGTGGCTCCTACCCATTAGGCATATCATCATATAAACAAAAAATAAGTGTTGTTTAGCATACAGTCTCTCATGCATAGGGCACTTTATTTACTCCCACTGAATTAAGAGTCACCCCCCAGTTGTTGGCGCTCTGTTTATCAATACAACTAGTGAGATTTACAATCTGAAAAGCTATACATGCTCTGGATGATATGTAGGTCAATCTACGATCATCTTATATCACACAAGGCTATTGTCAGGACAAGAGTAATGGCAGACCGTGCATTTCCATTACACAGGCCGACCTAATACCGCACTCAAGGACTGACCTTTGAGGTGACTTCTCTGTAATAGTACATACAAATCCTGATCTAATTGGTTTCTGCATCAGCTTTACCTCCACATGATATAAGATGAAACAGTGAGAAATCCAATAGAAATTGCAAATGTATCCCAATAGCACCTCAGTGAACTAAATCTGATGAGATGTTGTTTTGTGTATTTCTGTGCATATGTGTATGTGATACAGTCAAGAAGGGAGCCTTCCTCTTTACCTTACTCTATGGGAGAGAGAGAGAGAGAGAGAGAGAGAGAGAGGAGGGGAGGGAAGGGGAGGGAGGGCTTGTGTTTGTGTGTTTGTATGTGTATGTGTGTCTAGGTATTACTAATGCCCGTGTGTGTGTGTGTGTGTGTGTGTGTGTTTGATGGAAATGCCACCAGAGGAGATAGCTGAGATGTCCTCCATTATCACCAGTCATTTAGCATCACATCCATTCCACTGCAATCTTCCAGAAGAGCCTAGTGGGCCTGCTCCACCTCTCACGACCCTATTGTTGTTGTTTCTTCGCCCCACTGTCGAGGCCGCTCCCTTCATCCCTCACCCACTGTGAACGTATCGACTCTCAGTCACCACTCACCAAATGAGACCGGGCAGCCCATCTCTGGCTGCATCTCAGGTCTCTCAAATCAGCCAGAGTTAATGCTAAGAGGTAGATGGATGTGATGGGATAGAGGAACAGGCCTGCATTATACATGTACTGATACGTTAAGCAGATGCATTTATATCCCTTGTGTAGTCTTAACATTCTGTATGCTCTCCCTTGTTTGTGGGAAACATTACAATAATCACATTTCAAGTTGAAAAAATATAATTTAGTGGGTTGTCTCTGCTGTCAAATATAGTCATACAGTCTGCATGCATATGTTTAAACCAAAAGCCTGTTTTAATGAGCTTTTCTCCTTTATATTCTGCTTGACATTATTTTCTCAGAAAAATAATGAAGTATCAAAACAATGTCCTCTTTTTAGAAGATAAAAGCTAATGCATTGCATTTGTTGCTTTTAGTCATATAAAAGTGTGATTATTATTCACACCTTGATGCTTTAAAAAAACCCAAAATGCCACTAAAAACATTAGCATAAATGTGATAATGATTACGATACATGAAATAGCAGTGTCCAAAAATATTTTCCTTCTCTTATTAACAGGAAGTCCAGTCTTCAAAGCTCTGTGCCTGCAGGTTGCAGTGATGTACACCAGATACACCTATCGATTTACTTATTTCCACACACTGCTGACAAATGTCTCAAAGGCTTAATTCCAAGGGACTTCAAACTAAGATTACAGATTGTTATCGCTTGGCAGACAGAGAGGGGAAGGGGGGTGAAGCCACATCAAAAGAGACTAGAACAGCAGCTAATACAGACAAACCAGCCCCTGTGGCTCACAGGACGAGCAACATGGCTGCTGGGTTCCATGACGTAAAGGTGCCGTAAGCGTTATAAATAACGGCAAATTGTTTAATACACAGAATGAGTTATTTGTGACAGCTGTCAGAGTCTGACTTATGCACCGCAGGGCAGAAAACCAATTGAGGGAAAGAGCGGTTAAAGTTTGAAAAGATAAATAAAGAGATCATAAATATTTAGCCGCAGAAATAGATTAAGTGTAGTGTATGTGAATATGTCTGTTTGAATGAATCACTTGAGTCCTGACTAACCTTATCAACTAGTTAGCTACACTATATTCTTCCCCTCGGTATTATATGTACATATACAAAACATTTCACCTCAACTTTCAACAAGGAAACATGTTTCTTCTATCAGTGCAGAAAATAAACAATGAAACAACAAGTCTAATAAAACATTCAGGGAGCCCAATGAGCTATTCTTGTAAATGGGTCATTAGGTATACAGCAGAGAAAAATTCCAGAAGGGAGAAATAAATCCCTGTGGTACGAATAGCCTACAGGTACTTACTTAATAGGAGGATGTCTTGTATGAACAATGCCATCACATGACTACCACCAGAACAACAGAGGGTCAGGACCCTCCTTTTGAAAGTCCAGAATAAATGTAACTACAGAAATAGAAATACCCCAGAGTGGCTCTCATAGAGCTTCTACCCCCTGTATATGCTTCCTTCATAACCCAAAAACATTCCACCACTGGAATAACAACAAACAATGAAAGCAGATTTGCCCAGAACTAGGGAGACAAAGGATCTGAATTACCAAGGCGTGATTTTGGAAAAATCTAGTACAAGGCAAAGTTCAATATCAGAATCAAGTAAAGTTATCAACAGTAGTAATGACTGAATAGACTGTCCTTATTCCAGTCCATCCAGATACTGTGCTGGAGATGATGTCTGCGGCATATGTGCCTCTGGTCTAAGTATAGTACATTTAACAGCTTTGATCGCCAGTCAAGTTGGATGTCAATCATTGTGCCATCTGGTGAAACCCAATACAAGGCTCATGAACAAGGTCACATCCAAGGGCTCTGCCTCATCCACATCATTCCTTTAATCTGGATCAAAATATCAGTGGCCTCGTGCCTGACAGCCTCTAATCGCTCGGATGTGCTCTTAAAACAAGGCTCCTCATGCGAAGTGAAGGAGCCACTGTTCATTAACATGGACTGTGTTTTAAGACCAGTTACTGTAGGTCTGCCTTTGATGTCTCTCAGTCTGAGCAACTCTGGCACATGTAGCTTTCTCTGGTCAAATATTAATGTCGTCCTCGATCACCTACCGTAGAAAGAGAGCTTTCCTCTCACACTGTTCCTCCCTCTGGGGTTTTCCGCCTCGCACTCATATGTTCCTGCATCTTCCTGCTGGAAATACGGGATTTCCAAGACACCGCTGGCTTTCCTCACGTCTACTTTCCTGGAAAAGGGAACTCCGTCTACTCTCCTCCAGTTTATAGTGGGGGCAGGACTGGTTGGAAGAAAATCAACAAACAAGACAAGATAATTAGTACTGTATATGAAGTATATACTATATCTCAGTTATTTGAATATACTTGAAATCAATTCATCTGTTCATCTGCTGAACTAGCAATGAGATCTCTGAGATGTGCATCCCAGCCTGAAACTAAGAAGGGTTTGAGGCAAAAATGTAAACATGAAAAGTATCACGCTGTTTATTCTAAACAGCGTGTTTAGAATAAACACGTTTATTTTTCACATGCCATGTCTTTGAGTCCCTGTTAAGTCAAACACAGATTCTTAAAAGTCTACAGCATACTTACTTTCCAAGAGCAAAACACTCCAGCTTTACAGTAGAACCCTTGGCTACATGGACTACTTCTGGAAACTGAACCTCAATCTTTGGCTCATATTCACCCATCACACCTAAGAAGGGAAAGCCACAGTGTAGAAAGACATGAAAGCAAATAAAAAATGTGATGTACAATATGCCTACTGTAGAGTCCTGTACTGTAATTGATAACAGTGACACAGCTAACAAGTGGCTCCATGTAAACACTAGTCTGTGGTTCAACCCAGTTCACTCATTCCATAGGCTCTGCTCACACACTGCTGTTGCTTTTATCTGAAATCCAGTCTTGAGGTTTCCTGACATAACCAGCTTTTCAGGTGGAAGAAACAGACAAATTGTGTCTTGTTTCATTTGGTGGTGAGACATGTGTTATCGGGATGGTCCCCACTGTCTGATAGCTAAATCAGATCCTTATCACCATGGGTCTAATGCTTTAGGTTACCCATGGCACTATAGCCCATTGTAAATGAGACAGGTGTAAGAAGGCGGTAATTATCTCAGACCATAACCTTTTATAGAGGACATGAGCTAAATGTGACCAGTGACAACGGGGTTGTCAGTTGTAGAGTCTACATGTCACATTGATGTCTGGTTGTAGATATCGGGTTTGATTGTTTTGGTACAAAACGGAACAATTTAAAAATAAGACATTATTTTGTATTTGTTGAAAAGCATGAAAAACATTTATATTGTGCATATTGTAACTTTCAAAATAGAGATGTGTTTTAGGGACCCATCTCTATAAGGATTAATCTCCTAAAACCCTAACAACCTAAGCCACTGGCATCTGTTGTACATAACCAGACTACATAAACAATAGCATCTCAGACTGATTGGGACATCTGGAAAATTGGTACGCCTGGAAAAAAATATTTTAAATATTTAGCAATACCACCAGTGGCAACAGTCCTGTTAGCTCCCACTTCACACATGAGGGAGATGACTGTGGCCATTCTATAAAGGGATAAATCATTCATGCACATCACAGTTCAGTGTCCATAATGTTGGGAGCAGCAGGGAAAGCTAGATAAAAAATCTAAAATAATTAGTGAACAAATATCCATCTTTCTGGGACAAGAATGCTAACATGTAGATCACAGAGAGACATGTGACCTTTCCATAGAGGCTTTGATAAGGCCAGCCTAAAGCATAACAACTGGAGTTACTAAAAATAACAAAGAAAAAAACATTTGCATTTCATTGGTATTCTTTAAAAACACTTGGCCTACTTCAACTGTTTAATTTACAAATAAGTATTTTCATGGGCCTAAAGCCACTCTTTCATTCTGGTTGTTCATACCTAATTTCTATTAATAAGTCTAACCTTTAGCGAATGCCATATGTACGATGAGCTACAAAATGCCATTTGTAACATTTGTTACAATTTGTCCTCCATCTTTTGCAAGAAATACTGGGACATGGAAAAACACGTTCTTTACTGAACAGGCTCCGTTCAGTGAGCCCTTTTTGCCAGCAGCTAGTGTGTTCTTTGTTTCATCCCAACTGTTACCAACCAAACCAAATTAAAGACACATTGACTAATAGGCATTAAAAAGCAAACACACAAACACACACAGACACATACATACACACACACACAGGAGGACCACATCGAGCCAGGTCTCACCATCACTGCGTAGCACCAGTGGAGTGGGTGGGCCCTGCACGCGGGTCTTTGTGACAGTATTGGTAACCACGCAGGTGTAGTTTCCCACATCAGAAGGTTCCACTTTAGCGATGTACAGATTCCCTGTCTCCTGGGAGATGAAGCGTCGTGTGTCCTGCTCCACAAATGATGGGTACTCATTAAAAATCCAGGAAAACGTCAGATCTGGAAAAAAAAGAGATCAAATAAACACCAGACTACATGCATGTTAAAGGTCAGTAAGATTATGCACATCATCAAAATATCATTAGGCCATAACCAGGTTTTGGCAGGTGGGTTTGTGAGGATTGGGTCGTGGGTTGAATGTATTTGTTAGTGTTGCAGTTATGCGGTGTTTTGAGCATCCTCCTTCTCCTAAGGGTAGCAGAACTACCACCGAGTTTCATGCCAAGGTGAAAATTAATGATGGCCAGAGTCTGTGATAGGTTACAAAGCTGTGTAATTATCTGAACAAATTTAAGCACAATATTATTCATGCTAAAGAACATTAGGACATTTACCAGAATATGATGTTTTTCAATCTATTACAACTAGCATGGCAGGGTTTGGAGCACTTTAATAACCATAAACCAAAAACGTTTTACAAAACAGAATAAGGAACCTAAATTGAAGTCATACCACTAATTAAATTTTCACCTGCAGTCAATGACAATACACTACAGTTTCATAATATATGTTATGGTGAGTTTTAGTCCTTTTAATGACATTGTATGCTGTTATTCAGTTCTCCAGTCCTTTCCACTGACAGACGCATACTATTTCCCTGCTGAGCCTAATCAAACCCATGCTCTTGTTAGCAGGCTGATAATTAAACAAAACAGGTCTTGGAGGATTCTTACCCTAGCCTCTCTAACTGCCTGGTCATTTATCACAGCGTGTTTCCATCCATGCCACAGCTTGTTCCCTGATACAAGCATGTACATGACACATTACAGTCGGCCAATCAGAGCTTTCTGTGTGTGTTGAGTGTAGATGGGGTTGGCTCAGGAGCAGACCAGAGGGAGAAGGAACACTCCACAGCAGGACAAGACATGTTTGTGCCTGTTTCCTCCCCAATGCTTTTGAGCTGCTATGAAGGTCCCCGTCCATGTTTACAACTGACACACCTTTACATGGTGACTGACTATGTCGACAGTGGAATACAATTGAAGAATTGAATTGTAAAGAAAGATTTTAGTCATCCAGTCCACACATTTGGCACACTGTTTTGTTCGTGCAACAGCAGCATTGCAACAGCATCATTCAGTTTATAGTGTTTTAATGAATCCATACAATGTCTAACACTACATGTATCACTATCGTTAGAATTGTATTAAGCAGATTTCATATAAAGTGATCCAAAATATACAAACACAGAGTCAAGAGCAGAAGGAGTCATACAATAGTTAAAACCATTTATTTACTCAACCATTTTTATAGACCCAAATTCCTCTTATAATAAAGTGAGATTAGATATGTTAGCAAACTAATACATCCTCCATAGTGTGGACAAATTTTCAAGGCCATTGCTAAAAGATGATAACGTTTGATGGGAGAGGAATTTTCACTTTGAAGTGTCCCCAGAGAGGAATGTCAGATGCTGACAAAATATAGCCCAGTGTGTGCTTAGACTGCTGGGGTTGCAAAATGCTTCTGAGAAGTCACCATGAAATGAAAAGATCTGCAAAACATAGAGACCTGTAAGTGTATCCTCAACTATTTGTGATGATACAAAAATCATGTATCAAGAGAATGACACAAGTAACTATGTTAATGAATATATTACATACTTTCTAAATGTTTTTCCCATCACAAAGATAGTCAACATTCAAAATTCAGAGTGCAAGGACTTTCTGTATTGTCCCATTCAAATACATCCAGTTTAAGGGAGTAGGCAATTCCATTTCTACACATAATTTCCCCCAAAAGATTAATTTGTATCCTTTTTAAAGTTGATTATTAATAATAGTATTCACTCAATGCATATCACAGAATGGTGATGGTGACAACTGTTTGAAATTGCTTACACAAGCATTCCCCATGTGCTGTATCTATTAGTGTCATTGTTGGGAGGCAACAATTAAAAGCCAGCCTCTTGGCTTGTTCAAGGCTGCAAACATGATTAATTTCTACACACTGTTGGATGGCAATTTCTTCTTTAGAGCTAACCCAGTGGCTGAATCCCTTGGGATTCACAGGGAATAATTATGACAATGGTGAACAACAAGAGCAAAGTAGGTCTGCTTCAACACACTAAACAAGCTATCCATCAATAGCAAGGGAACACCATATTAGTGAACTCCTTACTACAGTAGCCTATATGGGATTCATAATATACAGGGCTGGGAAGGGTGGCATATTAACGCACTGTCAGTGTACTGCTTCCAATTAATATTATGTGTCTGTCTGATCATCTGGTGTTAATAATACATGTAATGCCCTCTCTGACAGCAATATGCATTTTTAATTACGAAGCTACAAAGCAAAAGCACCAAGGCATGCTGAGAACGATAAACAAACATAAAACAAAAAGGTTCCTAATAGTCCTCTTCAAAGTGTAATAATGATTAGATGACTGAGCTAGCAGAGTGGCATTACACGGGATGAGGAGGAAATGTTGCTGGGCAAAGACATGGGAGGGGTGGGGGGTCAGTTTCAAGATCTTATCTCTCTCTCTCTGCCTCTCCCCTTCTCTTACAGTTTGTTTACGTTTTGAGAGGATGGCCCATGAGACCAAGCTGAGCCTGAGTGTCAAGATGCAAAATGAGTCACATCACAAATCACATTGAGAGAACTAGTGTAACATCCAGTTAAACTCAATCATAATCTGCAGACTAGTTAAACTAGCAGCATTCAAAACACTGCCTCTCTGTGCTGGAAAAATTAAATTCCCCACAGCCTCCCTCAGAAAACACCACTCCCTCAGTACTGCCACTCCAATTGTGCCACAACGGGAAGCGTTCCCAAGTCTGCTCCGGGCTCTGAGAATCCTCTTCCCGTTACTTTACAGGACCAGACATAATGCACATGCTCTGTGTTCTCAAAGCCTGGGGTCATAGAAAATAAAAACAGGAAGGACACACTATACTTTTCTATTTTTGGTGGGTATGTGCTCAAGTGATTTCAGTCTTGAGTGCCCTTAAAACATCCCTCTCCATTATAAAATGGAGGTCAGCTGCATTAGGACTAAACACAATAATTGAGTAATACAAAGACTAATGGTAGGTCACACAGACAGTCTATTAATGCGGTGGGGTTTGAAGGAGAGCAAAAGTGACAACCTCTCAGCTCTTCTGGCTTCTCTGTCTGAGATTGTAGTGGAAGCTATACATTTCTGGAAACAGAACCAACACATTTTTCAAACCAAGGGTATTAGAATCCCCTTTCTAAAATATAATTTTAACACTAATGTTAGCAGGTCATGGGTGTGTGCCTTCTCCATCTAATGTATTCTGTTATAATTACGCACAGCCCTGTCAAGCTCGCGAAGCAGGAGCAGTGGCCTGTCACATCTAAGCTGCATGGGTGGAGGCAGCTCCTTGCTTCTAGCCCGGCCTGTGTGTCTGTGTGGCATGGCAGTGTGTGTCATCCCTGATCTGCACTCAGTCCTGTCTCCTCGTTCTGTTTGCCCACTGTAAGCAGAGGAGGGAGGGGGACTCTGTGCACACTGGTACACAAAAATGTTGCACCTTTCAGATATAGTGAATCCATTGCCTTTATGGCTTTACAGCAGTTGCTTAAATCAACAGTCGGTTTATGTGAACCTCTGGGCATAACATGCTTCTACTGCTGAACGCTGTTGTGGAACTGTACGTACTGTATGAAGTAAGGATTTGTGCTAAATACACCTTAATCCTCAATCCTCACTCTGTACTGTACTTCCAACAATGTGGCTCACTTCCTCACCCAATAAGGATGAAAACAAATCAAGCGAAAGGGATTGAGGCATGCAGAACTGTGTTTATGCCCAAGGGACCAAAAAAACAGGTATTCAGGTTGTAACCTTGGTTTATTGTCTGCCACCTCAGAGCGACTACAAGAAGGCAATCACTGGAACAGCGGAAAATGTGTCCACAAGCCCTTTACTTTCAATGTATGATTAAGATTTTGACTCCTCCAGTCTCCTTTTTGTAAGAACTAATTTAGGCTACCTTGTCAACATCTCCTTTCACCGCAGACACACAAGGTCAAGCTATTGAAACGAGAAGGGTTCCGAGTTCAAAAGCACATTATGAAAGAGTAGAGAGTTCATAAAAAAAACATTACTGTGAGCCATAGAAATATCCATTCAATGATTATATTGTGCCATACTAACATAGCCAGCTACATCTGTACCAATCCTTTGCCTTTGTAGCTGAAATTATTACACAGTAAAAAAACTGTTAAAATCCCACTCTAGCTATATTGCAATTATTTTGGGGGAAATTGTTTATAATCGCTCACACACAAAACAAAATGACACAAATGGGGTATGGGGTCTTTGTGCAAATAACAGTTTCATTCCTAACACTACATATGAGTATAATTATCTGAAACATTGAATATAGTCAACTATGGTGTAACTATGCTGTATCAAGAATTACAGCGAGGGGTCCCGGCTGCTTCTTGTGTATTGAGTTAGGAAGCTGTCTTGTTTTTTTAGATTGTTATTTTCTCTTTGCACAGCCGGTGACAGTGTATTCCTCCAGGGATGAAATCCCCACTGGCATTGAGGGATTTGTGTTTATGTACTGGGGCAAGGGAGCCTGGGGGACATGACGTGTGACTGGGGTCCAGCAGAGAGGAACGAGGTGCTTACACACTGCCAACTAGATGGCAGGAGAAAGAACCTGGCATTACACTAGCACACATGCACAGCATGCAAGCATGTAGAACACACACACAAAGCCACACACTCAACATAGAACATGCGATGCTTCAGAGGCATCTCTCATTTAAGTTCTTTGCTAGCCTGATTAATGTGTGTTTCATTTCAAGAATGTACTATTTGCGTTCCCACCTGCACACTCACCCACTCACCCTTTCATGGCTGTGATCTGCATGTGTTTATTGTTCATGTTAGTTCAGTTTCTTGGAAGCCACAAATCTGGTGTTGTTTATCCTCATATTGGTTTTCACTTAGAGAACACATTTTCAATATGACTGGAAACACAAGTTTCAAAAGTGTGTTTTATGTACTTCTTCGTTAATGTATATATGCGTTTTGGTGGAAATGTGAAAGTGTGTGTCCTCTATAATGTAACCATTTGGAGTATAAAATATGTCTGAGTACAGTATTAAGTGAACAACTCTGAGGTTATTTATGGAGATTATAAAAATCTGCCATCCACTAATCAGATTATAACAGTAAAACCCCTGACAGCAATATTTTTTTGTCACACCATGAACACTATTGGTAAACATTCTGTTGGTATTCATCTGAATATTGTCATACTATTTTTCTCTTTACACTCACTCACACACACATCCACACACACACACATATACCCCAAATCACCTTTTCACCTTCCACACACTATTATTATTAATATATAATTGGACACATACACCCCCAATCACCACACACTATTCCTTGCTTTTGTAGGGCATCAATCTGCATGCTTATGCACACTGTTCATGCATCAGGCAGCAGGGGGAACTTCTGGACAGCTGTCTGCTATATATTATGTGTCCCTTGACAGTCACTCCTGCACAGAGTGTCCTCAACTCCACCGTCCATCGTTAGGCCCACCAACATATGGTAATGAATAAGGATGTGCTGGGTGGTTCATCTAACATAGCACCACCCACATGCATCTTCTGATTGAGATACAGTACTTGTGAGGTAGGTGTCTAGGGTGGCATAGCAGATTGTTGCTATCACTGCTTGTCATTGGGGGATACCATCATTAGATAGCAGGACACCATCTAATGATGACAGGACAGCAACTGAGAGCCACCTTTTATAATGACTAGGTAATGACGCAAAAACAGTTTGATCATATTTTGTGAAGATATCTCTAGGTGTTTATGACTTGCAGATGCATTGTTCAGGTCTATTCATAGGCTAAATATGCATGACTTTATACTATCTAGTGTTGGAAATAAGGGCATTGAATGAATCTTAAGTATCTCTGTGGCTGTAGAACTTTGGATAAGAATGTCTACTCTTAACGGACAGTACTCACAGTAGGCAGTAGCTTTTACATAAAGTAATAGGGGATGCAGAATGATAGCCTATGAATTGTGTGTAATAAAGCAGCACATTTTGTGCAGTGGTAAGTTTAGTAGTTTTGGAGTGAAGAGGTACAGTAGCCTTGAAGTCCATGTATCCAAGGTTCCAAACTAGCTCAAATAATGTAATGTATTTTCAACCACACGACTGTTCCAGGTTAGTGGAAAAAGCCGCCGAAAGGGCTCCTCCTCTTCCGCTACATAGCCAAAATCGCACCCGTTTAGGGCGAGTAGTGTCCATCGTTGTACACTGTTTTTTTGGACCGTTTGCAGTGCGCCATCCAGGTACTTTCAGTGCACTGAATTCTGCTGGTTTTGTGAGTGTAAGCACCCTAAGCACTGAAAGTCAGTGCTCGAAGTGCACAAGTGCGCAGTAGTAGACACAGCCAGTGAGTTGGCTAAGGCGAACGCTAGCAATTGGTTATGGCAGATCAGAGTAGCTCTGGGCAGATCCAATAGTTTAAACTTCAACAGAGTACCCGCCTTCAAGGAAGTTAACGCTTGTCAATGGAGCGATCCCAGACTCTCTGTACAAATTAAATGTACGAGGGTCTGGTTAGGACCAGGCTAGCCCAGACCTAGTAGAGAAGCAAAATTAAAATTGAGCGGAAGTACGTAGGAGGGCAGAGCCAGGTTGGTTCCAGGTAACCCCAGATGTGTGTGTAAAAACCCTAATGCAATCGAGCAAACAACGACAAGGTGACAAGGCAACATCTGACAAGGTTTCATGCTTCAAAATGGTGCTATTCGTCTGGTTAGATCCAACCCAATGGATCATTTTATCCTGTAGTGTATATCTTTCTGACCCTATCTTGGTTTATTAAAACTAAGACATGAGCTACAAAACTACACACCATGTGCCACAATGCTTTCTGTTCCTCTATAGGTAGCATATTGGTCCCAAACCAACATACTCTCCAGAAGTAAAATCCAGATAGACCACAAAGCTTTTGCAAGTGAATGTATCCTAGTTGGGGTGCTACTGTATGAAGTGAACAAGATAAAACAGGTGTTACATTTAAGAACTCCTCAACAAAAGATGGAAATAATGTACCACATGGGATGCGTCTGCCATACAAAGGCAAAGTGAGATGCTAGAGGGAAGTCTGACCAGCCAAAAAGTTGAATGTATGAACAAATTTGTAGAAAGATATTCATGAAGGGTTTTCTTACCTCCGGAGTGCGATGGAGGTCCACACAGGAGAACCACACCCTGTCCCTCACGCACTAACACAGAGCTTCTTCTGTGCATCTTGAAATTTTCCAAGTCTGAAAAAGAATACACCCAATGTTAACTCCTGACAGATATGGCACTAGACCCTTTTGATAAAAGGTAAAACCAGCGCAGTGCCAACAAAACTGTCAATGCATTACAGACAATTTAAAAGACAATAACACTTAAACATTATTGATAACATAAAATCTCAAATGTGAAAAAGAATACATATTTGTTTAGAGGAGATGTGGGATCTTAGAAATATAAAGATTAATTCTCATGATGGTCATCATTGCTGGAGGTGAACAGATCTTGGTAATGCCTCACGCCAAATCAACACCTTGTATGTTTCTTCTGACTGTCAGAGAGACATAAATACCTACTGCATTAAGTGAAACAACACTGTATAAAAACTGATCTCTGAAATGACGGGCCATGTTGTAAGATATTCAAACAAGATGAAGCGGGGATACTAATGTATGTTTTACGATTAATGGACTACAATAACTACAATAACCCCTTTGCTACTGCAGCCAGATGGATCTTTGTTTAGGTGTTTCAGAAAATACACAAGAGTCTTCATGGATGAGCTTACTGAGATACCGCAGGTGTGATGAATACATTGGCAACATTTCCACGCTTTTTATGATTAGCTTATCGGTAATTTGATTTACATAATAAAATACAATTAAAAAATATATGCATTTACTTTGATCACATTCTGCACATGGCACAAACTAGAAAAGCAAACTAACTTAATTTCTCCTGACCTCTCTAAGGTCTCTGACGTGTTTTGTCAGAAGGGTCAGAAAGGAAAGAAAAACAACTAATGAGAATAATGTTAAGTACAGTTGAATGCAATTTTAATTTGATTAGATTGATATAGCTGATTTAGAGCACAAATGAAATATTTTTTGAAGGATTAATTAACTCCCCTCACTAATTTCCCTTGATGTGTAACATGCTCCGTATTGTCAAGTCACCTCAATAAAGATGGAGGAATGGAAGCTCTCATTGCAGGGTGGCTCAATAGGAAATCTAAAGCAGAGCAGAAACCAACTCACTTTGAAACTAGATTGCTGATTAGTTCTGCTCCAAGAGCAGATTTAAATGCAACATTACTGGGCTCACTGATTTATGAAGAAGACTATAAGGTCAGCTAATATATGTCATATTGGCTGTGGGACAAGTCTATTATGAGGCAGGCTTTAATTATTCCTTAAAACATAAATCTCCTCTTAACCCAGGAGCACTCTTTTACTAATATCTTTTAGATTTTCTTAAGCTCTGTTAAGAAAGGTAAATCTTAGAATTTTCCCTTAAATTACTATGAGATTTGCCAGTTGAGAGTCAATTATATGAACAAGTATCTACTGCACCTTTGCAATTTGAGAGAAAGCAGTGAAACCAAAAACCAAAAAAGGATATACTATACTCTTATGTCATAAAAAGTAAAAAAGCATTAACATGTATAGGTAGTAAACTATGGCAGTAGTGTAGTATTCTGTGGGTTAACATAATTATTGTCGGTCGGTAAGGGCTGAATTTGCGGAGTCTAGACTACTGACGGTCAGGTAATCAAATACAGCTTGAATCAAGGACTTGCGAATGTCCTAGCCACACAGGCCCATGGGTGTGCTTTTGAGTCTTGGTCCAATACAGGAACCATGGAATAGCAACAAAAGCTTTTGAGTGGAATCATCCCGCACTTTCATCTCAAGGCAGGATAGTAGGTGAGATAAAAGCCCCAAACAGACCCAGAAATTGTGAGTCTGATGGAACAAAGTGAACTAGAGCATTGGACATCTAAGGTCCTGAATTAATTCTAAAGTGTCTTTTTGCCATCATTTTGGTTTTAGATTAAAGCTGTTCTGATAACAAGACACACTGATCCAACTAAGTTATATTTTTGTCTCTGATATTTGAATCAATTGCCAACACACACAAATACACATACACACACACATGCATGCACGCACACACACATCTCAGTACACCACTCTCACTTGTCAAAAAAGAGCAAAAGACGCATTGTTGTAAAACAGCCAGAGGAGCCCAAATGAATGTTTAGTACAGTACGCTACATAGTGCCTGTAGCAGGGACAAAGATAAGGACTTTGACCAAAAGCATGCTCCTCTGAGCACACACAGCTGTGCTTTTTTGGTTCAAAAGAAAGCATGAAAGCATGCAGCCTTTAAGGGCCATCTCAAATAATTTCACATCAAACTTGTGACAAAGAGAACAGCCTTGTGTGGTTTGGCATTAAATTGCAAAATAAAAGTCTTCGAACTGAAAAAGATCTTTCAGAACAGGTAGCTACTGTAACAAAAGAAAGGAGATCAGACTACAAGTCAATTGTAACCATGATTGATGATCATTTGGATAAGTAACTGATGATCTATCCAGAACCATTAGCATCCATTATTTTAAACCTGGGATGACACAGCAAACAATGATCCAGATTACCCTGATGATCACATCCCAGACATATGAGCATTTTAAATGCCAGCATGACTTATCATACTTCAACAAGGCTGCCCAACCATAACTATGTGATTCATTACACCCACAGTCTCCCTTTGTCTTGCTGAGCTGAAAGGGTGGCAGAAGGAAGAGGGGAAAAAATTGGCAAAATTATCAACTGTAGTACAGTTCTAATTGTATCTCGTTTTTTTTCATAAATGTATTTGAACCTTTCTTTTTTGGCAATAGACTCCTCCTTTGTACTACTTTGTACTGTACTACCACTGTAATACTTTGTACTACTGAGAACCTTCTTCCTTAACATCAGGCTGTGCATGCTACTGTAGTTATCCTTGACGGTCACATTGTGAGTTGTTTGAAGGTTTCAAACAAGGGGTTCACTTTAACTTCCCTTGAACTCCAAAGAGGATGTTTCTTCACTGTTGCCTACAGAAGAGGCTCCTTTTCATACACTAAAGTTTATCTGTTAACTATGTACGTGCATCCCTAAGTTCAACCAAAAATGCAATACATTTGAAAACCTCTCAATGGTATTTGTTCTATGAGAATCTATTTAGTGACTAAATATTGTGGCATCTATTTAACACATTCTACATGATTATGATAGTAATTTTGTCAAATGTTATTTCTGCTGTACCGTTTATAAAGAGCTATAGCTGGAAAAATATTGATTAGCTATTTACATAAACTCTTTTCCACTAAAGTCCACTATATTGTTGCTACAAACAATCCCAGCAGCTAGAGAAGAGTCTTCTAGATGTATTTTCATTCAAACCAAGTATTTCATGTTCATACTAAAATGTTCATGGGACACAAATCTAGACCTTTGAAAGGAAATCAACAAAACATCATTCTTTTGACATGCTTAGAAAACCTGGTAAACATTCTGCAGACCTACTAACTATATGCTTTTATTGACCCAGATTTTCATTTCCAACGTCAGCATAGTAACAATCTCCACTGTACCTGTGATTCAGATATTGGATATACAACCTATTCATCAGTATGAATCATGGGTGACCATATTTGACATAATCACATATACAGAATCAATAGAAATCCTGATCAAGGGCAGAGCCTTTATTGAATGAGGAGGCCCTCTATCCATCAGTTATCCTTGCCTCAGGAAGTGGGCTGGACAGCAGCAAACTCCTCACAAGAAGAGGCACCATCCATCAAAAGTTAGGTAGAGGGAGGGGAATGCTGGATTATCTGGAACATTGCCACTCATGCAGTAACCTTGAAGACCCTGCAGACTACATAGAGTAACACTCACAGAGAAATACAATTGTTACTCTGAGGAAATGCTAACTACGGTGATATACCCTGGCTATCCCCCATGGCAACATTTCTCTAGACCAAAACATTGTCCATCTACTTAGACATGGTTTGATATCAACCCTGGTAATAATGCTCTTTCCATCACCAGTGACACATGCAGTATCATACACATACGACTGAAATAAATTGAATGCAGCCACAGTTGGAAAATCTGTCTGGTACAGTCAGGATAGACAAATCCTAAAGTCTAAATGGCTCATGGAACTAATGATTAATCCACAAAACTAACATAGCATAAAATAAAAATGAAAGTTCCAGCACAAAATATAACAATATTGGTGAAGGAAGGACAGATATTTTTTCTCATTTTGACAAACACACCATGTCACACATTTAATACAGTTGTTGATTAAAACATGAAAATATATATTATAACACCAATGTGCTCTGGAAAGATTATGAATGAGGAACATGATTAAGACACTATCAATATCTCTTTAATTAAAACGCTCACAACACCCAGAACTCAATTACTGAACAAGAATGCGGCTTTTGTCAGAGAACAGCAATGATTTGCATATGACAATTACTCAAATTTCCTATAGGCCTAGATCTACTGACAAGACTTACCTTATCAATGCAATTATTAACTTCATTCAGGAGAAATTGTAAAAACATACATTTTCAAAGAACATTCGTTGTCCTTGCTGTGTTATCTTTAGTTGCAAGGTCACTAGCACAGGACATATTTGCAATCACTTTATAGGCAAGTTTTTTTTGTCACTGAATTGATTGTTATAGAGTGTATCGTGATAGAGGAGCAATAAAGTACTTCATTAATTCAACCTGAACATGGGTAGAATCTGATTCAGTATGATTGACATACTGATTCAGTATGTGCTTCTGTAGATATGTATGTATTAGTCCTTTCAGAAATGTGTGTGTCCATTCAGCAAATGTCAACCAAACTACAGCACCAACAACAACAAACAACAGAGTACCTCAACAGAATCACAGATCTACACACAACATATCACTAAAGTGCTTTACGTATTATAAGAAAGTGCAGCATCCTCACGCAAAAGAATATGTAGTCTTTTACAATCCTTACAATTCTTTTACAATTACATTGTCAAAGTAGTATGAAGTAGTATGATGTCAAATAACATGGCCCAGAAAATTGACAAGAATCCAAGAGCCATGTTGTAAATTACATGACACATTCTAATAATATCATCTGCCCTCTAAATTATTCTCTTGAACCTGTACCATTCAATCAGTGAGTGGAGTTAATTAAGCTATAGCAAGAGTAATAAAGAAGATGGATGACACCTGGTCACAGATGCATGCCCTTAGTATGTGACGACAACTGAAGACCGGTAAGGTCAGACCAAGACAATTGATGGAACTGTCACTGTGTCGGCCTATGTTGACAGTGGAGTTCCCCCACATAATCGGATTGTTCCTACCTAGGGGTGACTCTGTGCATGGCCTGGAGACAAAACAAATGGCCTGGGAGAGAGGCTACGGCCTTGCTCTAAACATTAGGAACCAGTATTCAATTTGCAACAGCCACCTCTTTTTCACTGTCAATTGTGTTACTTTTTTTTTACATTTAATCCCAAAAAAACACTGAACGAACCCCAGACAATAAGCAACAGTATATGTTTGAAAGTCTTCAAGAAGTCCTCTAAGAGGATTTGTTTGAATCTGTAGGTGCTGTTAGTTATTTTGAAGAAATCTTCGGTAAATTGCTAGTGAATAGCACTAGGTGTTGTTTTTGATGTTTCATGACTCAAGCATAATATCAGTGGTTAACATCTAGCTCCTTGAGTCTCAGCACTAGGAGCATCAGGTCCCCAGAACGTTACTATCACAAGTTCCACTGTAATATATTTAATACCACATCCATTCACATTGGTTGCTGGTAGAGTTTGATTAGAATGGGAATAACACATTAGTGTTGGTGACTTACATGAAAAGGTTAGGCTGGCCTCTCGGCTGACGATGGTCCCGAAAGAGTTGGTGGCGAGGCACTGATATGTTCCAGCATCTTGGTCTTTGTTCAGCTGGCTGATTCTGAGATTTCCTCCAGACAGGCTGTAGTGAGAGCCTGATTTTTGGATTAATTACTGTGCTATTCAGTTTCCACCTTAGAAACAAAATTACAATAAATTAGATGTTTGTTTTTTTGTTTTCACACTTTTCTGCACTTCAAAATTCTAGATTTTAAGCTTGTACTCAAGTACTCAGCATGTAGTTGTATTGACACAGCATGGACGAAAAGGAACTTTTGCTAACTTCATTAAATACATTTTTTTCAAGAGGATTAAGAGCCAAAGGGGGACCCCAAACATACCCCCCAGTTTAGTGGGGGACTACGTAATGAACTACTTTGATGCCCAGCGCACCATGGAGAAAAGACTACTCCATTCTTCCAGAAAACACATAATTTTAGGCCATCCATCTAGTAAGACACACAGTCAAACAGCATAAAAAAGAAGCTGAATCATTGTAAGCAATTCAAACTAATGGGTGCTCCCTGCATTTTTTACTTTGCATTCTATACCACGCTACATGATTATTCATGGTGTTCCAAGTAATCAGCAAGGTTTATAATTCACTTATGATGCGGGTGGATCCTCCGTCCATACACTTAGAGCAGAGCGTATTTCAGAAAACACGCGTGGGAAGAAAATCAATAGCAGTAAATTCCAGTTATAGAGGTATTAACCCATAACTCAAACCTAACACCTTGACACACAGAAACACCAGCATACAGTTAACTAATTATCTGTGATGTCCAGCCCTGTTACAACAAAAAGAAGAAAGGCATTTCACAGATGAGTATGCATGATAAATCCTAATCACTTTATTGGAAAATGACCAATGCAAATAATGATTAAGCTCCAGAGGGATTAGCCCTTGATTACATCTTTGGAG
Source organism: Mallotus villosus (assembly GCA_903064625.1). Classification (NCBI taxonomy): domain Eukaryota; kingdom Metazoa; phylum Chordata; class Actinopteri; order Osmeriformes; family Salangidae; genus Mallotus; species Mallotus villosus. Next base: position 576,150 of record CAEFZP010000796.1, read on the forward strand.
GGAAGAGAATAATTGATTGTGCATATGGATTACAAACAGGACTGATGTATTAAAAGGTTTCCTAAAATATCTCCATCTATTTGTTACACCTTTGATTAAAGTCTGAGTTTGCTTGAGTTTATATAGGAAATAGAAATTAAGGCCTTAACAGTTTGCTTAGTATATACTGCGTACAATGTATACAATGTCTGAACTTATTTAGCTTTGGTCATCTTTAAAGTCATACTAGTACATACAAGAAATAACTGACTAGAGCTGTGAAGGATTTGTTTAAATGTGCTACAGCCTTTTTTGTACAGTCTATATAGAAATTGTTCAGGACTGTCACAAGCCTGTCAGAAGTGAGTCCCTTTCTCAAGAGTTTCGTTATCAAACACCATAGAGGAGATCCACAGTTTCTTTAGACTACTCAGACAATGTATATACTGTTGAGGCAAACAAGAACAAACATAAATATTTAACTACACCGTGTGAACAACTGTTTAGAATTTCAGAGAACAATGATAGAATGACTGGAGCCTCCAGATGATCGAAACCTCCTCATCGGCTCTCACCACAGCCAGTCTGTGATGTATGTTTTTATTTGTATAGGGGTTTCATGCTCACATGCTCCCAAATACAGATTGAAGGACTATCTGTTTAGGACAATAGTGATACACTCAAATGAACAGTGTTTCATGTGACAGTTTTCTTTGACTGAGATGATGATTGTGATATATAGAGCACATTATTCCACCAGTCTTTATGTCAACAGTTAAGCCTCCAACTCTAGTGTACTAATGTGAGTGAATAAGGTTGGCACATATTCCATTATTGCGCCAGTAAACATACCTTTAACTATGATTATTGTATGCTAATTATTGCATTGCTGAGTTAATTTAACAGCTTTGATATTAGCTTTGACATTTTGATGAATTCAGCAATAGATTAAGCCAAGTACATGTAAAAGTTACAGATAATGTGATTATCTTACTTACTACCAATCATGTTAGAAAGGGACACGAGAACAGAAGTTTAATTTTCTGAGCACATGCTGTATGCAATCATGTACAAAGGGCAGTGCATACGGTGGCATCGTACTATGCCATCTGGTTTATGAGTTTGTGGAAGGTGGTCTGTTCCTTTCCGTAATCCTGTGTGTATGCTTTTAATTCAGAAACACCCAAATACACTGGGTATCCACAGTGTTTTGTCAGAATCGTACATTTAGCTTTAAAACATGTAATGTGGGTAGATGCAGTTTAATGCTAATCTCTAAGGTCAACCAGTCACAAGATGCAATTGTGTGATGTGCAGATAATGAATTTTGATGATTTAGCCTACAGCTGCCAATGAGAAGAAATCCCTGGTAGACAGCTTGGGCAGCAACCCCACTAGAAGACAGGCCTATACAGCAACCTTGACAGGAAACAGCTGATTAGGTCAACCTCTAAGCTGGCTCAAGCTCAAGTATTAAACGCACCAATCTTTCTAAATCTCATCCGAGCAATGTCAATGAGCACATGTTTAATTTGACTTCATAGTTGCCAGAGATACAACATGCTAAACTTTCAATAGACTAATAGACCATGCAGGGAGGAAATGGAAGAGTGAAGGTGGGTAGGTTGTTAGCTCATATGCTTGTGCCATATGCTGCTCCATTTACAGTAACTGGTGCACAGTGCCTGTGATGCAGTCATTGATTAAGATGTAGGGTAAGATACACACAAAGATTCCTGGAACTATAGCTGGTGCACAGTGCCTGTGATGAAGACGGTGACACACAGACACTCACACTAGCTATACCCATGCCTCAGGAAACCGACCAACTGACTTTGACTTTGGAATTTGATTTGGGTGGTGTGAAGTCCAGTGGCTTGAAAACCTGTAGTTTCTGTACTTTCGTGGTGTCCGCTTGTCTTTAATTAGTTTGTCATAAAAAGCGGTGCACTTTATAGGGCTATTTAATTTTCATGAACCACACATCAGAACATTCATGAACCACCTACACCGCATTTCAACTTCATAGTGTCGTGTGAGATTAGAGGCTCAAGTGTTCAGTGGAGCTCAACTTAACGCCGTGATATGTATTTATTGCGAGATCCATAGTGACAGCTCAACATGGCTGAAAGGGATCCATCGCGAAACATGGTGGCAAATTATAATTTTCGATCGTGAAGCGCTCATAAACAACATAAACCGTAGCACTGGGTCCTGAAACGAGCACCTGCAACATTACAACTCTGCACAGCGCTCGGTTCTTCAGCTAATTGTTCCACTAAAATCCCCCTTAAATCCCACTATAAATCTTGCACAGACAGACACACAGACAGAGATTTCTTGCATTGAAGTATAGATGATGGATATCCAAAAAACTGATTAAAGTATGATGATGGTTGTTTAACCGTCACCTAACCCCTAACAGGTTAGGTTTCTGTGAAAAGACTGTAGTGTATAGGTATTGTCAATAAGAAAAATAACCAAATTGAACATCTGAACCTGCTTAATGGTATGAGCCACAACCCAACTACTATATTTTAATACACAAGCATCTCCAACTAGACATACACTTTTTAATGCTGAGCAAATCCTTCTTGGTGTCTCTTTCAGCTCTGCACATACCATATGTACTGTTTGTGCCCGTTGTGTGAAAAAAGGTGTTAACTCCAGTGTACTCACCTATATAGAGTAGGTGGACTTCCCTGGGCCTCACAGCTGAAAACCACCTCCCGGTTCTTTTCCAGGGAGTCAACAGGGAATACTATGCTGCCAGGCTGCTTGGTGAATACAGGGCTCTGCAGGACACCACTTCCTACAGGACAGAAGGGAAAGACAACACATCCACTTAAACTTGGACACCAAACCTTGTGAAACAGGCAATTAGTCAGACAGGCCAAACAGACTAGACCTTGTAAACTGGAGGGAGCAAACCACAAGCAGACAAAACACATCAATTAATTCAGCTTGTCACTGCACCATGGCACAGGAACGACTTATTTGAGGTGGGATGTGTCTTCAAAAGCTATTTAGTTGGTAATAGGATAGCTCCTGATTTATACAGAACATCCGACAGGGAAGGTTTCTCATTTGCCTTTTGTCAACGTGCATCCTATTTTACCAAGGAGCTATCTGAGTAGTTCTGTCCCCACAGACGTTCAAGCAATTAGTTGTGTGGTTAGCATTCCTCGTTTGTGGTTTGTATTCTCTTTGAGGAATGACACACACAGCGGAAGTCTCCATTACTGCATGGAAAGCTGAGCATCCAATGGACTGCAAGTGTCCGTTGACTTGGTGTCAGTAAGCCATGGGAATAATGGATAAGAGACACCACTAAAATTATAATTTTACCTTTGGCCCATAATGTGATCAGATGCCATCTAAGTGGTACATGTATACGCCACATAACTCCTCAGACGTCACTTCATTTTTACTTTGTGAGAGTAAATGAAACAACCCAGACTTCACCGACAAAAACTATGCAATGTTGCCAGGCTGGATTGCTAATATAAATGTGCAAATGATCCGGATGTCTGATAATTGAACCAAAAATATGAATACAAATATTGAATCTGCAAAGTATTAGTAAATTACAAAATATTTCAAATCTGTGTAGCAATATTTTGCAATCTGCTAATGAACTATGTTTAAACGGCTTACTGGTTTGATATAATCAATGTAATATTTCCAAAAACGACACCTAAATGCAAAACTAGTGTGGGTGGTTAATGCTTTAATTTAATGAAGAGTAATTAATTATGGCAAACAAATTAATCTGACTGATATGACTGAAGTCATTTTCAAACCAAAGCTAACTGTGCATTTATGTGCAACCTGCTCTGCATAACTAAGAATAGTTCACATGATTCTGGAATGGCTAGGGTCATAGGTCTTACTGATGGCCAGCAGCAATGCACTCTGTCACTGCAATGGAAATCCAGGCCACTTATTTTCCCTTCCAAAACAGAAAAGCTTTTCTAGCAGCAGGAGGCATACAGATTACATGTGCAGTAAATAACAAAGCTGTTCAAAACAATTTGCATCATTCAATGCATTGTTTAAGTGATTGCATAAAAAGAGAGATTTGTGTCTGGAACATTCCCAGTGATCTATTGTCTTTACCCTGACAAATAGTCCAGTGTCATGGTTACTATGTGCTGTGAGAAGTTAGACTGGTAGTCTGGTGATAATGTAAGGTGTGCTGTGTGAAAATCAACACATGTGTTGACTTGGGGATGTGTGTTTGGGGATCCTCAGGGTCCCCTTGAGAACAGTAGATAAATAACAGCCAGACTCTAGGGGTGCCATGAGACGGACAAGATAAGAAATACACATCCTGTAGTACACACACATAATACCTGAAATACTATAAATTGATGTATGTGTAATTATGCCGTGTGTTTCAGTGAGTTACAATACAATAATGTACAACTTGGCAGTCTTTGCAGATAATAATGATCTTCCAAGAATATGTGGGCCTGTAGTGATATGTACTCCAAGCAGCATTTCTGCTTTATATGCTTTGACAATGACGGACAGGAAAGTATGACATGCAGGAAATGACCCATGCTGGAATCAAACCCATGCCCCTGCAGCAAGGCCTCAGCCTATGTGGTACATGCTCTCCCTGGTGAGCCACCGGGACACCTCACAACTATCTTAGTTAACTATGTAGTATGGCAGCATTAGTTAACTATGCAGCATGGAATATGGGAGGGGAAAGCACTGTGGTGACACTGCTGGAAGCCCCCCCAAAAACTGCAACATTTTGAATTGTTTTCACCAATTCAAGAGGGGATATATTTAAAGGGAAATATATTAACTTAACTGTAGTATATTATCTTAACTGTAGACAGATTATTTGAAGGAAATGATCAGATTGTATTTAGGTTTGAGTGTAGTAATCTGTATTTAAATAAGAATAAGTATTAAGAAACACATTTATGTAAAAATTTCCCTTCAATGTTATTGCACTTGAGCTGGCATAATGAGGCTTGTTTTGTTTCCATTTAGACAGACACGTCAGCTAAGTCCTCAAAGGGAAGACTGAACTCCCCAGTGAAATGACAGGTGAGTATTCATGTCTAAGGATGCATGATGAAACAAGACCACAGAATATTGCCATGCAAGGACTGTACAGTACACAACCGATTGTCCTCTTACTGCAACTGAAGTATTATAAATGCAGTGATAATATATTTAAATCAAGTGGTTGTACTTGTACTCATATTTGCATTTGAAATACATGTCTAGACAGGTCAGCTCAGCTCTTGTACGCACTTTTTACACTACACTGGCAATGTTTGAATTGGATTGCATCATAAGCCACACATACAAACACACAGACACAGTACTCCCAAAAGCACTCATACCACTAATATGAGTCACAGTGGTGATGATTCTTCCACAGTGGCTTGCTGTTTATAAAGATGGCATATTTTGTCTAAAGCCTAATGATATTTCATAAACATTTACATGATTGTAGTAAAGTAAAATCCTGATTAAACTTCAAGCAGGTGGATTTCTAATTAAATAAAAGAAAAGAAAAAGGTGAATTTGTCCTGGGGGACAGAAACCATAAACCAGTGCAATAGAACCCATCTTGCCCGGTTTCTCTCTGCCAAAAGCTGTGAAAATCAATGAGCCCCCTCCTCTCAGCCTCTCAATTAGCCTCACATACTCATTAAAAAGTCTACAATCTGTCAGAAAACAATGCTAAAGTTGTGACAATGTACAGCTTTTCAGTGCTTTTCTCAGACTGACAATGGCATTAATCATTCATTTCTCAAGCTTGTTTGACTCAAGCACCATTGCAAAATTGCCTTTGAAAACTGTGTACCCACACACAGTGAATCATGGTGGAGAATACTGAAGAGCCATGAGGCTAACAAGCCTGATTTCCTAGATTGCATGAATAAAACATTTATTGATATGCATATCAAAAGAAAAGTGTTGACAAAGCAAAATAAAACCATAGCGAAAAAGCTAAGCAGCCAATGAGAGGGAGAGGAGAGAAAAGCAGAGGAGAAGAGAGGAGAGTAGAGGAGAGATCAGCTCCTTGCATTTGGTCTGAATCACTAACATCCTCAATTAGCAAGGGCTTGGCTCTGTGTGGTTGTCAGGGGACACCCCCTCCTTCATCCTGCCATACAAAGAATAATTGCTTCTCCTGAGGAGCAGGTGAGAGCACCTGGAGAGCCAGGCTCCAGGTTACCAAGACAGTGTTAGATGTCTCTGACAATAGCTGAGTTCTCTGTAAGTCTGTCATCAGACAGACATATGCACTAATGAAACCCTTAATGGAACAGAGACCCAGAGAGAATCTATTTGGTTGTGAAGGTATTTGATCTAATACTTAAAATGGAACTATACAGTACAAAGTGTATGATTGTATGATACGTTGCTCAATATAGGTTCTAAATAAAAAGGCGAGATGGCATCATTCTTAAAAAGCACACGCCTACTGGTTGTCTCCTTTGACAGAGCAGGGATAAAGCTAACACACCTTACACAGTAATCTACTTGTAATCAACACATTTTAATGAAGTGGGGACAGCTGTGCTGCTCAGGAGGTCCACATGGACAGAGCCCTGTGGGGGCACTGGGCCACGAAGCACACCCAGGAGCACTGGCTCAGCTGGCCAGACACCAGCAGGCACACCTCAAGCTGCTCAGCCATTGGAAGGACAGAGGTCAATGTTCACCCTTCCATTGTCAAACTGCCTGAAGAGAGATCATCTCTATTAGAACCACAGCTTAACATCAAATCAGACCATCTGACATGCATGACAACCTAGGTCTGACTATTCAATGTCCTTCATGGCCACAGTACACACACATGGAGAGGGGCATAGAGATTTTGTTCTCCAATGTCACAATGATTTTAAGATATTCTGTACATATTTACAATTGCATCTCAAGTCAATACATTCTCTACAGCAGTCTATATTTCCCCACCATTTCACAGTATAGAAGAAGTCATGTTAAATGTAGTCTTTCTTTGACAAACTTGTCATAGGACAATTTAACAAGGTTTCAGGTAGATGATTGTACCTATATATTTGGTGACTGTTCTGCTGTTATGTGAGGACTTCCCACAATGCCATATTAAGATGACCATTATTGAATTATAAAAAGATCGTAGAATTGTTTTCAGCTGCATTAGAGTCATAAATAGCCTATACTAGAGCAGGTGTTTAAGATATATTTTGAAGGAATACATTTATTATTTTCACCTTATTGAAGACATTTATGTAGAAAGGCATGCTATTTATTGATGCATCACAAGAGTTGTTCACAATAGCAGCAGTAGGACTGAGAAATCTCAGAATATGAGAAAGACCGAATGTAAAGTAACAGTTCTGCTGTTTGTCCAGTGTATCCAAACCAATACAACTAAACCAGAACATTTTTTATAACCTGGTGCAGCAACATTTGAATGTTAATAAGTTAATAGCACGATTGTACTGGTCATCTTAATTTTCTGTTTGCAATAGTCTAGTATATATTGTCTATTTGTTTGCTGTATGGGATTTTTTGCATGCCTTTTAATGCCCATACTAATTAGCTTTACAGACTATTTACTATTTGTAGATTAACAAAATGTAATTTATTTACATTAGATTGCTTTTCTATGTATGTCCTTCATTCTGTTCTGCTATTGCCATTTCAAAAAAGTGCTCATTAAACATAAAATCTCATTGCTTTTTGGAGAACAATTAAGCATCAAAGGTTTCATGCCGCTATAATTTGAACACACTTCGAAAAGCATTCGAGTCAATGCATATTGCCAACTGAGACATCCTAATTGTGAGGGGTATATATTTCAGCCATGCTTTTAGCTGGGCAAGTAGAGAATCTGGGACTTCATTAGTGATGCAACATTCTGTGTTCATGATGTCTGGTCACCCAACAGGTCCAAAGACAGGTTAGAACAACTATAGTAATGTCTCTAGAGATGTCAAGGTCACCTCATGTTCAAATTGGGAAATTACTCAGCATTTAGCCACCAAGTCTAAGGGTGAGGAAAGACTTTCTAAGGTCCTCTTTCACATACATGGCAATACTAGTGTAAAATGATGATCTCTTGTGTAGGGAGATACTTAAATTCTCCATATCCATGGCATATCAAGTGTGGCAAATCAGTTGCGAAAATGGCATCCAGCAGGAATGTGTGTAAGCTCCTGTTAAAGGCTCATGAAAGTGTGCAAAGGATGAATACAATTACTGGAATGGCATAGCCATTTGTCATAGAATAAGCAGGGGTAACATTTAAGGAATCAGAATTGTATGCATGTCCAGTGGAGGACAGCGATACTGCGGTAATCAGACGTCAACAGCGAGGCTTAGAGTGACAGTGGGAATGGGAGGCTAGCCTGTCATGCAGAACAAAGGTTTACTGTTGGAGTAGCAGAGGACACAAAACTTCACAGTCCCCAATTCACATACGCTACGGCTTGGAATATGACAAGTTATTGTTGTGTTTTTTTGTTAATTTGATCAATTATTTGCAGTGTGACAAGTTTTGTGACCTTTTCCATCAGATCTATTAACCACCCTCTGACTGAGGAGCTACTCACCTCCAGAGAAAAGTGTAAATCTTTATCAGAGAACACAAATACATACAAAAACTAGTTTACTGTATTGTAAGATGAATGAAAGAGTTTAATATTATCATTATGAATCAAACAATTACACTATTCTGTTATGGTAAAACAGGTAAAGTACAGCTTTTATTTGAAGCTTGGATATTATTGTAATGTCATTTGAGTTAGACCTCAAAGGGAGTAGACATCAAGGCCAAGCACAGTTAGCTGTTAATTCATAGAACTAGAATGTCCCACAGTGGCAGCAGCTGTTCTGCTGGCTTGACTGTGAGAGCAGCAACAAGTAAACTCAACACCATGCTTATCAGCTTGTCAATCAGCACTGAACCTCCTGCTATGTGTCACCAAGAGTGACTGATTGCCACTAAGCCCAGGGTGATTGAACGTTGGAAAAATGCATATCCCTGAGGAAGCCACACTTATGCTGACTCGGTTGCAAAAAGCAAAATCTCAACATTTTTATGAAACATAAAGTCTAAAATAAGTCTGGTGTGAGTTGAGTAATAAGTGGACGGGTTTACAGGGCAGTGCTTCTTCATTAGAGCCTTTTCCTCATCTTGATTAGGATAATGATTCTTGATTAAACACTTTGTGAAATCCAACTGATGTTCTCTGTTGACCCCACCAATTTGTAAGAAAGACAAATTAAAGTCCTCCATCAAAATGTGATCAATGCCAAAGAGCCCTTGGGTGAAACTGGGACCACAGTATAATGAAGCAATAATTCAGCTTTACTGTACAGTAAAGAAGTGACGGATAAAAAACTCAGATAAGGTTTTTCAGTTGACTTATGCCCCCCTCTAAGCCAGCTTTATACTGTATCAATTGGAGGCATCACCTTAAGCCTTATTTCTTTTACGACAGCTTTATAGACAGAATGGGAATATAACCACGAGTCTCAATTTCCCACTTCAATAGTGTCTATGATCCCATGACCAGAGATGGCCTAGTTGAGTGGGAGGTGCTACAACAAAACCAGCTCTGGTTATTCAATATGTTGTGCATAATTAAATTCAACCAAAAACAAAAATACTATTGGAAAGGGTTCTTCTCACGTTTAAAGTCTCTGTGTCAACCATCATCATTCACTGAGCTCTGTGAGTCAGCACTGAAAGACATTTCTACAGTGCGGCTGAGGAAAGCTATCATATCACTTAGGTCCGCAGTCACGTGTACGCATGCAAAAAATGCCACCTTCATTAACACCTTGTCACGCCCACAGCCGTGCCCCAGCCTACGTTTGCATGCCCTCGTGTGTCCCTGTGGTCTGTGTTTATTAGTTTCACCTGTGTCTTGTTGATTGGCAGTCAGTGTTCTCGTTAGTGATGTTGCATTCACCTGTGTCTTGTTTGGTTTGGTATTTAAGTGCTAGTTATTTGTTCAGTCTTGGTCAGTCATTGTGTGTTTCTTGCTGTTTATCTGAAATCTTTATTTTACAATACACCAATGTCTAAAGTGAGCTCTACCCTTGCACAGTATAGTTGAGTATGGACATGGAGTATTTGATTACGACAGATCCAAGGTCATTGCCTTTTTTCTCAGGTGATGTAATCTCACACTTATTTGCAATCAATGGATTCAATTTAATATTTGTATCTTTTAGTTTCATATCTGTAACTTAATCTCCTCATTTAAAATCATGACGACAAACCCAACTGCAGTCAACCTTTGCTGAGTGCCACCCCCACGACACTTATTTACTTTGACAACTCCTTTCTTATTAAATAAACTCTTCCACATTATTATTTGTAACCTAATGGAAAAAGAAATTAATGTTTGCCTGTGGCAGGTGTATTTGAGTTACCTCCATTCTAAACTATGCCGTTCATACTTCAACCTGCCCTAAATACATATGAATAAGGACACAAACATCACAAAGAAGGCTCTCGCGAGCATCAAAAGTTCTTAATAAGGTACTTTACCTGCAAGGCACCTCGTGAGTGATGGCAGCACCAGCAGTTTCCATAGCAACATCATATTCAGTTTTGTAGGGTCAAAGTAGACTCACATCCAATCACAAATGTATGGTATCCTTTGTGTTCCTTTCTAGGTATTCAATCTGCATGAAAAGAGACAGGTAAAATTAAGAAATAAATAATAATGAACTGTGATAAGTAAGAAAAGACAGATCATTAGCACTCTAATTAGTACTGTGGAATAAAATAGACAGTCATTTGAAAAGTGCATGAAGTTATGTAAACTTACAAATTAAATCAAACAGAAAAGTTTGACTGTTACAGTGTAAATATAACTAGAGAGCATACAATTTCTGGGGAAATTGTGAGGGTGTGCCTGCTTGTCCGTCCCTTTAAGTTTTTCCCTTCTAGTGATATTTTCAAGCATTTAGCCTACTCTAGTCTATTCTAGGCTATTGCATAATAATTCATTAAGAACACCCTTGGAAAGAAGCTACTGTAACAACGTTATCACTGGAAATATTTCAGATGGAATCGCGATTCAAACAGTAGCTCTATGTCTGCTAACTTATGACATGCCCCCAGAAACGTAAATAAACTTGACATTTATTCAGTGGAAAATCGCTCATGCATAAAAAGCTCAATAGCGATCATTGTCAGTAACGACGCAAAATGCGATATAGCCCTTTGTGGAGAAGCCCTGGTAAATTGTAGAGCTACTACAGTGTTCGTCTTGGTGGCGATCGTTGGTTGAACGTTCCGTTGTACGGTTTAGGCTGAAATTAAGCTACACAGTGTCTCGTCTCGCGTAGGCTACAGCGTTGCAATACTGGTTTGAAACCAACAAATCGTTTACTTGTAATCCAATGTCATAATAAATCGTTGCCCGGGCAACATAGGCTAATGTCATGATGCTAATGCTTCAGTGAAATAGTAGACTACCGTTTCCGAAAGTAGATGTAGTTCCTCAATAATATCATCTTATATTGTACATTACACTTCACAATTGTGTTTCATATCACAAAGTAAAATAAAATGATAAATAGTTATCACCCTGGACTCTTTGCTTGTGGCGTTTCTGCAGCTACCTTGCAGTAGCGTTAAAGCTATAGTTAGCCTAGCTAGTGCCATCTCCCAGAAGTTAACAAGCTGCTAAACTAATGTTCTGCTAGAGGTAGTCACGCGTGTTTTGTGACGTTAGTAGCGTCAGTGACTGTGGCTAGCAAGTTAGCCAGGTAAATAAAAAGACAAGCAACTCAATGGCTACCAACTTTTGACATAACGTTTTCTAAGTAATCAAAATATTGACGGATGCTTAGGGGGGCGGCACGATACCATACTTGCTGTGCAACAGTCTTCTATGCACGTCGTATCTAATGCGTCGTTGCTAACATGTGCCGACAATGTGACGTAGGCTATTATAACTGAGTAGTCTACCCTTTGCCGACAAAATCAACTTTATGCCACAAAAACGTTGTATGGTCCTAAACTGTGCAACGGAACGTACATAAAAGTAATAGCATATCAATCGCTAGCAAGACGAAACTTTTGACACGTAGTTTGTCTATGTAGTCCAAATATTGACCGAGGATTAGGGGGGCTAAAATAAATAATAATAATAAATATATATGTGAGATAACAAAGGATGCGCCACGATTCCTGGCACACCCAATTAACTATTAACATTAATGTTTAACAAAATGGCATACAATAAACCTAGAATAAGTGGTAACCTTACACGAGATTATCAAACATTTAGTAGACAGAAAACCACTGACAAAACTGCAGGGGCGGTTCTACACGGGGGCCTACAGGGGCCAGTGCCTCTGTAAAAAGGTCCCTGCTCCCCCCCCTGAGCTGACTGAATAGAAGAAAAAAGTATTCTCGTAGTCATCATGAAACGAGAAAGGGACATTGCAGCCTTTTTTGCCCCAGTAAATCAAAAAGTGAGACAAACGTATCAAGGTATTGAGAGAGCTGAGGAGCATGAAAGCAGTCAGAGCCGTGTGTATGATTTTAATGTAAAGCAAAATTTAAGTATTTCATGTTTAAATATGATTTGTTTCCGTTTTTTTATGTGCCCCTCTGATTAAACACTGGCCCCCGCTTGCCCCCCCCACAGTGTCAAAGCCCGATTTATTTAATTCCTCTACAGAAAATACCAAGGATATTGCCATGGTGTAAGTAAACAAACATAAAAGTCTGCATTGTGTCACTGGGATAGTAATTCTCTCTGTGCTCCAAATGTACAGAGCAAAGGATGGATCGTGGATGGTATGTGGGGTGTGAAGGCACCAGAGGAAATAATTCCATCAAGGCACTGTCTTATGGTAGAACTTTCAATTAGTATTAGATGCTACTGAATAGTAATTTATGAATTATCTGTAAGATACAATCCCTGCCTTTTTAAAATATATACAGTTGTGACCCGAAGCATACTTTAAAGGAATGCCAATCCTGTAGCATGGACCTGCTAGCCAACATTCTTTTATTTATTTTTCCTCACCAATTCACCACGTAGTGCCTTGACCCTTTTTAGTATTTTTTTTCCAATGGAGTGGTACAGAGTTTTGAGAAATAGACATGGGAAGGGTGGGCTAAATGGGACACAGTGGGGGTAGGTACTGAGATGTATGCAGCTTTCCGGAGTCTAAGGGTAGAATACTGAATATGTCTGTAGAGAATGTCACAAGCTGCCTCTGGAAAAAGATACGTACTAATTTTCAAAATGTATTAAAGCAATGTGATGAGCTAAGTAATGAAATGTACCATTTACAAAGCTTCTCTAGACAACAAGCTACAATGATCCAATGTCCCTTGGGTAAATATATGTTTATTCATAGAGATGAAGTACAGTGCATATCAGTCTAGCACAACTCTGTTGAATATTTCCCAGACATACTATGCCAAAAGTGTTTAGAACTTAATGTGGTTTAAACTACGTTTTTACTTGAAATGTTATGCCACACTTAAAATGTTCTTCTGAGTAATGCAATTATTAAATGTGAAACAATGGAATGAAAAAAATCAATAAGTGACAAGATCTTATATCCTTTATTGTTGTGTCCCTTTGGATAAAAGCATCTGCTAAATGAATACAATTTGAAATATCATCGTCTTAGAACATTTGTATGAGACTTAAATCTTTGCCTGAGTGGGTTTGTCTCTTGTTCATCCCTTTCAAGACTTTCGAGGCACTGTGTTCAACTACTGACAGGGAATATATTTGTATTTGTTTAACAAATTGAAAAGTCAGTTACAAATCCAGCTATGTCTTGAGACAGCGATCATGAGCCAGCAATTACCACTTGTGGCTGAAATCAAGTGATGCAAACTTGAGATGTGTATTATTTCTCAAAAGGGCTTCCAATCAAAGTATTCAGTAAGAGGACAAGAACTGCTTGGAAGCAAATACAAATACATAAATATATAATGTATTGCTAAAATGAATTGGAAATCTATGCCCTCACCAGGGAACCCTATTAAGGTACAGGAGGCGTGTGGACAATCAATTGTGGTCTAACACTGAATAAAACCAATTCAGTGTTAGACCACATGGAATTCATTTAAACAACTTGGTTTATTTTGCTATCCTCTTTTCCTTAGCTCCTGAGTGGTGAGTTAGCATCTGGGTACAGTCCAGAACTTGTCCATTTGAATGTTATTCTTGTCTCTTAAATGATGGGGTGAAAACTAAATGAAGATCCATGCGCTAGTTTTGACTGAAACTTGGTACTTTAACCTGTCTAAGACTGACATTTTGCTGATTGATTCTACACTGTGACAATATGACTATCCCACAATAGGTGTAGTCCTGAATAAAGTATTTGCTTTAAATATAGCTCTATACCTACAATTAGCTACAGGCCTCTGTGGCCTCCATGAAATTGGAAACCCTCTCATTCTGAGAAATACCTGAATTTCAGAAAACAGGATAATTTGGCCCAATGTACCTCCATTGACAGTGTTCTTACAAACTGATTTACCCTGAATACATTTAATATAGAATAAATGTTCATTCATTAAATACAACTAGTATGTTCAAGGAGTAGGACAACTGGAATATAAGATCAAGATAAAGGAAAGACAATGAGGAAATGTGTATATTGTTTGTGTATTATGGTACGATGTAGTTTATGTAGAACAGTAACAACAGTGGGTGCCAGTTTGACATATGACAATGACAGTTATGGCTCGTAGAGCATCCAAGGAAGGGTTGTTACAGGCTCCATTACGCTTACATAAGCATCTATCTACCCTACATTGGTGATACAAGTTAGTATGCTTCTACATAATGTCACATAAATATAAAATCTAATTGCTTGGTTCATGTGCAGTACTCCATCTTCATTTAATGAGGTCAGAAAAAACTTTGAATTTGAATTGCGTATGTTTTGAAATCAGATAATTGTTTTATGCCTGAGAAGAACTTTTAACGCTGTGTTCATTATCTAGGCCTCTAGCTCTCCACAAGTCCTTCTTCCGGCTGGTCACTTGATTGAACTCCCAGAGCATCATTCTAACCTTTAACGCTAAATACAAGAAGTGCTTCAATAAAATGTCTAGGTATTTAGCATATCTAAATGCATATCTAAAATATTAGTCCTTAGCAAAACAGGAAATGCCTCAACAAAACTGATTAAATCAAGCCATTCCAATAACAATTTCTTAGCCAGTGTTATACCTTTGTTGGGTGCATTATGTATAGTCTAGTAGTCTAACAAACTAGGTATTTTGATTGCTTTCTGAAATCATATGCTCTACACTTTACACAATTTGTCTTTTATTCAAAGGATGAGAGAAGGAAATATCCCCACATGGGCCATACGGTTTATGTATTGTGTTTGTATTGCAATAAATGAAGTAGGAAAGACTGCCCAGACATCATGACCACACCCAATGGAGTACTATACATTTCAAAACACTTGCGCAATCAGATAATGTCCCATTGCAATAATGTAGTAACAAAGGGCTGAAAGATAAAAAGAATTCCCATGTCAAGTCGTCAACTGAAACGCATTCTAGAAGAAACACAGACCTGACCTCTTGCTGTGATTACTTGGAAAGCTGTTGTTAGCAGTCCACATATAAAACATATTTAATAATGCAACAGTCCCAATGCTTGTATTTATCCTCAAGCTAGTTGTAGGGTGGTGTTGTTGTTATTGAGCCCTCTATTAAAGCCAGTCCCAAGAAGTCGCAATGCTGCACCATCTTTAAAGAAAGAAATGCAAGCAAACCATAAAACTGAATTTTCTAAATGGAATACATTTAAGCATCTATTTTAGGCAGCGTATAGGACTTTACACATGGGGTTGCATATACAGTACTGTATTTACTATTTTAATTCATATATTTTTCTGAATTCTACTTCATAATTTATGAACGAGGAGATCAGGGTGCAAAAAAACCCTGAGGGAATAAGAGATTGTTTAATTGAAATCCAATCCATAGTCTGTGCAGAGACCACAATATCTCAGACAGAGAACTAATCACTTGGGGCAGACTAAATCCCTTTTAGTGAAAAAAAGCATTTATACTAAGTGACATATTTTGCCTTTGCCCTTTTTAATGTAGAACTGGTAAGGATTGAAGACTTTGAGTTACTTTTTTCCAAATCGTAGATCATTGAGCAGATGCACAAATTGAGACCACTAATACATTTATAAACATACATGGCTCCCTCAGTCTTAGTGGGATTACCGGTACCTTAACTTTAAAAGGAAAAAAGTATGAGTCTCTATGGTCATTTTCACCAAAAACCAACTGGGGTGTTGAGTGCTTTTATGCACCTACAAACATGTTGTTATACAAACAACCAAGCACTGATAGGGATTGTCAGACAAGGTGTCCCTTCTAAAGAAAAAGGAAACACTCACACAACTTAAATATAATCAGGACTTTCCAGGACTTGTGATGCAATTGTGCAATAAACCCTTAAGGTGCCGGTAGGTGGAAAACGTTTCCTTGGACACAACTTTTTGTTAACGTCTGCCTGTAGTCAGCCGAGATCTTTCATTTGGTTTTTGGCTGACTGAGTGGATTCTATAAGTTTTTACTATGACTACCCATAAAAACAACTGTACTTCTCAGCCGTGTACGTACACCTCGGTATGACATAGCACACATAAACCACTCCCTGTTTGTTCACTTGCAAAGTAGTATTAGGGGCCTGTAGCATCCTCAAGGATGCTCTGATAAATCTAACAGTACTGTTTACTTTTAAAAACCAGCAGAGTGCAGCAAAAAGGATATTTTTTTGCCGAGGTGCTAAACTACTAACATTGAGCATTTGTCTTTATTTGCTGCTCTTGGCCCCATATGTTTTTCCAGCTTGTGTGAGGAGGACAGTCTCCACAGCAAGACAACCTCCACTATGTCTACTCATAAAATATATTCATTCTGTTGGAGTGATCCATAGTAGATCTCCTCCAGGGACTGCTATAGGTCTACAGCTCATGGCCAACTAGTTGTGGGTATATGGGTAAAGTGGATAAAGTATCTAAAAGATCAATTACAATGTACACAGAGGTACTTACTTGGACGATATTGGAAAGTGTGAGCAAATGTTTTGGGCCTTGAAGACATCTTGTGTTGATACTATGCCCCTAACAAAGTGTGTTATCCCAATGTGCAGACTGATACAGTGCCTGTAAGCCCCTCTGATACAGTTGAGTGGTGAGGGGATTTTGGTTGGCCAAGCTGCAGGACAACTGGTGACGGGGTGTGCACATTTGGTTGTGCCCCACTGAATATTACAACTAGTAAAACTAGTTAATGTGAATAGTAAGGCTTAAAAGTGTAGCAGGGGTATAGCTAAACAACTGAAAAGCGTCAACTTCCAAGCTACAAAGAAATTGCTTTGCAACATTAGGACTGTTACTTACTGTACATGGGGCTTGAATCCCAGTGGATAGTACAGTAAACATAGAATTGTCTGTTTTCTTAGAGAGAAAAAATAATTCTATACATAAAATGAAAATACCCCATATGATAGTTTTTCAATACTTTTACCACAGGAATCCGTCCAATTAAATTTTCATGGTGTCTCTAAATGTATCTAACCCAGAATCTTTTTAATGTCACTTCTGCCTTACATCATTTCTGACAGGCTGTTGGGTTGCAGCACGCTACCCATTAAAGGCATGTTTTCAACTTCCTGCGAAGCTGCATGTGGCTGGGCACTCTCAGTCCTTCATGGAAGCACCAGCAAAGATAGCTCATCATATTTACAATGATTATTGTAAAGTTGCACACCATGTTTGACTCTTAGACTGTCCATGAAGCTGCTATTGCATTTTCATAAAATCATTCAAATAAAATAAAGATATTGGTGTACCTGTCAATACAAATATGACTGCTTTTCATTTTCCTTAAAAACTGTTTTAATTCATATCATACAGCTTCTATCGACTCTTGTTACACGTTCAGTGCACTTTTTGGCACATATGAACTTTAACAGGCATCTGCCAGGCAAGGGGAAATAATCTCATTTGGACAACAAGTAATTATTTAGAATGGGAGACGCGAATTGAACAGATGCTCAAATATCTATAATGCATATTAAAGACTGGTTTTCGTTCTGACTGGATACAGCGATTGAAAGCAAACGCATCTGCGTGTGCGCGTCAAGATCAGATAGGGACAGCCAGAAACCATAACAGGGTATGTTACCATGATCTGATACTGATTAACAGATGCTCACATTCGTTTTATGTAGATCATGCAATCATATGATGATGGGGAGGTTCTGGCAAATAAGGGAATGCAATGGTATTTTGTTACTTTATAAATACATACTGTAGCTGTTGCTGACAAAAGTTTGTCTGTGAAACGTGAGAAGTTGAGTATGTTTACATATGAGATAGGATATTTCTATATTTCATTTTCTGCCTGTTTAATCTAGTTGCCTAGACAGATTCCATTGCCTCAATTGGTGGTCAACGACATAATCAGCAAATCCGCAGAGATTATGATAGGGAGTCAGCGCATGAGATTAACAAACATCTGCACAGATCGGAGTGGCACAGCTGACTCACAGATACATGACAGACAAAATCAACATTCTGAGGCAAATCACATAATCAGAGTTTCACCCCGTGTCTATAAATTCACAGATATAACCCTGACATGCAAATAACTTCTAGAAGGCACGCTACTTCTCAGTGTAGGGAGTTAAGGCACATCATACTGAAAGCATTGTTTCCGTCCAGGCTATATATCGTACACTCACAGACCAAAATTCAAATTGTGAATGGATGAAACCGATGGTAACTATGCTCAGTTACAAATACAAATAATATCACATTGATGACAGCACCAACATTAATAGTAGGCTACTACTGCATTTCATTCAAGAAAAATAGTAATAACAATGTAGCCTATCAGTAGGATAACAAAAATAATCTTACCGTGTACGTTTCCCTCCAACTGTTTTTTAAATTAATCCGCGTTTCGATACTCTAAACAAAATTCTGCTCACAGGCATCCCTGTTGGTGATTCAGTCGGCAGCTCCACACTATGCGTCCCTTAACCTAGCCTACTTCAGAGAGCATTGCAAAAGCTATATCGTCAAACCTAATTAATTTACATTATGCTAACTTGTGCATGTTTTGATAGTTATGATAAACCTACTGTAGCCTATGTAAAGCATGCACAGTTTGGCAGATTGCTTAAAATGCCATTTCCCGCGACTACGAACTGAAAGACGTCGCTACTTACTGTGATGCATCAGTTTCCCTCCACTCCCCAACCAGGAGCAGAGCAGACACGAGTACGAGCTGTCTCTCGACGAGGCACTCACTCACCGCACCGACCATTCAAGCGGAACAGACCCTTCTGGGCAGTCTAAGCGGTCGGGATATAATAGCCCAATTCTTTTATCTGGGATGTAATACCAAACAGCTACGTGATGATCAGTAAAGCAGTCCAGAGAATCAACTAGTCTAGAAGGTGATAGGCTACAACCACTTCTCCCATTGATTAGGAACGTAGTCTTTTGCTACAGTATTACCCTATGAATCATTTTCACTCTACTGAATATGCTATGGCAAGGGGAAGGACACCTCCCACAAGAGATCGGTTACACTTAACTTTGAAGCATTCAAGAAAGCAGTGGGTTTGCATTTAAATAAGGAAAGGCTACATTTCAAGTGTCCCATTCTATAGGCTTACAGACCTGTTCATGGGTTGACAAATAGCACAACAACAAATAAAAATGGCAAATGATAGTACTAACAACCTAAAAATCTGAACCAAAACGACTGAGTGGCGTTTACCCATTCCTAATGTAGGAGATCATCCCTTCAAAGACTACAGCAGGATGCATTAACTAATCAAATATTTATTTGCTCTTAATGAGAGCACATGTATTGGTAAGGATATTGCTTTTTTTCATTTAAGGCCATTAAAGTCAGTCAATTAAGCAAAATTGGCTAATGAAATCAATATCTTCCATTGACAACAACAGGGCAGTCTGAATGATGTAGGGCAGGTTCCCTGGGAGCGGGGGTTCACAGGGTCATATGGAGAACTGTAAGCCTCTGAATCTAGATTTTAATCAATGAGCTGAATCTATTGACACCTGTGACTCCCAGTGGCATGCAGTATCCTTAAAAGGAACAGATGTGATTTGTTTTTCTGTTCAGTCTGAGGCAATGTGAAATCACACATATTTGCATATGGTGTCAAGGCAGAATGTCAGCTGTGCATGGCTGCAATAACAATATCTCAAGTTTAAGAGAGTTGAACTCTCTCTGACACAACATTAAGAGTGGTGTGTCTGTATGTGTGTATGAGAGAACGTATCAATAGACAAAAACATGTCCTGTGGGAACAGACAACAATCCACTAGGTGGCAACAGGCTTTAACTGAGTTGTCAAATGGTTACTATCGGTACACATTTAAGACTAAAAGCTATACACCATTATAAGTGACTACATATGTCCACAACAACATTGAAAAAGAGTGTCTATAGTAAGGAATCTTCCTACTTATTGCAAATACATTAACTTTTGATGTTGTGTGATTTGTGAATCCCTCCTTGTAAATTAATGTAGGACTCAATTCTAGAAAAGGTTCTTTTGGGATCTTGGAGCTTTCACTTTGAGGTTCCCAATTTACTTTATGCGCCAATAATTGGAGTATAATTTGTCAGTAAACTAGCAACAAATTCAGTAGAATTTACCTTAGATGACATCAATATAACAAGTTGATATAATTGCAATTGGTAATAGTGACATAGGTAACACTGACATGGATGCACCACATCTTTAAAAGGATGGATGGTCAATGAAAACAATAATTGGTGTATGCTGGCGAGGTCCCCTCTTACAGTAATACATTGAGATGCTTTAAGTGCACCTCACATACAGAGCATGGTTTCTTATTGTCACTAAATATGACTGTGGTAGAACTGAGTGCAATAGAAGGTAAATAGAGAAAACTTTGGTGAAAATGGCTTCTTGTATTACAGTCACCAGGATATCTTTAGCTATTCTCTCTGAGAGATCACATCCACATTGTGTGAAAGTCTAAATTGAACAAGCAACCTCTCGCTGTGGTTTCAAAGAAAGGATAAAAGCCTTCCTTGCAGCCTCTGAACCACAGAGCAGCACATGATATAGAGCATTGCTGTCATCTTCAGCAGCCAGGGTCTCATTAGTCAGGCTGTATTTATCCATCCACACTCAGGAAGTCCACGTTTATCAAGCCTTTTTATCGATGGATATAGGGTCATTACTAGGAATGGACAACATTTCCTGTCCAATCATAATGAAGTCATAGTGCTGCAGTCATTCATCAGTAAGGTTATATTATGACTGACGAAGCTGGCAAAACCGTAATGGAAAGTGCTTCAAGGTGATGGTTAGCAGGAACATTATTATTCAATATATTTTGTTCTTGTTTATTATGTCATGTCCAGATGGGCATGTTTAATTAGACTGTGAGGTGTTAAACACTGTTCTGTAAAATGTGATACTACACAATACAGTACCATGCAACCCTGAACTGTATAGTAGTTAGCTGAACCTTACAGTACTCTTACTGAACGTAGTTGATTATTCTCTCATCTTGCATCCCTGAGTCATCCTGTATCTCACTTCTGGTGTGTGGGTGAGCATTGTGGCAGTGATGACATGGGGGGATTAGTTGCATGGGGGGGTGCATGTGTAATGACGACTGTCACCAGGAGCTCAGACTTTTACATTTTGTCTGCCTGGTATTGCTGTCACCATGTTTTGGTCAAAAGCTAGGCCAACATAAGCTGCTCTGTAGTTTAAATAAATAAATAATCTGAATTAATGTGAATTAATGTGAAGAAGGAAACATTTTCACAAAACATAGTTGAAGGGGTCTTATGTTGACATCTTTAGTACAAACACTTTAATTTGTGTTGGGATGCACACTGAATACTATTAAAATGTGTAAGATGCAAGTCAAAATGTAAAAGAGGCCCATAGAGACTGTCTTCTAAATTTCTGCTTGTGCTCAACACATAAATGCTGCTGTTGAAGATAATAAACAGAAAAGACAGTTAAATCTCTATTTATCCCTTGGTGGAAGAAATAACCTTGTTTTATGGGCTGTGCCTCAATGCAGAAAATTAGTTCCTGAAAAAGTCATTAGTAACTTCCTTGCTTTAGAGGGTGACATGCCCCCTTGTGACCAATACTGCACACTTGCACACACTGGGTAGTATACCTTTTATTAGATCAGTAGATCTAATTGTAGACACCCAAACAGAATGTCAGGAAAGGGAATACTTCCCACTTCCCAATTCTTAGTCAAATTGGGCAGAAACTTGATGTAAACACTGTTGCCATTGTGTTATCAGTTGGAGAAAAACATATTTGTGCAAATACTTTCTTAGAGCATGTAACTTCATGTCTTATTCAAACACAGTATTATACACCCATTAATACGTTTTGACCTTCCATGTCAGGTAACTAATCTGGAGCCTCTGTTATTGACCTGATTTGTATCCAGGCCTCACTATAGTTAACACTTTTTATGTCATGTTAATGACTCAAGGAACAAATAGGGATTCATCTAAATGGATATCGCTGTATAAATGTTGCTTCTCCAGATCAAATCAAATCAAAATGTATTTGTATAGCCCTTTTTACACGCAAGCATGTCACAGAGGGCTTCACATGCCCATAGAGCTGCCCCTCAACCAACCTAAACCCTCAAGGAAAACAAGGAAAAACACATTTGAACTGGATGTCTCTGCCTGAGAAGCTTTCAGAGTTATATGAAACAATCATTCCTTAACGCCTAATGAACATTGGAGAAATAGTCCCAGAAATGATAGACACATAGTTTACAGTACTTATACAGACGCTGCACTGGTCAAAGAGTAACACATAACTACCACTGTTTCATGTGAAATTAAACATGAACATTTATTGCAAGGGAAACATAGTGCCTCATTCCTATAAATACAAATAAATAAAAAATAAAAACATCCCAAGGTTTTTGACAAGATTAAAGCTGCCAACCTATGATGCAGGAGAAAAGACAGCAGGATATTTCCCGGGATAAACCCATGTCGCTCCAATGAATACAGTGATGTTTTTTTCCAGATTGGAAAAGATCATAAACAGCAGCAGAGAGTAGGTGGTAGGAAAAGTGTACTGTGTTAAGGCGTGCCACCCCATCACCCTCGAGTGACGCGCTGATCTTCATTTCCCTGCTCACTGTAGCACATCTCATCTCATCAGGCCTTTCCAGGTGAAGCCACTTGAGCAGTCCCTCCCTGCCGTCAATGGCTAGGGCCCACTGGCACTGTTGGAGGACATGCTAACAAGGGTATGTGGAGGGTATGTGTGCTAATGCTCGGGGAACACACTGGGGATATACTGTGATACGAGACCTGAGGAAATCTACTGAAGTGCACACCATCGAACCAGTTTTGTTCACACCAATACTGTTTGTCAACACGCATCCGTATTGTTATCGAACAGTGTGGCCCCAGGCTTTAGTCAACAACAGCAGTATGACAGTCAACTGTTGGCAGCCTGGCATAAAGTGTCAATAAAATGATAACACTAATTAGAAAACAGAGAAAATATAGTGATTTGTCTCTTACTTTTTTGACAAGTGTGTAATATGCCATGGAACATGCAGAAGGTAGCAAAATAGGAAAGCATTATTTGACTGTGTGCCACAAGGCTTCATTAAAAGGTAATTGAGCATACAGAACAACCTTGTGAACCTCTGTTATCGGTGTTCAGGGAAACTTCTCTTCGGCGGTCATAAGGATTGAATCCCCTCCTCAATATTAATTAACTCAGTACACCAAATTAAATATTGATAACGTAAAATGACATTGCGTAATATAGCTTTG